>CM053772.1:253964317-254090890 GCA_028658325.1 Potorous gilbertii | reverse complement strand
CCGTCCCTCCGTCCCTCCGGCCCTCCGTCCCTCCGTCACTCGGTCCCTCCGTCCCTCCGGCCCTCCGGCCCTCCGGCCCTCCATTCCCGCTCCTCGCTGCGCTCACTCCGGGGGCCCCTCGCACCCTCCTCGCCATCATGTTCGGCTTCCTCGGCGGGAGGCGCCTCTGGACGCGCCCCGGCCTCGGGCTCCGGGCTCCGGGCCCCTGCAGGAGCGCGCCTCCTACCCCGGGCCTGGGGCGTGAGGGCGGGGCCGGGGCGGGGCCGGGGCGGGGCGTGGGGCCGCAGCCGGGGCCTGTTAAGATGGCGGCGGCGGCTGCGCTGGGGGTGGAGGAGCCCGAGCTGTGCCTGGAGCTGCTGCCCACCGACCCCCTGCTGCTCATCTTCTCCTTCCTGGACTATCAGGACCTCCTCAGGTAAGGGAGGATGGGGGCCCGACCGGGGGGAGGGGTTCGGGGCGCAGCCCGCCCCTCCCCCGCCCCGCGGAGCCGCCGCGGCCCAGGCCTCAGCGGAGCCGCGGCCCCCCGGGATGCGAGGCCCGGGCCGGGGGTGGGTGCTCGGGGCGGGCCCCAGGTCCCAGGCCCGGCCCGGCTGCGGACCCGGGCGAGGCAGGCGGCAGGGCCGGGTGCCCGGCCTGGTGCAATCGTGGCCCCGTAGACGCGGCAGAACACGGGGGTCTTACGGCCCGGACAGCTCGGCGCCCCCATTTTGCAGATGAGGACACTGAGGCCCCGGCAGTCGGGACCTCTCAAGGTCACGGAGCCCAGCCCCCGTAGCCCCCCGCCCGCGACCCCGCCGCTGGTCAGGCTGCGCAGGGGCCCAGCGATGTAGTGATCATTCGGCCTTCGGCGCCCCGCGGTCACCCAGGCCTGCGTTTTCTCCTCGACAGCCCCCCCGAATGGCAGCAGCCCCCCTCCCATCCCTCTTCTTCCTTCCTGCCTTTGGTGCCGGCAGCAGCCCCCTCAATCAGCAGCAGCCCCCCCAACAGCAGCCCCCTCAATCAGCAGCAGCTCCCTTCAATCAGCAGCCCCCCAATCAGCAGCTCCCCTCAATCAGCAGCCCCACCCCCAGTAGCAGCCCCCCCAACAGCAGCCCCCTCAATCAGCAGCAGCTCCCCTCAATCAGCAGCTCGCCTCAATTGGCAGCCCCCCTCAATCAGCAGCCCCCTCAGCAGCAGCCCCCCAACAACAGCAGCTCCCCTCAATCAGCAGCCCCACCCCCAGCAGCGGCTCCCCTCAATCAACAGCCCCCCTCAATCAGCAGCTCCACCCCCAGCAGCAGCTCCCCCCAACAGCAGCCCCCTCAATCAGCAGCAGCTCCCCTCAATCAGCAGCCCCATCCCCAGCAGCAGCTCCCCTCAATCAAGAGCCCCGCTCAATCAGCAGCTCCACCCCCAGCAGCAGCCCCCCAGCAGCAGCCACGAACCCCGAGGCCTGCCCTAGAGAGGTCAGGGGCCGGTTCAGTGTTCCCCCACATAAGAAGCAACCCTGCGGTGTCCGGGCCTCCCACAGTGCCCCCTTTCCACCTCCCTGACCTTGGCCTTCATCCGCCATGCCTTCCCGGTATCTGGCTGGACTTGAGCTGGGTCTCTGTGCCCCAGAGCATGACCTTGGCCCTGCGAGGCCGAGACCGAGGCTGCCCCATGGGGCCCTGGAGAGACTCGTACCTTGGAGAGCTCCCGAGGGCTGGGCCTCTGTCAGGGGCAATGTCCGCACTCCCTCCCCCGACCCTGGGTGCCCTTTGTTGGTTTGGTCAGTCAGCAAGCACTCGTGCGCCATGGTCTTCGTCCAGGACCGATGGGCAGCCTGGGCACACTGCTTCACTGACCCTGAGTGCCACCACCAGTCATGGAGGAGGGCTTTACTGCTCATTCAGGAGCCGAGCTAGATTGGATCTGATCCTGCGTCTGACCCAAAGGACAAGGCTTCCAGGAGGAGGAGGGGGAGGTCAGGCCACCAGGAGGGAGTTTCCTCCTGGACCTGGTGCTGGGCTGTGGGGAGATGATGAGGAAGGACCTTACATGCCTTTCTTGGCCATCAGCCCCCTCCCCCAAGCTCCTGCCCGTCACCTGCTACTTTGTTATAAGCTTCTTGAAGGCAAAGCCTCTGTTGTGGAAATTATCCTCTGATAGGCCCAGACGGGTTAAATTAACTGGACTGTGTTCATACAGATAGGCAGCCTTCACCAGGGCCTAGATTCAGCTCACTCTGAAGCCAGTTGTTTGTCACTTGCCTTGACAAAGTGCCCAAGATATTACATACAAAATAAATACAAGAAAAATGAAATGAAATCCATCTTACTATGTAGTTATTTTTGTGCTCCTACCTGGGATGACAGACCTCATTTCCTACAGCCCTCTTCCGTTTAGGTATTGCCCCAGGCAGATGTTGGAATATCTCTTTTCCTGATTCCTGTTTTTAATCCAGAGATGGTTTTTTTTTTTTTTGGTCAAATTAGCTGTAGAGAGCTTTGAGGTGTGTTGTTAAGATGATAAATAGATGGAATATTGAAATCTTGGTGCATTTAAGCAACACTGATGAAACTTGTGGATGGATTCCCATGTATTTAGCCCCATAGCTAGGCTCTGTTAGAATAATTACTACAGTCAAATTGGGTTTTTGGCTACATCAATTCTTTTTAAAATTTAAGGTAAAAATTAGGCCAGGATGTAAATGTTCCAAGACTGCCCATGACCCTTGACTGGCAATGAATGAATGAATTCTAGCCAGAGAGTCTACATAAAAATATTTTGCCTAAACCTGGCCTTAACTGTGTTCTTTTACATAAAACTGAGATTCTCTCCATCATGAATAGAGGAAAGGTTCTTGATGCCAAGGCAAGCATGAAGGTGTGTGTCTTGTAGACCTGTCATGGTCTAAATTACATTTTTCAGGTTTTAGTTTATTAATAATGGGGGGATGGGAGGGCCTCATTCCCCCACTCCCTCACTCCTCAGGCAGTCCTACTGACCAACACAGGTATTTTGTTTTTAACTCTTTGCCACCCTGTTCTGTGGGCAATCTCACAACTAATGGCAATACTGATTTACGTGGCAGCTGCAGCTGCGTGAGCCGACGATTAAACCAGCTATCAAACCATGATCCTCTCTGGAGAAGACATTGCAAGAAATACTGGCTTTTGTCAGAGTAAGTATGTGGGGAAGAGAAATGAGGAGTCATATGATAAAAGGGCAACCAAAAAAGCTCAGCCATGTACAGTTGGTCAGAGGCAAATGTGACGTCCTACTGACTCTGCCTGATTCTTTGCCCACCTGCACTTTAGAACTATAAAAAGAGGCCACCCAGTGTTTTCCAAGGGAGGAAACAGACTGAGGGAGAGGTCACACAACTAGCAGTATCTGAACCAGAATTTGAACCCAGGCCTCTTCCACATTGCTAGTCCCTGCCACCTAGCAGTGATATATGTGAGATTACTGATGTCCATTAGATTAACCCTGGTTTGTCTGTTCTCTTTAATGAAATATAAGAAATGTTTGTCCTTAAGAAACATTCATCATAATAAAAGTATTTGTAGGTTTTGATGGTTCAAGATCCTCAGGTGAACTTCCCTTGTAATTTGCTTAGTAAGGAATTTATTTACCATATACCACAATGCTTTTTTTTTTTTGCCGCTTTACCTATCATTGATGTCATAACATATCACTGTTTTGCATATTCCTAGAATCTTATCTCCCACATTCTTTCCCCTCTGACTGTGTGGCTAAAAATGTTAAAGCATTTGGAATAATTTGTTCTTAACCTGTCATATTATTTAATCTATTATTTAATTGAATATTCACTATTTAACTTATCACATATTCCAATTAAAAAAATGCAGAAGTTAAAGCAACACTGTATGAGCCTAAAAAAAACATCCGGGTAGCTGCCAGCTTGTGCTTATGATATTTTACAAGATTCTCAAGTGTTCATTTTTGTCCATTTAGAGCAGAAAAAATGCAGAAGAACAAAAGTTGGAAAACTCTCTTCAAAGACACGTATATTGATCTGGGAAGATATATTCAACATTATGCTACCCTTAAAAAAGCCTGGGATGACCTGGAAAGATACTTGGGGCAGAGGTGTCCAAGGATGATCGGATCTCTGAAAGGTGTTGTAAATGTTTCTGTTTATCTTTCCATTGTTAAAGAGGCTAACCTTTTATTTTTCTTTATGTCCTTTTACATCACATTCTTTCCTCATTCACATGGAATGCACCATTCCATCCCCACAGTCCACCACCTTTTCCAGGATTGTAGAAAATCCCTGGACATTTGCCCCAATACTCTTGTTTCTACCACCGTAGTTGTATACATTGTTGTTCTGCTTTCTTGATTCTGCTGCCTTCCACACAAGTGTCTGTGTTTCTCAATTCCTCATTCATTGATTCTCATAGTTGAACAATATTCCATTATATTCATGTACCACAGTGTACAGGGGGCTTTAGTTTACTTCCAGCTCCTTGCCATCCTTGCCTTCCTGTCCCCTCCCAGTGTGCTACTATGAATATTTTGGGGAATATGGAGTCTTCCAGGTTTGGCCTCTTTGGGATGTGTGCCCAGCTGTGAGATCCACCAGAGATTAATTTGAAGAATGCCCAGTGTCCATGAAGCTGTATTTTGCCTAACATTCAGCTTTGACTTGGAATCAATTAAATAGGAAGCTGATATTTTTATGAAAAGGACACACCCTACACTCTAATGCTAAGCATGGCATCTTGGCATGGCAAGGCTGGTTTTTTGGGTAGAATAAGCAATAATCCTGTACCAGGAGACTAGAAAAATGGAAATATTTGTTAAAATGTTAATAACAATAATGGCCTAAAAGGCAGAACATCCTATCCCATTATCCAGATGAGGAAAGTTTGTGTGATCTGCCTAAGGTCACACCGCTGGCTAATGGTAGAGTCAGATCTTCTGCATCCAAATTCAGCTGAGTTCCCTCCAATACAAAAACCTACCTCCTTTATACAATAACAGGATTTTGGCAAATACAGCTCCATAATAACAGTTTCACCAAACTTCCTGTAGTGCTAGGCATAATCCCCGGCTAATCCTTACTTTGTGCAAATGAGGGAAGGTGAAGCAGGTGAGCATCTGAAGAAGTATTCTCCATGAGATCTTCCTTACTCCCAGACCCAGGGCACCATCTTACTTTTTGTCTCAGCTGCCCTTTAAGTGATGTCCAAAAGTCATTCATACTTCACAGCATTGTTAGAAATGCTTCTCTTTCTTCCAGCTTGGCATGTGGCACATTATCGAGTGACTTGAGAACATTCTATTCTCCTTGGAACACAAGGCTCACTGGCCAAACTTGGGAATTCTCTTGGTAAATGGTTTTGACTTGGTTGAAGAGAAGGTGGCCATAAAACATCCTTTCAACTTTCTAAATGGCCCATGTAGAACTTTTTGCAGGGCTTGGAATCAGGAACATTCTGAAATCCATCAGGAAGCCTCTTTTCCTAAGTTCAAATCTGGCCTCAGATACTATGCTGTATGACCTTGGGCAAATGACTTAATTCTGTTTGCCAATGAGTTTGAGAAGGAAATGGCAAAATACTCCAGTATTTTTCCCAAGAAAGCCACAAATGGGGTCACAGAGAGTCTGATGTGACTGAAATCACTGAACACCAACAAAGAACTTTTTAAATTATAAGAACCCATAAAGCCAAATCAGAGTGAGGGGTGCCCTATGAGTACTGTACTGGCCTCCTCTTTTCTCTCTCTCCTAGGCTTCCAGTGCATTGTAGAGGTCTTCTGGAGAATTTATGGTCATGGATTAGATGAGTAAGTGTGGAGGAGAGCATTATCTGTCCGTGGATGAGCTATCAGAGCTACCCAAAGATAAAGACAAACTTAGAGCATTTAAATAGTAAAGAGAGGCTCAGCCTCAACCCATTTCCCTGCTTGGGAGTATAAAAAAAAGCAAGTGTGTAGACTTGACATCAATTTCTCCTAGAAAGCCCCCGGTCTAGTCTGGTAGAGGAGAAATTTTTATCATGAGCCTATGCTGCCCCCAGTAGATGGTGACTGAATATATCCAGGCCTAGAGACTGGTACTGGCCTAAGGATGGGTGGCATGAACTCTGTCTTTGAGAGGTGAGATCAAGAAGTAGGTGGGATAGGGGACTTAATGGAGAAGTTTCTTTGTTTATGTGCTGTACCTTGGGTACTTGGGGATGCTTGACAGAATTTTAATTGGGAGCTTTAAGCAGAACAGCTTCTTTAAGAGCCATCTCCTTCACTAACTAACCTTCAAACTATTTCCTTGCTGCCAAATAGAGAAAAGGCCTTTCCTGTCCAACTTAACTGCGGGCTGCATTTGGGCTGAGAGTAGATACCCAATAACCCCGCCTCTCCTCCTTGGACTGGTGTGAATGTAGGTCAGTGATTGGTTTGATTGATTAGGGTGCTTTGTTTTTCAGCTCTTCCTGATGAAACAGCATTAGGCAGGTGAACATTCTGTTTTCCAGAACATCATCAATACTTCCATTTGAAAGGCTGGAAATTTTTCTTGGTTTTCTTAAGCAAAACTCCCACTCTTCTAGTGGGACCACAGGCTTGTGTGTGTCACTGTTCCCTCTGGTTAGGCAACCCATTTGGTTGCTGCTGAACAAAAAGGTTTCTTTCCTAATAAATGATGGTGTGAACAGGGACATAAAAATTAATTGCTTAGAAGGCTGAGAAAGGAATGGAGTCGACTGGAAGAGCCAGGTTCTAGAGGAGAATGCTCATTGTTATTAATGCCATAGAACAAATGAGCTATATAATGACCGTCTGGGATTTGGGACGATGGAGCAGAGGGAAGATCATTCGGAATGTAATTGCTACTCAGAGCCAGCAGCAGCATACTGGTGATGAAGGAGCAGTCTGTTAGGTAAGGCTTTCTACTAAAGGAACTGAGGTGTCTTAGAAGATGTCTGAGATGTCAGTCATCTGGCAGATAAGATCAGAAGATGGGATGTAAACCCTACTGCCAAGTAGCAAGAGGTGACTGGCCTCAGGAATCCTGAGGGAGGGCACTGGCAGTCCCATCTGCCACCTTCAGGACAGCATTTGTCAATGTTCCAAGAATATTTTGTAGTGGAAAGAATACCAGATACCGAGTTGGAAGACTTGGATTGAGTCCCAGCCCCAGTACTCAGCAGTAACAGTGATGATAGCTAGGTAGGGATCGTCATCCCTTCTTTGAGTATGGTTCTAGAGCTTTGATCCCATAATACTAATAATCCTATGATAGAATATGATAATAAATAATAGAAATTATAATTATAAACATAGTCAATATGATCATGTTTGGGGTTTTCTTGGCAAAGATCATGGAGTGATTTTGCCATTTCCTTCTCCGGCTCATTTTCCAAATGAGGAAACTGAGGCAAGTAGGATTAAATGACTTGTCCAGGGTCACACTGCTAGTAAGTTGAGGTCAAATTTGAACTCATAAAGAAGAATCTTCTTGATTCTAGGCCCAGCTTACCACCTGATAAAGTACCTACTGTGCCCTGCACTGTGCTAAACACTTGGAAATATTCTCTCATCTGATCTCACAACAGCTCTGGGGGGTACACGCTAGTATTATCCCCATTTTACGAATGAAGAAACTGAGATGGAGGTTAAGTGGCTTGGCCAGTGTCACACAGCTCATAAATGTTGTGAGGCAGACTTTGAGCTCAGGTTTGACTCCAGGCCCAGCACCCAGCTTTACAAGTTCTAGTCACATACCCATGGACAAATCATTGAACAGACTTTCTAGCACCAGTTACCTGACTTGTTCCCTTTGTTATTTAACCTCCCTCCCTCCGCCTTTAAAAGGAAAGTCTTGAGGGGGATCCTCTGACTGAAGAATTAGTTTCTTTATTGACCAAGAATCTGTCATTGAATGATGTATGAAGCATGGGGATTTTTAGCTATCTAGGCCAATGAGGTGAAGAAACCTAGGCCCAAAGTGGGAAAATGACCAGTCTAAGGTAGTGACTTTTTTTTGGAGGGGATCCACCCCACAATGAATAAGTAATTTTGGGTAAAGAAAAGGAAGTTTGAGATGGTAAACTAAGTGTTTGGCTTAGTTTATCAGATGCTAGATACAGTAGAAGCCCATAATCCTGTCCGTTGTTTGAGAACTGCTTCTCATCCTGATGCTGAGCAAGAAAATTTTGAATTCAAATCCATTCTTAGACACTTAAAATTAGCTCTGTGACCTGGGAATAGTAACATCTTCCTCCCAGAGTTGTTGTGAGGATCAGTGGGATGCTATTTGTAATGAATCACTTAAAGGCACTATATAAATGGTAGCTGTTGTAATTAAATATTCTGACATCTCTCTGATTGCGGTACCTTTCCCTGGGTCTGTTACTGAAACTGGAGGAAATTCCAGGCTGGACCCTGATGAAAGCTCTGAGTTGTACTTAGTTGGGATTTAGAATAGCTAAACCAAGATCTTATATAAAAGTAGTTGATTTACTCAGTGAGACTAACCCTTCTTTCAGTCTAGACTTTGGGAAACCAAAGGGACCCCTCCTTTTCTTAGGGGAACAAAAACACATCCCCACTCTTAATTCTTCCTCCTAATTTTTATTACACACAGCTGCATGCTTCCATACACAGTTCCATCAAAATTGCAAAGGTATTGACAAACCACAACAAGTTTACAAACAAAACTCCATTTTTGAGTGAATTCTCCCAAAACACTAGTATGTGATGGGAGAAATGTTGTTAGGAAGAATTTTAAAAGCTGACGCATTCTGTTTAAAGATTATTTCTGAGTAGAAAATGATTGCTTATAATGTCAGATTTGTAACAAAAAGTTATACGTAAGGATATGTGGACCTGCTTTCAGAGACAGGATGATGTCCTTTGTGGGATCCTCTCTAAATGCGAGGTGTTTCTCAGGTTTCTGTCCTGGAGTCTCTTCTCTTCCCTCTCTGTATACTGCCATCTCTTGGCTGATGACTGAAATCTACCTGGCCTGATCCAACCTCTCTGCCGACCTCCAATCCCACATCTCTAGCTACCTTTCAGACATCTTCAACTGGATGTCCAGTAGACATTTTGAACTCACCGTATCCAAAACAGAATTCATTTTCTTTCCTTAAAGGGAAGAGTTAAGGGGAAAGAGAATGAATTCAAGTCCTCCCCAATTCCTCCTTTCCCCATTGCTGCAGAGCCCCTCAGGGTCACAGCCTTCCCTATCTTTCACCGTTATCCCTCCCATTATCCAAGCTGTTGCCAAGGCCTGTTGATTTCTCCTTTGAATCATCTCTCCCAGTGCTTAGCACAGGTGCTTAATAAATGTTTACTGATTGATTAATGGTTAGAGTTCCTGGATCATATTTGTGTGACCCGGGACAAGCACCTTCCTTCAGCAACACTGGAAGAAGATTAATGGGCATAGACCAGATGGAAAGGTACTGAGTGTTGGTGATCAAAGGAAGACCTCCCTGAATGAGTGATCCAAGACATCCAAATATAAAGACATTTAAGGCATTTGTACTGTAAAGAGGTTCAGCTTTCATTTGATCTCCTCCCCTCTTCAGGAGTATTTTTTTTAAAGTAGGGGTATAAGGAATACAAATCCAGAAACTTAGAGGGTCTCAGCACTTCCAGTAGTTCCCATTCTAATGGGAGAAACCCCAGTCATAGAGGGTATGTGCACAATTCTCTACACTGAAGTCACTGATCTGAACCAAAAACAAAGATATGTTTTTTCAGTCTTCCTTCTGTTATTTTAAGTTTTAACTAAAGCATAAGATTCTTCCATTGGAAAAAAGATGCTAACTGCTGAGAGGTTCTGCTCTCACCAGGGGTGAGAAGGTATTGGGGTTTGAGAATGCCAGGTGGGTGACCTTCGTACCACCTGTCTACCACTGGGTGATAAAAGCAAATGGGCTGGTCATAGCTTTTCTGTATTTTGAAATTAAGAGTTTTATAATGTTGACATAACTTCTGTGCTATTCTTTGTAGATATATCTGTAGTTGAGGCAGAATAAGTTTCAAACCTTACTTTTAATGCATTAAGGTGGCGCAGTGCGTAGAGAGCCAAGCCTGCTGTCAGGAAGACTCGAGTTCACATCTAGCCTTGGACATTCCTCGCCTTGTCACCCTGGCTGCCTCAGTTTTCTCATTTGTAAAATGGGGCTAATACCCACTTCCTAGTGTTAGGAAGGAATGATCATTGTAAAGTCTTATTTGGCATAGTGCCTGGCACATAGGAGAGCTCTATAAATGCTAGCTTTTCATCGTTCTTCGTTCTCCCCCACCCCCAGGGCCTGTCTGCCAATCCTGTGCTTTCTCCTTGTCTGCCCAATCTCTTGTTTTGTGAGAACAATCCTAGGTTGCTTTTGTGGTGGTTTTTTTTTATTTTTTCATTTATTTTTCCTCTTTTCTAGCTTCCTGTCCCACCCAGCCTGGTTATTCAGCCTGGTTCTTTTGGAAATAAAGCTTAATCCAAGCTATGTTATTGGGTATGAGAAAGGGAGGGAGATTGTTACATTCAGAGGTTTTAGATAAACCTCCACCTTCTTCCTTGTTCATCTCTTGGGGCTTTGAATTACTTCCTATTTATTCCAGTCTAGAGATCACTCTTCACTACTAGTGCCAACTATGCCCTCATTGACTTACTATGTGAGACATCCACATAGGTTTGTTGCCCTTGGCCTCTTTATATCACACTGAGAAATCTTAATGGAGACTTTGGGGTAATATCCATTTAGAAAGTTTCTGAACATATTAGATTTGTAACAAGAAAGCTTACTTGGAAGAATATATTGAATGTAGAAAATTTGTCTTCCACAATTTCTTTTGTAATTTAAAAAGTTTCCTAAGATGAACATGAGAAAGCGTTGGGTTTATATCATTGAGCATTCTGAGAAGCAGAACAGTGGAAGGTTGGGACTCAGAATATCTGGGTCCTAGTCCCACCTGTACTAATTTGTGGGACCCTGGTGTCAAGTCTCTTAACTTCTCAGTGCCCCAGGAAGTTATAGCGAAGTGCTTGATGCCTAGTGGGTGCTTTATAAATGCTTCCTCTTTTCCCTTCCCCCTCTCTTAAACTGTAAATTGAAGACCAGGTAGATGATTCCACAAGGAGATCCAGCCACAAGTTATTGTTTTATTTGTTTCCATATTTACATGATTTCATTTAAAGTTCAGCAGGATCAGTCAGCAAAAATTTATAAGCAACCCCCACCCCCACCTCACCCCATGTGCCAGGCATTGTGCTTGCTTTACATCTGGAATACAAAGACAGAAGGGTCTGCTCTCTCAGAGTAAACATGAAGTTGGGAGGGAGAGCTGAGGCCGCTGGCCTTATCAGGAAAGGCATCCCTATCACAGAGAGCCTACATTGCATTATAAATCTGTTCTGTTTCTGTGTAAGTTCTGTCTCGGCTGCAGTGGCAGGCCAGGACCATCTAGGGTGTGATTTCTGCTTCTCTGACTTTCTGGCACTGTGTTGCTCTTCTGAAAGCCCCACCTTTCTTACATTTGCAGATAGCGTGGAGGAGCGCGAGCTAGATGCCGTGGAAGCGCAGATCGGGTGCAAGCTTCCCAATGACTATCGCTGCTCTTTTCGGATCCACAATGGGCAGAAGTTAGTGGTTCCCGGGTAAGATTCTCTCTCTGCCTGAACCTTTTTCTTATCATTTCTCTTAATTGTTTGAAAGATTTTGGAACTAAAATGTTCACAAGTGAAATGCCTGCAAATGTAATATACATTTCCCACTTTCCTGTATCTTATAGGCCTCTAACAATCAGTTCTGCCCTTCCCACTCCTTCTGGATGCCTTTGTGGGCTTGAGACACCACCATTGGCCATAAAAGACCATTGGTTAGGGTTTGGATCTCTGAGGGCAGGAAGAGGACCATGAGGCATGTCATTCGTTCATCCTCAGTTGTAAATGCAGCTTCAGCCATCTTTTAAGTCTATCAGTGAAGGAGATAATGTATATAAATCATAAAAGCCTCTATTTATAAAGAGCTATTTGTTTTGAAATGTGAACACCCTGTGTCAGGTTTGAAAGAAACTGAACTGAGTTTGATGGGTGTAAAATGGAAGATGTGAAATTCAAGTGGCCTTGATTCATTTTAATCTTGTAATGCTCCTGTGTCTTATAGGCCTCGAGCAATCAATTCTGCCCTTCCTACTCCTCATTTAGTGAATGTTTAAATTTAAATTAATGTAATTTAATGGAGGCAGAATATTTAATATGAAAGTGGAAATGGGGTTCTAACCTGTGATTTCAGTTCCCCAAAACTTACTCTACAGCTTAATCTTTTGTAACATTGAAATATTTCATTATACAGCATGAAACAAAGTTTTTGAGTTTATATTGACACAGGTAAATTTGAGGAAAGTCTTGGTGAATTATAGCTTAGTCTTGAAGAATTCTTGGGGCACTGAGAGGGCTTAGGTAGAACCTGGCTCTCTCTGACTCAGTTCTTGCCCTCTGCCTACTGTGTATTAATAAATTTTCTAATTTTCTATGGTCTCTGTATGGTCAGACTTCTAGAGAGACAACAGAAGCATCTTTTTTCAGGGGAAGTACCAGGCCAATTATACCACCTGGGTTAGGAGCTACCTACTGCCTGTGCAAGACCAGCCTGGCTAGGCCTTATGAGGATTGAACTGACCCACCCTCAGATTTCCAAGGCAGAGTTAAATGGGAGACCATTTTGAGATAGAACAGTTTCCATAGGTCATCCAGGACACAGGCCATAGAGGCCAGTATAGGGACGTTCTCTGTGCTTTCCATCTCCAACCAGTGATCCTACTTAAAAAGATTTCAGGTAGACTGTCCAGGTCTTTGAAAATAGCAGGCTTGGATCACCATGGCTTAATATTGGAGGTCAAACTAGATTCCATGCAGTATGTATTTCATGGAATTAAACATTTATTTCATGTAATTCAAACTTTGTATTCAAACTCTGCTTCATGGATCCTTTGGATTAAGACATTGCAACATCAGTCATCATCTTCTCGCACTGTTGGGTTGGATTGAAATGAACCGAGTCCACTTGGAGATGTTACTTAATCCACCTAAGGGACCCCGAAAATGTCCCTGGGATATATATGCTGTATAACTTGGAAGCTTCTGTTGTCCTCTCTGACCCTGCAGGTTGATGGGAAGCATGGCCCTCTCCAATCACTACCGCTCTGAGGATCTGCTGGACATTGACACGGCCGCAGGTGGATTCCAGCAGAGGCAGGGCCTGAAGCAGTGTCTTCCACTCACTTTCTGCATACACACTGGGCTGAGTCAGTATATGGCTCTGGAAAGTGTAGAGGGCCGCAACAAGTATGAGATCTTCTATCAGTGTCCAGTAAGTAGCATTTCCCGTGTCTGAAGTGGGATACTAGGTGTAAACCTTCTGAGTCTGTGCAATCAGAGCCCAGTTTGTATTGGCTGCCAATGGGAAACTTGAGGAAAGCTTTTAAGACCACAAGGAGGGAAACTGAAGATTTTTAGTAAGATTCCTTATAGAATTTGTAGAAGATTTTTGTTGAAATAATTTTAAGTGTTTCATTGACTGTTTTAAAGACAGAGCTGTTTGTTGACTGTTTTCTTTCAGTAGATAACTGAGTTGTTTTAAAGTTGCATATTTCAGGAGGTTGTGTTTTTGCTTGTTTTGTATCTATACCATTCCCCTAGGGATGACAATTCAAACCCCTTGAAACAAAAACGTTTTTCCATACTTTGATTTCTGTTTCACATTTGTAATTCAGTTACCCAAAGGTTCATAGTAAATTTCCTTTCTTCTCTTCAAATGCCTCCATTAGGTTTTAGAATACTTCATTATAATTGCAATATGCTTTTAAATATAAAACCATGTTTATCACCAAAAATTCAAATGAAAAATGAGAGTCAGGAAGGCTTAGTCACTCTGAGTGACCTGGGCCTGTACTGGTTGTGTGACTGAACAAATAACAACCTCTCACCTGCCCCAGGCCATTCAAAGATTAGATTTTTCAGAGCTCTTTTAATCCAACCTTTGGAAGAAAGGGTTTTCTTACCAGGAATTCCTCAACAGGGACCATCAAAAAGGAAAAGATAGGTCTTGGTATTTAAAAGAACTATGTTTTTTTTATAGCAATACCAATGTTCAAAGTATATCTTTGTAAAATCTTAAGGTGCTCTCTGTTGATGAGCTCTTTTCCACATGGCTTTTCATTGTGTCCTCAAGTGTTTTCATTTCTTACCTCTTTTTGCCCTCACCGCACCCCTTTGAAATAAGAGTGCTAGACATCTCTTTTGACAGTTGGGGAAACTGAGGTTCAGAGAGAAGTGAGATGCTTAAGGTCACATGGAGTTAGTGTCATGGCTGGGGCTAGACCCTCCTGGGCTCTTGGTCTTCAGCTCAGGATCCCTTCTCTTCTTTTTAACTTCCTAGTTAGTTGTTTTTAATTGAAAAAAAAAAGTATATGATTCTGCATCCAACGCAGGGGGATCCTTGGCCCAGGGTAGAGCTCATGAGAACAACACATTCTAACATTCGGGCAGTGAAAGCACATCTCCAGCTTACTAGCTTTTGAATGAGGGTTTGTTGGTTTGGGGGTTTTTGGTTTGGTTTGGTTTGGTTTTGGTGAGGGGTGGGAAGTGGGAGTGTTGGTTCCAGGGAAAATATAAACATGAAGTGAATTGATTTCATCAGTAACAATGTACCTTTGCTAATCTAGGACCAGATGGCTCGGAATCCGTCAGCAATTGATATGTTTATTACAGGTAGGAAAAAAAGTCCACGTATTTGTTTGACTCCTCACTCCACCCCTAAAAAGAGTTAGGAAAGAGTTATTTGTGCTTAGTTCCCAGGGAAATGTTGATTGATAGTACAAAGCTCTATGCTAAGGCTGGCTTCAGGAGCGCACCTCGCTTGGTTTTTGGAGCTGCACTCTGCTGCAATGGAATATGCCTCAATGACAGTACAAGATAGATAGAATTTTATGCCCTCTGGCATTTTTCTGTTTGCCACCTGAAGTTTGGTTTTCTTGCATACCATTTTTTTGGACCTGCATAACAGCAGCTGGTAGTTGCTGGTAACTGCAGGCAGAGGCTGTCAGTTGTGTGTGTCCATCAGCAGAGTGGAAACACCATTGGGTGCCCAGCCTACCTGGGCCCTGAAAGGAAGGCGTGTAGTAAGTGGAGCTCACTTTTCTTCTTCTTCTTTGGCTTATGTCAAGAGAGACTCTCTGAACTCTCTAAGCTACCTTTTAAAATGTACTGCCAATACTGCCCATTCTTATGAGTTAAAGTAAAGGGATATTGCTGCATCCTCAGTTTGAGGGAACATTTTCTTACTCATCTACTGAGATTGGAGCACAAGCTCCTTGAGGGCCAAGGCTGTCACAGAGTAGGTACATAGGAAATGTTTGATGGAGAGCAGGAAGTTGCATGCTTTGGTGTTGTCCAGCGCTACCCAGGATAGGTTGAGTCCAGGCCCCAGTGTGCTTCTCACTTTGATCAAGAAGAGGGGCTTTAGGTTACAAGTTATGCATCCTCTAGGAAGGAGGAGCCATGTCTTATTTCTTTGATTGTGTGGCCTTTGCTGCTGAGGAAGCCCTTCACTTTCCAAGCAGGTACATAGTTTGCTTCCCTTGGTGCTGAGTCATCTTAGAAACGAAAGAGTGACTCAGTACAGTATGCTATAAGCAGACATTTGGATTAGGCTGCTGCTGCTGTTTTGCCTGAGAAATATAGCTGCAGCTGTCCTTAGAATAGCGTAGCAAAGGGTTCAGTGAGAGAAACTTCCATGGCCAGAGAAGGGGGCAAAGCTCCAGGGGCTTGGGACAGATCCTGACAAATCCAGCTGTTCTCTAGGAATCCAAATGAAGAAATTAAGGGAAGGTATTACCAGTGGAATCGTCACAAGTTCCTTCATGATGTCATATATACAAGTGATATATTACTTGCCTTTTCAGTGACCGGGGGAAGAAGTGAAAGGGAAGGAAAGGATTTGGAATTCAATTTTTAAAAAAAGAATGCTAAAAATAAGTAGTATTTTTTTTTTAATAGTGAGCTTTCTTAGTACCTTTCCAGTACTTGATTGGACAACATTCAATTTATATGGATTCTGGGGGTTTCATCTCTCTTATAAAATGAGTTAGGCATATCCTGTGTAATGTAGAATTCACAGAGGAAAACAATTATATTGTATTAGAATATGTAAAAATCCTGAGTTTTCACAAGCCGAGCTCCCAAGCATATTTCCAGTCTGTTTGCACAATATTGAAACAATGCGAAGACCTTGGTGCTGCTGTCCTTGTCTGGGTTAGCACTGATGAAGGGCCTACTCTGGGCCAGGCACTATGCCAGGCACTGGGAATACACATCCAAAGAATGATCCCAACAAGTCACTGTACACTGTGTGTACCAAGTATACACCAAATAAATAGGGAAAGTCCCGCGCACCGGCATGTGAGGGAGGGATCCGGAGAGGGCCCTTGTTCCCTGCTTCCAACCTCTCTTCTCCAGCCTCCATTTTATCTGCCTTCATCTTGGGTCCTAGAAGGGTAAAAGTGCTTGTCACTCTACACTACGTTTGAATTATCGCACACTTGGAGGACTGGTTCTCCTCTGCCTCCTCCCCTCCTCATGGGCCCTGTTGGTGCCGCTCCCAGGATATCTTAGTGAGGAGCCAATCTCAAAGGAGTAACGATTGAACCCTAGAGCAGACCATCCTTCAGGAAGGGAGAGATGCCGCCGGTGGGACTCGGACGTTCTGTGGCCCGACAGCCTCCCTGTGCAGCCGAAACCTTAAGGTCCAGAAGGGCCAGAGACTTCTTGCCCAAGAACTCCCAACTTGCCCCAGTGACTCCTGAGCCAGCGTTATTCCAGGCTCCTAAGACCAGTTCTTGCCTACTGTTATCTTCTAAGTAGAGTCTGATTGGTGGAACTGATGAATTCAGTTGAACTGATCTGTGAACAGACTTAGCTTAGTAAAGGTTTTGTAAAACCTTTATTTTTGCTATTTCTTGTGGCTTACAGGTGCTTCTTATTCGGAGTGGTTTACCTCTTACGTGCATAACGTTGTAACAGGAGGCTACCCTATCATCAGAGACCAGATTTTCAGGTATTTTCCTGTTCTGAGTTGGCATTTGCAAAGACTTCCTAGTTTCCCAAAAATGAAATGAAATGACTCAGTAACCAACACTTCAACTCACTGGGATCATAGGATGTCAGAGTGGTAATGCTTTAGTTTTTACTTGACAAACAAAAGGACATTTGTCTATATATTAATAATAAATAGCAACTGATACCTCTATGGGCTTATAAAAATTACTAAAAGGAAGGGCATACATGTAAACTGACCTCACTTGAATACTGTGAAAATCAAATCAGTATAGCTTGGGGCTGGGGGTGGGGTGGGGGTGGGAATGTTTATGTCTATGTGTAGATATATAAAATGGCCCGTATGATTTTAGTAAGTTTTCTTCTGTTTACCCCAGACTATTTCTAACTTCTGCAATCACAGTAACTACGTTCTCTTTTGTAAATGTCAGTAAAATATAAGCTACTATGAATCTCAGATCTATCAGACAGATTCAGTGGATAAGTACCTGTTTGGAAATGAAGCCTGACTGCTGAGTTCCATCTGATAACACAGGGGAAATAACCTCCCTATTAGAAAATTATTTTTTAAATTTTATGATGTAGTTGAGGCTTAGCACATACCATTCTTTTCTTTTTCTCTTGTGTTTTTTTTTTAACCTTAGAGAATTGAAGTCAATGATTCAAAAGCGTATCCTCTGTCTTGGTTTTATAGGTATGTTCACGATAAAGGGTGTGTGGCCACAACCGGAGACATCACCGTGTCTGTGTCCACGTCATTCCTCCCAGAACTTAGTTCTGTACACCCGCCTCACTATTTCTTCACTTACCGGATCAGGTGAGCATTAGGCATGGTTCCTGTGGGCTCACACTGTATGATGAAACATTTGAAAGAGCATTTTCTGGAAGTGGTTTTCATTTTTATCTTACATTCTCAGGCATATATCTTTGCATCTGCATTAGATATTGTTTTCCAATTTATCTGTTAAGTTTTTTATAATTTGTTCTTATTTGGGGTTTTTTTAATTCTTAAATCTTTTAAAATCAGTCCATGAATCTTCTCAAATTTGCTGAATGTGTATTCTTGGGATAGCTATTGGTGGTGGGTATAAATATATAGATCTTTGTACATATTTCTGCATCATATATGCAATTGAGTGTGCTCCTTCAGAGATGGGGATTAGACCTGAATTCTCTCTGCCTCTTCCCCTGTTACTAGTAATTCATTTTACATAGATATTTAATAAATGCTTGTTGGATGAATTAACTTTCTGATGTAAGGTCAAGAAGCTATCTGAACAGATCTGCTCTGAGGTGTCCACAAAGGACTTTACCTCCATCTCTGATTAATGCTTTGGGCACTGCTTTATCAGATAGCTTTTAGGGACAGCTTTGACCATTTTTCAGGGGATGGAGTGGGGGGCACCAATTTCAGGTGAGGTCTTTGTTCTTCCAGTTCATCATGGTTCTAACTGAACTTCTTAGAATTCCCTGACAGGCTGAGTGACTTTACTGAGTCATGCAGCCAGTACGAGTGGAGGTGAGTAAGCCATAAGCCAGGTCTTCCTGCCTTCTCTCCACTATGTGCTGCCATGTTTGTCTGAATTACTGTTGTTGTAATTAAGTGAATGGCCAAGGGGCAGTGTGGGGTATTGGAATGAGAAAGCCTACCTCAAACATCCTGGCTTCATAACCGTGGGCACATCACTTCTCTGTCCTAGAAACTCCATTATTGTAGAGAGTAACAGGTAAGTCAGACCCACCTCCAAAGTGTCCTAACTCTTGAGTCTGTTGCAATCACTGTCCACACATGCCAGTGAACCCACTATAAATGTCCCATGTGGTGGGCAACACAATCCTTCCTGACTCTTGAGTATTTGAAATGCTTCTTTTATCCAGTGGACACATCATTCCTCTCCCTGTAGACCATCTGTAGTGTTTCAGTATTATATATACGGTGCTCTGAAGCATCCTCCATGTAGGATCTCACCACAGGTGACAGAAGCAGATGAGTCACCTATTCCCTGAATATTGAAGTCTGGATACAATGCCTTTTGTTGTCATTGTTCTTCATTCTTTTTTTTAATTGAATTATTTTATTTGTTTTCAGTGTTTGACAATCACATCCACATATCTTGGAATTTTTTCCACTCCCTCCCCATCATTCCCGCCTTCCTGAGACAGCATACAATCTTATATAGTTTCTACACATAATATTCCTATTAAATGCATGTTGCATCAATGAATTAAAATGAATGGGAGAAAGCATAAAACCTAATACAAAATAAAATGGTCTGTTTCTATCTGCGAACCAATTACATAGTTCTTTCTCTGGATGGGTTATTCTTCATTCTTGAAGAGGACCCGTGACATCAGAAAGATGATGTCATACGTGTAAAGTAAGGCAGAGCTGTGCAAAGTTATTGGTCTCCCTCTCTTCCAGAGTCACTGGAATCCACTGAAGACAGGTCAGGACCATTGGTGATGGCCCCCCACAATTCCTTTTAAATAAAAACTAAATGCTTGTTTTTCTTCCTTTTTCTAGGATTGAGATGTCTAAAGATGCTCTTCCTGAGAAGACTTGTCAGTTAGACAGCAGATATTGGAGAATCACCAACGCCAAAGGTGAAATTGAAGAGGTTCAGGGACCTGGAGTGGTGGGTGCGTATTGGAGCCAGAGATTCAGGTGCCTTTATTGGCTGCCAGTCATGTAGATTTTGTGAGAAAACAGTACTTAGCCATCTTGGTATGTTCTGGCATTATTGTCTTCAGAAATGTAATGGATGAGTTTCCTTATCCAGTCTCTTGGGTATGATTATTTAAGGATGAATTTTGGGTCATAACCCACAGAGTGACTCAGGCTGGGGCCAGTTTCATATCAGCTGCTCCGAGTGAAGCACAAACCTAATGACCAGATGTATTTATTTGTCCCTAGCCCCTTCTTGCCATAGGTTGCTTTTGCTGGATGGTCTGGTTTGGTTGTCAGTGATCAGGATTTTACACTGGAACCTTTGGATGGCCAAGGTTAAATCAGCAGTTAAAGAAATACACTGATTATATAATCAGTCTGTTAAATTAAGATAAAGCTAAGGCTGTCCTAATTAATTTCCAGGTCTAGAATAGTTGTGTTCTCTCTGTTGATTTTTCCCTAAGATTTAAGGATAGTTCATACCTATAGAGCACTGAAGAAAATCTGTCATTTCTAACTTAACATTCACCTTTGTGCTCCAAGCCTCTGTCTGAGCTAATAGCATCAGACTTTGACTTAACTTTCCTATCTTGATGCCAAAAATTCTTTTTAGAACTTCAATTTTCAAATTTTCTGTACTATACTATCTCCCTGTATAAACTTCTAGTGATTTCAAAAGGTGTTTTTTCATCATTTTCATGGCACCAGCTTTGTATAGTGGACAGGAAGCTGTCCTAGGAGCCAGCAAGACGACCTGGGCTCTAGTTCTGGCCTCTGACACTTGGCTCTCAAGCCTCAGGCAGTCCTAGGGCAGATGCCAGCCTGCTTTGGGTGTGGGGGTTCAAGGAGTTTCCTTAATTGGAATTCCCTGTATAGCTCCACAAAATCACAGGTCTGGTCAAAGGACACTGTTAATACACCCTGTATTTCTCTCTCAGGAGAATTTCCCATCCTCAGCCCTGGCCGGGTATATGAGTACACCAGCTGTACCACGTTCTCCACCACATCAGGATACATGGAAGGACATTATACCTTTCATCTCCTTTACTACAAGGACAGGATATTCAACGTGGCCATTCCCAGATTCCATATGGTGTGTCCCACCTTTAAGGTCTCCACAACCCCAAGGGTAAGCAAGCCAACATGGGAAAAACGTCTTTCTCAGGACTCAAAACTACTAAGCTAGCTCGCTTCAAGTTAAAAAAAAAAATCTCATTTTGAGCAACAACCATTGGGCAGGTTAGCATCTGAGCTCATTTGCTCAGCTGTAAAATGCTTTCTCAGGCATCTTCATCTGAGTGCTTAGTACATGCAATACTCTTATTCAGAGATTCTCCATCCACCTTTCACGGGAGGAACAGTCCTTGCTGACCCAACAGGCTTTCCATTCCATCCTCAGGAGAGCTTGAGAAATGTGCTGTGGAAAAGGCAAGAGTGGGTGGAGGAGGAGGAGAGGTGGGTCAGAGTCAGGAGATGCCCCCAGCACTCCCATCCCAGGGTGCCATCTTTATTCAGGGACATTCTGAGCTAGGCCCAAGTGCCATTTATAGAAGCTACCAGTAGAGGCCGCCCTGCCTAAAGGACTGAGGCTTTGTTTTTAGTTTCCCACAGTTTAAATCCCTGATAATAACATTTTCGAACCAGAAAGTTAATCTAATCCGCCCCCTCACGAGTGATGCGATCGGTCCCTCAGGGATTCTGCCTGGGAAGGGCGGCACTCCCCCACTGTCCAGCTTGTGGTGCTGCCAGGGTGGTTGCAGTGCTGTGTCATGACCAATTCTGACCAGCTTTTAGATTTTTAGTTTTATGACTGAGTCTGACCATGACGTCTCGGAAGGTGCTGCTCATCTTTCAGTGTCTGAAATGCTAGGACCATCCTGTTTTAGGGACAGTGAGACATGGTGATCTGGGGACTTTCTGGGGGGATGATGAAGTCTGCGATAAAATGAAAGGGCTGAGAAATAAAATATCTACTCAATGATGTAATTCTATCCCAAGGAAACCAGTCACGATGAATGTTCTGTGATTGAAGAAGATGAAGATGAAGACTCCACAGATTCTGATGACTACGATGGGCCTAGACTCGTCAACTACTCCCCGGCCCCCAGCCACTGTCCTCGTCACACCTGAGCGGGCACCTCCGTGGCTCTCAAGTGTACATAAATACTGGCTGTCTCTGGGCGGCAGGCCGGCATCGGGCCAAGCTGTGGTTTCTACCAGACATTTATCTTAGGAGTTGATTTGGGCTTTTTGTGTTTTCTGTAAGGCAGAGGAAGGGAAAGGAAGGCTTTTTTTTCCTTTTGTCAAATGGGAAATTTGTTCTCAAGCTGCAGGCTGATATTACTGCCCTGTTTAAAGTATTTCACATTTGGAATATTTACAGAAGCTGGGTGTGTGTGGGGGGAGGTGGGCAGGGTCATTTTTTTTTTTTATACAAGTATTGCAAATGTAGCAGCAGTAGAAAGGTAGAAGCGCAGATCTGTAAGAGCCTCTGTCATCTTCAATCCTTGGGTTATCATTTCCTGCCATTGTGAGTTATATACAGAGGAAACACACTTGCAATTAGGCCTTTTTAGCCCAGGAATCCATTTTAGGGGACCCTCTCCATGTATATCAACCGGAGACTCCAGGGACCCTTCTCCCCTTGAAGACAATCCATCCTTGAATTTAATTCCCATTGCAGTCATTTTAGAATGTGGTACATTAAACCATATGCTGTGTTGTTCACTGCTAACTGGAGCAATCTTGGCAATGACTCCCATAGTATATACATTTGTAAATACGATTTCTGGTTTTTTCTGCTTTATACAGTCTTAACTTTGTGATAAGCAACATAATTTTATGTTAAGCTAAATTTGTTTTCCTGAAACATGGGTTTTTTGTAATTATCAGATTCTGAATTTGGAATGAAATCTTGCAGGTGTTTAAAATCACATATTTAA
This sequence comes from Potorous gilbertii, assembly GCA_028658325.1. Lineage (NCBI taxonomy): Eukaryota > Metazoa > Chordata > Mammalia > Diprotodontia > Potoroidae > Potorous > Potorous gilbertii. The sequence continues at coordinate 254,068,227 of CM053772.1, read as the reverse complement.
AAATACTCGGGTTTTTGAGCTCATCTGTTTAATATCATATTCAAAAATGTTCGTTTCTGTAAACTTGATGCTTCTTAGCATTGTCTTTGCTTGTTTGAAGCAGAAGTTGTTCAGCATTGCTGCTGGAGTACAGCAGGCCCCATTTCTGGGTTTTTTGGGTTGGAGCCATTCTGTGGGATGTATGTTCTAGTGCTCAGACACACACACACACACACACACACACACACACACACACACACACACACATGCACACACACACATGCACACACACACACTTCCTTTGTCAGACTGCAGAGAAGGGTGTGACAGCAAAATGCTTGGCCCTTGACCTTCCTCTGGCGCCTGATCTGCATCTCCCCCATCATCTAGCCTCTTGTCAGCCTGGCTACCAAGTGGTGTGACCTTGGGCCAGTCTCTTGTCTCTGGTGCTTTAGTTTCCTCTGTAAAAGGAGGGCTTTGGCTGCATGTGCTCTTAATCCTGTGAGTCTGCTAACCTCAGACGTCAACTGTGTGTAGAGTTCATTTCCCAGAAGGGCATTTAGCCTGTTGATGTCTAGAAGACCTGGTTTCTGTCCTTAAAGATCTTGCTATTATAATAAACAGACTGAGCTCTAAATTTCTTCTTAGTGCAGGCTAATAATTCTTCAACATTGCTTGCCATGGTTCTGCCCTCAGGGCCAGGTGGAACAAATTCATCTTCTATGATACCAAAGTTTTTCAAAGAACACAGCCTTGTCGAGGTCATCCTCCCATAGGCCTCCTTGGGACATGATCAGTTTTCTTAAGTCAAGGCTTCAATTAAGGCTTACCAGGGTCCTGTTAGGGAGAAGGTAATACTTATGGGAATTAGGGTCAGCTCTGGGGAAAAATTTAGCATCATTCAATGAGCATTCAATCTGTTGTGTGCCAGGATTGAATGCTCATTGAATGATGCTAAATTTTTGAGATCCAAATTTTTTAAAAATGAAACATTCTCTGCCCCCAGGAAGCTTATGCTCCATTTGGGGATATGGCCTGTCTAGAGAAGTGAAGAAGGACAGACACACTAGAGACACTAAAGCGGAGCGGGGTGGGAAGAGAGCAGTTAAGCTGAGAAAGGGATTTTGTGAAATTATTTCAAATTAAGCATTCTTCAATGTGACACTTTGTACATCTACAATGAAAAGCTCTAAAGGGGCTGTTGCAGTGTAATGGGCCACTGGGAGGCGATATTGGTAGAGAGGAGGCTCTCCAAGAGCTTGATTCTTAGAGATTTCTGATCCTGTCATTCATTAAGCACCTACCACAATAGGTGGTTTCCCACGAAATGCTAAGCTCTAGGCATACAACAAAAGGTCTACGTGCATGAACTTCAGTCAGGTCATTTTTCCTTTAGCATTGGAGAGGACCTTTAGACCAACCCCCCCAAACCTAGAATCTGGGTACTGCCAAGTAGACTCCCCCTCCCCCCACCTGAATTAGTTGGAATTGCTTGGCCTCCACTTCCTAATCTGTAAATTGATGGTGTCTGAGCTCTAGATCTGTGATGGTGTGCCTTGGGTCCACTAGGTCCCTTCTGATCTTTGTAACTGACTTTTCAAGGACAGGCCAGTATGTCTCAGTGACTAACATTGCTAGGAAGTTTATATGGTCTCTGATAACCCTTGTATATTGCAAGTGCTAGGTTTGCACCGGGAGGACCTGGGTTTGGATCTGGGGATCTCTGGGATATCCTGGGCAAGACACTTTCCGGGACTGTTTCCTCACTTAGAAAATGAGCTATTTGGGACTTACTTTACTAGAAGGCTTTTGAAGTGCTATCTAGGTCTGTATCTCATGAAGTCATCCAAGTTTGGTTTTGGCTACAGCGATTCATACAAAGGGTCTTTTAAAGGGTCTTGGGAATATGTGCCTTTGTGGAAGGAATATCCACTGAACAAAACAGACTACTAGGTAAGTGGTGGCCTGGCAGACAGACAGATACTCGATCAGTTATACACTGCATAGAGAAGAGGTCTTCGGAGGCGCTGGCTGGCTTTGCGTTGTCCCTGATCTCTCAGTGTTCCCAGGCAAGTCTATAGAAACTACGAACCGCCGGAGTTAGCTGGAAGGAACGGCCGGAACGGGCAGCCCGGATAGCCCGGCCTTCCCGGACAGCTTGGCCTTCCCGGACAGCCCGGCCTTCCCGGACAGCCCGGCCTTCCCGGACAGCCCGGCCTTCCCGGACAGCTTGGCCTTCCCGGACAGCCTGGTCCGAGGCTCAGTACTGTGCAGGCGGCCGGCTCTCTGCAGAAGCTCCGAACCCACAGACCTTTAAAGAGACCAGGACAGCTGCGCGGTCCATGTTACCCGAAGCCGGAGGGCTGGTCCGTCAGCTGAACTTGGGGTGGGCATTCCTCGGCCAAAGGCCGGCCGTCCCACTCCCTAGGGCCCGCAGGCTCCCCAAGGACGGGAGTGGGGGGCGGGGGGATCAGCCCCTGGAGCCCGCCCCGCCCCCACAGCTCTGTCCCCCGGTCCGGCCGCTCCGGCCTCAGGTTCTGCCAGGTCTCCAGCCCCGACCTCCGGGAGCGGCTGCCCAGGGCGGGGGAGGGCAGCAAGCGGGGCGGAGCCTGGCGCTCGGGGGTGGGCCCGGAGCTCGGGTTGCCCCGGGAGTCTGGGGAGCAGGCCAAGGAGGGCACCACCCAGAAGCGAAGACAAGCCGACGCCGGGGTGCCCCGCGCTCACTGTGCCCGACGCAGGTCCCGCTGAGCCCTGCTCCCGGAGCTTGCCGCCGCCTCAATCGGCCCGTCACGTAAGGTGGGGGGCCCGCTCTGCGCCCCGGGACTAGATGGGGGTGGTGGCTGGTGGGTCCAGATCGCAGCGCCGGGCGGGTGTGTTCGGAGGAGGCCCCCGCCGGCCGTGCCAACGGCGGGGGGACGCAGGCAGCGACGGCGGGGGGCACCAGAGCGGGCGCCCTGCCCTCCTGCCCTCCTTAACCGGCTCAGCTCCTGGGGGCGTGTGGCACGGGGGCACCCGGCCAGGCGGGCGCGGGGACGGGTGCCCCGCTGCTGGCAGAGGCGCGAGCTCCTTGGATGGCGCTCCCCAAAATGAAGCTGGGGGCTCCGGACCTCCCCCGGGCTCAGCCCCCCTCCCCGGGGGCAGGGACCCCCCCCGTGCTGCTGCACCCCTCGCTCCTAGAAAGGACTCTGCCCTGCGCACCCGCGGGGGCCGGGATGGCAGCCCCTGAACCCCCATTGAGGGCACTACCACCGGCTGCTTCTGCTCAGGCCTCGCCCAGCCGCGCCCTTGTGGGGTGGGACTGAGTTCGTATTCCCTTAGCTCTGTTTGACAGAGTCAGCTCCCGAAACTCCCACCTCGGGCCCTGACCGGGGGTAGATGGCCCCTGAGGCCGTGAGGAAGCCGCCCCGTCACCCCCCCAAGGCCTCTTTCGTTAATGCTGAATGTTGTTGGGGCAGACCGTGCATCCCCGGCCCGTCCGACTCTTTCCAATGAGGGAAAGTTGTGCTAGCTAGACCTGAAAACTAGACGGGAGAAAAGACACCTCTCACTTCTCCCCGGCAAAGAGAACCCAAGTGGGGCAGAGCCGAAATGGCAGAGAGAAGCCAGGATGTTGCCTGAGCTCTCCCCCGTTTCCCTGGGAAACATTAGATCAAGCCTCTAAAATTGAGTTCTGAAGCAACAGAACCCACAAAAAGACCATTTTCTAGCCCAAGATAACTTAGAAGGACTTCAGGAAAGATTTGTCTCACTTGGGTAAAAAGTGAAAGGAGTGCAGGTGGTGTCCAGGCAGGGCAGCAGCAGGAGGCAGCAGGAGCCACAGCATAGATCAGCTGAGGCTTCAGGCTCCTTGGGGCCAACTGCCAGCCCCAGAACCCAGGGTACAACAGGTACAATTAATCGAGGGCCACCCTAGTGCACTGGGCAAGCCACCAGCACCTGAGGCCCCAGTGCAGAAAGCCAGTGACCAGGCAGGCCCCCCACCCCCATGGCAAGAAACTTTGGACAGTGCCTTCTGTACCCCAGGAGCAGAGCTCAGCTTCAGTAATGAGCAAAAAAACCCCAAAAGACAAAAACAGAACCCCAATCCACCCAACAACCCATCATAATAGTACTCTGATCTGTTGAACCAAGGATTGAGAATCAGGAGGCCTGGGCTTTAATTTAGGCTTTGGTACTTGTATAAGGACAGCCTGGCATAAGGGGCAGACCTTGAATTCACCTTTCCTCTGATTATTAGCTCTGTGATCCTGGGCACTCCATCTTTCTGTGTGCAGCTTTTTAAAACGGTAAGTTATAAATCTTGGGCCCTCTGTGTCTGTGGAGCCATATTCTAAACCAGGGCTACCCCATCTCTTCCCCTCCATTCAAGGAAACTACCAGTTAGGACTCAAAAGAAAATAAAAAGTGTGACTCTGGGCACACTCTGGATCTCATTTTCCTCATTTAGAAAAAGAGGGGTTTGGGACTAGGAGACTTCTAAGGTCCCTTTCAACTCCTTGAATTATATATGATTACCTTTCTCTCATGATAAGCTCTCCTTGAAAGCTGAAAGAAGAGATCTACCTGCCTAGCGATGAAGATACTGGTTAGAAGGTGGAAGATGGCTCATTTCAGGAAAAATAAATCAGCATCTTAGCAAATTAGGAAATCCCTTTTAGCCTAAAGGCTATGATCTTCTGTTGACAGAGCATCTGGGTTTGAGATTTTATGAGACATTAAATTATTGCAGGCATTCTGCTGGCTCTCTTGAGGACAGAATGTTTCCCTATCCTGGGGTAGGGGAGGCTGCAGTTTCCCCAGTCTGGTTCATAGATAGGGCCATAGGCTATCAGAACTGGAAACCACTTAAGAGTCATCTGATCCAATTTCCTAATTTTACAGGTGAGAAAACTTAGATACAGAGCAATTTCCAACCTCCTGAGGGATATACAGGTAGAGTCAGAATTTGAACCCAGTGCTCTGATTTCCAAATCTAACCATCTTTCCACCAGACAGTGCTAGTCATATTTTAGAAATGGGAAGGGCCCTTTGAGGGAGATCTTTTCCCACTCTAGTCTCTTTCAAGTATGGGAAATTACTGTGTTTTCTATACCAGCCAATGTATCAATTTTGGTGTTTATAGAGAGGGAGCCAAGGGAAAGGAAAGGGAGTGGACATGCTCTTCTTGGAACAGGTAATGAGCATATATTTCTTGGAAAAATAATGTAGCTTCCTTATACATTTTCTTTGTGAGATAAAAGCAGATGCCCAACCCAGTGAGTCAGCAAAGAGAACTTTTGTGTTCCAATAGGGAACACCCTGAATGCAGACTTCTGGGTGAACAGTCCAGGCAAGGATGCCCTGCCATGCCAGGTAGATGGGAGGGAGGAGGAATAAGCGTTTGCACGGTGCCTGCTGTGTGCCAAGAACTGTGCTAAGAGCTTGATAACGTATTTCCTTTGTTCTTGTCTACTGCCGGAGGTAGGTAGGAGGTCATTATTCCCATTCTACAGCTAAGTCCCAGAGCCAAGGTATGGAGAGGGTCCTGAGGAAGCCTTAGGATCTGGGCTGTCTGGCTGGGGGTCCCAGGCAGCCATTAGAGTGGTCCTTTCATGTTACAGGAAAGGCTGAGGATGATCACATCACAGATGTACCCCTGAGAGGGAGCCTTGATTTCATAGACACAGACATCTAGTCCAACTCTCATTTATTTTTATTGTTTATTATGTATTTATTTTTAAATTTTAAATCCAATTTTATTTTATCTTCAGTTCCAAATTCTCTTCTTTCTTGTCCCTCTCCCCACTCACTGAGAAGCAAGAAGAAAATCCCTAAGCCCTCATTTTTACAGAGGAAACTGAGGCCTGAAGTAGTTGAACGACTTGCCCAAAACATCTGAATTCAAACCCAGGGCTTCCCGACCCTGCAGGAGCACAGATGCTCTATTTCGTCTCCCTCCCTTTTTTTAAAAATCCCTCCTTCCTATTCCCATGTGCAGATTACAAACCCATGGATCCTTCACCTTCCGTGGGCTGAGTCAGTGAGCTTTCAGCAGGGAGGAAATGTTCAGGTAGTATGATTCTCCAGGGCTCGGCTCACATCCTGCTGAAACTGAAGAATCCCTGTGGTATTAGGGGAGGAGAATTTTTGACTTTTGGCCTTGAGGAATGTCATAGGTTGTGTAACAAGGATCTTCCCCGGTGGCCTTGGTCTAAACTAAAGTCTGCTGGAATGTACCTGAGCAGTAGCTAGTCCTACAGTCTCCTTTCAGGGCAAAGGTGATCCTGGAAGTACATCGTGGGAAAAGGGGCTCTTGCTACTGGACTTCCCTAGATTTTTTGAGAGAAGGATTGGCATTAATTCACTTCAAAAATATATATTTTTATGGATACTTTTATTAAGACATCACAGTTATTTCTTGGGGTTAGGTGAATCTTCCTCCCCCCTCCCCCACATTTAATCATCCAGATTGAATTGTGTGTGACAAATAAAAGTAATTTAAAACCCCATAAGATGAGCTCAAGATTTCTGACCGAAAGCCTAGCACTCTACTCACTGGGCTGCCTGACCTGCTTCTATATGGCAAGGGGTTTTAAGATGAGGAGAAGGGGAAAAGATGGAGCTCACATGGAGTGGCCCCAGTTTTCTCAGTCAAGTAAGAGTGGAGGACTTCTGCTGGGAGGGTGAAGGAGTAGGGAGCTTGGGAGACTCCAGAGAAGAGAATGTTTGAGCAACTGCTGTGAGGAGTGAGCTAGGGAGTCATCGAGGAAGGGGGAGCAGGATTGCCTTGTTGCTGGCATAGCTCAGTTGAAAAATCTGCACTTCGTTTACCAAAGACTTGTGGGTTGAAGTGCTGTGTTATCCCATGGAAAAAACTAAGCCTCAGGGAAGGGAAAGGTCTTGCCCATAATGTCTTGCTTTAGGAAGGTAGAAGGGTGGGAGTCAGAGTCCATCGCTTTCAAGTTGTTGCCCTGGAGGTAGGTCACATGGTCACAGCTTTTTAGAGCTGGAAGAAGCCTGAGAGATAATGCAGTCCAGTCATTTCATTTTGAAGGTCTAGAGACTGGCCTGCACTAATGCTGGAAGAAAGCATCAGAGTAGGTATTTTAATTGACCCCAGGACTCTTCCCTCATTAACTCCCTAACCCTCTCCTCAAGGCAGCCTTTCCTAGTTGAGCAGAGCCTAGCCAGAGTAGGTTTACCAGCTCTGCCACCATCATGTTCTCAGGTGGGCTAGGTTGTACTGAGTCTAGGAAGGCATTGAATGTTTGCCGAGGGCAAGCCAAGGTCCTGGCTAGGCCTCTGAACTCTACCCTCAGCCTGCAGAGGGCTGCTTTGGTTTACGCCATATGTCTTAAAACTCCAAGGCAGCTTAGTTCTACAGCATATATTAATGTGCTGGCAAATGTGTTGGGCACTGCAGAGAAAGGCAAAAATGGAACAGCCCCTGCCCTCAGGGAGCTTCCAATCTTTAGGAGCTATACAGCATATACCCAGAGAATAAATACAAAATAGGAAAAATAAAGAGAAAATGAGTAGGGGAATTGGGAGACCTTAGCCTTGAAAAGAGCTAAGAATTCTGGGAGAACATTCCAGGTGTGGTTGGTTGACCTCAGATGCCATATAGTCCAGTCCCTCTCCCTGAGGCCTGGGGAGCTTCTCTAACAGACTCAAAGTCACCTAAGTTATTGGAGGTAGGATTTGAATTCAGGTCCTCTAACTTCTGATTCACTGCCTTCTTCCTGAAACAAATTGGTACTATTTTATATGTAGGGAATTAGGTAAGTAGTGGCCAGTTTGACCATAAGGAGGAAGGTGAGAGAAATACTATTGTGCCATCATCCGGCAAAGATAGTCAGGGATTATCTGCAAAGGACTTGAAATCCTAAACAGAGGAGTTTGAATTTTGTTCTGGAGGTGATGGAAAGCCACAGATAGCTCTTGAGCTGGGGAGTCACTCCCATTATTCCTGTGTTTCTTCTGTATCTGTTTCTCCCACTTTTACTTGCTATTATTATACCTTCCTACTTCAGTGACCTTCCCCTTTTCTGAGTTTCAGTTATTTTATTTGCAAGATAAGGTGGGTTTTTCACGCAATCCCTTGTCTGTTCCTTAAATTTGCTTCTTTAGGCTGATTTAATAAGGGCGGTTCACTTTTATGACATATAAAGGTATACCCGATAAAATCAACAATTTGATCAGATACACGGTATTTGTGTTTTAGTCTTAATTTATTGCTGAGGGCATTTGACTGGAAAAGGGATTTATGCTTACTTTCCCATAGCAAATAAGTAGGGCTGGGACTCAGACCTAGCAGTGAAGTTTGGAACACCTGGGTTTGAATTCTGACTTGACTTGTTCCCCCATGTCACCTGTAAAATGACAGGGTTGAATCTCCCAGTTCAGTCTCCTGATATTGCCCTGCCACTAAACTTGGCCAGAGGAAAGGCTTTGTTTTTAGAGAAGACCCTTCTGCCTAGGACCTCCATCCCAAGAATGATGGTCTTCCAACAGCTTTCTTCTGTTAGAAAACAGAGCCTTGTTGGGAGATGGCTAATTTGGTCTTGAGCTGCAGAAGGACAAGTAAAACTCTCAGCAGTAAACAGCCCCTCTGTAAAGCACAGATTTTTCAACTGAGCTATCCCAGTCGCAAGGCAATCCTGCTCCCCCTCCCTCGACTGCATATCACGGAGTACTGCATTTTGTTTGGGGTGCCCAGAAAGGTCATTGATAAGAAAGGCTTTGAGTTCTTGTCAGATGAGGACTGGATAAAGGAAATGGAAATTTTTAGTCTATGGAAAAGACGACTCAAAGGAGATTGAGAGAAGAGATACTGGGAATGCTGGGGGCTTTTTGGATGCTTTTTTCTTTTTTTTTACATATTACCATTACTTTCCAATGACTCTCCTGCCTTCCCACCGAGCCCTTCCTTGTGTAACAAAGGAATGCCGTTTAGCAAGACAACTAGTACCCTAGGCCCCTCAGCCTCTTTCTAGACCTGTCTGTGGAAGTGAGAGGAGGCACACCTTTTAGTCACTCCTCAAGTTGATTATCACCTGGTCTAAGGATTAGGAGTGTTCTACAGTTAGCTCTTCCACATCATGTGGTTTTGATGTATCTGGGGGTTGGCATAAGAGATTAAATGAGAATTTGGGGGGAATTTTACAGAAGTCATGGACAAGGGAAGGTTAGCAGACTTCTTGACCAAATACTTAACCCAAATTTTATAATAAGGTACTGTAAGCACCCCATAAAAGAAGGAAAAAATAATCCCAGACTTCTCCAGTACAAAGGGAGGCCAAAAAATTCTATGTGGATTTTCCAGATTGTGGGGGTGTCACACCTGGAGTCCCCCACCATTTGGAGGGGATAACTATTTAGGGCAGAAAAACTCCAGAGAGGTAGTAGATTTAGCCTTGATATCAGGGAAAGAAAACCAACCACAAAACCTTCCTAACAATTAGAGATGTCCAAGCTGGGTGATGCAGGACATGGAGGACTGGGCTTGGAATCAGGAAGAGTGACTGAAAACCTGCCCTCACACAGTTACCAGCTGTGTGATCCTGGGCGAGTCACTTAACTGCTGTCTGCCTCAGTTTCTTCATCTGTAAAATGGGGATCACAATAGCACCTACCTCCCAGGATTGTTACAGGAAGCCAATGAGGTATTTGTAAAGTACCTTGCAAACCTTACAGAGTTATGTAAGTGCTAGTTTTATTTACTATTCTTCATTATAACTAAGTCAAGAGATCATTGATCTAGAATTGGAAGGGACCAGTAAAGTTACTTAACCCAACCCTCTCATTTTACAAAGGAGGAAACTGAGGCCCAGACAAGTCAAGGGGCTTGCCCAAGGTCACACAAATGGTAGGAGCAATAGAGGTAGAATTTGAACCCACATCCTGTGCCCTGCACTGCACCATGCTGCCTCACCCTGACTTCAGAGGCCCTTCTGCGCTGTCCTAGCTTTGTGCATCCTTTCCTGCTGCCCCAGCACAAGCTCACCCATATTCCTGCTCCTGTTCAGTTTTCATGTGTGAAGCCTCCTACTTCCCTGTCTCGTCTAGAGACCTTTAAAAGAGACTTCCCTATTTTGGACTCTGGGGAAGTTGAGGTAACTGCCTGCCTGGGCTTCAGAGAGATAACTTCAGAAGTTCCTTCTCTTGCTAATATTTTATCTATTTCTTTTTAACAGTTGTTCTCTGAGCACCAGCTGTGTCCGAACTGCAGCCTGGTGACCTTGGACAGATCCCTTTCCTTTTCTGGATCTCAGTTTCTTCATATGTAAAATAGAAGTTTTGGTCTGGTTGATCTGTAAGTCTCCTTCAAGGTTTTAGGTTGTGGTGTTTTTCAGTGAAGACAGAGACAGGGAATGGGATTGCAGAGGGACCTAGTGAGTTGGGCCTGGCTGTCTTAGCCCCTCTCTCTTTTTGATACTCTGTCATTTCAGCAAATTCCCTGTTCCCACCACATCTCAGTATCTGGGTGTAGCCAGGAAAGAGAGCTGGAAAAGGGTGCAGTCATCCACCTCTCTAGAAGTCATTAAAAGTATCAAGCTCTTAAGTGCAAGATAAGGCCCTGTAATTCGTTAGATAGCTCTTTGTCTGAAAAAGATCCAACTCCACATGAATCAGCAGTAGGATTTAGACGATTTTTTGCTAATGAAAATTTGGCCTGCATGAGAGAGATCTCTTCCAGGAATAGGGAAGCGATAATCCTGCTGTCCTCTGTTCCCGTAAGATCACTTTTGGAATATTATGTTCAGTTCTGGAAACACCAGAAGGGATTATAAGGCAACCTGAGGAAGATGAGCAGGTTGTTGAAAGGCATTGAGTCCACACCACATGAGGATTGGTTGAAGCAGAGGGGGATGTCGCCCTTGGAAAAGGGCTTACTATCCATCTTCCAGCATTTGAAGGACTGCTGTTGGGTCCCAGAGGGCAGACCCAGAAACAATGGGGGGAAGTTACAAAGAAGTCAATTTAGTCTTGATGTCTGGAAAAACGTTCTTAACAATCTGATCAGTCCCCAAGTAGAAGCAGAACTGCCTCTGGGAATGCTGGGCTTCCTCTTACTGAGGAACAAAGACTGGGCAACTAGTTTTCCCTGATATAAGTAGCAGGTATTACTGTGAGCTGACTTGACTAGAAACTCTTTTTAAAATTTTTTGGAAGGATTTTTGTAGGGCATGGGTTGGACTGTATGACTACTGAGCTTCCTTCAAATTTAAAAGTTATTTCCCACCCCCAAACTGAGCTGCCTTTCCAGGATCCTTAATAACAGCATAAGAAGAAAAGGAGTTCATTCAGTAGGTCCATGTCCCATCCCAACGTGGGGACTAGAAAGGCAGTAGACAAATCTGAAGAGACTAGCCAAGGATTCAGCTCTAATCTCTTTCCGTTTGTCTACATTCCTATCAGGGACCAAAACCTGGAAGAATCTGACGAAAGAACACGGGCAATTGTGATTCTCTCCTGATTTAAAACTGTTTCCTAGGTTGTCGCCTGCTGGTCACAATGACTCAAGTAGGTTTTTATTTTGATGCCCCCTAGGGAATCTTTAGATACTGCCCTGCCCTCCCATGAGGGAGACCAGAGCAGAAGAGAAAGGGCATGTCAGCGCCTAACCTCCTTTGTCCAAGCCTTGGTAATCTGAGGGCTGTAGACTCTCAAGGTCTGTTCTGGGCTTTGGTTAACTAGCTTTGCCTCTGCCAGCTCATTTCTAAAGGGTCAGTCTGGGGATCTAGCCAGACTAGAACAATAAAGGGCTGGACTTCAATTGAGCAGAAAGGGCTTTAGGTTAGAGACTGAGAAAAAAAATTTTTGAACAAAGGAAATGCCACACTGAGTCAGGCCAGGGGCCGCCCATCCTAGAGTTCTGTCTCTGCCAGGGGATACTTCCTGACAGAGAAACATATTCCACATGGAAACTAGTTATTGAGACAAGTCATACCTTCTCCTTTCACAGAGATTAGGAAGAATAAATTATATAGCCCTTCTGTCGAATTCAAAAGATCTATAATCAATTTAAGACTACCATTGTCCCTGGAAAGGACATGTCAATGGGCTAACCTACTGTTCCACTTGTCTTCTCTGTGATTTTCTCAGACCAAAACAGCCTTCTCTAGCCACCATTTTCATACACATACACACATATGTATGTATATGTGTGTGTATGTATGTGTGTATGTATATAAAAGCTTTGATCTCTGTAAGCTCTTTAAGTAGCTGGTCTTTTGCATCTATATTTTTATTACTTAGTACGTAATACACACTTAACAAATAGGGTTGGTTTTTTTTTTTCATTCATTCTGTAGCACATACTGGGAGATCCTAAACTCAAGCCAGAGCTCAGTTGCGGTTCCCATCAGAGTCTAGGGGATGGCCCTAGGGAATACCCCTAGGGAGGAGGTTTTCCAGTACCAGTGCCCTTTTTCCTATGTGCTTCCCGCCATGAGTATTGGTTGACATCAATTAGTTAGCCAGACTGAGTTCACTTTTAGAAAAGGATATTACTAAGTATGAAAGTGATAGAATAGTTGGTATAAAACATCTAAGCATATACTGAGACTAGGGGAAAAGTAGTCTCAAGTTTAGGGAACAAACAGGAAAGGGTAACTCGGTTCTTAAAAGAACTTTTGCTGGAGTCTTCATATCCTTAGGCAGGGGGAAGTTTTGTTGCTGGACTCTTTGTAGAACCTTGAATGTGTGTCAAGTCTGTCCTTGTCTCCATCAGCTATTCTGGGATATTGCTAGGATGCCTGTGGAAACACCTTTCTCCAGTCAAATCAGGATAGGAAAAGGCTGATGCCCAGGAGAAGCACTTTTCTCCTAATGTGCTTTCCTCTCAGGAGAAAATGACTCTCCTTTATGGGATTCTCCTTTCCTCACCAACTGGCTAGTTTCATACAGCCCCAGAGCGCACAAACAAGGTCTTCAGCCAAACCAGATAAAACCTAGGAAAACATGCAGGTCACGTTCACATCTCGTGAACACATCTCGTGTTCTTACTAGGGCTAAGTGGAGGTGGGGTGATTTCAACCCTTACGTTACAATATATTAATGAATTCACTCATTATTTTATTCCTCAGTCTTCTGGATCAAGGTCCCTAAGTTGAGTTAAGTGTTCTAATAAGTCAAACCTGGGGATTAGACTACCAGGGTTCTTCTGGTTCTATGGCTAATTAGCTGTTACTTTGGCCCAGTCATTTAGCCTAAAGGTTAGCTTCTTTTTCTGTAAGATGTGGAGCTTGAATATATGGACTTAAGTTTCTAGATTTGAGGATATGTCCTGCCTCTTTTACCTTGGTTTCTTGTCTCCAAGTCAAAGGGAGGCTGGTGTGAGAGAAAGAATGAAGGATGCACAGTCAGAGGGCCTGGCTTTCAATTCCTTTGCCTGACATTGTCTGTGGTTAGGAACGGTGCTTGTTTTACTGAACTGAGCTGGTTTTCCTTTAAGGGGACTGGGAGTTGTTTTTGGGATTTGGTTGGCATGGAGACTGCAACCTGAATTTCCAATCTGACTTCCTTGTCCCCAGATAGCAAAGGGCCGGCTGACTGGGGAGTTGTGGTTCCTGAAGTTTTACCTCAATTCTTATTTCCCTATTAGGACAATTTCCTGGCTGATTATTGCGAATTGTCATAGTGAACTCAAAAGAGAAAAGGAAATAACGTCTCATATGAATTTAATTAAGAATTGTATCTCTTTTAATATTGTCACAAATAAAGTAGATTTGTATTGCATTTTATGGTGCAGAAGTCCCTACACTCTAGCCCTGAGTTGAATTATTGGAGTTAGGTCTGAGTTAGGTTTGGCCCAGAATACTTAGTAGATATGTGATGCTAAGCAAGTCCCTGTTACAGTTTCCGCATCTGTGAAATCATTTTGATATCTGTACCAACTCCTAGGATTGTGGTAAGGCCTGAGTGAAATGACATGCGTGAAACACTCTGCAATTGTAATGAGCTCCAGCAATGTCAGGTGGTATTATTATGTTTGACATACTGCTAGGAGCAGGATGGTGCATGGATGTCTCTAGGGTCAGAGGACTGGGTTCAAATCCCACATCTGCTGCTTATCTGTGTAACCTTGGACAAATTTCAGTTTCCTTGTCTGTAAGATGGCACGATAGATTCTGAGGTTTAGATTTAGAATCCAAGGGGCCAGAAGGGACAAAAGAAAAGCCAATGTCTTGCCTCCTTCCCTGTACTATTTTCAAATCTAAAAAGTGAACCTGGATACCAAATGGATATTTAAACCACTGGGGAGTCATTGTGGAATGTGTGTTTTTCCCTCTTCAGGTTTCTAGAAGCATTTGACATTATGGAGAACAGCAAGATGCATATCCTCCTCCTCAGTCTCCTGGTCCTGGCCATGTTCTGTAGTCCAGGTGGGTCAGCTCTGGTTGTGCTTCATGTGAATGAGGCAAGGATGTTTCCTTGCTCACAGCCCCCCATCCTTGAGTTCATCTTCTTCCTTGGCCACTGTCACCTCTGCTGTCCTGACTTACAACCCTGCCTGTGTTATGGACTTGTCCGGTGCTAATGTCTCCTTCCTATATCATGGCCCACCTTCAGTCACAGAGCTAACAACGCTAAGGTGTCTGGGCTGCTCTCCAAGAGGGCACATGGAAGGGGAGAAAAGAGTAAGGAATTTGTATCCCTGGCTCCAAACACTTCCTTCTCCTTTGGGCCTCCCTCAGCTTTCTCCTGTGGACAATGAGTGGGTTGGACTAGAGGAGGGCTGAAGTCCATGCCAGCCTGAGAATCTCTAATCTAGAGGGTGTCTTTTAAATATATGTGTGTACACATATGTGCACATAACACTTATCCATGTGTATAGGTATTGTGGACATGCATACATATGTCTATTTACACCTGTCCACAACATATACATGTGTACACATGTTATATATACACAACATAGGGGTAAACACATATATATATATGCATACATGCATGCACACACAATATGTATACCACACATAACATGTGCGACTGTGAGCACACACATGCACAGCACATTTCTACATCGCACAATGTGTATATATGCACATATGCACACATTTTTATATCTGCACAATACAATATGTGTATACAGTATATATATTTATGTGTAACATTTGTGTATATACACAATATGTAGATATGTCTAGATATATGTATGCATATTCAGGGTGCATTTCCATATGTACACAATACATATGTGTGCATGTGTATATATAATGCATATTTCTATGTGCACACATGTATACATATAAATGTATAACACATGTCCGTGTGTGTTTGTGCACATATATGCACATGTGTGAGCATGTGTGTGCATGTAGGTATCATGAGAGCAGGATTTGGAATAAAGAAGACACAAGTTAAAGTTACAGCAGGAAGAGAGAAAAGGCTACTTCAGAAAGACAGAGGCATTGCAATGGCATTTGGGATGAACAACAGACTTGAGCATCAAATATGGGATCTGAGTTTGAATTCCGCTGCAATCACTTAGGACTTGTTTGAATTTGGTCAAGTCACTGAATCTCTCTGGGCCTCAGTTTCCTTATGTGTAAATTGAGGGGGTTGGATTCAGTGATGGCTAATTCATGATCCTGACTGCATGAGTTGTTTTGGAGTCTCACACACAGGGCATGTGGGGACAGTTAGGGAGACAGATCTGTTTATTTAAATATACCAAAGACAATGTCTCTATTAAATAGGTTGATTCAGAGGATCCAAGGATTATTTTTTCTCTTAAATGGGAGGATCTCATGGAATCCTAGATTTAGAGCTGGACAGACCTTTAGAAATCTTGTAGTTCAACCCCCTGATTTTACAAATGAGAAAAACAAGCCCTAATGAAGTTAAGAAACTTCTCCAAGAGTAGGAAGTAGAAAGTCAGAGAGCTGAGATTCACACCCATGTCCACCAACTCCAAATTTAACTTCCTTGTGCCTTTGATAGTAACTGTAGGAAATCTTGTTTCAGACTTGTGTATTAATGTTGGCCGCATCCAACATGTTTATATCTTTCCAAAAGAGAGAAAGAGAAGCAGAAATGGAGTCCATTTCTTTCATTTCCCTTGGTCTTTCCAGATAAGTGGGTCTTTCCAGTATGTGGTGGACAGAAACACATGGAACTATAGTGTATTTGACCTGGAAAGTACCTTAGACATCCTTCCTCATTTTATGGAGGAGAAAAATGGCCCCCAGAGAAATACAGTAATTTGCCCAAGGCAACCCACACCGTTTGAAAGCGTCCACTCTGTTACTTGACCCTGGTCATTCTAATATCAAAGGTATTTGACCTTTATCAATCTGATTTGTATAGTGAAAATAGCACTGGATTAGGGCAAGCAACATAACCTCACTCAGTCTCAGTTTCCTCATCTGTAAATGAGGGAGTTAGACTAGATGTAGATGACCTCTAACTTTTGATCCAGTCCATTCATCTTTCCAGGTTTTACTCATGCTTCATATTTGTGTAACATTTTATAGAATTTCTCACATCTTGCCCTGTGCCCCCTGCAGACCAATAGGTAACTTTAGCTGTGCTAAGTTAGAAGGTCTAGACTCAAATGCCAACTCTACCATTTCCTAGTTGTGTGATCACAGAAATCATTTAAATTCTCCCAGCCTTAGTTTCTCTGCAAGTAAAATGGAGATAACACCAACCCTATTGGCTACCCAATGTTGTAAAGAATCAATGATAAAGGGAAAAAAAGTAGTAATTGATGTGTAGTAGAAATCTAGAAGGTAGCAACATAGTACAAGAAGTCAAAGAGATCTGAGATTGGAGCCCAAGGACCAGAATTTGGTTTCAAAAATTAGCTCTTCTATTTACCTCCAGGGTCAACTTGGGCACATCATTTCTTTGGCCCTTCTCCTCATCCATAAAAATGAGGACGTTGGAGCAGATGACTTCTAATGGTCCTTCCAGTTCTAGATATAAGATCTGTGTAGTCTGTGAAATGAACAATTCTAAGCATTAGTTGACTCATCACATGATGTTGGTCTTGACAAATCTTGACAGGCCATTGAAAGTTCCTGAAATTGGACAAGTGCTTGTGGATGATGTAGAAAAAAAAACTTTGTTTGAATGATTATTTGTGAGTGAATTAGAACCTGATTGTTCTTCATTTGAGGAACAAATAGGTTTTTTCTTTTGTTTTTTAATCACATTTTGAGTTGTCCTGGACAGCAACAAATATGAGCATTTCCATATGCAGAGGAGAACGGAAAAGAGTCTTGTAGGTGAAACTCTCAATCTCCATTATATACAAGTTGTGTTACTGTCATTTTTAATTTCTTTTTTATTCTAAAGTGAAACTCCCTTCCCCAAGGGGGAGGACAAAAAGGACTCCATATAATGTCATGAAACTTCAATTTATACCATTTCCTGCCATCTTTCAAGTATATTAGAACCCTAAAGTGGTTTACTTGGTCCGTAATTTCCTCTGAAAATCTTCCTGTCCTCTTCTAAGAATTTTAAAAAATATTACAACCCCTCTCTTTCTCTTCATTACTGTGCATACTATCCTTAACTCCTCCTCCCATTAATTAAAAGAAAGAATGGGAGGGATCCTTTGTTTTCCCATTGAGTTTAATGTGCTCCTATATCAGAATTTGCGTATGTGTATATATGTGTGTGTGTTCAACTCTACTTTATCAAATCTACTTTATTAAATAAGAGTAAGGTTCGTTTGGGTGCTTCCTCCACCTGCTTCCTTCTCACATACCCCAATAATGAGAAATAGTCCATTCTGCCCCCTTGGTTGGTTATTCTTTGGCACAAGTGCATTATCTCCTATCTCCTTTCTCCTTTCTTCATCTTAAAACCCTCAGAACAGGACTCCACCCTTAGGGCCTCTAGTGTATTTACTTAACTTCCTCAATACTTTTCAAAGAAATTGGATTCTGAGAAGATACTTGTTTCTGATCTCCATACAGAGTGTTAGCACTACCTCATCATATAGCTCCTGACAGCTGCTCAAAGAAATTTGCCTGTTTCTCTGGATTCTAGTGTTTGTATTTCAAAATCCCTCCCCAGCTCTGGGTTTTTCGTCAGGAATACTAGGTCGTTAAAGTCCATTTTTGCCCCTGTGAGAATTCTACCCAGCTTAGTCCAGGGCTTGGATCACTTCCACCAAGCCCTGCCTTCACTCTTATGCATATGCTGCAGACCAAAGTCGGAGAAAATTACAGAAAGAATACAAAAAGCTGCTGGTTGGACCCACTACAAATTTATGCTCATTTGGGACCTCTCTGCTGCTACCAATCTTTCTGCATCTCCCCAATTGTCACCATCTCCCTTTTCCCCATAGCTCTTTCAAACCTTTTCATCCTTCTTCAAATCTCCCCTGGATCCTCCTTTGTTCTCGGCTGAGAACCTTACCTTGTATTTTACAGAAAACACTGACTTCTTCCCTCCTTCTCCTTATCTCACATCACCCAGATGCCTTCTCCTGCTCTCAGTTCCATGTTTCACATCATGAGGTGGCCCTTCTCATTGCCAGAGCTACTCCCCCTATATGTACGAGTCTTCCCATTCCATCCCTTCTTCTCTAGCAGATTGTCATCTCTCTCTCATCTTAACTCTCCCCTCGTCTACTGGCTACTTCTCAGCTGCCCACAAACACTCCCTTATCTCCTGTATCCTCAAAAAATTTTCCCTTGATCTGTCTTTCCATCCCTGCTGGGGCTTGTCCCATATCTCTCCTCTTTTTTTGTGTGACTAGACTCCTTAAGAAGCCCATCTGTTTCCTTTTCTCTCCTTCAGGAACCTTCTTTACTCTGTACAGCCTGACTTCTGGTCTCATCATTCAATTGAAACTGTTCTCTCCTAAGTTTCCAGTGGGTTCAAATGATTTCCCTGTTTCAGGATGCTTCTCTGGGGAGGCCAGACAGTATGCACCATTTTATGTCAGATGATGGAAAAGTCTTGAGTTTTGCACTGGGAATCATAGCATCATAGGATTGTAGAGCTCTTAGAATTGTAGAACTCTAGAGGAAATTTAGACATCAAGTCCAACTGCTTCATTTTTACAGAGTAGGAAACTGAGATTAGAGGGTCTTGGGAAAAGACTCACACAAAATCAAAAGAGGGATAGCCAGTTTCCTAGAGTTATAGGGATGTGGGTTAGCACTACCAGAGTCAGGTTCCCTGGGAAGTACTGCTTCCAACCTTAAGGTGTCTGAAAAGGTTTTACTGGATCAGAAGCAGCTGTCTACATTCTAATAAGCCATTCCCTATAACATGGGTCAAAAGTATATGAGAAGCTATCATCTTTCCTTATTTAGAGTGTGAGTGTGTGAGTGTATGTGACTATGTGGAACATTCATATAATGTCAAGTCTTTTCAATGTGTTAATTTTGCTTAACCTTAAAAAATTTTAAAATTGTTTTTCACATGTAATGGCTCTCTGGGAAAGGTAGGGATATACACAGGTGACTGTAGTAATAAAAGTTGTCACTAAAAATTAAACACATGTATATACAAAGAAATGAGCAGCTCCCTGATGGAATGGGTCATTTGTGGCTTTTTTTCTTTTTGAGTCATCAAAATGTTTATATTATATGGTTTTCCATTAGAGTCTTAAGACAACCACAACAAGGAAAGCAATGGTTAGAGTTTCCTTCTTTAAAATTTTTTTTATTGGTATTTGCTGTTTCTTACATCATCATAGTTATCTCAAATATCTTTTCCTCTTCTCCTCCCCCCCATATGACAAGAAGAAAAGGGGGAGAAATCAGCACAATTAATTGATACATTGAAAAAGTTCAGAAACGTTATGCAATTTGTAACACCTGTGGACCTCCCAGCTCCATAAAGTAGCAAGTTAGGGAGTTCTCATATTTCTTCATTTTAGTCCTGCTTGGTCTTTAAAATGTTGTTACTTTTGATTTCTTGGTCTATCATTCTTTACATTTACATTGCTATGTTTACTGTATCTAGTTTTCTTTTACCTTACTCTGCATCAATTTATATAGGTCTTTATATACTTCTCTATATTCACCAAACATCATTTCTTCTTGCACAGCAATTTTCTGTTATATTCATCTACCACAGTTTCCCCCAATCAATAGGCATCGACTTTGTTCCCAATTCTTAGCCATCATAAAATGTGCTGCTATAAATATTTTGAAGTATAAGGGAATTATCTTCCTATTGATACATTCTTGGGGTGCAAGCCTTGGTTCAAAGGATATGGGTATTTTAATCACTTTATTTGCATAATTCCAAATTGTTTTCCAAAATGGTTATACCATTTTGCAGCTCCACCAATAACGTATTGGCGTGCTTATCTTTCCACAAGTCCTCCACTAATAACTGTTGCCATTTGGGGAGGGGAGTTCATTTTTGCTAATTTGCAGGGTATGAGATAAAAACCATAGGGCTGTTTTGATTTGTGTTTCTCTTATTATGAGTAATTTGTAGCATTTTTTCATGTGGTTGTGAATATTTTGCAGTTCTTTTGAGAACTGTTCATTCTCAGTTCATTCTGGGGAGAATGACATGTATGTGTGGGTATGTATGCGGGTGTGTGTGTGTCTATGTGTATATTTTGGATACTAAAACCTTTCTGGAGAAGTCTAATACTAAGATGTTTTCCCCCCATTCTACTACTTGCCTGTGATCCTAGACATATTAATATTATGTGTGCAAAAGTTTTTCCATTTTGAGTAATAAAAGTTATTGCTTTCATCTTTTGTTAAGAATACTTTTCCTACATAGCTGTGAGAAGTATCTGATGTGTTTGTCTTCTATTTTTTAATAGTATGATGTTTAATATTAAGGTTGTATATCCATTTAAAAGGTATTGTGGAATACGGCATAAGATGTTGGTCAGCCTAATGTCTGTCAGACTGCTTTCTAGTTTTCCTACAAGTTTTTTTTTTTATCAAATAAGAACATTTTTTCCCTAAGTAATTTGGATTTTCCACTTAATCCAACACTGGGTTATTGAGTTCTATTGTTTCTGAATCTCATTTGTCTACTCTGTTCCATTAATCTGTCTCTCTATTCCTGAAACCCTACCAGGTGGTTTTGATGACTGCTGCTTTATAATATAGGTCTAGAAATGCTTTCTCTCCCCCCATCCCTATTTCTTTTAATATTTTCCTTTGATATTTGAGATCTTGTATTATTCCATATTAATTTTGTTATTATTTTATCAATTTCTATAAACAATAATCCCCTTGGTATTTGATTAGTGTAGCATTAAAATGGAAGAACCTTCTAACTCAAAATTTTGCCTTCCATTGCACACTTATCATTAAGATTTCAACATCTCTACAATTGTGGGTTTGTGTTTTTCTGTTCATCTGGTCAATTTCCACAAGTATTTATTTATCAAGCTCCTAGTACAAGGTGCTGGAAATATAAATATTTTTTTAAAAATAATCTCTACCCTCAAGGAGTTCA
Source organism: Potorous gilbertii (assembly GCA_028658325.1). Classification (NCBI taxonomy): domain Eukaryota; kingdom Metazoa; phylum Chordata; class Mammalia; order Diprotodontia; family Potoroidae; genus Potorous; species Potorous gilbertii. The sequence goes on along the minus strand of CM053772.1, from coordinate 254,046,858 downwards.
CAATGTGCTGGAGAGACATGCCATGTATACAGATAAGTACCAAATACAAAATTCTACTAAGTAATATTAGGACAGAGAGCACACTGATAGCTAATTGGATCAGGAAAAGGCTTATGTAGGTGGTAGCACCTAAGTTTGACCCTGAGAAAGCCAAAGAGACCGTGATGAGAGTACACCAAGTATGAGGTTGAGACAATCTGAGCAAAGATGTTCCCATATTGGCAGTCTTAGGCTGTAAGCCTCTGCAGGACATGGATAGGACTTGTGTTAGTCTCTTATGATGTATTTGTCAAGAGATATGTTTTAATTCAGTAGTAGGGACACAGCACTATCCCAGGATAAGAAGATCTATGTTCAAATCCTGCCTCAAAGACTTACTAGCTGTGTGACTCTGGGCAAGTTACTTAACCTTTGGTTACTTCAGTTTCCTCATCTGTAAAATGAAGAAATTTGGTTTCTCAGATCCTTTTTAGCTCTAAATCTATCATTCTGTGTTCCTAAATTTTTTCCAGTCTAACAGGTCCTTGATGCTAGTTTTTCTTATGTGTTACAGGTGGTGCTCTGAAATGTTTCCAGTGTGAATCTTCTTCACAATCCTGTACCAAGAATGTCACTTGTAGAGCTGAGGAGGATGCCTGCCTTCAATTTGTCTCTGGTAATGGCCTGGCTTTAAGCATCCCTTTCTTGGTCACAACTGTAGGCTAGAGTTGTACCTCGACAGGAGTTGGTACCACTGGCAGTTCACTTAGGAGGATCAGGCCAGGGCTTAAAAACTTCTGGTCCCGCCCCAATTATTCTGACCATTACTTGGGAGCAGAGGACTTACTAATGTACAAGGTACCTGAGGTCTGTGTTGGCCAAAGGTCGTGCTGCTCTTCCAGTTGGGACATCAACTCGGGTGGAGATCTAAAGTAGCTCACCAATGTAGTCAAGCCTGTGCAGAGAAGTCTTTTATGGGGTGAAGCTTGCTGGAGGGGCTAACCTGGGCATCTTTGTCTGCCCCTCATCCTCTTGTTCCTTGTCTCATTATTTTTCCCTTCCACCCTTTCCCAGCTGTGTGCCCTCATCTTCTCTATGTCATTCCCCTTGATTGTATTAGGGATTAAATCAAATGGTCCTGAAGAGGAAGGCCTGTTAGTAGAGGAGGAGATAAAGAGGCATAACCATCTGTTTCTGGTCACAGTCTGTGCTGTATTATCTTGTCCATTGACATTCCTCCCAATGGAATAGTAGTAGTAGTGGTAGTAGTGGTGGTAGTGGTATTAGGAGTGGTAGTAGCGGTGGTGGTAGTAGTAGCAGTAGTAGCAGTAGTAGTAGCAGTAGCAGTAGTAGTAGTAGTAGTACTTACCATTTATATAGTGCTTACTATATGAAGGTCAGGCCTTCAGCATACACAGCCTGCCACAGGCAGTATGTTGTGCACACCTGCCCTAAGGGTACTTTGCATGGTCAGTTTTGCTGAGGGATTTGCATACAGCAGGCTGAGAGGCCAGTGGAATCTACCTAGACCCCTATGGTCCTGGGTGAAATGAGCTATTATGACCCTTAAATTGTTCCGTTGTGGTGGTGCTTTTGAAAACTACGGTAAACCGAGAGACAAGGGTCAGAATACAATCAATTTATTAGTCCTAATTAGCAGTGACCAATTAATTGGGTCAATGGCCTCTCTCAATGAACAAAGATCCTGAGGTTCCTTAGCCTTAATATAGTTTTGGGGAGTAAAGAGTTGGTTAGTGGGGGAGACAATGCAATTGGTTATAGGATAGACAGCATCATGGGGGTGGGGAAAACATGACTGGTTATTTTTTCTTTTTTATGATTGGTTATTTTAAAGAAAGAGGGTTTAGCTAATACCCATAGGGGATTAGCTTAGTTTCTTAGTTTCTCTGACAAGGGACATTAATTGTTTTCTGGGACCCATCTACGTCTTGCAGACCTTGCTAATAGACCTGAGTTAGCAGACTGTCTGATGCCTGGAAAGGCTTGTTAGGGAGATAAGACCCTCCTTAACTATATAAGGACAAGCAAGGATGGAAAATAGACCTTGTGGAAATATACCAGATTAACTTGTAGTTCTTTAAAGACAGAGTATAGTAGATAACATTTTTTCCCCATTAATCATAACTGAAACTCAGAGGGAAAACTGACCTCAAGGATGTAGGAAAGTGGCTTGATCAATCCCACAAAATGGGGCAGTAATTCAGAATAGATCCAATTAACAGAATAGAATCACTAATAAAACGCTTCAGAATCAGTCCCTTGACTGGGTCCTTACTCTGATTTTGTTTTCCTATTAGAGTCTTCCAATATATAAGAGCAACACTGCCCAAGCCTTAGTGGCCGTTGCAGAGGGAGTTGCTCCCTGACGTTGTCTGCTGTCCATGGTGAGGAAGCAGGGATAGGCCAGGAAAACGTACATCCAGGCCTATCTCGCAAGTGTAAAACAATGGATAATGATTTTAAATCAAGTTTACCCTGGTGATTTCTAGCTGCAAAGCACTTTCCACACCTGGATGGTTTCGGCTAATCCTCGAAACAGTCTCGAGAAGTAGATAGCATAAGTAAACCAAGGCTGCTAGCAGAACCAGGGTCTGGATTGAGGCTTTCTTACTCTTGGCCCAGTGAAGCTCTTTCCATTGATCTTTTTAAATATAACAATAAAAAATTATTATTTATTTGTTTTTGACATTCACTTAAAAAAATTTTTTGGTTCTGACCTCTCTTTGGCTGCATCCCCCAGATTTGATATGTTGTCTCAGTGTCATCATTCTCTTTAATGAAATTATTGATTGTTTCTACGATATGTTCTTTGACCCACTCGTTCTTTAAGATCGGGTAATTTTATTCAAAATTAGCCTTTAACCTATGCTTTCATGCATTTTATTGAATGTAATTTTTATTTCAATGTGGTCTGAAACAGAGGCATTTAGTATTTCTCCATTTCTGCCTTTATTTGTGAGGTTTTTATTTCCTAATGCATGGTCAAGGTGCCATGTACCACTGATAAAATCCACTTAATAATCATATCATAGCTATTTTAGGTTTATAAAATACTTTAAAATCGCTCTCATCGGATTCTCACAACAACCGTAGAAGGTGGATGCTATTACCATCTCCATTTTACAGAAGGAAACTGAGGCAGATAGAAGTTAAATGAGTTGACCAGGGTCACACAGTTAGTAAGCATCTAAGACTCGATTTGAATCCAGAGCTTTGTGACTCCAGGCTCATTGCTGCTGCCACCTTCTTGTCCGAGGGGGTCAAATTGACCAGTTTCTATAGGACCTTACTAGTTGTTAACTTCATGGAGTACAGCATATCCCAAGAATGACTGTGAAAAATCCAGAGAGCAAAGGTGCCAAAATCAGGGATAAAAAAGGTAGAAAGTGAATGAATGATGGTTGTTTCCCAGGAATGGGAAGGATCCAGAAATCCATGCAAAGGAATTTAGCCTGATCTGAAGTTTTCCCATTTCAGAGGCAAGAATTTTTGGTATCTACATCCCATTGTCCTCTTTGCTTGTCAGATCACATGTTTAATTCGTCAGTGAAAATTTTTAAAGTGCCTACTATATGCTATGCACTGTGCTAAGCCCTGGAGATACAAAAAGAGGTAAAACAGTCCCTGCTCTCAAGGAGTTTCCAATCTAATCTTAGGATATTGTGTGTACTTCTGGGGACCACATTTCAGGGAGGACAATGATAGACTATAGAGGGTCCCAAAGAGAGCAGTTATGATGGTTGAAGGACTTTCTATTCATGCCACTTGATGACTAGTGAAAGGCACTGGACATAGCTTAGCTTGGAAAAGTAAAGACTTAGTGGGGACATGATCTCAGTCTTTAAGTCTCTAAAGGAGGAATTAGCTTTGCTCTGCTTGATCTCAGAGAACAGACCAAGAAGTAAAGAGTAAAAGTTGTAAAAGCAGATTTGGGTTTGAGGTCAGGAAAAGCTTCCTCTGGTTCATGAGGAACTAGAGGGAACTGGCCTGAGAGGCAGGGGGTGGGCTCCTTCTCACAGGAGGTCTTCAAACAAAGCTGGGGGGATGCTTCGGAAGGGATGCTATGGTGCAAGCACAAGTTGGATTCAGCGACTTTTTAGTGGTGCCCCAAACTGAAATTCTATTATTTAAATACAAATCCACTTAATAATCATATCATAGCTATTTTAGGTTTATAAAATACTTTAAAATCGCTGTCTCATCTGATTCTCACAATAAGCCTGGGAGGTAAATAATACGGTGATCATCCCTCTCTGGGCAGTTTCCTCCTTTCTAAAAGAAATGGATTGAGTTAGGTGATCTCTGAGGGCCCCTCTAACTCTAAAATGTTTGTGGATCCCATTCCTATTTTTAAACAATTGAGAAAATCACTTTAATTTTAATTTAATTTATTTTTTCTTTTTAAAATTGAACCATAAAACAAAATTATATTTAATGAGGATAATAGCTAACATTATGAGTGTTTTAAAATCTGCAAGGCATATATATATGTGTGTATATATATATTCATTATATATGATGAATCACCAAAATGCCTCTATTATATATACATATAATACATATTTAGTGTATATATATGTGTGTTTGTTTATATATAATACATATATGTGTATATATATTCATATATAAAATTTGATCATCAAAATATCTCTATTATATACATACATACATATGTGTGTGTGTATAAAAAATTTGATCTTCAAAATAATCCTATGGGTTGAATGCTGTTATTATTGGCATTTTACAAGTAGGGAAACTGAGGCTCAGCTAAAGTGACATGCTTAGGATCACACAGCTACTAAATACTAATAGGCTAAGTTTGAACCCATGTTCCTGACTCTAAATATAGTGCTGTATCTCCACCACACACTGCCTCTTGACATGTATAGCTCTCAGGATATGAATATAAGCAAAATTTTTCATTTTAAAACTTATGTCTAGTCTATCTTACTCATATCAACCCATCTTAGTGACTAACTCATTTCCTTGTCCTAAAATTCACTGTTCATATCCAAATTAAATTCATCCTCAAGATTTCTATTTCTTCCTCTTATGGATTTCTTCATCTAAACTTCCTTTTCATCTTTTCTCTCTCATACTGTAGTTTACCTCTAAAATAATTATTTGTTTCTCCTGAATTCACTTTCAGAATCATGATGGCGGCTTGGCCCATGTGAAATGAGTATGATTGGAAATGCAGGGAATCCTTCTTTCCCTGCCTCAGTTGCCTCTTTGTGCAATACTGGGAGAAGGGACTTGGCAGCCCAAGGCATCCTATACCCAGCATAAAAAGAGGAAAGGAGATGAGCTGAGAGGCTAGGAGGATGGGCTGATAGATATAGCAGAACTAGTGGTGAACTGGCTTTGGAGTCAGGAGGATCTGGGTTCAAGTTTTGCTTCTGGCACATTTGAGCTATGGGCCATCTATTTGATCCTTCAGTGCCCCCTAGCACTTTTCTAAGCTGGTAAAGTGACAGATAAGCTGCTGATCCCAATTGGAGGAAGAAATTTCCATACTGGAAGCACCTTACCCCATTCCCCAACTTTCCTTCAAAAGATGATGAAATCATAGATCAGGGTAAAAAAAAAAAAATAAACCCACAACTCCACGTAGTGAAAAGTAGTTTTTAGAGTCAGAGTTTTAATCCCAGCTTGGCTTCTTATTTCCTGAATATCCTTTGGCAAGATATTAACATCCTGGGACTCTTGTTTTCTCATTTGTAAAATGAGGAACGTTAGACTAAATGATGTCTAAGAGATCTTTTCTAGCTCTAAATCTATGATTTTATATACATACACACCTATGTATAAGTCTAATATCTTTATATTATATATCTATGCTTTTCTGTGAGCACTGAAAGCAACAGCTACAACATCTAACTGCTTGCTTTGGTAACTTTTGTGTTCTGTGTGTTTTTTTTTAAGATGGAAAGTATTACCATTCATGTTGGAAATATGCTGACTGCAACGTGGAGAAGATTGTACAAACCTATCACGTGGCCAGTGCCCAGTACATGTGCTGCCAACGCGACCTATGCAATGCTGCAGGGGTGGGGGCCACTATCACCAAGACAAGCGTGGTTGCTGGGCTGTTGATGGTGGTGGTTGGGAGCTTCTACTTTTAATTGAGTGGGAGAGGAAAAGAGACCTTTGGAAAAGAGATATGTGTGTGTGTGTGTGTGTGTGTGTGTGTGTGTGTGTGTATTAGGCTAGGGAGGACTGGTTTTCCATTTCTCTCTCCATGAGATCTCAAGTGTTAAATTTCTCACTAAGTGCATTTTGTATAGGATCAAGATTCTTAGTTGACAGCTGTTCATTTGAGAAGCAGGTACCCAAAAGTCATGCAGGGGGAAGTGTATGGAATCTATATGGATGGCATTCTCTTCCCCAAGCAAGCTGCCCATCTAGGGAGACATTTTAAGCTCTAAAGTGATGGAAAGGACACTTAAACTTCTGATAACTTGTCATTTCTGGAGGCTTCCTCAAGCTGTCCTAGCTCCCCCAACCCTCCACCCCATAGCTTGTCCACATGTTGGGGGACAGGATTAAGCAGGAGAATTCCCATGTGGTATTTCTTGCTCACTTTCCTAAATAACTTGATCTTGACTAAGCCACTGTCCCTTCTCATTCCTTGGCTTTCAAATTAGGACAATCTTTTTTTTTTTTCTATCATTGTTATGAACTATCCAGGCTCATCCTTTTGGCTCTCCAGCCAATTTTCAAACATTACCTCCTCAGCCATGGAGAAAGGACATGTTGGCCCAGTCTAAAAATACACCCTGCCCAAAGAACAAGTGTCATTATGGGCCTTGTTTCATTCTGATTGGAATGGGTTCTGAGGAATGTCTGCATGAAAGGAGGACAGACCCCTCCAGCTCCAAGGGCACTGGAACCCAATCCCTCTCTGAAGGCAATATGTCTCCCTGATGGCAGATACTTTAGCTGAAGCTTGAGCATTTTGAGGGAACTAGATTCTTAGGGTCTCTTTCCCCATTCATCCCCAAGATTGTAATTAAAGATGAGATCTGAGTTCCAGTGGGAGTATTTACAAAGCCAAAATTAATGTTACAATTCTATTAACCATTCTCCTACCCAGCCAAGCATGAGCTCAGACTTGGTTCCATAACTGTTAGAAATTAACCAACTCTTGGCCTGCATGCTTTGCGGTGTCCATTTGACTGATCTGAGATTTGAAATTGTTGGTGGAAAGTCCTTTTCATGTATATAATGCTGTTGCTTCTTTTTATGGTGGAAGAGTCAATGAAGCCACTATGTGAGGCTCCAAATTTCATCCTTGATAGAAATAAGAACTTATTCATTGCCAGGATTGTTGAAAACTCTCATAGTCACATGATTAACAAGCCAGGTGGGGAAAAGTGCTCCCCTGTTATGAGGGCTATCATATGCTGTTGTCAAATACATTGACTTCCTAGGAGACACTCCCCTGGCTAACTTTGATCCCCCCCACCCTTTTATAGTTGCAAGCATGATGCTCCTTCTTCCATCCCTAATCCCAAAGGATCCCCTTGACAACATTTGGTTAGAATGACCAAAAAAATTGTGTATTCCCAAAATGTTTATTCTGTACTGAATAGCATATAGCAGCTTTGTAGATGAAGGCACTGTTATGATAAAAAACCTTTAACTCTTGAAAATTGAAAGATATTCTGCAGTCAGGTGGAAGAATTGTAAGCCATTTTGTCTTCTGAAAATTAAATCCAAGCAAGCTGTTGGACTGAGTGTGCTTATTGATCTGAAAGAGTGTTTTCTATTGGCATTTGGGAGAATGGCAATCTTGGGACCTTACCAGCTGTCAGGTCTAATTCCATAAATCCATTAATCACCATTCTTTGTGTTCTGAAATTAGGTAACCTCGTATTATTGCTTAGCCTTTGTCTTTTTATCTCCCATGCTTAGAGTGGGAAGGGGATAAGCATTTATAAAGCATCTTCTATGTACCAGATATGTACTTTTTTTATCTCACTTGATATCACAACAGCTCTGGTGCATGTAGCTACTAAGTGTCTGAGATAGGATTTGAATTCAGGGCTTCCTGACTCCAGGCCCAACACTCTAGCCATTACTCTGCCAGTCGACTTCTAGCACTGTGCCTAAAACTTAGGAGTGGGTTAGTAAATGTTTGTTGATTGGTCCTTGTCTACAAGAGTCTGTCATATACCTTGATGAAATATATATATTCATATTCCTTAGCCACATTTCTCCTACAAATGTGATTATTATCAAAATCTGTTAGGTTGGTTTTGTTTTGAGGCAATTGGGGTTAAGTGACTTGTCTAGGGCCACACAGCTAGTAAGTGCCTGAAGTGGGATTTGAACTCAGGTCCTCCTGACTCCATGGCCAGTGCTGTATCTACCTACTTGCCCCAAAATCTATTCTTGATAAACCTATGTTGACTCTTAGAAAAGGAAGTGGTTATGAAATGTCTTTCAGATGTTATCCCTTTTATAATGTGTTCTAGAGCAGTGGTGTCCAGCTCCAATAGAAACCATACATAGGATCCCTGCAGCTGCATATTGATGTAGAAAACCACACATGAACATTATGCTTTATTGTATTTTTATTTATTTTGTTAAATATTTCCCAATTATATTTGAATCTAGTGCAAATCATACTTGGGAGTGTTGTGGACTGCATGTAAGGATAGTGTGTGTGTGTGTGTGTGTGTGTGTGTGTGTGAGAGAGATCTGTTTTAGAGCTTCCAAGAAATAGGTTTTCTTTGAAAGAAACTCAAAACAATTTAAAGATGGCCTTATTAGCCCGACATTTATTCAAAGAAATATTTATGGGATACTTGGTATGTACAGAGAATTGCTTCAAATAGATCCAAGTCTCCTTAAGGGAAATTAGGGAGTAAACAGTATTACTCCTCTGTCACAGATGAGGAAATTGGGGTGAATGACAATGGTTTCCCTAAAGTCAAACACCATCAGGACACTGATAAGATTCTAGGTTAACAGACCCAGATGTCAGTGAGTTCCGTAGCCACGGAGCAGTGACTCATCACCAGCCTCACTGACGTTGAGGGAGGAGGATGCACCTCCATTTCACTGATGCCAACAACTCCAACATGTGCTTCTCTCCCAGTAACTGGAGAATCTCCCCATACAGCAGATGATAAATGGGCTGAAATTTCTTTTAATCATTCTGTTCCAGTAAAAGTGACCAGACAGCGAATTCCAGGATGAAACATTCTATCTCCCATCTCACCATCTCATTGCATTTGCACAAATTCCCCATGCATTCCCTCTTTACTTCTGCCTTTTAGAACTCCGGGCTTCCTTCAAAGCCTAGCCAAAAGCCAGCTCTTAGATAAGGATCTTCCTCATTTCCCTGGGGCACAGCATTCTTTCCCTCTTGAAATTACTTTATTACTTAATGAAATGTATGCAATTTATGAAAATTGATTAAATAACAACTATTTATGTAGGGCTAGGGATAAGATCTGGACTTAAGTTTTTATTGGCATAGGAAACTCTCTGGTGAGGAAATTCCCTCTGTGACTGGTCAACATGTTCCCAGTGATTTGTAATCTTAGAGTTACTTACCTGTCTAGAGGACTGGTCATACATGAGGAGGCAAGGCACTGCCAAGGACTAGGGATACAGAAAGAAGCAAAAGACAGTTCCTGCCCTCATGAGCTTATATTCTCATGAGGGAGAAAATATGCAAATAATTCTAGACAAAGCAAGTTATACTCAGTACAGAAGCTATACACACAACACTGCTGAGTGCCTCTAGATCCGTAATAAAATGTAATTGGGAAATATTTAAATATTTAACAAAACACATACACAAAAGAATGTAGACAATGTTAATATGTGGTTTTCTTGGTCAATATGTGGAGGGGTCCTTATGCATTTTATTATTTTTATTATTCAGTCATTTAACAGTGATGTCCAACTCTGTGATGTCATTTGGGGGTTTTCTTGGCAAAGATACTGGAGTCGTTTTCCATTTTCCATTTCCTTCTCCAGCTCATTTTACAGAGGAGGAAACTGAGGCAAACAGGGTGAAATGACTTGCCCAGGGTGACCGAGGTAGTGAGTGTCTGAGGCAAGATTTAAACTCAGGAAGAGGAGTCTTCCTCACTCCAGGCCTGGTGCTCTATCCATTGTACTATTGAGCTATCCTGGACAACTTGGTATTCTGGTACTCATCATTCTATTGCTCCTACCCTTGAGCTGTCAAAACCAGAACAAGATTAGTACTTTATTGTGTGAAGTGCAGGACAGAGAAACACTTGGCTACCAAGAAGTGGCTGATAAAGACACCAGTGAAGTACCCAAGGTTGAGAGCCGGGTGCCTGCCCCTGCAGTCCACAACAGAACAATTGCTCATTCAGTTAGAAAAAAAAGAGAAGGCTGTTTGAGGGCCTAGTAAGGAGTCAAGCTCTTGAGATGACGCCCAAGCAATTTGCGACTAGACATTGTCTTCCTGCCACTGGCCCTGACTGGGGGGAAGAAGGCAGAGGCCTGTGGGAATCAACTAAAGGGGCCCTGGACTGAGTACGTGGGGGAAGATTGTTGGTAATGTGAATGACTAACTCATAATGTATTTGTTTTGGTAAGTTCCCTCATAGAATATTTTTTCTTTTGGTTGTAGGATCATAGAAAGAAGCTCAGAGACCATGGAGTCCCATTCTGTCTTTTAGCAGATGGGGAAACTGAGGCCTAGTGACTGACCCAAGGTCACTCAGCAGAGGCAGGATTTGAACCTATATTTTCTGACTCCAGAATATGTTCTTTCCATATGGTCATACTATAAGTCTCCCCTGTCCTTCCCTCCTCCTCCTCTTCATTATTCTGGATATATTAAGGGCCTATGTGTGGAATGCCAAAGGAGATAGGAAATTTAGAGTCCCAGAAGTCCAGAGCTGAAAGCAACCTCAGAGAGAGTCTAGTACAACCCACAACTGACCAATCACAGGGAGTTACCTACTCTGTGCCGGGCGCTGTGGTAAGTATTGACCAAGAAACCATTCTCTAGCTTTTCAATTCAATATTTATTCAGTGCCTTCTGTGTGCTGTGGGACCTCAGCAGAGGTTGGAGTGGGGTTTATCATCTGTATACAGCTAGGTGACAGAGTACCAGGCCTGGACTTAGGAAGACTCATCTTCCTGAGTTCAAACCTGGCCTCTGATATTACTAGCAGTTTCCTCATCTGTGAAATGAGCTGGAGAAGGAAATGGCAAACCACTTCAGTATCTTTGCCAAGAAAACCCCCAAAGGGGTCAGAGTCAGACACATCTGGAATGGCTGAACAGCGGTAACACACAGTAAATACACAATTATTTTTTAAAATTCAGAGTTTTTATTCAGGAACCCCCAGTATGGAAACTCACTCTAACAATTAATGCCAACTTACCTGTCACTTAAGAGAGTTTCCTGGGACATGAGAGTGAATGACTTGCCCAGGGTCACAGAGTCCTGTCAAAGGCAGGATTTGAACTCAGGAATTCTCCACTTCAAGGCTGGCCATTTGTTTGCTCTGTCATAGATAAAAAATAACACCCAGAGAGAGGGCTAACAACTGTGGTGATCAAGAAAGGCCTCATGGTGGTACTTTGACCTGCTGACCCGTTTAACATGTTCTTTGAAGGAACCCAGGGGCAAAAGTGAGGCAGTTTGTTCCAGTGATGGGAGCTGGCCAATGATAAGGTCAACCAGCTCTTCATTTTCACCCCAGTTGCACCCAGCATGGTCTCCATGATGCCCTAGAACCTCATCATCCTGCAAAATCTCTTCAACCCTGGGACAAACCATCCTAGGACTCCTCCCTCTCATTGGAGAGAATGGAGTTGGGGAGCTCTTCCCTGAACCTCCTATTAAGGAGGGTGCCCAGGCCAACCATCTCTTTGTTTCCCACACCACTACACTCTTCTGGACTTTGCCATCATACCCTCACCATCACTGGGTAACTTCCCCTCTTTCCTGCTTTTCAACTTCCTTTTGTGAGCTGTCCAGACTGTAAAGTCCTGGAGGTCAGGGACTGTTCTTTAATTTTTTTTTTATTTTTTGTATTCCTAGTACTTAGCAAACTGCCTGGCACATACTGGGCACTTACTTTATTGACCAATTAAGACACGGAATCAGGAAACTGAACATTCTGTAGAGCAAACAGCCAGCAGGCCAGTTTGATTAGAACTCAGGATGGATTCTGGTAAATCAATTAATCAACATTTATTAAGTTCCTTATGTGCCAGGCCCTTCTAAGCACTGGAAATATAAAAAGAGGCAAAGGGCAATCCCTGCCAATGGGGATGACAGCATGCAAAGAAATCTATAGAAAGCAGGAGAAATGGGAAATAATGAACAGAGGGAAGGCACGAGGATGAAGAAGGGGTTGGGGAAGGCTTCCTGTAGAAGGTGGGACTTTAGTTGGGATTTAAAGGAAGCCAGAGAAGTTAGATCGAAGGAGGGAGAGCGTTCCAGGCTTGGGGGATGATTGAGAAAATGCCTGGAGCCTTAACAAGGAAGGTGTAGTTTGTGGGACAGCCAGGAGGCCAGTCACTGGGTTAAAGAATACAGATTGGGAAAGAAGAAGACTGGAAAGGGAGGAAGCAGCCAGCTTATGAAATGACAGAAAAACTTGTTCAACGAGTACAAGTCAATTGGGTTCTTGTCCTTGGACAGTTTACACAAGTGAGATATGAAACCCACAATCCGGCTGGGCCAATCCTACAAGGAGACAGCAGAGAGGTGTCTTTGACCACTGAGTTACAGCTAAAGCTCCTGGGAAATGACCTGAGTACCTGGGATTAAAAACAGTTCTGTTCACAAAGTCCCCTTAAGAGGCTCAGAAGGCGCCCTGAGCCCTGAGCCTGCCCCAAGCTCAACTTTCAGAGTTCCACAGGGAGCTTACAAGTTTGTGAAAGGAGGGAGGCAGAGGGCAACCAAAGAGGTGAACTGCAATGGGTCCCCTCTTCCCATTTCAGTTCCACATCGTCGGAGGGCAGTCCTGCTACCTGCATGGCTCTGATTTAGTAGCTTTGAGTTTTTTTAAGCTAGAGTCATGGTGAGACCAAATATGGAGGGATTTTCTTGCTCTGACCAGCCAGGACCCAGACATAATATAACAATAGCTTTAATATTTTTATTTATTACATAATAACAACATATTATATAATAAATATATTATAAATAAATATAATAAATATATGGTATGTAATATATCGTATGTAATAAATATATCATATTTATTAATATACTATATGATAAATATATTTCATATATGCATCATGAATGAATTCAATTAATATAGCCTTTTAAAGTCTGCAAAGCACTTTCAATGTAGGATCCACATTTAATGCTCCAAAATAACTCTGCAAGGCAGAAACTTTTATTACCTCCATTTTACCGATGGAGAAACTGAGTCACGGAGAAGTTACATGACTTGACCAGGATCACACAGTTAGCAAGTATTCAAAGTCAGAGTCTTCCTGACCGAAGGCCAGGTACTCTATGCACTATGGCGCCACCTAGCTGCCCGCCAGGAAGAAACTATTCATTCCTATGGCACTAGTCTAGCATGTCTAAACCAATTATTAAACGACCCCAGGTGGACAACATGGGGAGATTGAGAAAGCACAGGCTCATTTGCTTAACTTTCTTTTCATAATTTTCTTAAAATAACTTAAAAAAAGAAAAAAACATAAAGAATTAAAATTTAAAAAAAAAGAGAAAAAGCACTGGTCCTGGTGGGCATAAGAGCAGTTTGTTTGGGTCTCCAGCATCTGTCTTGGATTTGTTCTCCTTCAGGCCTGGAGGAAAGGGCTAAGACCAATGGGTACAAGCTGTCAAGGGGCAAACTAAGGCTTTGAAGGGAAAAAAGCTTCTCTACAATGGGAGGGGTTCAAAAGTACGACCGGCTGTCTCCCGGAGGTGGTGTTGCCCCCTCCTTGGAGGTCTTTATCTTGTTGAGTACAAAAGTACAAGGGATCCTCTTTGAGGCCTGGGTTGACCTCCGTGGTTGACTGCTCAGCTCTCTTCCAACTCTGAGATTCTACGATTTGTGTATCATGGAAACCTGGATTCAAATCCTGGTTGTGCTCACTAATTTCCTGTGTGACCTTGAGCAAGCCGCATCCCTTTTCTGAGCCTGTTTCCCCTTCATTTGTCAAGTGAGAGGGTGGGATTACCCTTCACATATGCCCTTTTAAACTCTAACATCTGAGTTCTGTGGTTCATATTCTCCCTGCAGAAGGACTCCCGCTCTTGAGCATTCCAAATGAGAGGCTGAGAGATTCAGATTCTTTTAAGCCTTTGGAGAAAACTGGCCTTACCAGCACCACATTCTTCAACATCACTGAAGGCAGACATTCCGATTTCACAGCTTTCTTTCAAAATACAAACCTTTCAGATGGAAAGGGTTCCTAGAATCTATCTGAACTAACCTTCCTTTTGGCCTTCATGAGGAATGATATGAATCTCATTTTACTGATAAGGTTACTTAGGCCAAGAACATTGGTAATTTTCTAAAGGTTATACAGCTAGTGAGGGCCAAAGATTCTGTTCAACGACTGCTAGTACCAGCAGTTTGTTAGCACTGTGCTTTTGCAAGAAATTCTCAGGAATCAAAATTTGAATAAGGACCAAAGTGGGTGATCATTTGGACAGGCTAGGCTGGTTTATACCTTTGTTCTGTCAAATGCAAGAAAAATAATGTAATCCATGCAGTCCATAGACAGACAGTGGGTATGGGAGTTCCCCAAGGAGAAAGGGCTTGATCTTGAAGTCACTGGGCTATCGGAGAAGAAATACATCTGGAAGAGACTGTGGGTGAATAAGTTTCAGGCAACTGAGAGATGAGAGCTATCAGGTCAGAGTTCTCCAACTTTGTAATGGAGGAGCTGGGGGGGTTGTATGTAGCTGACTAGGATTGGGATACTGAGGCCAGAGTAGAGAGATCAGTGGTTTTCAGTGGGGAATCTTCATCCCAGTCCATAGAGAAAGGCTTCTTTCTCCCCCTTCATTTCCCACCCCCATCTCTTAGGACGAAGAATGCAGTTTTGCTGACTCTTAAGCTATGAGGATTTGGAAGTTTAATGTCTAAGTTTTGCCCCAATTCCCTTTCTATTCAAATCACAGTTGATTATCAGACTGTATGTACCAGTGCTTGAAGGTGGAATGAAGTGGGGACATTTGAGGAAACCAAAAGGGAAGGAGTTTTGAACCACTTTTTACTGTATTCTCTAGCCTGGGCCTTATATTCAAAGAGAAAGAGAGAATTTATTGATATATGTTAAAGCTTCCCAGAGCAGAAAGAATACACTCATTGGAAGTATCCTTTGGGATTGACTTGAGTCAGTAATCATAGAAGTGGTTGACTGAGAGGTGTGAAAGGGAAACTTGACCCCAAGAGGGAGGCAGACTTAAGGAAAGGCTACAGAGAAAAATATCAGTCCCTAAGGGGGAAGTAGATGTGGATAGCTCTGCCCACTGGAAGGTGGGGAGAGTCAAGAAATAAAGTGACTGATTCCTCTGCCGGGCTACTCAACAACCCAAGGCTGATGAATAATTCTTAAGTGAATAAGATTCTTGCTAATTATGAAGGCTAGGCACAGACTCACACAGACCATTTGAATGCCAGTTTCGCTTTTGTGGATCTTTGGGTCAGGATCTCCATTTCCTCTTCTGTAAAAGGAATGGTTTGGACCAAATGACCTCTACGGCCCCTCTCAGCTCTAAATCAAAGACCTTATAATTCTTATCTTGCCAGTCTAGTAGAAACAGGCTTGACATCATTTGGTTAGTGATTGGTTAACCAATAATAGAGATGCCTGCAAGTTAAAATTGAATTTAATTTTAAATGTTATGTAAACAGGCCTTTGAAAATGGACAGATACACCTCTGCCCACAGCATCCAGAGCCTCTCTGGGAATGCTGGGACAGTGTTCCCACCCAATTTTGGGAGACACTGAGTCTATCCCAAGGTCTGAGCCTGGGCTGGGGGGACCTGAGCTTGTTTAGACTAGATTTTGAATCGGTGAGGTTTTAGTACACGTTTCTGTTAAGAGACAGGACAATGGTGCATGGTGGGAGTGAGCAGGTCTACAACACAAATGAAGAGAAGTGGGAGAAAGTGATATAAAAGATATTATTATGAAAAGGTAGGGCTGGGAAAAAAATCAGTCAAGATGTTTTATTAAACTCCTTTTATGTGCCAAGCACTGTGCTAAGCATTTTTCTTACAAATATTATCTTATTTGAGCTTTACAACAACCCTGAGAGGTAAGTGCTATTGTGAGCTCCATTTCACAGTTGAGGAAACTGAGATAAAGTGACTCCTCCAGAGTCACACAGCTAGTATCTGCAGCCAAATTTGAACTCGGATCTTCCTGACTCCAGGTGGGTCCATCTCTGGGGTCTGAGGAGACAAAGATAGAAATGTAATATTTCTTTCCCTCAAGAATCTTATACTTCATAAGAGGAGACAACATGTACACCATGGAATCATATGCAAAATACATAAAAGGTCATGATTTTTTGAGAGGCTTTAAGGAGTGCTCTTGGATGGGGAGAGCTGGCAGAGAATGGGCTAATCTTTGAAGGAAATTGGGGCCTCTTAGAGGCAGAGGGGAGGAGGGAGTGCATTTTAAAGGCACAGAAATGAGACTTAGGATGGTGTGTGTGCAGAACAGACAAGAGAATGCATGAAGGGGAACACTACATACATAGATTAGAAAGATAGGTTGGAAGTTCATTGTAAAAGGATTTTAAGGTGAATGTTCTTCACAATAGCTAACCAATATTTCTAGATCATCAAGATTTGCAAAGCACTTTACATCTTTTGATGCCCATGCAATAATCCACTGGAAGGTAGCTGCTGCTATTATCCTCATTTGCAGAGCAGAAAACTGACGCTCTGAGGAGATGTTGCATAACCTCCCCAAGGGGAGGCTTTGTACTAGGGTCATCCTGACTCCAAGGTTCGCATTCTAGCCTCTGGGCCACCTAGCTGCTCTCAATGCTTCATCAAGGCAGCCTTGTACCTTGCCCCTGGATGCCACCCTCGGGCACATAAGGCAGATTTGGGGGCCCTCAGAGAGCTCTTTTTATAATCATGCAGACTTTTCCAGTGTGTGCTTGTGTCCTTCCCGCTGAACTTTCCTCTCATACCAAACCATAACTGGAGTACTGTGGTCTGTCATGGGCATCCCATTTTAGAAAGGACGTAAACAAACAAGGACACCCACAGCAAAGGGAGCAGTGCAGTCAGGAATTCATTCCACAAGAAGATGTTTAATCCAAAGAGAAGAGTAACAGGAAGATGTAATTTATCAAATATTTGAAGGGCTGTTCCAAGTAAGGAAGCTTAGCTTGGTTCTGCTTGGCCCTAGAGTGAGAACAAGCAGTAATGGGTGGAAAATGGAGGACAGATTTAGACAAGAGAAAAGGAAAGCAGTGAGTTGTGCCTCTTTGGAAAGTGTTAATAAAAGACTGGATAACCACTTGTTGAATGTATCATCTAGCCCACTGGGCAGGAATCCCCATTGTACCATATATATTGCTATATAGAGAAGAAGGAGAAGGCAGATTTGGGTGCTCTCAGAGAATTCTTTTAATAATCATGCAGACTTCTCCAGTGCGTCCTTGTGTCCTTCCCACTGAACATTCCTCTAATACCAAACCTCCTCTTCCGACTTCTTCTTCTTCCTCATCCTCCTCCTCTTCCCCCTCCCCCTCTTCTTCCCCCTCCTCCTCTTCTTCCCCCTCCCCCTCCTCTTCCTCCTCCTCCTCCTTCTTTCTCCTCCTCCTTCTTCTTTCAGCTTGCCTATAGTCCCAAGGACACACAAATTGTGGCTTGGGTGTACTGTGGGATGCAAATTCTAATCCAGGGCCTGGATCTCTGGGTCTCTGCCCTTATGTATGTATAAAAAGGACTCTAGGGCCAGTTAATCAGCATGTGAGCCAAACTACAACCACAAAAGCACTGTGATTAAGAAAGTCTATTAACTTTGAATACCTGCATTATGAAATTTGCTAACCTTGTAGACTCTGCCTAAATATGGCAAGACACTCAGTTACTACCTAAAATGAAATTCCTCAGAGGTTTGACATTTTCTTTACCAGCCCATTTTACAGATGAGGAGACTGAGGCAAAGAGGGTGAAGTGACTTGCCCAGAGTCACACAGCTAGTAAGTATCTGAGGTCAGATTTGAATTCATGAAGATGAGTCTTCTTGATTCCAAGCCCAGTGAGAGTACTACAACATCCAATTGCCCTATATAGGTAGGTCTATTAGGGGTCAAACATGAAGTCACTTCTGGAAGCTAGAATGTAGTAAGAGGCCACTCCCCTCATTTCTACACCTAGGGCTCCTTTGCTTACTCTTACTTATTAGGATGGAAAATGGTTATAGTGGTAAGACTCCATTCAGAGATAGGATAACCTGTCTCACTGCAGTCTCAAGAGACCTTCCAACTACCCTAGGGAGAAGGGGAGAAGTTCTACCATATCATACTCAACTTTCCTTGGGCTACCAGCCCATCTCAAAGGAGTCTTGTCTACTCCCAGGAAGCACTGGGTTATCCTCTACAAATAAAACCCATCGGAACAAAGAGGGTGCAGAAACTAGGCTGCCGTGGAAAGAGATCTGGATTTGGATCCTGAGAAGCTGGGTTCAGACCTTGGCTCTGCTGATGACTATTTCAATTACCCTAAACCTCTTAACCCTTCCAAGCCTCAGTTTCCTCATGCATCAAATGAAGTGAGATAGTGAACTAGATGAAGTCTAAGGTTCTTTCCAGCTCTGTTTTATGACTGCCTTTGATGAGGTCTAGAGATGTCCCAATGTGGCAGAATCAGATGAAAATGTAATTGGGAAATATTTTACAAAATGAGTAATAACACAGTGAAGCGTGGGTAACATAACACTGGAAAATGAAACCGATACACAGCCATAGGGGATCCTTATGTGCAGACAAGTGGCTCCTCTTATTTGAATTTGACAGCATTGGGTTACACAATGTTGATGATAAATAAGTCTGAGCACCAACACTGCAGCCAGGAATTAATATCAGCCTTTTCACAGTGTTTTGCCTTTTTGGGTATTTGTGATTTGGAGACATCATCAAAATTAAAATGAATGAGAGCTCTGTGGACTGAATTGAGGGAGGAGGAGGAAAATGAAAAGATGCATAACAGAATTAAAAATCTCATATTTACATTCATAGAATGAACTGAATATCTCCACTGATAAAGTCAAGTCCAAAATGAAGAGCAGCCCCTTTGATTAATTAGGAATGCATTGGACATCGTTTTCAGATAGCCTAGGAGAGAACTGAGCTGTCTTTATTTTCATCCTTTGGCATTGCTTTGAGCCCACACATATTCTGGCATTTTTGTGGTTATTTCATAAATGAGACCAAACAGAAGGGTCTGTTGGAGCCAGTCTAGTCTAGCTGGTGTCCTTCTTATGACTTATATACTCAGCCTTGAGTTCCACCAAGTTGACATCCCCCACTCCAATAATTGAATGGGGAGGGGTGTGTGTGTGTGTGTGTGTGTGTGTGTGTGTGTGTGTGTGTGTGGAGTGCCTGTCTACATTATTTCTTCAAGTAATCAGGAATAATGTCTCTGATCATTTACTCTTTTTGTGTGTGTTTAGTATTTATTTTTTCCCATTACATGTGAAAACAATTTTTAATTCATTTATAAATTTATTTTGTTTAATGTAATTCATTTTACAAATTATTTTTAGTTTGCAATATTCATTTCCATAAGTTTTAATAACATTCATTTTAAAAATGTTTAGTTCCAAATTTTCTCCCTTCCTCCTTCCCTACCTCCCACACTGAGAAGACAGTTTGATATAGTGTAGTCATGCAAAACACTTTCATAATAATCACACTGTGAAAGAAAACATAGACAAAAACCTCAAGAAAAATAAAGTTAAAAAAAGTATGCTTCAATTTGCACTCAGACACCATCAGTTCTCTGTCTGGGGACGAATAGCATTTTTCACCATAAGTCCTAGAGAGTTGTCTTGGATCACTGTATTGCTGAGAATAGTTGTCATTCACAGCAGATCATCCTACAATATTGCTGTTATTTTGCACACAGTACCATTTTGGTTTTGTGTTCATCTTTCGTTGCCAAAGAAGACCATGCCATCAGAAAAATGATGACATGACTTGCACTTGACTTTGTTTTGAGTGAGGGACGGCTGTGCAGGTCACCAGCCTCACTTCTCCTCCAGAGTCATCTAAATCCAGTGACCAGATATTCATCAGGATGACTGTAGACGGCCCAGGATGCAATGGGAGACATCGTTTTATTGTACAGACAGGTAGTAGAAAGAGAGCTGGGTTCAAATTCAATCTATATCACTTACCAATATTTTTGCAAGCTTTCCATTCATGTTAGCTTTTATTCTGTTTATCTTCAAGGCTCTCCCCGCACCAATCCATCCTATGTACAGCAGTCAGACTCATTTTCTAAAATCATTCTCATCACATCACTTTCTTGTTCAGAAGCTTTCAGGATTGGAGTTCAAATATAGTTCCTTGCTTTGGTATCCAAAGATTGCTCCTGCCTGATGGTCCTAGTTTACCTTTCCAACCTTATCTCCCACCATCTTTCACAAACCATTCACATCAGGCAACTAGTCAATTTCACTGTTTTCCAGAAATGCATAGAGTCAAGAGAACTCAAGAAAGGTTCCCATTATGTTGGGAGAAATTTTGTGATGGATTTAAAGGACACATGAACAAGAGCCACCAACACCTGTGAAGCGTTGATGAGGAATGACCTGTATCTCTGCAGGGAATTCCCTCATCAGTGAGATCAGCCATCCATCACAGTATTGTAGTCATTCCAAATTACACCTTGAAACTTGCTTGCTTTCTTTCTTTTTATATAAATAAAATTTTCTTTCTTTTTTTATAAATAAAAGATAATTATTCATATTTGCTAGCTCTCCTGTTTCACTTACTTGGATATTCAGGGTTTTCTGATAGTTTTCATCTTCCTTGACTTCTCTATAACATTTAACACTTTCCCCTCCCCCTTTTCCTTGATACCATGGATTCTGTTGGCATGTGTAACACTCTAGTCTTCTGGTTCTTCTACCTTCCTCTGCTCCTGTCTCTTTTTTTGGCATTTCTCCATCCTTGGGCACTCCCCCAAACTCTGCCCTTTGACCCTGCTCTCTTCTTTTAACACTTTCTTCCTGGGTAATTTCATCTATCATGATGGCTTCAATCATCACCTCTATGTAGACAATTTCCAGCTTTACTTCTCTATCCCCACTCTCTCTCTCTCTCTCTCTCTAGCTGTCTAGACTTGCATTTCTAACTCTCCCATGGGCACCTCATGCTCCTCAAGATATTCAAAACAGAACTCATCATTTTCCCCATGAAACTGGCTTATCTTCTTGAGTGAAAAAAAAAAAAAGACAAGACTACTCTCCTGGTCACTTTAAAACCTAGGGAAAAAATCGTTTTGAGTAGAGGTTGTTTCATTCTTTGTGTCTGAAGCCTCAGGGTCTAGCAGAGTGCCTGGAATGCAATAGAACTGGATTAATCAGTTGGATTGGATAGTCATCATATGCTGCACATGAGTCCCTGTAATTCCTACACCCTCTCCTCTGGAATCTCCTTCTGGAAAGTTCAGTTATGCCTCCAAGTCAGATGAGTGAGCCAGAAAAACAAAATCTGATCTTAGATTTTACTTATCATCACTTCTCACTCTATACCAGTAGATATTAAGGAAGGGTACTAGTAACATGACTTAATTCCATGTTTATGTAAGTTAAAGAAGCACGGGGCCAGATCCATGGCTCTAAATGTTTCCAATATCTGCAGTCTTCCAGTCTAATTATCCATCTCAGGGAAAACTGCTGTACAATGATTGCATATCTATACTCCATATCAGATTGCTTGCCATCTTGGGGAGGGGGGAAATGTGAGGGAGGGAAGGAGAAAAAATTTGAAACTCAAAATCTTATAAAAAAATGAATGGTGAAAACTATCTTTATGTGTAACTGGGAGGAAAAAATACAACTGCTGTACTGTCCAGACATATAGGCCATTCCATTTTTCCTCAGTGACTTGTGAAGCATACTTTCAGTTTCATGGCCAGCTATTTGACACAGCACTAGGCCTGAAGTGAGGAAGCCTTAAGTTCAACGCCGGTCTTAGATGCTTCCTAGCTTTTTGATTCTGGGCAAATCGCTTAATCATGTTGGCCTCAGTTTCCTCATTTGTAGAATGATCTGGAGGAGGAAATAGCAAACCATTGTAGTATCTTTGCTAAGAAAACCCCAAATGGAGTCATGAAGAGTTGGACATGACTTCACAACAAGCAAGAAAATCTGTTTCATGGTTCAGCATCCACACCCATCCTGCCACTTCTTAGAATTACTTATTACTGTTCCCCACCTCTGCCCACCTTTTAATTTCCCTCCTTTGCTGTCCTTCAAGACTCAGCTCAAATCACCCTCTGCCTTTTCCTATCCCCTTAGACACCACGACTTTCCCTTCTGAGATTACATTTGGCCCATTAGAACCTAAGCTCCTTCAGGATAGGTACTGAGCACTGTGTCTGACTCGTAGTAAGCAATTGGTAAATACTTGCTAACTGCAGTTTTGAGAACAGAAATAAAATAAATACTACAATTCTTGGAAAGAAAATTTAATAATTTGCCATATGGATTCAGATCATAATTCCTTCTGACTTCCCTGTGCAAAACACTCCAACGTGCTTGCTTGTATTTATAACCTGAGGGTTTAATGAAGATGTTGGTAAATAAGGGCTTACTCAACACATAGTTTTATTCATGCGTTCTTCACTTCTCATGTCTCTAGATGCTTCGCAGTCACTCTCTACCCAGACACACAGCCTTCCGAATTTAATCCTGGCTTTTGATGTTATGAGGCAGAATAGGGTTATCTGTTTCCAAGAAGGCCACTGTTGTTCAACGGTGGGGGAGGGGGAGTGCAAGGGACAGCTTTTTAAAATATTCATTTTTTCCACGCATTTATGATTTGTACTTTCCACTGCCCTCCCGCGGAACAACACCCTGAAAAACAAAGTCATCATAAATATAAATTAGTCCAGCAAAATCAATTTTCACATGGATCATGCTCAGAAATATAGGCCTTCCTCTGCAGGTAAAGTTCACATCATTTCTCTGGCAGGAGATCGGGGTCCTGTTTCGTTTTCAAGCCTATGGAGTCATAATTAATCAGTCTTGATGATTATTCGGAGTTTTTCCAAGTTCTTTTTCTCTGTATAAATTGTTCTCCTGGAAGCTATAGTTTCCAAAGTGGGTGGGGCTGGGGTGCAGAAGCAGCTTGTTCCAGCTCAGGCACTGGGACGGAGATGGTGCTTCTCTACGGGGAACAGCCAGTAGGCCTGTCTGAGCCAGCTTCTTTGTGTAGGTTCCGATGCCCGAATCCAACCCGGCAATCCAGATGTGCACTATCTCATCTCCAAAGTACAACTTGAAGCAGCTGGGAAGGAAGCCTTCTCGGTGGATGGAAAGACACGAAGGGATCAATCAGGCTTTCCCTATCCTCCTTCAAGCCTTGTGGGGGACTCCCCACCACTAATGCTTTCCAATGGATCTCCACCTTCAGTGCATACCGTTTGTATCTTCTACGTACACAGATGTTTGCTGTTTGTCTCCCCCATTAGAACTTGACCTTTCGGAGGGCCAACATCTGGTTACTGCCTTTCTTAGCACGCCCCAGATGTGGTCCGGTACCTGCTGGGCGTAGTGCTAGTGGGCCGATCCAGGAGCCCCAGGAGGGCGGGGCCGGGAGCGCGCCCCGGGGGGCCGGCTAGCACGCGCGTGGGGTGGGGGTGGGGGGGGTCCAGTCGAGGGGCGGGGCCGCGCGTCCCGGGGCGTGGCCCGTGGAGCGAGAGGGGGCGGTCTGCGGCCCTCCAGCTGGCCACGTGGCGGCCAGCAGGCTTCAGCCCCCCGCCCCCATTCAAACGATGCCGAAGGGGCGGCGCGGCTGCCCGAGCCCCACCATGAGCAAGCGGCCCGCCCCGCCCCTCTACTTCCCCTCCCTCTACGACCGCGGCATCTCGTCCTCCCCCCTCAACGACTTCAACATCTGGAAGAAGCTCTTCGTGCCGCTCAAGGCGGGGGCGGCGGCGGGGGCGGGGGGCGCCGGGGCCGGGCTGGGGGGCGTCGGGGCCGGGGCTCGGAGCCTGGCCGCCCAGCAGCCCCCGTCCGCCGCGCCCCCGCCGCCTCCGCCCGGCCTGGGCCCCCCGAGCGAGCGCCCGTGCCCCCCGCCCTGGCCGGCCGGCCTGGCCCCCATCCCCTACGAGCCGCTGCGCTTTTTCTACTCGCCGCCGGCCGGCCCCGAGGGCGCCGCCCCGCCGCCGCCGCCCCCGCCCCCGCCGCCGCCGCAGCTGCCGCCCCCCGCCCCGGGGCCTCCGGCGCCCCGGCTGGCGCCCCCCGCCGCCTCCGCCGCCGCCGCCTCGCAGCCCGACGAGCTGTGCGAGCTGGAGATCCGCATCAAGGAGCTGGAGCTGCTCACCATCACCGGGGACGGCTTCGACTCCCAGCGCTGTGCGTCGCCCCGCCCCCCGGGCCCCGGGAGCTGGCCCGGGAGCTGGCCCGGGAGCTGGCCCGGGAGCTGGCCCGGGTGCTGGCCCGGGAGCCAGCCCGGGTCCACCGGCCCGTAGCCTTCCCTCCTTCCCATGGGCGGGGGTCCCCGGGCCCCAGCGTCCTCTGAGCTGTCGGTGGGGCGGGAGGGGGCGAGGCAGGGACGATGGCGGCGTGGGGATTTACAGCTGGAAGAGCCCTGAGAAACTGGTGTCCAATCCCCTTACAGACCAGGAAACTGAGGCCCTGGAAGGAAAGTGACTTCCCAAGATCCTAGCTTTGGAGCTGGAAAAGCCCTGAAAAACTGGTGTCCAACCACCTCCCCTTACAGACCAGGAAACTGAGGCCCGGAAGGAAAGTGACTTCCCAAGATCCTAGATTTAGAGCTGGAAGAGCGCTTAAAAATCATCCAAGCTAGTGGTTCTGAAAAGGGGATGGGGGAGGGTTTCGAGATAGCGCACCCCTGCAGGGCGTCTCCAGGTCAAAACTGTGTGTAATAATACTGACCTAGTGCCTCGCCCGAGGCTGTACAGGCTAGTAAGCATCAGAGGTAGTCCTGGAACCCAGGATCGCCGTGCCTTGCATTCTTCCAATTAGAGGGGAACTAAACGATAATATATCACGTTTCCATATTAAAATTTAAAGTTTACTAAGTGTTTGCCTCATGATCTCTCGGGTGAGTGAGGGTATGTGAGTAGTAGCCCCTCCATGTTACAGATTAGGAAGCAAGAGCAGAAAAAGGCTTGTGATTTATCCATGGACAGTGAATCAGTGAGTGGTTGGACTGGGACCTGAGTCTAATTCTGAGTTCAAGCGTAGGGTTCTTCAAACCTTTTTTTTTTCCTTGACACTTGACTAATTGTATCACCTTTTGCAGGTTCATTGGCATAGTTGTCCGCATTTCACATACAAGGTAACTGAGCCTCCTTTGGTGCTACAGTGTTGCAATTCTGTTGCAGTGGAGGCAGTCTTCAAATCCAGAACTCCTTGTTGATGAAGTTATATTGTAGTTGAGATTTCTTTTGTGTTGAGGTTGAATGAGAGGACACTTCCCACCCCCCAAATTCTTTGATTCCTCCACCTGTTTCCACTGTACTGTGCTGCCTCTCCAAAGATTTAGGGGTCCTCCCTGACAGGACCCTGAGTCAGAGCTTTGGGGCTTGTACCCAGATTTTACTGCATGTGTGACCTGTATGCATCTGGGCATGCTGCTTTCCTTCCCAAGTCCCCAGTTTTCCCCTCGGTAAAATGAGGGGTTGGACTATATGATCTCTTATGAGGCCCAAATTCTAGCACCCTGTAACCTGTGGAAGGGAAGAGATGTGGAAGGGTCCTTCGAGACTACCTGAGGGAAAAAGGAAAAACCAAGATGCAGAGAGGGGATGCTACATAGTATCCCAGGAAATCCAGGCTGGAAGCTCAGTCAGTAAACAAGCATTTATTCTGTAACTCACCATGTGCCAGGTGCTGTCCCCACCAAGACAGGCAAAAAGGGCAGTTTCTGTTCTCAAGGAACTCATGTTCTAATGGATACAAATACTGTGATACAAATTACATATAGACTTTGTTGTTATTGAGTTTCAGTCATGGCTGACTCTTCATGACTCCATCTGGGATTTTCTTGGCAGAGATACTAGAGTGGTTTCCCATTTCCTTCTCCAGCTCATTGGACAGATGGGGAAACTGAGGCCAACAAGGCTAAGCAATATGCCCAAGGTCACATAGCTAGTTAGTGTCTGAGGTCAAATTTGAACTCAGGTCCTCCTGACTCCAGGTCCAGTGTTCTATCCACTTATGCCCCCTAGCTGCCCATGCAGATTAGATGGAAGTAATTTTAGAAGAATGATGCTCATGGTTAGAGGATGTGGGAAAGGCTTTCCTGCAGAAGGTGGGGTTTGAGCTGAGACTTGAGAGGAAACCCCTAGGGAAGCTAGTGGTCAACATAAGGAGGGAAAGTATTGCAGATATGGAGACAGCCAGTGCAAAGATATGAGTGGGAATAACCAGCAAAGGGGATCCTGCACCTCAGTCGTAGAGCAAGTATAAGATTTGATAGACTTTTAGAGGGAGGGATGAGGAGTTGAGGATGACCCAGAGGTTTTGAGCCTGGGTGACTGAAGTGGATCTGGTAACTGAGGTGGATGTGGTACTAGGGAACCTGGGATGAGGGAATGGCTTTAGGAAGAAGCCTTAGAGACAACCCAGCTGAACTCATACAAGGAGGAAAGTGTTCCTTAGAAGAATCTGAGAATCAGGGGATGCCAGACATACAAGAAAAGTTTTTGTTTAGAACCCACACAGTGGAAACAGGACTCTATTTGGAATCAGAGGGCCTGGAGTTGACCCTTTGTGACTTGCAGCAGGTCTTTCCTCCTTGGGCCTCAGTTTCCTCATCTGTAAAATGAGGAGGTTGGATCTCTAACATTAGCTTAGCAGCAGAGGCACTAGTAGCTCAGGCAGGTAGGCAGCACAGTGGACAGAGTGATGGATCTGGAGTCAGGCAGACCTGAGTCCAAATCCATCCTGAGGCACTTACTAGCTGTGTGACCCTGGGCAAGCCATGAAACTCTGCCTACCTCAGTTTCCTCATCTGTAAAATGGGGATAATAGCACCTCCCCACCAAGGGTTGTGTGAGATATTTGTAAAGGACCTTGCAAACCTTAAAGTGTTGTCTAAATGCTAGACATCACCATCATGATATCATAAGGTCCCTTCCTGCTCAACAGCTATGATCTTGGGAGAGTGCCCTATGCATAAATCTGAGGCCCTTAATAAATACTTGTTGAATTGAATTAAACCCTCTGATCCTATGATGGCAACAACAGACTCATTGCGCAGAAGTGTACTCAGAGGCAATGAGCATTTTTGCTCCCCAAAGTCTGCAGCCAGCTCAACTGGCTGACCATGTTTCCTTCTTTTCCAGATAAATTCCTGAAGGCACTGAAAGATGAAAAGTTGCAAGGCATAAAGATGAGGCAGCCCCTGAAGAAGCCCACGCCACTCTCCTAATGAGATGTCGAAGGCCACGTTACCGTATCTCCATAGCGTTAGATATTATTGAGTAGAGAATGTATCCTATTTCTTGCCGTTTCAGATATAACTATTTTCTGTTCTTTAGTTCCTTACCTCTTTCCTGCTTCCAGGTGCACATTACAAATACAGCATCAGCTTGTCTAGTAAGCTCCCTGGAGTTGCTCCTCTTTGTTCATACTGGTGGGTGTTAGCTGTCTTTTTCTGCCTTGATGGGATAACTTCCTGAGCATCTAATGGTCCCAGGAGGCCAGAAGATGCTTCTGACTGGTTTGCATTTGGGGTACCTGGGATTGGGGGAGGAGACTCTCAAGGGAATCTGGAGTTTATTAGGAGGGGCTGCTTCTCCTAGGTAAAATGCCAGGAAAGAAGGGGAGAGAAGCAGGGGTAGGGGCCCATGAGCAGACTCACAGTCTCTGAAGTGGAAGGCACTGGACAGAAAGATCAGCCTTTGCTGTTGAACCCAGGACTGGGCAAACCTTTGTACAGAGGCCAGGTGGACTTGTGGGAGGAGGAACAGGGAGAAAACAATAGGGGAAATATAGTTTTTACCTCTGGAAAAGGATAGTTGACCTAGATCAGGCCTGTACAACCTGCAGCGGGCCAAAGGATTTCCTCCGCATACAAAGGTTGTTTTCTTCTACATTTTTTTGTGGCTGCTGGAAATCCTTTTCTATGCTGCAAGTAGGCCATAAGCAGTCCACGGACTGCAGGTTGTGCAGGCCTGGCCTGTAACAATCAACAAACATTTATTAAATGCCTCCTATGAGTTGGGACATATTAGAATGATCCAATGAGGACTTTCTTCTTGACAATCCTTAGTCTGTGGCCCACCTGTCCATATGTCTCCAGCTTTGCTATGACCCCATTTATAGAGAGGGCAGCTGGGCATGGCTGCAGAAGGTTGGAGCTGACTTGTCCTCACAGCATTGTGGCACAGGAGAAAGAGAGAGTTGGACTTAGTTCAAAGACTTACATTCAAATCCTGATTATGCCACTTCCTAACTGTCTGGGCATGAGCAAGTCCCTTCCCCGCCCTGGACCTCTGTCTCTTCATCTGTAAAATGAAGGGATTGGACTGGAAAATTGGTAAAGTTCCTTCTAGCTCTAGGGTCCCCTGATCCTAAAATCTAACTTTTGGAGTGACATCATTAGCTCCTGAAGAAAGACTCCTTCCCTTTTTCCAATCAGAAAAAACAGGATTATTTCAGTCAATTAACAGATTCAGATTTAGAACTAGAAGGGACCTTAGAAGTTATCTTATGTAACCCCCTCATTTACTTCCCAGATAATGAAAGTGAGGCACAGAGAGTGGAAGTGATAGGATGGTAACTTTCATGTAGTCACTCTAGTTTCTTCTTTTTCTGAATCTTATCCAATTGTCACCTGAGTGTTCTCTGCTATTTCTTTCTTTCTCATGGCTGATGTCTTTCTTCTTAATTCATTACTGCCTGCCATGAACCTCATTCTAAAAGATTATATTTTCTCAAAGAACATGAAGCTTTAAAAGGTTGTTCACAAAGCTTTTAAAAATGAGCTGTTGGGGATGGTATATATTTTTAAAATCATGGAGTAGTGGATAGAACATAGGACCTCATATCAGAAAGGCCTGGATTCAGATTCCATCTAACACATGCTAGGTGTGTGGTCCTGGGCAAATGACTTAACTTCTCCGAGGTTCACTTTCTTCATCTCTAAAATGGGGATGTCTCACCTACCTCACAGGGTTGTTGTGAGGATTGAATGAGATACTGTGCTTTGCATATTTTAGAAGCCCTTATATGTGAGCCCTTCTTACTATTGTAACATGAGGGAACATGCCTTTTTCTTCTTCTTCTTGACTAACTGTGTGTTTAGAATAATGACCTATGTTGTCATTCTGAAGTCAGGTGTATGGTATCATTTGCCAATCAGAGGAGAAGAAGTGGCAGACAAGGGAGCAACAGCCAACTGTTGAACATTTTTATAGCCTGATCTTGGGAGTCAGGAGACTAGTTTTACCTTGGGATCTGCAGCTAAATCATCTCAGGCATGCTACAGCCACCTGACCCTGCTTCTCTAGCTGGGATCATTCAGCCATCTTGAGAAACTGGGCATTTGTGGTCATCTCAGGAGGTTTGGGTCTCATGGCTATGCCTTCCAAGGCGCAGGTCTGATGTCGCTCACTCCAGTCTCCCTAGAACTTGTCAGGTGAAATACAAGTACCACCTTGAAGGTCTTCCACAGTCTAGGTCTTAATGTGTCACTTCCTTTCATTGCACTCTATATTTCAGCCAAACTGGACAGTTTAAATTGTTCCCCGTGAACCCCTTGCCTGGCACATAGGAGGTACATATTAGGGCTTACTCAATGGAGCTGACTTGAACTTCCATTCCATCTCCTACTAGTGTATGACCACACAAGCTGTCATCTCAGTCTTGTCATTCACTTATTCCACCACCTATACCTCTTAGAATACTTGTCAACTTCTGGTGCCAAGATGGCAAAGTGAGGAAGGAACCCTCTGAAATCTTTTCAAATTCCCCTCTAAACAACTGGAAAACTGCCTCAGAATTGGTCTAGGAGCAGGAAACCAGCTCACCTGCCCACCAGGAAAGGTCTGTCTCAGGCAGGGTGGGAGGGGAATGAGGTGCAAGAGCATCAGCAGCAGCCAGCAAGGGGCCTACAGCAAAGCTCCAGACCTGGGGCAATCCACCAGTGAAGTCCCATCCTCCTGCAAACCATTGGTCCCTTAGGCAAGTGAGTAGCAAGATCCCACTCTAGCACAAGCCACCATCAAGGCCTTGACCCCATTCCTGCCTAGTAGTGAAGCCCCACCCCACAGCTGGCCAACAAAAGATCCTGCCCTGGGACCTATCAAGACAGACTTTGTTTCCATAGCAACCCAGTAGTAGGGTCCCAGATCAGCAACAAGATCCCTTCTCCAGGGTCAGTCACCAGAAAGACTGTTACTGTAGGCATCCAGAAGCACAGCCACATCCCTGGAGCAGGTCAGCAGCTTAACCCAGAGAAGGGCAAAGGGACCCTTCCCCTCCACCCAGTAGGAGCAAAAAGAGAAGCATACCCTCTAGAGGAAGCAAGCAGCTAAGTCCTGAAGCCTAGTGAAAGCCAATAGTAAGACCCAGAGCCTCAGCACAGAAAGGTTGGGACAATGCAGGACCAGAACCCAACTCTCACATTAAAAACATCATCAAAAACGTAGAAAAATTAAGCAAAAAACAAAAAAAGCTTGACTATAGAAAGTCCCAATGGTGATAGGGAGGATCAAGGTATAAACTTAGAAGAGGAAAATAGTGTCCAAATGGCTACATATGAAACCTCAAATAAAAATATAATTTGGTTTCAGACTCCAAAAGAATTCCTGAAAGAGCTTTAAAAGGATTTTAAAAAGCAAATTACAGAAGTAGAAGAAACATTGGAAAAAGAAAGGAGAGAAATTCAAGAGAATCATTAAAAAAAATCAATAACGTGGGAAAAGATATACAAAAATTTACTGGGAAAAATAACTCCCTAAAAAATAGAATTGGCCAAATGGAAAAGGAAGTACAAAAGCTCACTGAAGAAAATAATTCCTTAAAATTTAGGATTGGACAAGTGGAAACTAATGACTCTATAAGACATCAGGATACAATAAAAGCAAATTTTAAAAAGTAAAAAAAAAAAATAGAAGAAAATGTGAAATTTCTCACTGGAAAGAGAACCAGCCTAGAAAACAGACTCAGGAGAGATAACGTAAGAATTACTGGACTACCTGGAAGCCATGACAAAAAAAGAGACGCCTATATGACATCTTTCAAGAAATTATCAAAACTGTCCTGACATATTCGAACCAGAGGGCAAAATAGAAATTGAAAGGACTCTCCCATCACTGCCTAAAAGAGGTCCCAAAATGAAAGCTTCCAGAAACATCATAGCCAAAATCCAGAGCTCACAGATCAAGGAAAAAAGTATTGCAAGCAACCAAAAAGAAAAATTCAAATATCATGGAGCTATAGTCAGGATTACACGCAGTCCGGCAACTTCCACATTAAAGAACTAGAGGGTTTGGAATATGATACACAAGATGACAAAGGAGTTACCTATCCAGAATCACCTATCCAGAAAATTTGACTATAATCTTGCAGGGGAAAAAAGGTTACTTAACAAAATAGAGGACTTTCAAGTATCTTGAATGAAAAGATCAGGGATGAATAAAAAATTTCACCTCCAAATACAAGAGTCAAGGGAAACATAAAGAAATAAGAAAGAGAAAACATAAGAAATTCAATAAGGTAAATGGTTTATATTTCTCTATGGCAAAATAATATTTGTAACCCTTAACAACTTTATTACTATTAAGAACAATTAGAAGGAGTATATGTAGACAGAGGGTGTGGATATAAGGTGACTTTGAAGGGATGATACTCCCCAAAGCAAAATAAAGAGGTGAGAAAGAAAATTGCACTGGAAGGAGTGTTGGGAGATTGAATGGGGTAAATTATCCCACATAAAAGAGGCATTATAAAGCTATTATAATAAGGGGAAGATGAGTGTGGTAATGGGCAAAACTAAAACTTTACTCTCATTAAAGTTGGCTCAAAGAGGGAATACCAATATAGTTGGATATAGAAATCTAACTTACCCTATAAAGAAGTAAAAAGGGACAGGAATAATAGAAGGGGAAGGCAGTAATCAGAAGTAAAATATTTGTGAGGAGTGAAAGGGTGTGGTATAAGAGAGATGGGGATAAATGAAGGGAAAATAGCTTGGAAGGAAATACAGTTATCAACTAAAAATGTGAATGGGATGAACTCACCCATAAAACAGAAGTAAATAGCAGAATGGATTAAAAACCAGAATCCTACATTTTATTATTCACAAGCAATACATTTGAAGCAGAGAGGTACAGAGTAAAAGATAAGGGGTTGGAGCAGAATCTGTAATGCTTCCGCTGAAGCAAAGAAAGCAGGGGTGGCAATCATGATCTCAGACAAAGCAAAAGCAAAACGAAAGGTATCATATACAATGAAGTCCTGTCAATGCTAAATATATATGCACCAAATGGTATAGTATCCACATTTTTAAAGGAGAAGTTGAACAACCTACAGGAGAAAATAGATAATAAAACTATACCAGCGGGAGACCTAAACTTTCCCCTCTCAGAACTAGATAAATCTAACCAGAAAATAAGAAAGGAGGTGACTGAGAGTCTGGAAAAGTTAGATATGATAGATTTCTGGAGAAAACTGAATGGGAACAGAAAGGAATATACCTCTTGTCTTGGCAGTATATGGCACCTACAAAAAATTGATCCTGTATTAGAACATTAAACCTCACAACCAAATGCAGAAAAGCAGAAATAGTAAATGCATCTTTTCCAGATAATAGTGTAATAAAAATTACATTCAATAATGGACAGTGGAAAGAGAGATTAAAAATTTATTGGAAATTAAATAATCTAATCCTAAAAAAACCCAAGTGGGTGAAAGAACAAATCATAGAAACAATTCATAATTTCATTAAAGAAAATGACCACAAGACAACATACCAAAATTTATGGGATGCAATCAAAGTAGTACATAGAGGAAAATTTATCTCTAGTTGCTTATATCAATAAAATGGAGAAAAAGCAGAGTAATGAATTGAGCATGCAACTAAAAAAAATTAGGAAAAGAACAAATTAAAAATCCCCAATTAAATACCAAATTGGAAATCTTGAAAATCAAAGGAGAAATGAATAAAATTGAAAGTGAGATGCCCATTGAACTAATAAATAAAACTGGGAGCTGGTTTTATAGAGAAAAAACTAATGAAATAGATAAAGCAGTGGTTAATTTGAGTTAAAAAAATGGAAAGAAGAAATCCAAATTACTAGTACAAAAATGAAAGGGTTGAATTCACCACCAATGAAGAGGAAATTAAGACAATTATTAGGAGCTGTTTTATCCAATTATATGTCAATAAATTTGACAGTCTAAATGAAATGGACGAATGTCTACAAAAATATAAATTACCCACAGAAGAAGAAATAAAATACTTAAATAATTCATTTTTAGAAGAAGAAATTGAACAAGCTATTAATGAACTTCTTAAGAAAAAAATCCCCTGGACCAGATGGATTCACAAGTGAATTCTACCAAACATTTAAAGAACAATTAATCCCAATATCATATAAACTATTTGGAAACATAGGCAAAGGAGTCTTACCTTTTGCAACACAAATATTGTGCTGATACCCAAACCAAGAAAAGCCAAAACAGAGAAAGACAATTATAAACCAATTTCCCTAGTAAACATTGATGCAAAAATTTTAAATACAAATGTAGGAAAGAGATTATAGTAATATATCACAAGAATTATACACTATGACCTAGATTGGATGGTCCCTGACCCTCTTAGCTCAGAGTGAATATAGATAGTAACTGTTTCTCTTTTGGTCAGCAAACCCTGAGGGTTTTTATTAAGGCGGCTATCTCTTGTGTGTGTGTGTTCATCCTTCATTGCTGAAGATGATCATGCCATCAGAGAAAAGATAGCATGACTTGCACTTGACTTTGTTTTTGAGTGAGGGAGGGCTGTGCAGGTCACCAGCCTCACTTCTCCTCCAGAGTCATCTGAATCCAGTGACCAGATATTCATCAAGATGACTGGAGATGATCTAGGATGAGACAATTGGAGTTAAGTGACTTGCTCAAGGTCACAGAACTAGTGAGTGTCAAGTGTCTGATGTGAGATTTGAACTCAGGTCCTCCTGACTCCTGCACTGGTGCTCTATCCACAGCACCACCTAGCTTCCCTGGCCATCTCTTGACTCACTTCTTAAATAAGCCTATTCCCTGAATGGACATTACCTCATTCAAAGTGAGAACCTGAAAAGACCTTAGCTTAAAAGAGTCAGGGTTCCCCAGTGCACAGGAACAAATGGAGCTTACTGCAAAATGATAAGAAATATTTATCTAAAACCATCAGCAATCATTTTCTGTAATGCAGATAAGCTAGAAGCCTTCCCAATACAATCACAGATGAAGCAAGGATGCCCATTATCACCTCTATTTTTTAATATTGTACTAGAAATGTAAACTATAGCAATAAGAGAAGAAAACAAATTAAAGGAATTAGAATAAACAATAAGGAATCAAAATGACCACTCTTTGCTGATGATATGATGTTATACTTAGAAAATCTTAGAGAATCAACTGAAGAACTTGATATTATTAACAACTTTAGCAAAGTTGCAGGATAGAAAATAACCCAAATAAATCATTTGCCTTTCTATATGTTACCATCAAAGTCAAGAAGTGAGAGATAGAAAGAGACATTCCACTTAAAATGACTGTAGACAATAGAAAATATTTGGGAATCTACCTGCCAAGACAAACCCAGGAACTATATGAACAAAACTATAAAACACTTTTCATAAACTAAAATCATATCTAAACAATTAGAAAAGTTCTAATTGTTCATGGGTAGTCTAAGCCAATATGATAAACTGCCAATTCTACCTAAATTAATCTATTTACTCAGGGCCATACAAATCAAACCATCAAAAATTATTTTATAGAGTTAGAAAAAATAATAACAAAATTCATCTCGAAGAACAAAAGCTCAAGGATATCAAAGAAATCAAGGTGGAAGATGCAAAAGAAGGTAGTCTAGGTGTACCAGATCTCAATTTGTATTATATCTCAAATTGTATTATAATATATAATATTATATAATATATAATATTATGTATATTATATAATATATATTTATATATATTATAAAGCAGTAATTGTCAAAATAATCTGCTACTTGTTAAGAAATAGAGAGTAGTATATTAATGGAATAATTAGGTACAAATTACATTATAATAAATGACCATAGTAATCTAGAATATGATAAACCCAAAGATCCAAGCTTTAAGAACAAATACTTATTATTTGACAAAAACTGCTAGGAAAAACTGGAAAACAGCATGACAGAAACTAGGTATAGTCCAACATCTCACAGCATAGACAAGAAATGGGTAAATGATTTACACATAAAGAGTGATTATTTTTAAGTAATTTAAGTAAATTACGAGAGCATAGACTAGTTTGTCTGTCAGATTTATGGATAAGGGAATAATTTAGGACCAAAGAAAATATGGAGAGCATTACAAAATGTAAAATAGATAACTTTGATTATATAAAATTTAAGTATTTACACAAAGAAAATCAATGTAACCCAAATTATAATGAAAGCAGAAAATTGGGAAAAAATGCAACAAGTATCTCTGATAAAGGCCTTATTTAAAAAAAATATATAGATGGAGATATACTGAGCCAAATTTATAAAAATAAAAATCATTCCCCAATTGATAAATGGCTAAAGGATATGAACAGGCAGTTTTCAGACAAAGAAATCAAAGCTGTCTATAGTCATATGAAAAAATGTTCTAAATCACTATTGATCAGAGAAATGCAAATTAGAATAACTCTGAGGTACCACCTCACACCTATCAAAGTAGTTAATATGACAGAAAAAGAAAATGTTGGATGTTGGAGGGGATGTGGGAAAACTGAGACACTAATGCATTGTTGATGGAATTGTGAACTGTTCCAGCCATTCTGGAGAGCAATTTAGAACTATGCCCAAAGGGTTATAAAACTTTGTATACCCTTTGATCCAACAATACCACTACTAAGTATTCCAAAGAGATCACCCCAAAAAAGAAAAAGGGAAAAGGATCTACTTGTATAAAAATATTTGTCGTAGTTCATTTTGTGGTGACTAAGAATTGGAAATCAAAGGGATTCCCATCAACTGGGGAATGGTTAAACAAGCTTTGGTATATAATTGTAATGCAATATTATTGCATGCAAGAAGTGACAAGCAGTATGATTCCAGAATAACCTAGAAAGACTTACATGAACTGATGCATAGTGAAGTGAACAGAACCAGGAGAACATTGCACACAGTAACAGCAATATGGTTTGACAAAGAATCGTGAATGACTTAGCTATTCTCAGTAATGCGATGATCTAAGACAATCCCACAAGACTAATGATGAAGCATGCTATCTGTCTCCACAGAAAGAACTGATATTGATTGAATATAGACTGAAGCATGCTATTTTTCACATGCTTTCATTTTTTCATTCAAGTTTTCTTGCACAAAATGACTAATATGAAAAAGTTTTTACATAATTGCATATGTATAACATCTATTTGATTGCTTACTGTCTCATGAGGGGGGAGGGATAGGAAGGAAGAAGGGATAGAATTTGGAACTCAAATTAGCTAAAAAATACTTAAAAATCGAGGGAAAAAGAATGCTAGTCTTCCTTCAAACCTTATCTCAGCTTCCACCTCCTCCTTGAAGCCTTCTGTGAGTCTGCCCACATTTTAGCATTACCTCTTCCTTCAGAATCATTCATCAGTGTGTTTGTACTGTAAGCTCCTTAATGGCAGGGACTAGGTTGTTGTTTTTTTTAATTTGTATTCATAGAGTTCAACACAGTGCCTTGTACATAGCAATCACTTAATTGTGTTGGTCTTTTGCTGCTGAAGAAGACTCTACCATCAGAGAAATGATGTCATGACTTGCATTTGACTTTGTTTTGAGTGAGTGAGGGCTGTGCAGGTCACCAGCCTCACTTCTCCTCCAGAGCCATCTGAATCCTTTCATCAGGAGGGCTGGAGATAACCCAGGATACGCTGTGAGACCTTGGGACCTGTAGGCCAAGGTCTTTGCAGGTACTCACTTAGCGTGAGACAACGCCCGTTCATTGAATAGGCCTGTTTAAGAAGTAGCCAGGGCATGGCCCCTTTAATGGGGTCAAGAAAAAGAAAGATGTCAGGCTGGATGGCAAAGAGTAGCAGTTACTATGGATAATCACTCGGCAGCTTGGAGGGTACAGAGGAGTTCTCAGGCAGGGCCTCAATAGTTGTTGAGTTGAATAGATGCTGAGAGAGTACCCCCAGTTTAGAAATGTCCATTTTAGTCTGGAACTGGGAGCCAAGGGAGGGCACCTTCTCTAACTCTCTGTAGTCTAACTCTTTTTGTTGGTCGAGTGCTGCCTGCCTCATGGGGGCACTGTGCTGATGAAGACTGCAGGGAAGTGGGGAGGCAGGGGATGGTAGGAGCCCCATCCAGGAAAGGGTATGGTGACCTCAACTGCTGCCCACATGTCAAACAGAAGAAAGACCTTCAAGATGCCCTGGAGTATAGTTTCAGAAAGGGTGGTATAGGTCTGGAAGGATGGGAGAGGCAGTCGCTTCTCCATCTCACAGGCAGAAGAATGAGGCATCTTTTCATCAAAGGCTGTTCTTAACTTTCAAGAGGCCCCCTCACAAACCAAGGAAAATGGTTTCATCTCTGAAAAATTACCTAAATAGGAATGCAGTGATGAGAACTGCTGCTAGTTTCTTTAATCTTTTTTCCTTCTAATTACAACTGTATAAAATGATTGCCATCAATGATACCATCTTTGTGTAAAAACAAAGGCAGTCAGTCTACCTCCAGGAATTGGAGGGTGGGGGGAGAGCAGGAGTCAGAGTGGGGGAGGCAGGAGGAGCATTTTCAGAGAAATTAATTTTTAAAAAACTGTGAGAGATGAAAGGAATCCAACCTCTTAAATCAGCAGATGAGGAAACAAGTCTAGAGTGAGGAAGTCACTTGTCCAAGGTCATGTCCATAGCTCACTAATGTCAGAGTTGGGTCATGCATCCTAGCTCTCCTGATTCACAGGACTGGATGATCTTGCTACATACATCTTAAATGCAATCATCACTGCCGTCCTATCCATTAACTGCCACAAAGGAGTAAACAGAATGAAAGAAGAATCTGAAAGAGTGGACAAAGGAAGCAGAGACCATGGGGGACAGGATCCACAGACAAGTCAGGAAACTCCAGGTGAGAGACTAGGTTATGGGTTCGAATCACTTGGTCCAGGCAGATTACATCCTACGCTACTGAAACTTGCCTTTCAGCTGTCTTTTACCCTTCTTCCTTTCAGGTATTCTATGAATTCAGTCCATCCAAACTGGACTTTGTACTATCCCTT
This sequence comes from Potorous gilbertii, assembly GCA_028658325.1. Lineage (NCBI taxonomy): Eukaryota > Metazoa > Chordata > Mammalia > Diprotodontia > Potoroidae > Potorous > Potorous gilbertii. Next base: position 254,008,234 of record CM053772.1, on the reverse strand, counting down.
AACATTTTTGCTATCCTCTTCTACCTGTATTGTTGTAAAACTGCGCCCCCCCCCCCCAATAAACATATTGCTTTAAACTCTGGATCCGTTGAAAATTTTTAGCTTACTGGATAGAGCTAGGAAGTCACTCCTGATGGCCTGAAGTGGTCCTTTCTAGGAATTTCTCATTCTTTCCGAATCTTCCTTCTTATCAGATCTTATAGGCAGAAGTATCTATGCACATATCTTATTCCCTTTTCGTTAGCAAGATCCTGGCAAGAAGGGGTTGTGTCTTGTTTTCCTATCTTTAGTGCCTAGAATAGTGCTTTGCATAGAGCAGGCAGTTAATAAACATTTATCCAATGGAAGTGGGATTTTTTGGGAAAATAAAATTTTCTAGTTAGGTCAAATCCACTAGATGGCAGTAGGTAATTAATTTATTTTGAATAGCTACTCTCTTGTTAGCACTTCCACAGGAGTGCTTATTTATCAGCTTGTTAATTATTAACTAAAAGAAAATCCATTAAAAACATTTGGGGAGGGAGATGGCCCTTGAAGCTATTAAGCACTTTAGTGGTTAAAGTGAGTGTAGTTGCTGAGTTTGAGTTTCTGGAGGCACACTTTGGCTGCTCCTTTGTCGGGATTTACTGAAGATTTTGTGCATTCTCTCTAGAGACGGAAAACTGGAAGGAGCCTCAGAACATAGAACATGGAATGTCAGATCTGGTAAAGACCTTAGAACATAGAATAGTAGAACTCAATGAGACTTTAGACCATAGTCCCCAGAATGTAGGATGTTAAAGTGGAAGGCATGTTAGGTTATAATAGAAATGGTTCTCTAAATGTGAGCTGGGGACTCTTGGAGGTCCAAAGATGCTTTCAGGGGGTCTATGAGGTCAAAATTATTTTTAAAATACTAAGATTTAAAATTTTTTGATATAGTAAATATCAACAGATATAACTCTCATAAACAAAAGTTCTTTGGCAGGGTCCTCAATAATTTCTAAGAGTTTAAAGTAGTCCTTTCACCAAAAAGTCTATGAACTATTGGGATATAGAATATTTGAGCTGAACAGAAACTTAAAGCATAGAAGAAAGTTTTAGGGTTAGAAGGGATCCTAGAACACAGAACAGTAGAAGTAGGATGGGACCCTATTGGGGCATCTCCATAGAGTTATTCCTCTCAATCTTCATTTATACGTCATTTATACTAGTACCTTAGTTTCTAATAGTCACCCCTACAGATGACTCTTGCTCCTATTATATTTCATGAGCCCCTACCAGTTTGCTTCCCATTACTGATCAGCTAGTAGACTTAACTACCTCTTATCAATGTTATTTACTCAAATGATATAGCAAGAATAGCTGGTACAAACCATTCTCCTTACATCTAGGGTCTCTGAAATACACATAGAGTCAGTGGAGGATGGGGGTGAACACAAATCTAAAGTACAATAGTATTGAGATATGCATGTACGAAATATATATATAGCTAAGGCAATGTACAACTCTGGGATTACAGAGCCTCTCTGTCCTTTCTTTCTTGGAAAATACTCATGATGTTCACATATGATTTTGGTAATGGATGAGTTGATGGGTTTGCTTCTAATCCAGGCTGGTTTTCCACAGGGTATCAGCACTTTTGTTAGATGGGTAACTTAACTTACTTTTTATAGGGCATAGAGTCATTTTGCTGCTACATTTGGGTGGCTAAGGTTGGGTAAAGGTGAGTTCCTCAAAGACCATCTGCTTGTCTTACCATCTCATGCAATCTCTGCTTTTCAGGTTGCTAGACTCCCCAGGATTGTTCTTCAGTAGACAGCTATAGTCTATATGACCAACACCCCCAGGTGCAATGCAGTAGGTTGTTATAGTATTCTTTCAAGACATAGACCCTTAGCTGAGGATTGGCAGAAACCATTCCAAACTGGAGTTTGATCAGAGCCCCATGTCTGAGATTTATAACTTCCCAGGTAGGGTGTGGAAAAGACATAACCTCTCCTTTCAACAACTCGTCGTGATTTAAGGGTGAGATCTCTCAGTGAGGGAATTTACCATAGCTTATGGTAGCCACGCAGGTACATTTCCCAAATCCTCATCTCTGGACAGGCTAGGCCACAGACAGAAAATGTCTATTTGCTGAATAATTACCAGAAGGTTATGGGGATTCAGAATTTCTTAGCTTTTTTTTTTTAAAAGAAAACTTCTAAGCTTTCTCTTTAGTCTATGCAAATAAATGTCTGGGGGAAAGGCTGTTTGTGTCCAGGGAATGAATTCATCATCTTTGCTGACCTTTTCATATTCAACTGAGCTGCTCAAACCTTCAAATGCTTCCTTAGATATGGAATGTGGGCAGCTAGGTGGTATGGTGGATAGTGTCAGGATGACCTGAGTTCAAATCTGACCTCAGACACTTACTAGCAGTGTGATGCTAGGGAAGTCACTTCACTCTATCTACCTCAGTTTCTTCATCTGTAAAATGAGCCGGAAAAGGAAATGGCAAATCGTTCCAGTATCTGCTAAGAAAATCCCAAGTGGGGTCACAGGGAGTTGGATAGGACTGAACAACAAACAAAGATGCTACATTTATACCAGAAAAGTCCTCAAAGTTATATTTCATGGTCTCTTTGTCTCTCACAATCTCTAACATTGCTGAGCCTTAAAAAGGGATTATACATAAGTTAGAAAATAGAATATTCCTAGAGATCTAATCCACCCCCCTCCTTTTACAGAAAATAAAAATGTCAGTATAATGGTATAATGAAAGTTGTATGGAAAGGATATGGAGTCAGACAACCTGGGTTTGAATCCTGTATAATTTTAGTCAAGCCATTCCACACCCTACCCTCAGTCTTAGCACATGGAAAATGAGGTGAGTGGTTTAGATAGCTTCTAAGGTACCTTCGGGGAAGCTAGGTAGCACAATGTATAGAGTCTTGGGCCTGAAGTCAAAAAGACTCATCTTCCTACTAACTGGGTGGTCCTGGGCAAATCACTTAACCTTGTTTGCCTCAGTTTCCTCATCTGTAACATGAGCCAGAGAGGGAAATGGCAAGTCACTCTAGTATCTCTACCAAGAAACTCCCAGATGGGCTCATGAAGAGTCAGATAGGATTGAAATTTTTCAACAACAAAACAAAGTACCTTCTAGCTCTGAATCAATAATCCTATGTATGTCTACACTCAGTCAACTGCTGATTTCTAGTTGTTTTTATCAACAGCTTATTCATTCCCCACTACACCCACACCTATTCTCCCGCTTCTGCACACACAAATTGGGGAATTGACTGAAATGTACTCATTAAATCTAACAGGATGATAAATTGTGCTTATATTTTGTTCCCAAGGCAAATGGCAGGGTAGATTTTGTTTCTTTTTTAAACATCATTTTGATGTGAAAGCCTCACACAAGTAGCTTGAGAACAGAAACATTAATCTAGGCACAAAATCACAATTTGTTGATTAATAGTAGATTGGAATATCTGGAAGATATGAGAGAGACCTATTCTTGTCCTTATATAAGACAACTACAAAAAATTTCCTGACTTGAGTGTCAGTCAAAAGTAGCTACTGTCATCTCAAACCTGCCACCTCTCAGGGCTTTTCTGAGTTTGTTTTTATTTAAATTAACTTGTTCATCCTTGTGAGCAGTGAGTTAAACATTCCAGATGGATTACCCTTTCCTAGAAAGGATTCAATAAAGGGAAATTCCAGGTATATTTTGGTATAGGGACTAAGAAGAAATTTGCTTTAATTCCAAGGAACTCACCAATGGTACAAAAACCCATGGAGAAAATTTGATTCACTCTTTGTAAAAAGGGACACTTTGAAATTTTGTCTGTACCACAAATGGATGACCTTATACACTGAGGGAATCATAGAAAAGTGCTCACTCAGGATAATCTGATTCCTTCTTGGAAGGGTAAGAAGATGATTTCTAGTCAGTGTCAGCACTCTAATCCCTGGATGGAAAATTGGGTCTTTATAGAAACTATGTTTTCCTTCGAAGATAGAAAGTTTGATTTTCTTCTCTTTTTTCAGTTCATCAAAGATCAAAGTCCTTCCGTGCTCCCAGAATAGAGGGGCCCCAGAGTGGGAAAGAGAGAAGTTCTTCCTGATCCAACTGCAATTTTGTTGGGTAGTACTTGGTACCCAATGAAGCCAAGAGTAGAGGGATCCTTCCATGGAAGCATGAACGAGTAAGGAATCAAGATCCCCACCTCCCAGACCAGTGTTGCTTCACAAGCACAAAATCAAAGTGGGTTGGTTTCTCACCTCAAGTGTGAAGGAATGACTTTTCATCAATCCTGGATCCCTAGTCTCTCTGGTAAGCCCCACATGCTTAGGGAGCCCTATAAGGAACCAGGCTTTCTCCCTGAGAAGGGACTTGATTTCCTTTTCTTTTTCTTTATTGTTTTTGGGTTAGGGAAGGCCTTTTGCAAGTATCAAGATAGATGGCTAATATATCAAAAAAATTAAATTATATTGGTTTGCTAAATTGTATCATCATATATTTGGGGAAAATTCACCAAATTTGATTATGCTTTCTGACATACAGATTTTTCCAAATGCTATTTTGCATAAGGTACTGAAAAAGACATTCAAAAAAAGAATAATGCAGAACCTCATGAGAGAGCTGTTTAGGATATGGGACTGTGGACTTTGATACATACATTCTGGTATATTTGCTAAAGATAGTAAATATTAAACTTGGGGGAAAGGAAAGAATTTAAAAGTAGTGTCTTGTACACCTCCTTTAATAATTACAAAGCCCAGGACATCTCAATTGAATCAATCAGACGTATAACCAGACTAACCTTTACTATTGAACCAATCCATTAGTCAAAGGCTTTAAACAAAGTGTAAACTATCCTTGATCAATTCAGAAGTCTTTGGAAGACATTGGGTACAATGTAGTGATGTTGCCCAGGTAAAGTATTTGTTAGGTGAGGATGAGGGGACTTGGTCATGCCCTTTGAGTTTTGTATGATGCTACTGCAGCCATTTAGAACTCAGAGATTTGAGCTTCTGGCAGGTGAGGATGGAAACTTACCAGAGAAGAAATCACTGAGGAAGGATGAAGGACATTCTAGTCCTGTCCCCTTCCCTGGTCTCGCTACCTTGGTCTTCCCCTCTTTACCTTGTCTGGAAAAGGGTGTTGTGAGATTAAAAGGTTTGGAAGGATGTCGTACTTTCCATCAACATTCTGGTAGTGTTACTAAGAAAGCTGATAGTAGTGTCTGCATCAGGAGGCAAGGACAGACAGGATGAAGTGAGAAATGACAGTTTTAAGGCTCTCTGAGCAGCCTCAAAGGAAAACTACCACATGCCAAAAGGAAACATCTGGAACATTGAAGCCAAAGGAATTCCAGGAACTGTGAGATATCCCTTTTGCCATCTGTGCTCTAAAATGGAGCCCACATTCCCTTGGACTTTGCATATACTTGTAGGGGAGCATGCCACAGACATTCAAGGGGTGGAGGGAAAGTATATTTTGTACCAGTTGTTCTTACTATGTGACCTTATTAAATACTTCTGTCCACAAGTTAAGCCTACTTAATTAATTGCCATCAACTGAAAAGTGGGAGGTGAGGAAAAGGAGTACAGTTGTAGGGGACTCAGCTATATACTAGAAAAACCACCACCCTCATCTTCTGGAGACCTCCTCTAGATTCTGGGGAGAGAAGCTGTAGTGAATGTCTGGGGACCCTAGCTCCCCCACACCGACTCCAACAAAGATCTATAAATTGTACGAGGCCAAATAATGACTTTAAAAATTCAGTGAGAATTTTAAGTGACTTTATCCACCCTAGAACTGCACAAAAAAATCAGCTAACTCCCATAGGCAGTAAGAATAAGGGAATAGAGAGGGGCAAAGAAGAGAATTAGCATTTATATAGCATCTGGTATGTTCGAGGTATTGCGTTAAGTGCTTTTTACAACTATTATCTCATTTGATCCCCACAACAACTCTGTGCAGTCAATACATTTTATAGTCAGAGAACCTGAGGCAAACAGAAGTTAAGTGACTTGTGCAAGGTCACATAGCTGGTAAATATCAGAATAGATTTGAATGAAGCCTGTTCTGACTCCGGGTCCAGCACTCTATCACTGTGCTACCAGCTGGTCCCAAAAGGAAAGAAGACTCCCAAAGAAGGAAGAACCAGCGTCTAGGTGACTGAAGCAGGAGGGCCCTGAGAGAGACCAGAGACCATCCGGAGACAGATATGTGTAATCTGCAAGACTCGTGTCCCAGGGCGGCAAGAATGGAGTGTTCTTCTAAACCACAGGGTTGTCAAGAGACCTCAGAAAGGACTAGCCGTAGCAATAATCAGCCCCAGTGCAGCTGAGTGCTGAGACCGGGACATGTTTTTTGGAAACGCCAACAGGGAAACAGGTGATGATAGGGAAAGCAGGGAGAAAGGAGGATAATACCAGGGAGGAAAGAGTCCCAAGCAAAACAAAATTCTGAAGGGGGAATTAGGAAGGGAAAAAAAAGGAAAAAACAAAGAACTAGAAACTAAGGGCATACCCATCAATTAAGCAAATGATGATCAATAGATATAAAGAAATCCTACTTCAGAGAATTCTAGAAAGCAAGAACAGATGCCTATATATGATGGACACATACATATAAATGTGTGTCTATGTCTATGTTGATGTCCATTTAATATATATTAGATATACTGGATATACGTTTATATAAATGTGTATATATACATATAAATTTGTATATGTAGATGTGCACGTACATGTATATGTGCATATACATGGAATATATATTCCTGAGGGGTATACACAGATATATGTGTACCTATGACATTTATGTACTTATTATATTGCATATGTTATACACACACATAGAGCAAACAGATTTGAAGTGATTGACAGTGAGGGCAAAAGCCTCTGGAGGGATGAGGAAAGGTCACAAATATAGAAGGTGACTCCAAATGAGCAAGAAGTGATGAAAACCAGAGAGGACTTGTCTAGTGCAGGATTCAAATCGAGGTCTCCTCTGGTTCCAACACTTGATCCATTAGGCTACCCTGCTTCTCTGATACATAATTCTTATTTTATTATATGACTGTGATTATTCATCCAGGGTGAAATTCAGAATCTCCTTTCGTGGACCTGTGCTGAGGATCATGAAAGTCCAAGTCTGACAAAGAGGATTCTAAACTGCCAGAAATTAACAGAGAGGGCAAATGTTTAATGCATGTTTGTTGAATTATACAAATTTGGTTGATCATGATGTTTTAGGCATTTGGAAAACACAAGTGGATCCAATAGATGGGGCCCATTCCATATTGCTAGGTAGAAACAAGACCTGGTTACGCAGATGGAGACAATAATTCTAACAATACTGACATTTTTATAACCAAGTTTCCATTTTGAAGGACTTTCACATCTCTAGCCATCACAAAGCTCTGCAAAGCTTGTAAAAAGAACCCTCTATATTTGTGAGGATGGTATAGCAGAGTCGATATGTCAACATTTCCCAAATTATGATGTGATTCCAGGGTCATAGGAACCAAAATACCAATGAATTATTCTATAGAGCTAAATAAACTCCTAAAGTTTAGGTGGTATTGTAGAGTGGCAGACTTTGAGCTGGGAAGACTTGAGTTCAAATCCTACCTTAGGCATTTCTTGAAGTATGATGTTGGCCAAGTCACTTACCTCTCTCAGCCCCAGTTTTCTCAACTGAGTTGTTGAGGTTTGAATGAAATAATATCTATAAAAGTATTTTCTTAAAGCATCATATAAACTGTCAGCTATTATTATATGGACAAAATAGAAGGGAACTTTGCTTAAGAAGTTAAGGGAGGACAGTGTACTCTGTCAGACTTTAAAATATGCTTCAAGGCAGTAATTATCAAAACTGGAACTGGTCAAGAAGCAGAAAAGTAGATAAATGGAATAAAGGAGCAGTTCTGGAAATAGAAACATCTTTTGTGTCCATGCCTGTACAATAACAAAAAGAAGAAAATAAAAAGAAAAGTGATATATTGCCAAACGCTAAACCCTTAGTGCCTAGGAGCTGCCAATTAAATGCTTGTTATTTCATAATTGAGACAAGTCTGGCATCCAGAATCTCTATGGAATTGATACACATTTATAAGAGACTTGGACAGTCTCTAAAGGATAATATGCAAGGTACAAAAGATGGTACACAAATGATAATCTAATAACCTGAAAATTGTTCAAGCTCTCTAATAATTAAACACAAATTAAATCCTCATGCCCATCAAGTCAGTAAAACCAAGAGTGACAAGACAGATGCACTCACACATTGTTGGTAGAACTGCAAATTGACGCAATCTTTTGCAGAGTATTCTGGCTACAACTGCAAAATCGATCATATTCTCAGACCCCATGATCCCATTTCTGGAAGGCAATTAAAAGAAAAGATAGAACTGAACAAAAACTACTTCATTTGGGGCAGTGAAAAAGTTGGAGGCAACATGTCCAAGGGTTATGAAAAAGGCAGAACTAACTGTGGCCATGTAATGGGGTATCTATGACAGGTAAGGAATATACAGAAATATGGAAAGATGGTTTAAATAAGGCAGATTGAAGGAAGATTTAGAAGAGCAACCTGATCACATTGACCGATGTAGAGGGACAAGAAGATTGGAAGGAGACAAAATTGGATAAATTGTTAAAAATATTTTTATTATAAATGGTTTTGACCATATGGTTATATTAGGAACTTTAAGAGATTTGCTTTTTGTTTTGTTGTGATTAAATTTAAAATATTTCCTTCTACCCCTGCCCCAACTGTGGCAATCCTACCTACTAGGGTCTACAACAGCCTAACCTTTAACCTTTGTGGGATCAAATCAGATGAGTTATTTCTAGTCTCCAGGAGTTATGGGTGGAAGTTATAGGAGCAGGCTTTGGTTTCACGTACCAATGAGGTGATATGGTGGATAGAGTGCTGGGCCTGGAGTCAGGAAGACCTGAGGTCAGATTGGGCCTTAGATAGTAGCTATGTGACCCTGGGCAAGTCACTATTCCCTCTTGTACAACAGGGGTAATTAATAATAACTAGCATTTATATAGTTCTTACCAGGTGGCAGGCACTGTGCTAAGCACTTTACAAATATTACCTCATTTGACAAATATTATTGATTTGGCAAATTATTATTAATTCATAAAACCATCTGCTTTGCAAGGTTACATCTGTGAAGGACTTAGCATAGTAGGCACTACACAAATGCTTATTCCTCTTTCCTGCCCTTTCACTTTCTAATAATAACTAATTAATAATCATTAGACTTGTTCACAAGCGGAATGGGTTGCCTTGGGATTTAGGGCTTTGACGGCCACTTGTGGATTGTGGTGTAGACAGAATTCTTGTTCAGGTATGGGTTGGTCGGGATAGGCTCAGATTCCCCCCAACACCGAGACTGTGAGTCTTTGGGAATCAATCCATATTGGATGGAAGCACGTTTTGTATATAAGACCTACTGGATCAAAGCATGAAACCTAAAATTTCTTCAAACATTCTCTGGTCAAGGGATAACAAGTTTCTTTCTCAATCTTCCCTTCCTGACCACCCCCTTCCTCCCAAATGTTGGCATAAGGTACTTATCAAAATCAGGAAAATTTTGCTATCTCAACTCACTTATATTTGGGTCATCATATTTTAAATTGAACCACCAAGCCAACAAAAATGTCTCAAATAAAGTAGTGCTGGTAACGGGGATATTGTCCATAAGCCCCAAGAAGCCATTATATGTGATCTCATATAAAAAAAATACAGATGTGTATTATAAACAATATGGCAGAAAGCTGGGTGTAGTAGATAATCAGTGGTTTGGGAATCAAGAGCCCCTCAATTACCTTGTGTAAACATTTATTTATGTACGTCTCCCCCTGTAGAATGAGATTGCTTCATTTTGTCTTCCTGTCTCCAGTGCCTAGGACAGTGCTTGGCACTTGGTAACTACTTAATACATATTTGTTGACTGCTCAACCCAAGGCAAGTAAGTCATTTATCCTCTCTAGGTCTCAGTTTCCTCATCTGTAAAGTGAGTAGGGGTTAGATGAGGTGATTTCTAAGGTTCTTTCCCAGCATTACCATTTAGGAGTACAAGTTAATGAGCCTTTCTGAATGTAGAACCTATGACTAGGAATAGAATATTCACTAGAATCTTTCTAGTGAAAGAATGAACTCTGGCATTTTCCCGAAAGATTGAAAAAAATATATGATTGACTAGAATTGACTTCAAAGATTTAATAACTCTTCCTGGGGAAACAGGGAGATACAGCTTTTTGTAAAAATTATATGAAAAAATTCAAACTTGTGGTAATGTAAAGGCCGAGGACATTTACATGTCCATGAATTTTACATGCATTCATTATCACCTCTAACATGTCCAGAGCTCAGAGATTTCATCCCAAAGCATAAATATTTAAATTGCACAATTGTCTTTAAGGTTCTATTTGACATACAGGATTTCCAGGCAAACATCACTTGGATAGAAAGTAAAACATCTGGATTGACAGAGTGGCACTGATGACATAGTAGCATTAGTAAGCAACGGGGAGAGTTAACTGACTTTATCAAACCAATACCTATTTGTATGAAAGGCTGAGTTTCTTTGGCTCTTTTTGTGTTCACGTTAGTTGACTGTCTAGCTAAGTTTAAATTTACACACCACGCATCAATTTTTCAATAAAGTCTTGCTGTGTCTACAGTGTCTTGTAAGTTGACTTAGTTCTTAGTCCATAGCAAATTGGCCACTGGTAGAAATATACAGTATATACACATGGAGATTATAAAAATACATTTTATTTATATCTGATTTTTTTAAATAACAAAAACACTAATATTTTGAAAAATCAACCAGTTTACCAAAAGGTTCCTCATTATTCTATGTGGTCTGACCATGATAGATATTTGAAGATTCTACCACCCATGATCTCTGGTATTATCTGGGATGGACTCTTTGTCTTTGAAACAAAAAATTGCTCAGTTTTAAAAGACTGTATGTGCTTTGTTAGTCTGAACCTTCCTTTCATGTTCTCTCAGATTTTAGACATGGCCCCCCAAGCTAACCCAACTTTGACTTTTCATCTCAGTTAAAGACCAAAGAAACTCATGCGGAGAATGAGGAGATCAGATCAGATAAAGAACATATATATGGCTGTAGCTGAATGGATTACAGGGTGAAGGGAGGCCATTAGCACAGAATTCAACATGTATCAAGTACATCCATCCCCAACACTGGGGACCTCTGCTATTGAAGCTGGCTTCTCAATGAAGGAACCCAGAATATTGCCCATGGTCAAGATGTTACTTTATTTGATTTGACTTGGGGAAAACGAATTCTGGACATGTTCAGTAGCTCCTGGGGATGATGTGTCCCTTACAATGAACTGAAGAGGTCAGATTCCCTACCAGTGGTGAAGGTCAGCGGTCTGTAATTGTAGTAAATACCAGCTCCCTCCCCCCATCTCCCTGCTGCCACTGAACAAGACGATTTGGTTAAATTCATATACTCATTTTCACTGATTTACATTGGACCATAAGTCAATAGGTTGCCCGTATTCCAAAGTTTCTACAAACACTGGCTGGGAATTTGAAAGTCTGCAGATTCACATATCCCATTTTGAACAGACATCAAACCCAGCTTTATTTTGAGACACCTGGCAGTATTTACTGAACAGCATTGTTTGAGAGAGCTGGAAAGCTTTATGATAAACAGAGGTTTCCTTGTGAAAGTAGATGTACCTATTATTCCAGGAGAGAAAGAGAGAGGGAGAAAGAGAAACAGAGAGAGATGGTTGGTTCTCAGGCTACTTTCAATGTAGGGCAAAGAAAACAGACTCAAATAACCATTTTTCATTTGTAGAATTCCCAAAAGCTCTTTGCACCAATTTTCTTTCTTCTTCTTCTTCTTTTTTTTTGTTAGGTCTTCAGTACAACTCACAATGCATTCTATTCCCCAAGGCAAACACTTTTTCAGTGCTCAACAGGGGCCTTTAAGGATCTGGCAAACAGCAATTACACTGCCACCATCAGTCTCCTCTCGCATCTTCTCTGCTTTCGGGCCATCGTACAGTTAATGAGAAACCAAGTCAGGACTATTTACAAGGGTGATTGTTTGGGGAGAAGCAGAAACATAAATTTCACTTGGCCTTGAGCATGAGCTTGAAATAAAAAGGGCTGAAGTGACTTGGTTGGATTCAGTTTCCCTTATTCCAAGTTCAGAGATGATTTGATTTTTTATTGTTTAAATTTTGCTATTGTTTCAATGAGAAAGAATGCAGTCTGGTGCTTGTTCTCACCTTTTTTTATCACAGAAATACAGATTGAGCATGCAGAGGTCATGGTAGTCAGGTCTGGATTTTGTCCTCTCTCTGGTTACTTATGAAATATGGCATTGGAGAGCAATCTACCAAGTAGCATCTCTCATGCCTAAGGCTTCTCAGGACATACAATCATAACCCATGGATTTAATGTATCAGCATATTAAACACAGTTACCAGCCAAGACAACCTTGACTGGGCAGCTGAATAGACAGGTCAAGAGCTTTGCTATTCAGGGTGTTACTCCATTTAGCAGAAACCCCAGAGTTCAACTTTCCAGGAAGTAATGGGTCAGGCAGAAATCTAGCCTCTCTCCCAAGACCCACCAAACAAAAAGAAGACACATTTCCTTGTCTCTTTGCAGGTTTCATGGTTTGGAGTTGAGTGACTACAAGAATGGCAAGCTCCGAATTGTTAGACCTGGAATTCAAACATGTCTGTCTGTTTCTTGGCCAGCTTAGCCACCTCCTCTCTGATGGCCTTCACCAGGGCGGCTGTGGAAATATTGGTCAATGGAGCGTCAGAAGTATCATTCTCTGCCAGGCTCTGCTGAGATGCTGCTGTGGAGGCCATGGGTGCCTGTTCCAGACTTGGGTGCAGGTTGGTGGGCTGGCTGTACTGCCGGGGGAGTCTTGAGGGGGATGTCTGTTGGTAGCGTGACCGGGGATATGCCTCTATGTAACCTGGGAGTGGAACCTAGAGGAGAGGTCAGATGAGAGAGCAGAAGGTGTTACCAAGGTGCATTTTTATACCCAGAGAAATCTAAATGAACCGATATGATCTGGAATTAGGTTGTTTGAGTTCATTGGAATTCTCAGTTATCTTAAATTAAGCTTGTGTGTAGAATATTTGTTAAATGTAGTCTCTTGTTACATTAAAAATGAGCACGTCACTCCATTTTGCTTTTATCCACCATTTTTTTTGTGAAGCTAAGTTTCAACTGCTTTTAAGTCTCCTGATTTGAAGTCACAAGGTTACTCCCTCCTCCAAAGATCACCCGACTTAAGGAATGTCACAAAAGTAACCCCCCTCCCTCTCATCTCTGTGTCTCCAGACTTCACCTTCAGCAATGAGAAATCAGGTGTGATAATTCCTATAATCTTGTTTTTCTTGTTTTTCTCCTCCTTCAAATTGTATATTAACCATGAGAAACTAAGCTTCTGGGTCCTTGGCTATGGAGAGTCTTAGACCTGGTTTGTTTTGTAGCTGCAAGCATTGACAAATAAATAAATCACTGCCTTGGATATAATTAATTACTAAGTTTCTTCACTCCATTCTAACACTTTGCAAAGTACACAGTTCTGAGTTCAATGCCTCCAAGAGTCCATAGAGTTCCCTGCCTTAGTAAGCATAATGGGTAAATGAAATTCAATTCAGTTAGGCAAAGATTCATTTGATGTGTACTAAGCATTACATGAGGGTAGGATAGGGAAGAAGAAAGATACAACAACTCAAATGTCTATCTCCTTGAGACGGTAAAAGTAGTATTCTGTGAGTTTCATGGTTTTATAGTTGAGAAAACTGAGGCTCGGAGTTGTTAAATGCTCATATGGTCATGTACTTAGTAAGTAACAAAGCTAGGATTTGAACAAGGTTTCCAAGATCCAAGTGTAGCCCTCTTTCATACAGAACCCTGCGATGTGAGTTGGACATTAGGAAGTACGTGAAGGATTTTCCCCTCTTCCTTTGCAGTGAATAGCCTGAGACTATGACTGGAAATAGGATACCTTGATAGCCCAGTGATTTAATTTTAGAAGACAGATTCTAGAGTGTTTCTGAGACTGGGTCTTCTTATTTGTCATAAACCAGCTGCATCTTTAGAAATATCCCACCTCCATGCCTTTGCTCACAGTTCTTCCCTTTACCTGGAAAGTTCTTCCCCTCCAGCTCACTATCTAGATTTTCTAGTAGAGGCTGGAAAGTCAAATCTTTTCACCTTGACCTGCCTCAATTTCTTTCTCTGTAAAGTAGGTACAATAGTAGCACCTACCTCCCAGGGTTGTTGTGAGGATCAAATGAAATGACACAAACCTTAAAGTCCTTTCTTAAATGTTAGCTATTATCACTATTACTATTATTTGGCATCCCAGGGTTTGTTTTTGTATTTTTTAAACAGTTAAATATGTTTCATTGATGCCTCTTGTATTTACCTTCTAGTCATTTGTGAAGGAAAACCAAACCAAACCAAAACTCCCCATTCTAGGCTTCCTTGTAACAACAATTGAAAGAAATAATTAAGTAAAAGCATCCAATATAGTGACTGCATCGGATGCTGTCTACATTAGTCCATTACACCCTGGTTCTCTCCTGTCTTTCTGTCATGAAGAAGGAGTTACATTTTGTGAGTTTTTCTTCAGGATTTTTGTTAGTTTTTCAGTTGTTTAGAATTTGGTCTACCTGTAGTGATTTCTTCATGTATAATGTGGTCATTGATACCTTATATGATAGTGATGCTTCTGAACCACAAATATTAAGATCTCCCCTCTTCCCCCCAAATCACTTTCTATTTATTTTATACATATTTTATATTTGTATGTTTGTATTGATAATCATTTAATATAAATTTTGGACTTTAATAAGGGCCAGAGCTTGGCCCTAATAGTCTCTTTGTTCTCTGAAATAAACTCAGAGAATACCTCTTCCTATGTCAACAAAGCCAGATGGGGCTGACTTAGCATTCCTTATGAGACCCTTAACCTAAGAAACTAACTTGAATAACGGGACCTTTTCCACATCTTAATATTTTGTGGACATATGCTTTGCTATGACATGTTAATAGTAAAGAAAGACATCTTGGATCATAATTTCAATTGAAACTTTGTCAACTCTGTTATCTTAACGTATTTACAACCTATGCAATTAAGAAATTCCTTTCCCATGGTCTAGTTAATCACTCATGGAGACCATAAATCTGAAGGACACAGACCACCTTGGATTATCCTAAACAGATTTAAGCCTGGTCATTCTTGTATTAATCAGTCAGAATTTTCTTCTGGCTCCATGATCATGTAAATCGATAACTTAAAGGGAATAAACTGTATGCATTTAGCCTGCCTGCTTTTCTTAACCAAACTTTCAGATCAACAGTGTACATGTTGTTTTCTCTTGGTAGAATATAAGCTCCTTAAGTGCAGGGACTGTTTCATTCTGGTTTTCATTATCTTTACTCTTTTTTTTTTTAGTCCCAACATGTGGTTTCATGGGTATAATGAGCTGCATAGTAGATCAGTTACTGCAACCTGTATTCTTAGAGAGAATGCCTGGGGCCAGTGAGAAGTTAAATGATCTGCCCAAGGTCATACAGCTGATAGGTGTCAGAAGTGCTTCTTGAACCCAGGTCACCCTGATTCTGAGTCCAGTTCTCTAGCTACTATGCCACAGTGTCTCTTGCCTGGTACATAGTAGGTATTTAATACTTGCTGACTTGAATATCTCATCTCTTCAGCTAGACTGTAAACATTGTGAGGACAAAGAAAGTGCTTCATTTTTCTCTGTGGTTCCCTCAGCACCCAATGTTCAGCAGATGCTCAAAAAGGAATGTGGAATCCAAAGGAAACAGCTGGTCGTTGGCTGCCATGTAGATGAAATATCCAGATGATGGCCCGTGACAGTCACCAGATACCAGATATGTGGATACAACCACAGTGTCTAATAAATCTTCAGTTGTGACCTGACCTCATTTACATTTTTTATACAACACACAGTAGCTCTGACAGAAAATTTTAAAAAAGCCAACTTGCTAGAAGCTACACTGCTAAAAGGACTGTTCACTAGGTAATTGGATGTGGTAATTGGGCTCCATGAAAGAGCTTTCTTAAACTAGAATAATCATCTTCCACTTAATTAAAAACAATGAAAAAGGACATTGGCTCATTTTCAGCTGGAGAAGGACAAACCCAGAGTGGTAGATTCAGCTAATCAAAAGCATGAAGCTGGGCCTTTCCACAAGGTCTGGCTCTCAAAGCAAAAGTATGCTGTCATTATTCACAAAGGACATCTGCACACAGCTATCATGCCACCTAGGAGCCTTGCAAATACACGTGAACGTGGGCTATTATTGTAATCAACCGACCAATCAATAAACATTAGGCCTGTACCAGGCACTGGGTTAGACACTGGGGCTAGACAAGTGGAGGATGGCATTAAGGAGGGAGTCTACGTTCTGATGGGTAAAGTACTATATAAATACTAAAATACCACACATAGGTGAGCTCTTACGGTAACTGCTGCTGTATGTAGAAAAGGTTTGTTTTGCAGAGATGTGAAGGTTGGATTGGAGTGAGGAGAAGATGGAGGTGGGGAATTCACTCTGAAGGAGGCTGGACGCGCTTAGGCAGGCGGTCATGATAGGGCAGGTACCGCAGGAATAGAGAGCAGGGGCCGGAGAGGACAGATGTTGCGCAATGGGAATTGGCAGGTGATCAGGTATAATAAAAAAACAGTCATTACAGTTAGCATGTATATAATGCTTTAAGGTTTGCCAATGCTTCAAATAATATTTTCACAACAACCCTTCCTGTGATGTAGGTGCCATGTAACCTTATTGAGAAGAGAAGCTAGGTGGCACTATGGCTAGAGTACCAGACTTGGAGCCTGGAAGACCTGAGTTCAAATCCAGCCTCAGACACCTACTAACGGTGTGATCCTGGACAAGTCACTTGGCTCTGTTTGCCTCAATTTCCTCATCTGTAGAATGGGGTTAATAGCAGCACCATTTCCTAGGGTGCTTGTGAGGATCAAATGAATTAATTGTAAACAACTTACCATGCCTGTCACATGGTAAATACAATACAAATGTTAGGTGTTATTGTTTATTATTATTTCATAGAGGAAGCAGCAAACGACAGAAGAGAAGTGAGGGGAAGGGGAGAATCAAAGACTGAGCCTTAGGTTTCCATCATGGGAGAGGGTGACATGGACAGAAGCAGGGATGGCAAAGAAAAGGAGGAGAGAGAGATTTAGGAGAAAGAGAAAAACTATTTTAGGAAAATGAGGTCAACTAGCCACAGTATCTACAGCAGCGGGGCAGCAGTGGTAGCAGAGGAAGGGTTTTACCCTTCACCCTAGGGTAAACATTTCCCAGAGTCCTTGGCCTGAGGACGATAACAGCTGCCCAAGACCCCTACTCTTCACCTACTTTGTTTCCTATCTCTTTTAAATTATTGTCATTAATTTATTTGTTTTCAGTTTTCTGCAATCACTTACATAAGTCTGAGATTTTCCCCTCCTCCCTCCCCAAGACAGTGTACAATCTTATATGGTTCTAGATGTACTCCCTATTAAACACATTTTCAATTGGTCATGTTGCATAGAAGAATTAAAATGAATGGGAGAAGCCATGAGAAAAACCATAACAAAACCTGTGTTTCCTATCTCATTGAATTGCTGCATTGACCTTTGATTTTAATTTTTACCCCCATCTCTGGATCACAGACTCAAAGAATTTCAGAGCCATTGGAGAACTGGTTTAATCCATGCCACAAAACGAATCCTCCCTGCCCTGTAACATGCCTTATGTGATCACCCAGAATTTGCTTAATTTGCTTTGGTGAAATGGACCTCATTACCTTCTGAGCCAGCCCATTCCTGTCAGCTCTCCTAGTCAGGAAGTCAGGATGCTATGGGAGTCCTACATTTCCACCCACCAAGTTGAAAAGATGTGTCCCTTTGCTGCTGGTCCTGTTGGACTAATCCTTTTTGGCTGACTCATCGTTGACCTTTTTAGGACAGAGAGGCCTGCCTGCTCCTCCCCTGGCCCAAAGCTGATCTGGGTCCTATGGGCTGAGCACTCAGATGTCTCAGCTGGAACTCTTGGGATTCAGCATCATACTCTACATTCCACCAGACAGAATGGGATAGTGGTTATTATAAGAGCTATTTTCTATCTCCACAAGGTCAGTGGAAAGAGCTCTGAACTTGAAATCAGAAGAGTTGGATTTGAATCCTGACTTACAACTCACCAGTTGTATCACCTTGGGCAAACTGCTTAACCTCTCTAGGGCTCAACCTTCATCATCCTTCAAATACAGGTAACCATGTCTGCCATTCATTAGATGCCCTGAGTTGAAACATTTATTAAGTATCTTCCATGTACTAGGAACTGTGCTAAGAGATGAGAGCACAAATATAGGCAAAAGACAGTCCTTGCCCTCAAGGAACTCATAATTGAATGGGAGGAGGCAATATGCAAACAAATATATACAAAGCAAGTATAAACAGGATAAATAGGAAATAATAAACATAAATAAAAGATGAGTCACAATCTCATGAAAAAACCACATTAGAATATAAGGTATCCTAGACTGAGGACACTGAGTACAGCAAAGAGAACAGAGAAGTCAAGTCAGCAAGAGAAATTGCTTACACACAAAAGAGAGGACACAGAAGCTTAAGATGCTGAGATGCTGATAGAAGCCAAGACCAGCAGACAGTTGTGCTGTAGAAGCGGGGAGCTGATGTGATTGAAAAGAAATGTTCTACAGTTGGGAAAGGTTGATTGGAAGAAAGGAGGATTCCCTGCTTTTATAGGTAAAGAACTGGCTGGGGGAAAGACTACCTTACTCTTTAGTGCTGTTTATAGCTTGAAACCCCTTAAAACTAATAAACAGCAAGATCTGAACAGCTCTATTAACCCCAGGATTAAAGGGAACTGCTTTTCACTGAATACTTAGCCAAGGGAGAAGACCTAGAAAGCTCTACAAAGACCAAGTTTAAGGTTGATATTAGATAAAAGAGTTGAATATAACTTCAATAATCCAAGAGGAGTAAAGAGAGCAACTTTGTCCAAAACATAATTTGTGAAGACTGTTCTGAAGAGACCAGACATTTAGGTACACAGGCCAGAAAGGTGAGGTGCCCAAGGTATATGAGTTTCCCTACTCATATGCCTCACTTCTAAGTTTTTGTAAGTTTGTGCCCACTCTGTATTGTATGTATCAGATACTGTATTGGTAAAAGTGTGATATAAATAAAATAAATAATAAATAAAATACTTTTATATTTTGATCATGCCTGACTTTTGCCTTTTATTTAATACATGTTATGATTAATTTTTGTTTTTGCTTTCTCAATAAGAGTCAATGATATGGTTTAGAGGGGGAAGAAGTAAATGGTATCTCTGTAACTGACCAGTGTAAATGGGAAACACACCAATGGGGGCTCAGCTTTAGTAGTAAGTGCAGACAGGCAACTCGAAGTTTATTCCTAGGATTCTGAGAATGAATTGTATCAACAAGGCAACCATGATAAGACTCTCCCCGCCCCACTAGAAAGACAACCCTTTCCCCTAAGACAAAACAGTATAAAGGCCTGCGGGTGAGTTAACCCAAAGAGAGAGAAGGAGATATTAAATACCACACTCTATGGGCTACATATTTGTTCTGTATATACTTATATATACATATGTGTTGTCTCTCTCATTAGAATGTAAGTAGCTTTAGAGATATCAAGAATGACTTATACGAAGTCATACAGAGTGAAACAAGCAGAATCAGGAGAAGGATTTATAGAGCAACAACCCTATTGCACATACAAACAACTTTGAAAACTTTAGGAATTCTGATCAGTCCAATTACCAATCACAATTCTAGAGGAGTCATGACACCCACTGCCTGAGAAAGTGGCCGAGAGACTCAGGATACAGACTGAGATGTATGGATGCATGTGTGCAGACATGAGCGTACGTACGTACATACACTATATTGAAATGTGTGTATATGTGTTTTGCACAGAGGTTTTTGTTTTTCTTGTTTTCTTATTGGAGAGGACAGTGAGGGAGAAAGAAGGAAAATTTTCATTTAAAAATAATTCATTTTAAAAAATAATGTAAACTCCTTGAAAGAGGGATTGTTTCATTCTTTGTACTTGTATCCCCAGTGCCCAGTATATTGTCTAGTACATAGCTTGTACTGAGTAAATGTTTGTTGACTGATTGAGTAACCACATTAAGTTAGCTAGGTTCCTTAGAAAATAGATAATGAAAAACTGGATAACTCTGATGGGGACAAGTGTATAAGGCCCACAGATAGACCGCTGGGCACTGAACTAATAAAATCCATGAGTATAAAACTTGCTGAGAGGGCAATGGAGGACTCACAGCGCGTAGATGATTTTTGGTCTACTTCCAACAACAATGTTGGAGGCCTAATTTATCTGGTGATCTCAACCATGTAGGATGCAGTTGAGATCTAGGAGGTGTATTTAAAAAGCCTCTGAGTAGTGAAATAATGCAAAGCTTACGTGTTTTACATATAGGGTAGAGCCCTCTGGTTCTCATTCAGTGCCTATTTATTTTTATTTTATAAACAAGTCTAACAAGTTTGCTTAGAAGTGGGGCATGTAAAGGAACTATAATAAGTAATTTCTGATAGGAAGGAGAAAGAGACATAGGAACTTAAAAAGGGCAGCGGTCCAGGAACTTTGTCATGGGGGCAAATGCTTTATGTACCTCTCCTCCTCCCCCTTCGTTCCTTCTCCTCTGCCAACATCATTTATGTTAATTAGTGTTTTCTAAGGTTTGAAAAATATTTTACATTTTATTCATGCTATGTTCAATATGTTTATTTTATTTGATGCTTACAAAACCCTTGGTACTACTATCATACTATAATTCTACCATAACATAGTATCATGTGAAGAAGTGAGGTGGATGGAATGCTAGACTTGGGGTTAGAAAAATCTGAGTTCAAATTTAGGCCTAACCATGTACTACTGTGTGACCCTGGGCAAGTCACTTGACTTTTATCTGCCTCAGTTTTCCTATCTGTGAAACAGGGGTAATAACGTACCTAAATCCCAAGCATGTTAAGGGGATAAATAAGACTGTATTTATAATGTGTGTGTTCATCCTTCGTTGCTGAAGAAGACCATGCCATCAGAGAAATGATGACATGACTTGCACTTGACTTTGTTTTGAGTGAGGGAGGGCTGTGCAGGTCACCAGCCTCACTTCTCCTCCTGAGCCATCTGAATCCAGTGACCAGATATTCATCAGGATGACTGGAGGTGACCCAGGATGAGGCACCTGGGATTAAGTGACTTGTCCAAGGTCACACAGCTAGTAAGTGTCAAGTGTCTTAGGTGAGATTTGAACTCAGGTCCTTCTGACTCCTGCCCTGGTGATTTAGCCACTGCACCACCTAACTTTACAAAATGCTATGCTGAACTACTACTACCACCACCACCACCACCATCACTATGCTAATTACATACTGTTATTATAACTCGATACTATTTTAGCCCATTAACAGAGATAAGATTAAGTGATTTATCTGTGTGAGGTCACCACAGGGCAAGGACCAGGAGTCACATACTTCATATTTCATCTCTTTGCTTTACTTTCTAAGTAGAAAGCTGATGAGGTTTTGCAATAGACAAAAGAAGTTCTTACCGAATCTGCCCACTGCCCTGGTAACTCGTTCTCTCCCGCATATGACATCCAGGCTTGGCTCCGGTAGGACGAGGGTGGTGTGGGGATGAAGTAGCCTGTGAATCCAGGTCTGTTTGCAGCTGGAATGGCAAACACAGCTGGAACCGTGCTTCCTGCCACAGAGCAGAGGGATTAGGGGTGGACTGTCTAGAATATTCCATTATTTCCACAAATAATAATATAGCAGTGGGGACTTTGCCTTTCGGCACCATGGGTTTCTGAAAAGCTCAGATCAACTGGCAATTTGTCACTAAAAATGATTATAAACTTAATACTCTCAGCAATGACAAAAAGAATGTGGAACAAAACTATAAAATCTAAATTATTTATATTTTTATTAAAAGAAAAGGAAAACACAGATATTAATAAAATAAAAAAAGGTAGGAGGGTATAGTGGTCAGAGAGTTGGTCTAGGAGTCAGGAAGACCTGCTTTCAAGTGTTGTCTCTATCACATTTCAGCTCTGTCATTTAACCCTTAAATACCCTAGATAACTTTTTAAGACTACAAATTGTAAAGGAGATGCTGATATGTATTGGTAGAGTTCTTTCTACTAAAGATATCTCAGTTCTTACTAAAACACCCCTCCAAAAATAACAACAATTTTCTTGCTTTCTCTCTCCGGCCATTTCTGACTTCTTTTCTGTACTTTTACTTAAAAAGTTCTATTGTTCGTGTTTATTTCTTTTAGATAGTCATATGTAAGTTGTTTTTCTTCATGGGACCATAGAATCTAGAGTTGAAGGGACCATTGAAGCCAGAGGAACTCTGAGTTCCCTGACATCTAGTCTAACCCCCTCGTTTGACAGAGCAGGTCAAAGAGTCCCAGAGAAGGGGATTTATTTGCTGAAGATCACAACACTGGAAAGTCAACAGAGCCAGAAGTTCAACCCACATCTTTTGATGCAGAACCCAACACACGACAACATATCACTCTTCCTTTGTCCACAGTTTTCTCTTGGCATCACTTTGTATAAATATCCCCACATTGTTTTGTATTCTTTATACTTTCTTTCCATTTGGCCATTGGATCATCGGATTTGTGCTGTAAAGGAACCTTAGAGATCATTTTGTCTAACCTCTTTTTACAGCTGAGGAAACATTTAGGGTACCATGGTCTTCTGCTGCACTGATACACTACCATTTACTCAGATGCTTCTCAATGGTTGGACATGCAAATTGTTACCACTTCTAGATAAAGTGATTAGAAGGATTTTTGCACCAACAGACCTTCTCTCCTTCCCAGAATAATAACATTTGTATGGTACAGTCTTATAGGGCATATCGTTGGATCAAGAGCTATGGTCCATTTTGTAACTTTCATGTATACTCAAGGCCATTTAGGATTACTACTAATTTGGATTTTCTCTTCAAAAACCATTCCATTCATGCCCTTTGTAAGTATTTCCATTGCAGAATTGCTCATCCTCATCAGTGAGAGCTAACATTTATATAGTACCTACTATGTGCTAGGCACTGTGTCAAGTGCTTTACAAATTTTTTCTTCTTTGATCCTCAGCACAGCCCTAGGAGTCATTCATTATTCCTACTTTACAAAGGAAGAAATTGAGGCAGAGATTAAGTGATGTTTAAATAGAGATTAAGTGACTTTCTTTGTGTTTTCAGTGCTCAGCATAGTGACTGACACATAGCATTTAATAAATGCTTGTGGATTGATTTTATAATAGAAAATATATATAAATGAAATAAAAATATAATATAAAATATATTTTATAATGTAAAATATAATCTAAACTGTATATTTTATAATATAAGATATATGTAAATAAAATAAAAATATAATATAAACTATATATTTTATAATATAAAAATATAATAAAAATTAAGATGAATAAAAGTTGTAATTGTCTACAAATCTGAAAGCATTTGAGCTGGTTTTGAGAGGCTCTCAGCCCCTGCCCTGTTGACTGTGATTTCTAAAGTTGTTCTGAGGCTCAGAAAGTACTCCTCTCTGTTACTTAGCACAGGCACGATGGGAGTGGGGGAAAATACGCCAACTGGAAGAGGGTAGTGATTTGGCAGAGCTAAGTCTAATCCCCTGAGATAGAGGTGGCCATTGTGTCTACCTGGGCGTGGTCCCCTTTGGTGGAGTAAAAATCCATCTCTCGTTTTTCTTACCTGAGTAATTTAAAGAAGACTGGTCCAGTGGAGTGACAGAGACTGGGCCTCTGGAAACCTGGGCAAAGGGGGTGCCATCATGCAGCTGTGCCTGCTCTGGGCCGCTGGACTCGGACATTCGCGTCTTACTGCCAATATCAGAAGTCGACCTGGGCGGAGGCAAGCAGGGTGTTCATTAAGGTTTCCAAGGGAACAGCTGTCAGTTAGTCTCCATGGAGCTCAGCCAGAGGATGGCAGCCTAAGCACAGGAAAGGTGGCTTGAGGGCTGACTACAGCGGGGTGGGAGGGAGGGGGCTTCAGGTTCAAAGAAATACCGGTAGAATCACCTTCCTCGGCTTCCTGGCTACTCTCCCCGGTGGGATTGGGTTACACTTTTGTGAGCACCTTGTCCCCCGAGCTCCCAAGCGGATCACAATGGCTGAATTTACAAAATAAAATAAAAGAGACCTTGTGTTTTCAAACACAGACATGGAGGTATAACCTTACTGCAAAATGCTTAGAACTAGGCTGAGGCCCAAGATGGAGAGATTTCTAGATAGTCAAGTTCAATTCTCCCCTAAGGGTGACTCAGGTGTGTTGCTAGTTACCATAAAATTCAATTTTCACATTAAAAAATGCACAAAGCAATTAGTGCCCTGTATTAACAGGGGATGCTTACATAGGTGCCGATGACATCACTAGCAGCCAATGAGCACGCTCCGTTTGAAATGAGTCTTCTAACCCTCCCTCCTCTCCCCCACCCCCCACGCACATACACCTTTGACAACTGAACAGCGTGATGCTCAGAAGACAAGAGCCTGAGTCGGGATGAGCCGGGAGCTCGCATTGTGCCCGGGAGCATCAGGCTGAGATTGCGGAGGCTCCCAGCACCTGTGGAGGAAGATAACCGCCCCAAAGCCCCGGCTAGGCAGCGACTTGCCAAGGCTGGAGCGTTACGAGTGATGAGGAAATGCAGCCTGGAGTAGTGACTGCACGGGGATGCTGGCGTGGACGCTTTTAGAGGCAGCCACTGAGCCCTGGGCGGCGGCACTCCCATTCCCACCCCATTGAGCCTACCTATCACCTTAGTGCTCGCAAAGCCCCAGTAACTCCAGGAGGAGGCTGCTGGTGAAGGACAGTGGGACAGGGGAGGGGGCTAAGGGTTGGGGAGGCGACCCCCCCTTACATTCTCCCACAGCATCTCAGTGACGGTCCCTGACTTGACTCCCATTCTATATTTTCCCATTCAATGTGGTTGAAAGGTAGAAGTCATCCTTAGTACAGGCTTCCTTCCAGTGGCTGCCCCAGGAGGACATCTGCTAGGTTAGGAGACCCTAGTTCTCTATCCTCTCTGACCCCTGCTCTCTGAAGACCCTTCAAAACTGTAATGAATGGTCAGCTCATAAAGCCCTTGGAAATCGGCTCCCCAAGCTCCCAGCATCGCAATCAGAATCCTGGAGCTAGCCTCAAGAGCTACTTAGAATAACCTGTGTGTGGACAAGAATTCCCTCTCCCCCATGCTTAACTAGTGGTCATCTAGGTTTTAAGAGAACCCTTCACTGAGGGGGGAGCACAGAGTTTCCTGAGGCAGCCTGATCCATTTGTTTCGAAGCTTTTCCTGACCCGGAGTTGAGATCAGCCTTTTAGTATCTTGTACCCATTGTCCCTAGTTCTGCCCTCTGGCTCAGGAGAACTGTTCTAATCCATTTTCCAAGTGTGAGTCCAGCAATTACTTGAAGAGGCTTCTCTCCTAAGTGCCTTCTTCTCCAGGTTGAACATTTCCAGCTTGTTCAATCACTCCTAACAGGGTAGGAACTCAAAGCACTTCACTGTCCTGGCACCTTTCCTCTGGACACTGTGTAAGTGACCAATGTCCTTGACCAGAATAATGTACCTAGAATTGAATTAAGGAGGAGAGAGACTCCTTTCTAGCATCACAGAATCTCACAAACATTGTAGGGTATGGAGGCAGCATGTGAAATGGGAAGA
This sequence comes from Potorous gilbertii, assembly GCA_028658325.1. Lineage (NCBI taxonomy): Eukaryota > Metazoa > Chordata > Mammalia > Diprotodontia > Potoroidae > Potorous > Potorous gilbertii. The sequence continues at coordinate 253,982,401 of CM053772.1, read as the reverse complement.
AAACTAGATTTGGAGAGAGAAGAATTGGGTTTGAAATGGAGTTCTGCTATTGTTTTCCTGTGCTTATGGGAAACAGAGAGTTACCTGGAAAGTTGTGAAAGGGCTGAGCTCTCTAGAAAGGAAGGCCTAATAGCCCTGGGATTGGGACTGGGGCTCAGTGTCCTCCCCATACACCATGAATATATGAGACAGTGAGTATGCTTCTGTGGATGCTTTCACATTTTCATCTTGAGGAAAACAAAGGCAGGGCCTCCCCTCCAACTTGTCTGGTAGGGCTCAGAGTCTGGTATATTCAACACCAACCTCCTGCTCGTCTCCCCCTTCTTTTCTTTTTCTCTCTCTCTCTTATCTCCCCTTTCATCTTCTTATTCCAGTATTGTAGCTTTTCTTAAAAGATGTGGAAATGTGCTCCATTCCCTTTGCTTTCCTATTCTATCAGAACATACTGAACCCTTTGGACACAGGGCATGTAGAATGTTGCTTAAGCACCCTCGGGCAAAACCTGTCAGGGAACTGGCTGGAGGGGACTCTCCTTTCTTTGTTAGATGACTGGTCAAAGTATGTTGCACCTTATAGTGGCTGCCTGCATGAGTCCAACGAACCTCAGAGATGGAGAGATGGAAAGATTCTCCAAACAGAGCAAAATAAAAGTAAAAATAGCAAATTACCGTCTGAGAGAAGCAACAGCCACAGGACCAGTCCGGGGAGGTACCGGAGGTGGGGGGGACCCCATGACCATCTCAGGAAGCTGAGAAAACCTATAGGCCTGGATGAAAGAAAGAAGCAAATGATGTTCACTAAAGAATCCAACACTCTAAGCTACTTAAAAAAAACTGAAACCCACCAACCCAAAAGTCTATATGCATATTATTATATTAGTTCATCTCCTTTAAAATAACTTCAAATCCTGATTCTTCCCTTTACCACCCGTGTGACCTTAGGCAAGTCACTTGATCAATCTGGGCCTTAGGTTCCTCATTTGTAAATTCACAGATGACCTCCAAGGTCTCTTCTAGCTATAAATTTAGCCTCAACCTCCCTTTCCAGCATAATTACAAATTGTGTCATTTCATATGCTCTTCCATCTCTTACTGTTTCCCAAATTAAACACGTCTTTACATAGGCTGTCCTCCATTCCTGCCATGCATGCACTCTTCTATATGACTTTTACGAGTCCAGGCCAAGGGCCACCTTCTCTGATCCCCCAGGTGTTAGTAGCCCCTCCCCAGCAAAATGATCGTGCATCTATTTCTACATAGATTTCTCCTCTCTGAGGGCCAGAACTGTTTCATTCATATCACCAGCCTTTTACTGGCTTTTAATACAAGCTTGCTTACTAAATGCTTGTTGGCTGATCTTAAATGGAAACAGACGTGCCAGGGTCTGGATTTTGACAGCTACTCATTCTCTTCACCTACGCTGGCTGCAGAGATTTTTTCCTCTCCCATTTGAGGTTTTTACAAATGACAGAAGAGGGTGGGGAGAGGGAGACAATCAAATACTAACCTAATTCTAAAGTCAAACAATTGCTACATCTAGAGAGAAGGCCAGGAGATGTGGCTTGGGGCTCAACCTCTGATGGCAGTCCCTGGCTTTCATTTGCTAACACATCAACCTGAAGCCTCCAAAGAGTCCTTTTTACAAGTGAAGGGAAAAGGCTTTTTAGGACTCCTACAGCCTCCTCAGAGTGCAACAGCAGCAGAAGGGCCTCAGCTGGGAACAAACTGGTGTTTTAAGTTCAGTTTCTCCCTGGGCCTTCTGATGGGACATTTCCTTCATTCTGTCCGGGGTTGGGGTATGGACAGGGGAATACTAGTACAAGAGGTCATGAGGGAGATAAACGACAGGAAGAGAATATGGATTGAACATAGGTTATGGGCAAAGGATTATGGGTCTGAGAGTGCCACTGGTACCTTCATGGGGTCAGAAGAAAAAAAAGGCGTGTTAGGTGGACCCCATTTTTATGAACTCCTTGGAAGACATGCAGGATGGGTACATAGATGGGTTGTGATCTATATCAACAGAGTATATGTCCAAACTGATAACATCACAGAAGAAAAATTCCTAAACACAAGAGTTATCCAAAAGTGGAATGACGGACTCAAGAAATAGTGAGCTTCCTATCACTGGAGGTTTCCAAGCTGGATGACCAAGGATGTTATTAGGACACAATTTATACTAGAGGACCTCACAACATGAGGCCCTATATCCAGGTGTTTCCAGCTATGCTTCACCTTATTCCCCTACCATCTCCTTGCCATCCACTTGTCACCAACAGAACCACATAGGGTAGAGTCTTCTTCCATGACTGGGAGATACACTTCCCTGGTGTCAGAGGGAGATTGGAATTTACCATATCAATCAATCAATCAATAAACACATTAAGCACCTACTCTGTGCCTGGCACTATACTGAACACTGGTGATACAAAAAGAGGCAAAAGATAGTCCCTGACTTTAAGGAGCTTACAATCTAATAGGGGAAGACAACATGCAAACCATTATATACAACACAAGCTATATACAGGATAAATAGGAAATAATTAGTGGAAGAAGAGCAGTAGGGTTAAAAGGGGTTAGGGACGGTTTCTTAAACCCATCTGTAAAATGAGCTGGAGAAGGAAATGGCAAAACACTCTAGTATCTTTGCCAAGAAACCCACCAACAGGTTCATGAAGTGTTGGATGTAATTGAATGACCAATGACAACAACCAAGGGAAGGTTCCTTGTAGAAGATGGAAGTTTAATTCGGACTAAATCTGGAACTAACCATGACAGACTCTTTTGGCCATGGAGATCAACAGGGTTCCTGCTCGCTGGGTAAGGTCAGAGGTCAGCTGGCTAGTCCAGCACTGAATTGTTAGAATAATAATAACAGCTGGCATTTATATAGCACTTTAAAGATTGCAAAGCGCTTCATAAATACTATCTCATTTGATCTTTACAGCAGCCTTACGAGATAGGCGCAATTATTGCCGCCATTTTAAAGATGAGGAAGCTGTGGCAAAGTGAGATCACGTGGCTTTTTCCCAGGGTCACACAACTAGTAAGGTGTCTGAGGCTGGATTTGAACTCAGGTCTTCCAGACTGCAGGTGTTACCTAGTTGTCTCTAGAACTCTTATCTCTTTCTAGATTCCAGAAACTCTGTACGCCTTCTCCTTTGAGGTGGTGAAGACTGCACCTGATGTGTCAGAAGAAGAGTTCTCCAGACAGAGGTGTTGCTTAAGAGCAACATCTGGCATTGCCCACCAGGAACCACGAGAGGAGCCTCAGGAAGCAACAAATCAGTGTGAGAGGAGAAGCCCTTACAGGACTAGATGCCTGACAACTATTGCTAACAAGAAAAAATCTCAGAAGTCTCTTTTTGAGTCTATTGTGTTTTCTTCAATCTGGCAATAAAAGTTTGCTTCTTTAATTTTGGCAACTGAGTAACTACAATGCTATAATGTCCGCCCCCCCCCCCCCTGGCCAAAATGAAAGGAGCCTTGGCAACTGTCTCAAGATCACACATCTACTAAGTCAGAGTAGGTGGGCTGTGGTGATTCCACATTCAGGGCTCTTTCCATCAATCCACCTGGCTGTGGTGGCTTCTTATATGTAGCACATGGAGTGGTCTTTCCTTTGTTTGGCATTTAAAGTCCTTCAAAACTTTATCCTCACCTACTGATCTAATCTTCTTACCTTTAACTGCTCTCCAAGCACTGTCCCATCCGGTGATATTGCCCTTTATGCTTTTCTTACACACAACACTCCATTGCCTGACTTAGCTCTTTGATTGGTTATCCCTTTTACCCAGAATGCTCTCCCTCCTCATTTATACCTCCTTACTTTCTTGACTTCCTTCAAGATTCAAATTCATTCATTCAGGCAAGTTTGATTAAAAACTCCTAGCAAGTTACCTGATTAAGCACAGGAGGGGATAAGGAGATAAAGAAAATACTTGACCTCAAGCATTCCTAATTGAAGAAAACTGAATATTTATCAGGAAGCCTTTCCTGGTTTCTCCCAGGTGCTGGTGCCTTCCTCTCTAAGATTATTTTCCCTTTAATTAACACTGTATATAGATCTAGTATGTACACAGCTATTTGTATATTATCTCCCCTATTAGAATTTGAGTTCCTTAAAGGTAAGGATTATGTTTTTGTCTTTCTTTGTATTTCTAGACCTTTACACAGTCCTTGGCATATTAATAAATGCTTCCTGGCTGACTGATTTCCTAAGATTTTCTGGGTGATGGCTATGAGTCTGATGAGTATAAAGTCCCTCAGAAGGAACCTGGGTTTTTCTTATTCTTAGACTTTCTGACACAATCATCTCATAACTAATTGGGAACATTCAGTTTTCTTCAATTTGGAATACTTGAGGTCAAGTGTTTTCTTTATCTCCTTATCCCCTCCTATGCTTAGCCAGGGACTCCTAGGAGGGGGAGTTTCAATAAAACTTGACTGACTGAATGAATGAACGAACAGAAAACCCCCTTCCCCAGATTCATAAAGAGGAGTTTGATATTCCTCTCTTAGGATTATAGGATCATAGATTTAGAGATGGAAGGGACCATAGAGGTTTTTCAATTCTTCATTTTACAGATGGGGAAACTGAGGCCCAGGGAAGATAAATGACTTATCCAATGTCACATGGATAGCTAACAGCAGGGGAAGGATTTGAATTAAGACTTCTGAAGCCAGCATTTTCTTTCCTGGACCAAAGGAAGCAAACAACCATCAAGTCTAAGAATATTTATACTGCATATAATAAACAAGACAGGAAGCAGCTGATGGTTCTGTGCACTATCAGGATTGACTAGAGATTGACTCTGAACAGTTTTTCTGGGCACACAGTGGGAGCCCTGAGGTTAGAAGTCCAAGGTTACTTCACGCTCAAACCCAACCCTATAGTCAAATTCTTGGCATAGATGTTTGAGGGGAGTGGGATATAGGGTAAACAGAATAGATGAGGACAAAGCTTAGCAGGCATGTCAGAGGAGAGAAGAATCTGACCAATGTAAGCTCTCAGATCTGTTCCTGACTCTGAGCCTTGCTGGCAATAACAAGGCTGTTGGAGATGGTATGGGAGGGATCACACTGAGTACCTTCTTCTACCCCACCAACATCCAGGTTACTAGCACAGTAATTTTGTCCAATTTGGGGCTTTCTTGGCAAAAATCCTGGAGTGTTTTGTCATTTCCTTTTCATTTTATCGATGAGGAAGTGAAACAAATGGGATTAAATGACTTGCCCAAGGTCATACAACTAATAGGTGTCTGAGGTCAGATTTGAATTCACCAAGTTGAGTCTTCCTGACTGCATCACCTAGCTGCCCTATTATACATTAATAGAGGCTTAACAAATGCTTGATGACTGATCATACAGTATTCACATGAAATCAGGTTGAAATAAATATTGAGGGCAGGCTTGAAGGCAGGATAAAAGAAAGAGGTACACGTGCACCATACACACACACACACACACACACACACACACACACACACATACACACACACCACTATAGCAAAGTGTAGCCTAAAGGGTGTGTACATAGAAAAGAGGGAAGGCATAAAAGAGGGGGAGAAGGAAGAAGAGGGCAACATACAGATGGGTCTGATTTCTCTCCGTTGGAATCCGTGACTTCTTTCAAAGCTCAGCTCAAATGTCCTTTCTACAGGAAGTTTGTCCCAAACTGTCCAGCTGCTAGGGAAGCCCTCCCTCAATATGTATTTAACTTACATATTTATTTATGTGTGTACATGTTGTTCCCCAGATAGAGGGAACAACAGATAGAGGGCAGGGCTGTTTTCGGGGAGGGGGCAGAGAGAGAAATATAATCTGTGTAATTCCACAGTACCTGGCACATGCACATGTGTATGTGTCTGTGTGTGTGTGTGTGTGTGTGTATATGTATGTATGTAGATATGTATTCTCTCTCCCATGAGAAGGTGATCTCACTGAGGGCAGGACAATTTATGCCTTTCCTTGTATCCCTAGGGCTTAGCACAATGCCTGACACATAATAGGTCTTAATAAATACTTGTTGATTCTTTGGTACCTAAATATTCTTGGCTGATGAATGGAGAGTTCTTGTCTCCAGCTCAAGCCACCTTCTTGCTCCAATACTGTAGATAAGTCCAATGACTTTCCTAGTATTTTTCCCCCTTATTTGACTAAGACCTACTGCACTGGAAAAGAACTCCAACTGGTCATTAGATGTCTAGTCCAATTTTTTTCCCACAGACTGCACCTGTGGAGCATGATCAAAAGTCTCCCAGACTGCAACACAGAAAATTTCAAATTGCCAGGAGTAACCTTTATCATGATTTAAATGGCATTGGCCCTGACAGCAGCATTTAAAACCACTGGCTTTCAATTATCCTGAAGGAAGGCTCTGATCTTGACCTTGTGATGGCTGCCTTCCCCTCGGTGGTGACAATGAAAGGTAATCATAGCTGTGGTTTCCAATGGCCACCATTTATATTGATTCCTGCCATTATAACAGGACAGGTTACATTGTGATAGCTGGTATTCAGAATCCTCATTTCCACTGTGAATTGCTAAGCACTTTCTCCTTTCATAAAAATTTGTACAGAAGGTGTTGTTGACAAGAAAAAAATCCGGATAACAAAGACCTTGTCTTTTAATTTCATACTTCTTCTGATCTCTCAGATACTCTGTGGATCAGTAATTACCTATTTTAGGTGGCCTTTTTTAATGAGACATAATGCTGAGACGCCTCCTCTTACTATCCTCCCCTTTATATGGCCCCATCATTATTTTATAACTTTTTTGTTTTCACATGGTCCAGGATGGCTTTGAAGGGAAAGACTTTTTTTTTTAATCACTGGACTATGATGTGATTTCACTAAGCTGTGATTTCTCCTTGGTCATCCTTGGTTGGGTCTAAGCTTTTCTCTCTGAAGTCTGAAGGTCTCCTTTGATTTCTTAAATCAGAACATTTCAAGTCAACCCAATGAGTCATCTTGGAATTAGAGGATATCTCTGTGCACCCAAGTTTCTGATTCCACATCCAGGGCATTATATAGAGGGGAAGGGATTGAAAAGAAAAAAAAAATGGGGCCATGAATTCATTTGATGGGAAGGGGATATAATTTGAGAATCCGGTAAGGAGGAAATATTTGGTAGGCTAAGCTCAAGTGAGGAGGTCAGAAAAGAGAATGATATTCACGGAGGAAGATGACAAATAAAGAAGCATTTGGCAAGTTCCTGTAGCCTTCGGGGCACTAGAATGGAACTATTGATAAAGGCAGAGTGTCTGAGAGGGGCTTAAAGAGGAAAGGCTACACACTGTAGGAATGGGATACCACAGAGACTGAAGGAGAAGAGCATGAGATGTTAGAAAGGGAAACAAGAGAAAGATGAAATTGAATGTCTTGTGTGCTAGTGTATGACACATTTTTCAAAGTTTGGAAAATGAAAAGCTAAAGGACATTCTTTATATGAGAGGGAGAAAAGAAAATGGGTTTTTAAAAACTACTTCTTGTACATGATGGCACCTTATATGCACATCACCCAACATAAAACTTATATTATGTCAAATAATAACAATACTTCTATACTTTGGTATGATGGAAAGAGCACTAAAATTGGAGTTACAGGAGCTGAGTTCAAATTCTGGCTTTCCCACTTTCTACCTATGTGACTTTCACCACTTCTACCCCTCTAGGATTCATTTTTCTCACTGGTAAAATGAGGGGGCTGGATTAGGTGGTCTTTTAAGTTTTTTTCTTTCTAGAGATCTCTGAACTTCTGATTTGTGATTCATCTGTGTTGGAACTCAGGTCCTGTGACTCTGGAGTCAGGTCTCTTTCCACTGGATCTCACTTCCTCTTACTTGCTTATCATCACACAGCTAGTATAGGGAAGCTTTCTAAGGCTGAAGATCATGACCCCTCTAGACTTTGGCAGATGGATTCATGAGTTTGCTGTGGCCACCAAAATTCATTGCTCTTTCGTGAGGAGCCAGCCTCTTGAGACTTTGCCTAGGTTGTTCTTCAGACAACACACTGACCAGCCCATGATCAAAGCATTTCTAGCTTCAAAGGACCTGTCCGAGCTCACACTCCATTAGTATAAACTTCAAAAACCCAGAGTTACTCTCTTGTCATGGATAACATGAAGCAACAGGACTTTCTCCCCACCTTGGTTTCAACCTTTGATGTCATCAAAGTAGAACTCCCCACATGGAAACTCACTTCATCAGTGCAGAGTGGGAACTCATTGGTAATATATAGTCTTGGAGAGTTGCCTGGTGGCTCTGAGAAATCCCATAATTTAGGATCACAAGATCATAGGTCCAGAACTGGAAGAGGCCTCAAAAGTCAAGTCCAGTGCCCTCATTTCACAAATGAAATGACTTGTCTAAGGTTACACAATAAGCATCAGAGGTGGAATTTGAACCATAGGATCACAGCTTTACAGCTGGAAGAGAATCCATCTAATCTGACCCCTCATTTTATAGATAAGGAAATTGGGGCCCAAGGAATTTCATTGACTTGTCAACAGTCACACAGCTATCAGAGGTAGAATTTCAATCCGGGGTCTCTGATTCCTTTCATTGTACCACACAGACTACACTTTGTGCATAGCACATAGCTAGCCTACATTAGGGAAAGGACTTGGAGTCAAAGCTGGTCCAGTATCCATCTGATCCACAATATCATGCCACATTTCCTCTTAGTAGTTTGACATTAGTCAAGGTACATCGGTAATAAAAATGTAAGGGAACTGATCCCTGATTAACCTCCTAACCCCTTACAACAGGTTATATCTGTACAGGGCTCAATATTAGCCAAATACTTTATGTGCCCTGCTTAATCTGATTCCCAAAGTCACCCTGTGAATTAGGTCATATAACTATCATAACCCTCATTTAAAAGATATGGTAGTTGAATTTCAGGGAGGCTTAGCAGTTTGCTCAAGGTCACATAGCCAGAAAATGGCAAGTCTTAAGACTAGAACCAAGCCTCTTAGGAATTCCACATCCTGGGTTTTTTTGGTTCACTACAATATGGTGGCCATGGGGGGCATTAAGGCAGTATTACCCAAGAATGAATTTGACCTTCCACCAAAGACAGGAATCTCTCTGATATAAGACAACTGGGAACACATGAAATGATAACTTACCGGCCTCGGCAAACTATACTGGTACATTTCTGGTCGGTAGGTAGGCACCCATTGCATTCCACCCCTTGACCGGGTCATGGTCCCAGGGGCACTTGTTACTACTTCAGAGTAAGGGAAGTGCTGGGCTGAACCATAAGTGTCTTGTTGCCGGTTCTGCCCACCATGGCCTGCGGAGGCCAAACTAAATGCTTCTTCCAGCAGCATGTGCATCTGTTGCCTGACTTCATCAATGGATGGCTGAGAACTGAGGGTGGATGTCTCCGAATGACCTTTCACCTGGCGTGACCTTGGATAGCCTCGAGGCTCATTAACTCGGTCAATGTTGGTTTCTTCTATGATCTCAGGTTCAGTCTGTGAAATAAAGCAAAAGTCAGTTCTCAAGAAATCGTTCTTGATTTAGGAAATAATTGATGGCTGATTTTTATATGATTAAAACCAATAACAGCTGTCACTAATATAGTACTTTTAAGGTTTGCAAAATGCTTTACATGTATATCTTACTTGATTCTTGGAAAACCCTGTGCAGTAGATACTATCATAATTTCCATTTTACAGAGGAAGAAACTGAGGCAGACAGAGGTCAAATGACTTTCCCAGGGTTACACAGCAGATAAGGGATGATTATGACAAATTTATAGATATCAGGAAGGAATAAGGACTTGAATTGTGATTTAATGGATATGAGGAATGAGGAAATACCCTCTATCAACCTGCTGAAGAGAAAGTCAGCACTTCTCATCAACTTATAACCCTAAAGAGTTGTCTCAAGCACTGAGAAGTTAAGTGAATGCCTCAGGGTTACTCAGCCTCTTTTAATTTTAGGCAGCACTCGAAACTGCATCTTAGGACTCCAAGGCCAGCTCTTTATTTATTATCAAGCTGCTTCACACATAAAAAAGTGAAATGTAAATATATTTACAAAAGGCTTTAAGATTTATATAGTATTCTACCTGTATTGTCTTTCATTCCTTAAAACAAATTATTTATGTATAAATATAATATAAAATATAATAATAAAAGTATAATACATAAATATATAACAAAAATTATAAATTATTTACTTATAAACAAATAAATTATTATTTATAAATAAAAGGCATTATTCCCATTTTACAGGTGATAAAACTGAGGTTTAGAGAGGGTGAGCAACTTGCCTTGAGTTGTAGAGCCAACAAATGTTAGAAGTAGGATTGGAATCCAGGTCTAGCCTGGTCTCAGGTTCAATATTCTTTTCACAACACCATGGCTGCCTTACCAAATCATAATAGCTAAGATTTCTATAGTGCTTTAAAGTTTTACTTAAATGAGTTCATTTGACTAAAATTAGACATCATTTTTCCTAAGCCTTTGCTATCCTTTTCATTCATTCAGTGAATGTGTTTTAAGCTCCTACTATGTGGGACAACACTGTGCTAGATGTGTCGACTTCTCCTTACTGTTAGATGTGGAATCTGAGGGTGCTGTTAACGATATGGGTTGGTTTAGGTACCCGAAGAGACACTGAGGATAACCTCACTCAGCCCCCTTGACTTTATAGATGAATAGACTGATGACTAAGAAAAGGAAGTGACTTATTCAAGGTCATACTGCTAATACATAGAGGAGTCATTCAAAGTCAGCTCTCCTGAAGCCAAATCCATTTCTCCTTTGCCCTGTACCTCATCCTAGTTCATCTACAAAAGTGGCTGAAAATCTAGGCTTACCATCATCATCACTCACAAATTCTTGGTTTTAATATGTTGCATTTTATACGTATTATCTTTTTTGATCAATAATATTTTTATTAGACTTATCATTTGAGCAATAATATTTTATTAGATTGTCATTTGATCGATATTTTTATTGGATTTTTCAAACTAGCATTTCTCAAACAAGCCTTATAGAGTTATACCACTCTGCTAAGCGTCACCTATGCGGACAATAGCCCCAGTGTCCCCTAAAACTACAATCAGGAGCTTCGAGATTACAATCATCTGTCATTTCCAAAAACCCTTGACTCACGAATGGCTCAGCCTATATGGAATGCAGACCGTCTCTCCCCTTGTCCTTGACAACAAATAGCTAAGGACATGTCTTTTCTTTTGGAGAGATTTCTGAACATTCATTAGTTGATATATGCTAAGTACTGGTCATGCATTAAGTGTGGTTTTTGAATCTATTTTCCTCTGGGCTTCTCTGAGACAGCAACTCTCTGTTTTATAGAATATTCAGTTGGAAGGGGACCTTAGATACCATCTATCTCAACCCCTTCAACTTCTTTTAAAAGTGATGCTTTATTTTTTGCCTTTAAAAACCAACAACAGTCTATTATGTAGCCCATCCCCCCACATATAGACCCTTCCTTTGTTCCAATAAAACACAAGTAAGAAAAACAAGACAGCCCAGGGGCTGTGTCTGAGAGTGTAGGTCTCAGTCCACACCTAAAGAACGCCACCTCTCTATGGGGAGGACACTGGTTAATTTCCCAATGCCTCCACTTCAAAGAGAAAAGTAGGACGGAGAGGAAGCGTTTGATGAAGGTCTCACCAGTAGTTAGTGGCAGAGCTGGGAACAGAGACCAGCTTCCCCCAATAGCTAAGTTTGCCCACTCATTTCTATTGGTTCTTCTCCCTCTCCTCTTCTGTTTGGCTATACTGAGAAGTCTCTGAAAGACTGTTTCCCCTGGAGACAAGGCATACTAGGTCTTTCCCGAGCCACAACTGTTTATCCTTTGCCCCTCTGCAAATCATCTTCCTTTTATGTGCCAGTTTCCCTGGTATGTCCCCCTCACAGCTCCCCTCTCCCAGTAGAATGAGGATACCAACTGTTATTTTTGTATCTCTAGTGCTTGGCACAATCCCTGGCACATAGCAAGCACACAATATTGTTGTTCAATAGTTTCAGCCCAACTCTCTGTGATCTCATTTGGGGTTTTCTTGGCAAAGATGCTGGAGTGTTTGCGTTTCTTTCTCCAGCTCATTTTACAGATGAGGTAACGGAGGCAAACAGGGTGAAGTGACTTGCCCAGGGTCACACAGCTAGAAAGTGTCTGAGGTTGGATTTGAACTCAGGAAGATGAGTTTTCCTGCCACCAGGCTTACCGCCAGTTGTCCAACCCCAAATGGACAGACCCTAAACAACCTGAGGACAGGATGAGCAGGAACATGGATATCAAAACCAGGCAGAGTGGCTGCATTTGGGGGTGTCACAAACTTGATCTGCTGTATCATTTTGACAAAGGTCATCCCCGGATAGAGGAATCACTCTTATTTTACAGATGAGGAAACTAAGGTACTAAGTTAGAAGACATGAAAGGTCACAGAATTAATCACAGGTAGAAGATGAGGCCCCGCAGGTCATCACTTTCAATTCAAACATTAGCATTAGGAGTTTTGATTCAAATATTAACATAAGGAGACATTTCTTTTAAATCAATGAAAACTTACTTCATAACCACTTTTTTATATGATTCCTCTCTACTGACAATTTACCTATATATTTTCTAACAGTTTGGTGATATAAATTTCAAATAATAAAGCTATTTGTTAATAATATTTTTAAAAATAGATACACTAATTAGAAAAAAAAGGTTTTCTCAATGTGTGTCAGAGTCCTAAAGTCACTGACAGACACACCAGAGAGAAAAAGGCAGATCTCACAAGGTGCTGCTGACGACATCTCTATCACTGCCTTTGTGAGACAGAGCCATCATTTCCTGACTCTTCCTGTGTCTAAGACCTCTAACAGCTATCAGCACAGCCCAACACACAAGATCTTCTCTAAGGACACACAGTACTCAGGAGAATGCCAAGGTAGAAATCACATTGCTGACACAAAGAGGTCTCATCTGACTGTCTTATTTTTCTCTTTGCAGCGTCACGGTCACAGTTACAAGGGTTAATTTCAGGAATACCATCTCAGAGACTTGGGTTTCTCTGTTTCTGGGCAGTCTCAGAATGTAGAATAGGTGGGTACCTTTGTTAGAGTTGTTGGTAACAGCTGCTACCTTCCTATAGCCATAGTTCAACTGTCCTCTCTTCCTGGCTAGAGCAACACAATGAGGTTCTGGGCTTTATAAATATGAGAATTACAAAACAGATTAATTCTACATATTCATATTCATGGTATTGAATTAGCTCATTTATATTTTATGAGAATGAGGAAATGAAAAGTAATACATTTAAAAATTCACTTAATTAGGAATCCTTCCTTTATGTAATGGGTTGATATCAAAACTTATAGCATACAGTAGTTTTTACATCCTTTTTAAATCTCAATTACAGGATCAGAGGTTTTCATAGCCAGAGTGAACCTTCTCTGGGTCAGTTCTTATCTGAAGAGGAAACTCATCTCTTGGATTAACAGGAGTCCAACTAACAGCCAATCAAATCTTTGCTTCCGCTTTTTGGAAAATCATAAGAAAACAAACTTATGTTAAGGATTCATTTTTTTCTCCTTAAAAAGTAAAAATATGCAACTTTCAGGGTAGATCTAAGGCTAAATCCATGGCCAGCCCAACCCTGGGCAATGAGAAGTCATGCCTACAATAATTATCCATGGACGTTACAAGAGTACCAATCATTTATCATGAAAATTTAGCTAGGTTCATTATATTTTCTTCATGTTCCTCACATGGAACATTTCACTAGCAGTTTTCAGGTCTTTGCCCTGGTTGTCTCCTCCATGCCTGGAATGTGCTCCCTCCTCCAAGCTCATCTTGTTTACATCCACCATTTTATAAGTATCAACAATAGCTTACATAGCAGTGATTCACTGTAGATAGGGAGCCACCCTGAGAGTCAGGAAGCCTTGGTGTCAAGAAGCATCTCTGACACACACTAGCTGTGTCTTAGCCTATAAGTTGTGAAGTAGATGTTTATTGGTATTTGGGAAGGGAATTTTCTCAGCAAGAATTCCTTATACCAAGGAACTCATAGTCCTGGTCCACAGTAAAATAGATAAATAATAGCTCACATGTATAGGGTGGTTTGAGGACCACAAAGTGCTTTATACACATTAGTTTTGCTTGATCAGAAGAGGAAGCCCTGAGGTGGAAAGAGATTTACCCAATATTACACAGATAGTAGAGTCACAGAAATAGGATTCAAAACTATGTCTTTTGCCTTCAACGCTACAGCTGTGTCCTTATACAGAACTGACCTAATGTATATATAGCTACCAATACAGCAGAATCTGACAACTTCTAGGAAGTCTGATCAGTGTCTGAATCATTCTACCCTACCTTTGATGCTTGATATTTCTTTATTAGTGATAAATTCCTTTGTTTTAAGCAATTCTGGTTTATTTTAATATACAAATAAAACTGAAAGGGATGACACATTCCTACTCCTTCGGGTGAATTTCTCAGATTGTTTTCATCTTATAGAAGTTCAAGACATTGAACACTAACTCAGGAAGGGACAGATTGGCACTGAAAAGTGGAAAGGTGGGGGAAGAGTGAAGACACCCTTCATTTGTTTCCCAGGGGCTGCGTACAGGACAAAGAGGGCATTTTGTAGTCACATTTATTAGGAACGTGCTTGTGGAAATTCAATCATTTTTATTCAGTCTTAGGACTGACTAACAGCTTCCATAAAGTCAGAGGATCTGATTTAAAACAATTGATTAGCCCTGATGGGCAACATGTCAACAGGACTTCAATTAATTTAATTCCTAATTGATTTCCTCTCCAGGGGCATTCACGGACATTCAATCGTTAACTATAAACGTAAAGAAAATCTCAAGATTGTCAACTGTTTTAAGGTATAACTGCTGAAACGATTGTCATTCAATCTGACCTCTCCGGAAGTACCCGACTTACTCACTGAGTTGTAGCGATAGGGACCCTGAGTTCTCACAGACTATACCTGCTCAGTGTAGTTGAAAGAGTTTTAGGAATGTCGCCAATGCCCAGTCTAATAAGGTCTGGAGAAACTTGTTACCAATTTGGCTAGAGGGTGATGGATGTGTTGGCTATAGTAATTCCCAAAGAGCTTCTATTAAGTCATGGAAGAATCATACTCTGCACTGGGCAGACTTGATTGAAGGATCTGGAGATGTTCAGCCTGGGAGAAGAAAGAACTCGGGGCACAGTGGGGGTAAATATGAGAGTTACCTTCAAGAATGTGAAAGATTTTTCTGCTAAAGAGGGATTAGATTTGTACTGCTGGGTCTCAGAAGGCAGAACTAGGAACACTGAGTTACCAAAAAAAAAGTCAATTTCGTTTTAATGTTAGGAATATATTCCTAAAGATTAGAGCTGTGCAATAGGTTAAATGATTTCCTCAGGAGGGAATGGGTTTCCTTTCATGCAATCGGAATAAATGGCCACGAAGCATTCTGCCACTTACATCCTGGAATTCATCAATGAACTCACATTCTGTTTAAAACACCTTGAAGGCAAGGTTAATTTTGTTTTCCTCTTTGTATCTCCCGTGCCTGGGGCAGTTCTTGGCATATAGTATATGTGAAATAAATGTTGGTGGCATGGGAAGAACTCTGATCTGATTCAAAGGGAACCAAGTAGAACCAGGAAAACTGTAGACAATGGTCACATCAATAGACACGGGTTAGGGTTCTCACCAATGAGACAATCAAAGCTGATTGCTACAAAATTATAAAGAGAAAGATTAGCGCCAAAGAAGAAACACGAGAAAGAACATCCCTCCCTTCTTTGCAGTAAGGTGGTACAGAGGATAGAGTGCCAGGCTTGGAGTCCAGAAGACCTGAGTTCAAATTTGGCCTCAGATACTTACGAGTTGTGTGATCCTGGGTGAGTCACTTAACCCTGTTTGCCTCAGTACTTCATTTGTAAAATGGAGCAGAGAAGGAAATGGGAAAACTAACCCTAAATCTTTGCTAAGGAAACCCCAAATGGGGTCATGAAGAACTAGTTGGACATGACTGAGTAACAACAGCGCTTCTTTGCAGAGGTAGAAGACTACAAGTATGGAATATTGCATATAATGTCAGATCTTTTTGATGTGTTGGTCAGTTTTGTGGAGCTGTGGCTTTTCCCCTCTCTTTTAAATACTTTTTAATAGCAGATGGCTCTCTCTGTGTGTGTGCGTGTGTGTGTGTATGTGTGTATGCACATCAATGTGGAAATGTAGGTAATATAAAACCAAAAGATATCAAAATAAATAAATGTTTATGAAATTGTGTTTAATTATTAAAGTATTGAGTTCCATTGGAACATTTTGAATAGGCTTTTAAGTAGTCAAAATAATTGATTTTCTCATCTGTAAAATGAAAGGGTTGGATGAGCTGACCTCTAAATCTATAACCCTATATTGGGTATGTTCTCTTTCAGAAGTCCAGTGAGGATGAAAGTCGTGTTATTAAAAGGACGGAGTCTATGGAGTGCGTAGGCAAGCTACCCAGAGACATAAAATTTATTTTGTCTCATGCTTCAGAAGCCACAAGGTTATTTGTTGGGGTTGATGGCTTACAACAAACTTGTTTGTCATTTATACAAACAACCTCTTGACTTCTAGGATTTAGGGATGGATTCTTCACTTGACCCTACTACCAACCATTCCCAGATTGCTTCCCTTGAAACTACACTCTATCCAGGCCACGAAGAATTGGATATTAGGTTTTAAGATGCAGATACTCAGTCACAGATCCAGAGCTGGAAGGGCCATCTGGCCCTAAACCCCCTCATTTTACAGATAAAGAAACTGAGGCCCAGGGGTTAAGTGACTTATTCAAGGTCAAACAGGTAATACGCAGAGGCAGGATTTGAACCCAGGACCTCTGATTCAGAGTCATCTTTTTATTGCACCACATGCCTCTCCTTTTCCTGTACCAACTCTTTTGGGTTCCTTGAATTGGATCATCCTTTGCATGCATCCTGCAACTCTAGCACACAGCTTATTTTTAATGTACATGATATACATATATATATATATATATATATATACACATATACATATATATGTATGTAGTACTAATTTAACGTTCATCATTAACATAATGCAATAAACTTGCTTTTATAACCATGACCATTTAAATACAAAAACTATACTTTTTAGTCAGCTTCTCAAAGTGTGCAGCAAATATTTTGCTGGTCCTTTCATTCCCATTCACTTTTCTACTTATAACACTTTGTAGTTAATATGTAAATGTCAATTATCCATCTGTCTCTTTCTCTCACTCTGTGCTATTTCATAAGATCTTTTCCCGACCTTTTTCCTCCTCATTCTTCTTGGTCTTAATTGTATTATAGTACCTTAAAGGACCACAATTTATTTAACTATTTCCCCACTGGACAGTTAGGTTGCTTCAAGTTTCTCTGTCTCTCTCATCTATCTTTATCTACCTATCTTCTATCTCTTTAGATATTCATCTTTACCTCTCTCCTATCTCTATCTACCTATCACCCATCCATCCATCCATCCATCTGGGGGCCACCTCCAGTTGTCCTGATTTATATCTTGCCACTGGACCTAAATGGCCCCAGAGGAGAAAGTGAGGTTGGTGACTTCCCACAGCCCTGCCACACTTAAATCTAATTCACTTGAAAGTCATGGCATCACCTGCCTGATATCATGGTCCTCTGAGAACCAAGGACAAACAACAACAATCTATCTATCCATCCAGCCATCCATCCATCCATCCATCCATCCGTCTGTCTATCCTTAGTTTTTACTAGCAATTTGATGGGTTGGTGGTGGTTGTGTTACAACTGCTTCATTTTGCACCTCGGTGATTTTGATGAGGTCAAGCATTTTTCTAAGTGATAATTTACCCTTTGTGCATGCTGATTCTTGAAAGAGCAAACATGAGCTTGGAACTGAAATTATGGCAGTCAAGGGTTTATGTAAATTGAATGTCTCTATTGAATGCCAGAGAAACCAATTTAAAGGAAATTATAAAACTATTGGGAAACACAAATGCCGTCCTTGTGGGAGACATCCTGACACAGTTCACTTCTATTATCTTGTAGTTTGTCCCTTTTTCTCCAAGA
>CM053772.1:253903067-253963817 GCA_028658325.1 Potorous gilbertii | reverse complement strand
AGGTCACCACAGCTGCAATGTGTCTACTTGACTCAGTGTACCAATCACATATGTGTTGTGCCAATTCTCCACTTTCAACATCCACTTTCAACTCAATAATCCATGTTATGAGGCTACATACACACATTCCAAAATCTGATCAAGGTACCCTCATTTTCAATCAATCTATAAGCATTTATTGAAGGCTGGTAGGTGGTGCCATAGTGAACAGAGTGCCAGGCTTGGAGTTAGGAAGACCTGAATTCAGATTCAGCCTCAGACACGTACTAGCTGTGTGATCTTGGGCAAGTCACTTCACCCCTTTTGCCTCAGTTATCTCATCTTTAAAATGAGCTGGAGAAGGAAATGGCAAACCATCCCAGTATTTTTGCCAAGAAAACTCCAAACGAGGTCAAGAAGAGTTGGACATGACTGAAACAACTCAACAATAACATAAATAAGCATTTATTAGGTGCTTACTATGTGTCAGGTACTGGGCTAAGTACTGGGATTACAAAGGGAGGCAGAAACAATTCCTGCTCTCCACAAGCTTTAGACAACATACAAACTATGTATGTACCAGATGTACGCAGGTTCAATCAGAGATAGTCTCAGGAAGGACACAAACCAAGACAAAGCCTTCTGCAGAAGGTGGGGATTTTAGCTATGACTTAAAGCTTTATTTTCAATCTACTGACAGTCAGAACTCCTTTCCTACCAATGAAAATAAGTCTGTAACAGCTAGGTTGTATAGTGGATAGAATACCATTAGGAGGACCTGAGTTCAAATCCAGCCTCAGATACTTACTGTGTGACCCTAGGCAAGTCACTTAACTCCAACTGCCTCCAGAGAAACGTCTCTGAAGTTAAAATGACTCCAGTGTCAGAGGAAAAGACAACTTATTATCACAGTTCTTTTCCTGCAAGGGACCCTACAAGTCATTTTATTCAATCTCCTCTTTTTACAGATGAAGAAACTGAGGGACAAGGAGGTCCAATATCTTGCACACAGGTAATGTGCATCAGCGACACGTTTCTGTCTTTCCAGATAGAATTCCAATATGACCTATTATTATTTTCTCCCAATTATCCCAGCTCAGCCCTGCCTGAGACCTGAAAGCTGAACAGGACCTACAGCCCCCATTCTCCATTCCTAATTCCCTCTATCAAGCAAGATCATAGATTCATAGCTATAGGAAGGCCCTCGGATATCATGTAGTCCAACCTCCTTATTTTTTAGATTAGGAAACTGGGACCTATAGAAGTTAAGTGACTTACCGAAAGTCATAAATGAACCGTGGTGGGATCTGAACCCAGGTCCTTTTCCTCCAAAGCCAATGCTCTTTCTACTGAACCCAATCTGGGCACCCAAAAAACAAAACTTCGTTTTTTCTTCTTCAAGACTATCCCTTTGATGATTTTTCATGGTGAGTACTGTCACCAAGGAAATTGGGAAGTATCAAATTGTTTCTTGCTTGGCACAGTGGACAGAATGGTGAACTTAAATCTCAGGAGGTCCTGAGTTCAAATTTCACCTCTGACACTCACCAGCTGAGTGACATTGGACAAGTCATTGTACCTCTCTGAGCTTTAGTTTCCTTATTTACAAAAGGAGGATAATATTCTCTCATAGGGTTGCTGTGAAGTCCAAATGGGATGCCCACTTCAAAGAATGACCTGCAGTTAGTTGTTGTTACTCCTACTGAATAGATAGCTCTGGGTCTGGAGCCAGGAAGACCCAAATTCAAATCCTCCCTTAGATGCTTCCTAGGTGTGTCATCTTCTGCAAATCGTTTACCTTCTGCTTGCCTCAGTTTCCCCAGGTATACAGTAGGGCTAATAATGGTACCTACCTCTCAGGATTGTTGTGAGGTCAAAGGAGATAATATTTGTAAAGCACTTAGCACAACGCCTGGCACAGAGTAAACTCCATATAAATGTCAGCTATTATTGACGGTATTTCTGAGAATTAGCACTTCATATTTAAGGACATGAGACATCGTGGTATAAGGTGGAACAGTGGCCCATTTAAAGATGCTTTTCCACTGGGTTTTTAGCTTATCTTGGTGCTAATCGTGTGTCTAACAGTTAAAAAGAAGGAAAGACTGGTAGCAAATGAGTGAAAAATGAATGGGTTAGAAGTTCAGCTGAGTCCATTCCCTTCTGTAACACACAGAGATGGAATTGAAAACTCGGCTGGTTGGTGTTTAAGGCCCTCCACCGTCTGGCTCCAACCTACCCTTTCAGGTTCTTGCCTACACTTTCTGGTTCTCGGCTACACTTTCTCTCCTCATGTCCTCCCCTGAAAGTAGCTGGCTTCCTTCAGAGTCTAACTCAAGTAGCCCCTTCTACATGAAGCCCTCCCTAAGCCTCCCCACTGCCAGTAACTTCCAAATTGCAATTGGCATTGTCCATATTTTGTATTTATTTACATGAATAGATCTATCAATAAATGTATATGAAGCATCTACTATGTACAAATATTGTCTATTTTGGCCATTGCAACAATCCTGGGAGGTAGGTATTCTCCCCATTTTACAGATACAGAATATACTTTGCTTTTGTTGAGAGAATGGAAACTTCTTGGATCAGGGGATGTGCTGTTTTTGTATTTGTGTCATCAGTGCCAATCACAGCGACTAGTTGTGCGTCTGTTGTTTGATTTAAAAGAAAACCTTCTCTTAAGTTTCCACAGGCATTTATTAAATATTTACTTATTTTTAAAGTACCTACTATGTGCCAGGCCCTAGGTTAAATGCTGGGGATACCAAGAAAGGGAAAAATGCAATTCTACTTTAAATACCTCCTCTTTCCTGACCATTCAAAGACCGTTCTAGATCAAAGATGGATCCAGAATCACCTTGAAACTGGGGAATCTACAGATGAGAATAAAAGATGCTGTTTCTTTACTGACAAATTGGGGTCCCTGGCATTATTCACCGCTTCCAAAGTAATGGAGATTTATCGTCAAGGTCTACTAGCAACATGACCTTGAGTTCTCTTTTAAGAGCTGTTTGCAATGTGCCGAAGGCACATTTGTGTTAAAATAACATCTGCTGGGGACCTTGACAAATAAGCAACAACAGAACCATGACTAGCAGTTTGGATACATGGGGTGAGCTTCACAAAATGGGCCTGGGGGAAATGGCATTGAATGCGCTTTCCACAATGTCCCAGATGGACAGATCCAGGGAGACAATGGAGGGCAGAGATAGATCCTGGTGGGTAGACATTCTGGGATAATCCAAGGCCACTGGTGGGCAAAGAGCTTACCCGGCATCCATGGAAGTTGGGAGAAGGAGGAAGCAAAGCACCTGGAAGTTCTTTAATTTAACTATTTATTCTTGTTTTAAATTTTTTAAAACTATTTATTTTTGATAACTAGGCACTCAGCTTCATTGTTGTCGTGCTTCTGAAGGTTTGCAAGCTCTGTGTTTGTTCAGTTGTTTCAGTCATATCAGACTCTTGATTCCATCTGGATACTGTAGTGGTTTCATTTCCTTCTCCAGCTCATTTTACAGATGAGGAAACTGAGGCTAACAAAGTTAAGTGACTTGTCCAGGGTCACACAGCTAGTGAGGCCAGATATGAACTCAGGTCTTCCTGACTCCAGGCTCAGCATTTTACCCACTGAACCTTTTATCTGCTTTTTGCAAACTCAGTGCCCTATAAATTTCAGTGTCCTGAGACAAATTTCTGACTGTTCCACCCTCGTTATGCTCCTGAACTTCAACCCTGCTTCACAACATCACAGATTTGGAAGAGACCTGATAGACAACACACTCCAGGCTTATCTTTACTTTGGCTATTAGTTACTACCACTTTAGGTTACCACCTAAAGATGTGCAACTTGCAAGAGCAGCCCAGCAAAAAGGGTCAGTACCAGGTGGATTGTTTTTCTCTTCTAAATTATAGAGAGGAAAGGCATACTTTGGAAGGATTTTTATTTTTCTTCCTGAAACTTTGACGGCTCATGCTAGATGTGCTATTGCTACTCTGAAACAAGGAAGAGATTTTCTTTTTTAAGTATGGTAAAATTTACAGTTATCTTGAGATTTTCTAAGCCTGGGATTGAAAAGAAATGGCTAATACATTCACACACGCTCCCATGCAGCATAAGCCACATAGCACCCAGTCCCCTAGGAAACAACCACAATGCCTGTGAGGAATTTTTAAGAACAAATGCTTCAAGAGACACACACAAAAATGTGAAAAATGAATTTCTAAGGAAAATGTCTGCCTGATGAGAAGAGAAGGATGGTTTTTATTTATGTGCTACTGAATTCTCATTTCTTTTATGGTCAAACTCGGTGCCCACTTTTTAGCATTTGCTTGGCCAAGTTGGCAAGAGAGACCATTGGGTCTGTAAGGATGGTGGTCCCGGAGTCAGTGACCTCATCTAACAAGACAACTTTTACTCAGTATCTACGATTATTGGTTTTTTTTGAGGGGGTTGGAACTTGTGAAAAAGCCAGACTATGTCTTTTTTTTTGTAACATGACCAACATGGAAATATGTTTTGTATGATTGCACATGTACAGCCTATAGCAAATTGCTTACCATCTCAGGGAGGAGGGATGGGGGAGGGTGAGAGGGAGGAAGAGAATTTAGAAATTTAAATTAAAAAAAATGAATGTTAAAATTGTTTTTTCATATAATTGGCAGAGGAAAATAAGATATTATTAAAAAAAGAAAAAGCCAGACAGATAACTTATCTTATTATTTGATCTTTCTCCAACAAAATCAACTTTCCTAACTAAGCCACCAACTTCCTAGGACTTGGCAAATTACAGTCCATGTTTGATCTGAGCCCTGAATCTTTCCCTTTATGGATAACCAATAAGAGAATGCAAAGAATTAAATGGGGAGGTAGGGAAAGGGATGAGAGGGATCTAAAGAATTATGCTTGCCAGTTTCATTTCACTGCTTACAGATACTTCTTAAGTTGAATTCAAAAGCACATTGATTTTTAATAAAATTTTTATTGTTTCGTCAAATTTAATTCTCATCTTCCCAAAGCTATAAATCTGGACTGTTTCCCCTATTTAGCATCACACAGGTGACTTTCTTTGTCTTTTCCCTGTTAGCTCCCAGATCAGGCCAGGGTGAAGCTGACACCTGAACAGTGCAAGGTTAGGGAGAACCAGGAGTCTGGTTAGCCAGGTGCTGTCTAGCATATACTGCAGGCCCAGGGGGCAAAGGGGTGAGTGTGAGAGGAGTGGCCGAAGTTGGAAGGATCAGCCAGGTAAATGGGGATGGGTCCAGGGAAATTTGGGGAAAAAAGGAGTAGGTGAGTTCCATAATACACAGGAAGAGCTGACTATTATGGGAGCTTTGAAGCCTCCAAAGTACATTACATATATTATCTCTAAGAAGGCGAGATTCAAAGTATGGGAGATCACAAGACCATTCAGAAGAAATTACGACAAAAAATACTGTCCACCCCCAGAGAAAGAACTAATGGGAGTCTGAATGCAGATTGAAACATGCTATTTTTAAACTTCATTTCTTTTCATGTTTTTTCTTGTCTGTGTTTTCTTTCACAACATGACTAACATGATAAAAAAAAAAGAAATGCTAACATTGGGTAGGGGTTGAACTGGAAAAATTTTTTAAAATTTCTGATTAAAAACAACAAGAAAGTATACGAAGTCAGAGAAACTCATAAAAGCAAATGTTGCCCCATCAGGAGACATGGAGAGGGAGCAAGGAACTGAGGCCAGTCTGTTCTCTGCCTTGATTGATTCCTCCTTCTGACTATGGGCAGTCCTGGGATGACAAGTGTAGATAGTTTTAGGAAAAGATCAGGCACCTGCAGGTTTCTGATTCTGATTCTGCAGGGGATGTGATGCTCAGATCACTGAGCTGTGCCAATACATTGGGTGGTGGCTACGGCTGTCAGATTTGTCAACAATTCTGTTCATCTTCAAAGTGGTCTCTAAATCTTTGGGGATCATAGGACAACACATGGAGAGCTAGGAGGAAACTTAAGAGTCAGTAATAAGGAAAACCCTTAGCCAGGACAGCTGCCTATGTGCTGGTACAAGTGGAAGGATGTTGAAGATCTGCTCAGTCTAAAAATAGTGTTTTCACTGGTCTAGCTACTGTTCTTGAAAATTACACCATAAACATACTCCTTTATGTTAAAATACAGTGAATATATAGGGCATCCCAAAAGTCTTAGTGACATTTTAAGCTTCAATAACTTAAGGGAAGTTATTAACAACCATTATCTAAACTTTAATAGCATAAAACTGTACTAAGACTTTTGGGACACCCTACATAATTATGACAATGACACTTCAACGCAGTCTTCCTCAGTTGCTATGTATTATTGTATGATTATGTATATGTATGTGTTATTATTTCCCCTTCACAGATGAGAAAATAAGGGCTCAGTATGATTCTCCCCCCTAACTAAATGGTCCCACTGCTAATAAGTATTCCAGCTCTCACTGTTATTTGAACAATATAACATAAGAAATCACTCTGGGTCATGAA
This sequence comes from Potorous gilbertii, assembly GCA_028658325.1. Classification (NCBI taxonomy): domain Eukaryota; kingdom Metazoa; phylum Chordata; class Mammalia; order Diprotodontia; family Potoroidae; genus Potorous; species Potorous gilbertii. Next base: position 253,957,337 of record CM053772.1, on the reverse strand, counting down.
CAACCTAACTTTTTCTTTTGACCAGGAAGTTCACTGGAGTTAGGAATACCCATTGTGGAAATGCCCTTCATTATTGTAGAACAGCAACCTGCCGGTAACTTAGAGCCTTTGAAAGTTGCATGGGGTCACTGAGAGGTTGCCCAGTGTCACAAGGCAGTGTGGGTCAGAGGCAGGATCTGAACTCAGGTCATCCTCAGCCCAAGGCTGGCCCCATTTCTCAACTCCACTCAACAATCATCACAGCCACCGTAAGACAACTTGACCCATTTCTGCAGGGCTTTGAGGTTTACAAAGTGCTTTTGCTCACAAGAGCCTTTGAGGTCAGTGTTCAGAAGCCATCTTCCTCCTTTAAAGACCTGCTTATTTTACTTATTTATTCATTCATTGATTTTTTTTTGTTAGTCATCTATCAAGTCATCTACTCTTCATCTTTCTATCCAACTGTTTATTCACATCTATCTATACATCTCTATCATTTATCCATTCATCCATCTATATCTATCTCTCTCATGTTTGTATTCATTCATCCACATCTATCTCTATTATGTATCCATTCATCCACTCACATCCATGTATCTATCTGCTTTTAGTCTAGGTCTCCTTACCATAAACAGAACAGAAGTACAGTAATACATGGGCTTAAATCCATGGCAGATTTGCATGGAAGTTTTGACCTGCTCTGTTTCTAACCAAGGCCAGTTTATCCCCTTTCTTAGGCAATCCTACTCCAGAGGTTTACCATATTGGTGCCAGTCTTAGTGTGGATACAGGATCAGCTTCAACCTTACCACAGTCCAAAATTCTCAAGCTTAAGCAATCCACCAGCTTCAGTTTTCTTGAGAAGCAAGGCTTTCAGGAATGTGCCAACACTCCCAGATCAGTTTATTGGATGAAGTGATGGAGGGAATGGTATGCTGAAGGGTAAGGTCCTTCTGGGAAATAGCAGGATGATAGAGAAGGAAGACAATGATGAGGGAAAGATGGCTTGGCTCAAATATCACTTTATGGAAGCCTCTTCTCAGTTCCCTCCACTGCTAGTAACTTCCATCCAAGACGACTTTCTATTTATACCGTATGTATTTTGTATGACCATGGTGGTTTGCATGCTCTCTCTCCATTAGAATGTGAGTTCCTTGAAGGTAGGAGATGCTTTTACCTCCCTCTTTCTCTAGCCCCTCTGTTTACTTAGCACATTGTGTGGCACACAATAAGCACATAATATATGCCTGCTGACTGACTAGTAATAAGAAAAGAGAGTGGGGAAGAGCCCTCTACAAACTTTGCCTATTTCCTGAAATGCCCAGGGCTGACTGCACCCATCACCCACCATTGTTGAGTGAGTGATAGAGTCCTGCAGCATATTGTAAATTAATGTATCCTCTAAAGTTAATTCCATCACAGCTGGCAAAGGAACCTTCAAATTTACATAGAAAAACTCTGTGTCTTCACCACAATCTATCCTGCCAGGAGTCAGGAAGCTTTCAAGACTCATATTTCATTCCCCGCTGCAAATAGAGCCCATTAAAGGGATCACTTCTGTCTCCTGGCCCTTATCCAAGATCCACTGTTCACCTGAAACAAAGCGAGACCCACACAATGTCAGCTGGGGCAACGATGGCAGCATCACAAATACCTTGTCACAATATGCTACCACCTCTGTCTTCAAACGGGCCACATAGAGATGACAACTTAGAGCAGATCTTTTGTTTTTTCACTTCCATTTCTTTTTTCTGCCTTCATTAGCAATCTCCTCCCAAAATTCTTTCCAAGGTTCCCATCAATATAACTTTCCTTTCTATTTTTTGGGGGGAGAATTAATACTTTATTTTTTAAAAAGTACACTTTAACAATGAGTTGTTTTCCACAAATATTTCAGCAGCAGTTTTGAAATGGAAGTCTAAGAAGAGAAGTTGGAGAATATTCATAGCAGCCCTTTCTGTAGTAGGAAAGAACCAGAAGCAAAGTCAATGCTCATCTACTGGGGGCCTAAACAGGTGGTGGGGCATGAGTGGGATGGAATATTAATGCACTGAAAGAAATAGTGACCATGAAGAACCTAGAGAAGCATGAGAAGATTTAAAGGAACTGAGGAAGAGACAGCTAAGTAAGCAGAACCTAGTAAACGACTACAAAAATTAAAATGGAAAGAACAACATCTAGAATGGAGTATAATAGAATTATAATGACCAAGTTTGGTCCTAAAGAAGAGAAGGGAAAAAGGATTTCCCCCTTTCCTTCATTAAAGAGAAAGAAGACAGTATATGTCGGCAGATTTGGATAAGACTTTTGCCAAACTGAATTTTTTTTCTTTTTTTCAAATTTTGGTAGGGGAAGGTATAAGGACAAATTCAGAAATGCAGGTGATATAAAATGTATATCACTGAACATTTTAAAAAGAAAAAAAGTCACGAGATGAAGATGAGGTAGGAAATGTCTTTCTTTGTGAGTTCAAATCTGGCTTCAGATTTGAGACCTTCATCAAGTCATTTTTCCCTTTGTAGGCCTCAGTTTTCCCATCTGTAAAATGATACCATTGAACCAGATGATCCTGTAAAGTATCTTCTAGCTCTGTCTTTGCTGCTCAGTCATGTCCAACTCTTCATGACCCCTTTAGGGGTTTTCTTGGCAGAGATATTGGAGCAGTTTGCCATTTCCTTCTCCAGCTCATTGTATAGATGAGGAAACTGAGGCAAACAAGGTTCAGTGACTTGCCCAGGGTCACATAACTAATGTCTGAGGCCATGTTTAAGCTCAGGTCTTCCTGACTCCATTATATCACCTAGTTACTACTCGATAATCCTATATGGTTACTCTTTATTATCACATCCTATGATTTTTTTACAATGGACTCTCAACTGGTCTTTTTGCCTGTATCCTCACCCTCCCCTCCCCTCTTCACCAATCTATCTTTCATAACTGTTACCTGAATAACCTTGCTTAGGCAAAGATTGGTCATGCCACCCCCTCCACTAAAAAAATACCAGTAGTTCTCATGTTACCTACCTGAGCTCAGCCTTCTTGGCCTGACATTCAAGGTCATCCAAAATCAGGTAATACTCAGACCTTATCACTCTTATCACTTACATCCTACAGATTATTTTTTTCTGAGTTGTCTTTTCTTGGATTTGCCAGTGGGGCTCTCTTTGTCTTTCTCAAGTTGTTTCTCATATTTCAGTTCAACATAATGCCATATAGTGCAAAGAATTTTGGGTTTGAAGTTAAGAGAAATCTGGGTTCAGCTCAGCTCTGCTATTTACTAGTTTATGATCATAGACAAATTAGTCTATTTCACTGAACTTCAGTGTCTTCACCTGTAAGATGGGGATAACTATAAAATTATAGAGTTAGAGTGGGAAAGGACCTTAGAGTCTACGGAGGCCAATTTCCTCATTTAATTCCTCGGTAAGAAAACTGAAACTGGCCCAAGGCTACAGGGCTAGTGCCAGAGGTTACCTGCCAGGGAGGCTGGGAGCCCCAGATGAGGTAATGTACATCGTTTAAAGTACCATATAAAAGTCAGCCTCTATTGCCCATAAATCAAACTGAGTTATGATCCATTTTACTGGGAGAACTTGTGACACACTTTGGGGTGTCATGAAGTAGGAGATGGAAATGGATCAATCCGTCTTAAAAATATGAAGCCTTCCTTTTTATTTTAGTACTATAATTTTTTAAAAATTAATGATATATTTTGTTTTTGTAACATGTTTATTTCCAAGTAAAATCCTTGACATGCCCTCCCTAGATAGCCATCCCTTGTAATAAGAAATTTAAAAGATGGAAAAAATAGCAGAATGAACTAATACAACAACCGAGTTTGAAAGTATGTGTCCTGCTCCACACCTACAGTTCCCCACCTCTGCAAAGAAGGGAGAAAGGAGCCCTTTTTTGTGCTCTCTTCTTTGGGGTCAAACTATGCGGTTATCATCACACTGCATTAAATTACATAAAGGCTTCATTAGCTGCATTGCTTTGGGCAAGTCGTTCATTCTCTCAGAGTATTATTAGGTTAGGGCTAAGGAGCAGATATGCCTCATCTCTAACCTGGAGATAATATAATTTTACACGGGTCAGTTATGAGAAAAATGCTAAATTACAAGTGCTAAAAGATCTCGATCTGAAGCTGCAAGAGCCTTCTGAGGTCATCAGTTCTAGTTTAGTTTTACAGGTGAGAAAATTGAAGCCCAGGGAGGTCAGGTAGCCAAGGCTCATAATATCATAGATATAGAGCAAGAAAAAGCCTCCAAGGCGTTTTGGGCCCAACTCTCCCATTTTACAGGTGAGGAAACTGAGGCCCCAGGAGATTAAGTGACTTGTCTGAGAACACTCATGATACAGGTGGGATCTGAGCCCAGGTTCTAGGTTCTAAGAGCAGCTCTAGAGTCATGATTCTAGAGTTCTAGGTTCTAAGATCCACTTGAGAGTCAGGGTTCCAAGGGCACTCTAAAGCCACTCTTTTGAGCATTTCTTGCAGAACAAAGCTTTCTCCACACCATCTCTGCCTTATGGTTGTTGGAGGATAATTAGCCACCCAACACAAAACCACCAGCAACTTTGGTATGAGAGAGAATAGGTTGTTTTTTATTGCTATTAACATTACTTTAATTAGCTAATGTGAAAAAAAAAACAATTGCAACCCCCAACACCCCAGAACTGCATGAAGCATCTGGAGTAATTTGTCATGATATGGAATTTTAATATTAATTCCCAGCTTACCTCCCTCTGCGGTTTTCCTTTTCTCACCAGCACCCCTGACACTTGGTTAGATGTATTTAGGGCTCCTCTGACTGGTAGCTCTCCAGCCCAAGCTACCATCCCACAAGGGACCTTAGCCATGCTCACTGCACCCTCAGAGCAGCCCATTCTCCTTTAATTAAAAAGGTGCCTGAGAACCAGAGAAGGATGTGTCCTTGAGGTATCTCCACAGCTCCAAATCTTATGATCTGACCAAAATGAGAACCCATGATCTGTATTTTTCCAAATTAATGTAGCTAGTTAGTAACAGAGCTGGAGTTACCAAGCCAAAAGTATGGTTTAGGTTCTTACTTTGTATCGAGCACAGAGTATGCAAACAGAAAAATGAGATAGATGAAGTCCATGAGAAGCTTATGTGTTACAACATCTCCACAGAGGCAGTGAACGCTAGACACACACAAAAGAAATACACAGAGATTGGGGGGGGGTGTTACCACCTGGAGGAGTCAGTGCTCTCCAAATGAGGATCTGAAGGCAGCTCAGGATGCCCAGAAGGGGAGAAGGGGAGATGCCCTACTACTGTTCAGTCTTTTCAATCATGTCTGGCTCTCTGTAACCCCATTGGGGGTTTTCTTGGCAGAGATGCTGGAGTGGTTTGTCATTTCCTTCGCCAGCTCATTTTTGCAGATGAGGAAACTGAGGCAAACAAGGTGACTTGCCCAGGGTCACAGAGCTAGGAAGTATCTGAGGCCAGATTTGAACTCACAGAAAAAGAGTCTTCCTGACTCCAGGTCTGGCAATGTCTGTCTGCTGTGCCACCGAGCTGCCCATCCTAGGCATGCTGGAGAGCTCTATCAAGGCATCAGTGGGGTAAATGGAAGGTCACGGAAAGGGAAGACCAAACAGGCCTTTTTGGCTATGGCATGAAATACATGAAGAGTTGTCTGGGGGCACCAAGAGGTGACAAAAAGTGCCCAGAGTCAAACAGCCACTCTCAGTGGCAAGATTTGATCCCAGATCTTGATATACACTTAAGGCAGCTCTCTGTTTGCTATGTCTCTTCTTCCAATTAGTGCAGCAATAATTAATTTAGAATTATATGATGCTAAAGCCAGCAGGGGCTTCAGAGATAACCTGGTCCAACCCCCTCATTTACAGATAAAGAAACTGAGGCTTGGAAATAAAGTGACTTTATGCCTATGGTCACATATCTAATAAATGTCAGAGGGAGGAGAAGCCAGGTCCTGTTGATCTTAGTACTATAGCATACTGTGCCAACACTGTCTAGTCTAACCCCATCCCTTTTTACAGATAAGAAAACTGAGTCACAGGTGAGACAGGTGAAAGAACTAGGCCAGGGTCACATAAGCCATTACTGCTAGAGTTGGGGTTAAAGCAGCTCCCAGCTCAGGGCTCATCAGACCGGAGCTATGTTCTATCCCCACGAATGAGAAATTAATCATTCTAATAAATAGCACTTGAAGTATTTAGATTTACCTGGATACACTTGGGCTGCATCAGCTCTTTTTTTTGGAGCTCAACTAATCCTACTCCTCTCTCTAACATCGCTGTTTCTGATAAGGACATCATGGTTCTTCCAATCTCCCATCGCTAGAACCTCTAACTCTTCCCTTTGCTCACCTCTCCCAGCTAATTGGCTGATTGCCAAGTTCTGTCACTCCCAACTTTCCATCTCTCCCTTCTGTCCCTTCCTTCCCATTCCATCTGCCACTGCCCCCTCATTACTGTCCTTCTAGATGCCCTCAGTCGCCTCTTAACATCTTTTCATCTTTGGGCCTCCTCCAATCCATCCTTCACTCCCAGGCTAACGTTCTGTATGCACAGCTAGTCATACATGCCATTTCTCAGCTCAGGTATCTCCCTAGGCTTCACTCCAAGTCAACCGAACAAGGCTTTGTTAACCACTAATTTATTTATGAAGCATTATTCTGGGGATTAGGAGGCTTGTGATTCACTGGGGAATACAAGTTTCCTTGGAAAATGAAGCAGGGGGTTCCTTTCTAGCTCTAAATACTGCTGGCATGTAGATGCTTTTGATGGGTATTCAAGGCACTCCATGATGTGGTACCAATCTATTTTTTCTGTCTTTGTCTCCTGTTACTTTCCCCTCACACACTTGATGCTCCAGCCAAAACTGGATTCTTTCTGACTTCCAAACACACCCTAGACAGTGCATGATAACTAGTGGACAATTCATAAATGTCTGTTGGTCAATCATCCTAGCCCTCCTGCCAACTGGCTGTGCTAACTTGGGAATGTTCAGATCCCTCTAACTCAGATCAGAAGATCACAGTTCCTTTTTCCTGGAAACAATCATCCTTCATCTGGATCCAGGAAGACCTTAATTCAAATATGGCTTCAGATATTTACTGGATATTCATACAATTCACTTAACTTGTCTGCCTCAGTTTCCTCATGTGTAAAATGGGAATGATACTAGCACCTATCTCCCATTCTACCAGTGTTGGCTGAAGGAAGGAAATGGAAGAACCATGTTGTTTAACCATTTCAGTTGTGTTTGATTCTTTGTGATCCCATGTGGGGCTTTCTTGGCAAAGATACTGGAGGGGGTGCCATCTCCTTCTTCAGCTCATTTTACTGATGAGGAAAGTCAGGCAAACAATTAAGTGACCTGCCTAGAGTCACTCAGCTAGCAAGTATCTGGAGCTAGAATTGAACTCAGGCCTTCTTGACTCCAGGACTGGCACCCTTTCTATTGTGCCACCTAGGCATCTTTGGTGAAATGCAAGTGTGTTTGACCATGTGTGTGCATGTGTGTGTGTAGGGCTGTTTGATATTCTGGAGCAAAGAGACACATCATACAGGATCATTGCGAATATCACATGAAGATTTGTAAAGCTCTTAGCAGAGTGCCTAGTACATAGTAGGCACTTAATGTTTCTTTCCTTCCTTCTTTCCCTTTTTTCCTGGTTGACTAGTCCTAACCACCCTAAAGCCCAACCCAAGTCATTTCCCAAAAGCCTTCCTTGAGCCTCCTCCTTCACATTTCTAATGATCTTTCCCCTTTGGAACTCACATGGTCTTTGCTTTGTACCTACTTAATTCAATGTCTGATAATTATCAGCATTTGTCTCAAGTAGCAAACTCCATGAAGGACTTTTTTTTTTTTTTACTTCTCATTTAGTCGAGCAAAGTGTTCTTGCAAGGAGTAAACACCTAATTAATCAATTTATTAAGCACCTATTATGTAATAGGCATTGCGCAAAAACAAAAGCAGAAGCAGTCCCTAGCCTGCAGAAGCTTACATCTACCCATGTTTGCTGAAGGAAGAAATCAGGGCAACCTGCTCCGAGGATAAGAAAAGACTTGTTGTTCAGTCATTTTCAGTCGTGTCCGACTCTTTGATCCCATTTGGGGTTTTCTTGGCAGATACTGGAAGGGTTTGCCATCTTTGATGAAACCTAAGTATTTGTCTATAATGACTGTTTGATACTCTGGAGCAAGGAGACCCACCAGCCAGCACCTCATCAAAAGGTGGGCTCATTCATCTAAGATCTGCACCTTGGCAGAATGTGGCTTGACTGACAATGCCTAAAGGAAAGTGTCAAAATGCAACAGATCACCGGGAAAATTCTGAGCATCCGAGAAAACAGTCCTCCATTGAGAGACTTCTCTAAATGCCCCCGGGTTGCTATTTTTTTTAATCACATCGCCAAGTCACTCGGTAGAATGTGTGTTTACTCTTTCAGGTTGAGGAATTAATTAATTGGGTACATATTCCAACTCTGTACTTCACAGTGGGTTAGTAAAAGGCACACAGACTCAGACAAATTGTCTTGCTTTGGCATGGTTCATCTCTTGAGTTTCCAAGAATGGGAGAAAGAATTCAAATTGCTTATAAGTCTACCATTGAATTTAAAGGTCATTAGTGCAATGCCTCTGATGCTAAACTCCGACTGTTGATCATGGAATGTGACAGTTTCTAAAGAAATCAAGTTGACAGTCACCCAAAGGGTGGCAGAGAGATGCATAGTGGGTGTGAACAGGCTGTGGCACGTCATGAACAGGGATTTGTGTGGGAAAGAGGAGCTGTGAAAAGATTTCATCAATGAAATATATACAAATGGAAAATGGATGGGTCAGTCATGAAGCGAGAGTGAGGGATACCTGATGGAGGGCCAAGGGCTTCATTGTTACCCATGCAATGTCCAATGAGGAAGGCTCCCAGTATGTTGTTGGACACCTTGTGGTGGATTTGTAGAGGAAATGGACAGTAGGCACAAAAATGCACTTTGTGCTGTTACCACTTGTACGGCTAAGTTCTTTAAATGCACAGGCTTCACTTTCCTCAACATAAAGGTAGATTAGTCTCAATTCATCATTAGTAGAGTTGTGGCTTAGTGCAGCCCTTCTGGAATGTAATTTGGAACTATGCCCCCAAAGTCACTTTTGATCCACTGATACCACTATGGGTTGAAACCCAAAGAGGTCAAAGGAAAAAGAAAAGGATTCAGACATGCCCAAAAATATTTGTAGCAGCTCTTTCTGTAGCGGCAAAGAATCGGAAACTAACAGGGTAGCCATCAAATTGGAAAATGACTGACAAATTGTGGTATGCGACTGAAACGGAATGTTATTTTGCTGTAAGCAGTCATGAAGGGGACTGCTTTGGAGAAATTTTCAGGAAGACATGTTTGAAGTGATGGAGAGTGAAGTGAGCTGGGCCAGGAAAAGAGTTTATATAATAATAACACTGTAAAACCCAAACACTTTGAAAGATTTAAGAACTCTAATCAGCAATGATCAACCATTATTTCAGGGGGCCCAATGATGGTTCGCGTTACCTGTCTCTTGATAGAGAAAGAATGAACTCGACATACAGACCAAGATATATTTTTTGGACACAGCCAATGTGAAAATCTGTTTAATTATACATGTTACAAGGGTTTTGTTTGACTTCCCTTTAGTTTCCCCTCTACTTCCCCCAGCCCCTGTGTGTGTATGGGATTAGTAGAAAGGAGAGAAAATGCTTTTTAACTGAAGAAAAAATTGAATTGAAAAAAGTATTGAACTAAATGGCCTCATGCTTCATTTGGCCCTAAATCAATGATCTATAATCCTATGAATTCCCACATCACTAATCTCCAAAGTCATTGAAGCATTGAAGTAGGTCTAACTCTCCCTTAACCAACAGTTTCTCATTTCCTAATCTTTTGACTGAATGCAAGAAGGCTGCACCGGGTTTTGGAAAATACAGGGCTTTCAATAATATCAACAATACTCAATTTTACAATTCCTATCTTTTTAAAAGCCAACAATCTCCCACGTTTCTGTAAGTCGTGGGATCTCAAGTCTCCAAAGAATCAGATTATGGATGACCCCCATAGGATCATGGAGAGATGAATGGGGGGTCCAAGGAGGGTATGCCAGTGATGGTCTGAGGAGAATCACGTGTGGAAAGCTCTTCTCAAGGACTCATTTGACAGGAAGGATCTGGTACCTTCTTGTTCCAAGAGTAAGAAAGAAGAAAGGATGACTAGTGTGTAGCTCCCCCAGTGCTAAGGAAATACTAAAAGAATCCAAGGAAAAGGCACTGAATGGAACATCTATGGGGAAGTCCTATGAAAGGACTGGATGAAAACTGTAATAGGATGAATATATATGGAGGATTGATGATTTATATACCATTGGAGGGATATCCAACACCATGGAGATCACAATCACTCAATTACTCATCAATGGGAAAAGGAAGGCTGACCAGAGCTTACAAACCAGTATTCTTAGAAACGGTTTGCAGCTCTACTTTCTGAATCAGGTACTTTTCAAGGACCTTTCCTCTACAAAAAGAGCAAGAAAATGAAGCATGAATACTTTTTGCTTCCCTTTGGGGAGCCTGTGGAAATACACTGAACTCCAGGCCCGTGGAAGGATATCCCAGTCCTCGTACCTACTGATTTGGGACCCAGGCTTCTTTTTCAGCACCCAACCACCAGAAGAACTTACGTCATAGCCGCTGTTCCGGATTCCTCGTCGGGGTCTCTCCCGTGTCACCAGGAGGTCCATCTCAGTTTCCCCTGGACTGGGGCTGTTTAGAGACTGCCGGCTTCGGTACACAGAGTTCTTCATCTGTTGCCTGTAAAAATCCAGTAACTGTCATTATGCAACTCACTCCCGGACAGGGACAGATGGAATTCTCTATCGATCTAAATTAATAGACAACCAATGAAAATGGTGAATTTGCCTGACAAAACTCCTATGAAGATGCTAATATGCTCTTCCCACAGGCCCATATGTCTGGGAAACAAACATCATCCATCCTGGGGTTTGTGAGGCAAGTCCAGGCCTGGGAAGAGGAGTGGAAAGAGTCTAGAGGGCTGGAATCCCAATCCTGTGTGTGCGGCTTACTTACCTGCATGACCTTGATTCTCATTTGTAAATGGAGGAGTTGGCTTTTGAAGCCACTGAAAATTCTAAATTGAGGATCTTCTGGTGGGAAGCTCATGTTATAACTTTAAGAGTCACAAGAGCGGCTCTCATTTGGTCTTAAATGGAACAGTTTTTTCCTTTTGGAGACTGGAATCTCCTATCGATTGTGAAAATCACCTCCCTTTCTGGGGATTCATGTTCCTCATTTGTAACATGATAGGGTTAGACCAGCTCATCTCTAAGATCTGCCCAAATCCCAGAGCATTAACTATGAGGACAGTCTGCCCCAAGTATAGCCATGCTGGAAGAGGGGGTAGTCCAGTCCTCAGGAAATCTTTCATGGCAAAGCTTATCTCCCAGACTCATTGTAGGAAGTGGGGGTGGGGATGGGTGGGTGGGGTGTAGTGATTGGGCAAGACAGGCCCTGGGAAATGGGAGCTGGAGTGATAAATAGGACTCTGGGGCAGGTGGGAGGATGGCTCAGGGTCAAGGTTAGAGTGGAATGGTCAGGTTGCACAGCCTAGGCTATCTGCCTGGTGAAAGATTACAAGGAGTCAAAAATGATAAGCCTTTTGCCTTCTTGATACTGGTGTCAAGACAAGAACCAGTCAGTCTTTCCTAGTTATGGTTTTGCTCACTCCTATAAAAAGGCACCATCAGCTCAAACATTGGATGGTGCACGGGGCAAGGACACAGGCTATTTCCTTGCCTTTATGAGATGGCTCAGTTTCAAGAAACACAAGTGCTTTTTTGATGACTCGGGATATTGCCTGCTTTCATTAACCTCTTGTTCTTCAGACTCAAGAACTCTAAGAAGTCGCCTCCCTGAGTCAGCCAAGGACAGAGGCGCCCCCTCTTTGTCATTCCCCACCCACCTCCCAAAGAGCTGGTGTTCCCAAGAGCAGTGACTGTGACCACAGTGGCTCAGAGGGTTCCCTTCTAAATGGTCTGGGGTCTAAGCATCTGGCAGCCACGGCAAATCCACAGTTGTTCTCCTGTTCATCTATCTGAGCTCACAATAACCTGGATCAAGAGTTAGGAGAGACCCTCAAGGGTCCTAATCTAATGCCCTCATTTTACAGAGAAGGAAACTGAGGCCTGGGCAGGGAGGGTAGGGATTTGGGGATTTAGAGGTCCCTTCCCTCCAAAGCCAGAGGTCTTCACATTGAACTAAGATACTTCTCTTACTATCATAAAGTATTTTTAAAACATTTCCAATAGCGAGGAAATCTTCCAGTTCTGTGAGGCACCACTTCATGCTTCTATTTCATAATGGAATGATATTATTCCATAGTAAATTCTAATGGTGATTCTATGACAATTATTATGAGACAATAATTCTATAATGTAATATGATAATATATTATAATATATCATAATGGAATAGAATCCATTTAATTCCAAATGTGAATTTTGTAAATTCCAGTTTACAAAGAGTTTTTGTCATAGCTAACTCTGGGACGTGCAAGTAATATACCCATTTTATAGATTAGGAAAGTAAGACTTTTCGAGATGAAATAAGTTGTTCCTAGTCATATGGTGAGGAATGATTGGAGCTGGGATTGTTAATCTCACATATTCTAGCTCTTGAAGGGCAGGGACAATTTCAAATTTGACTTCATATCCCTAGCAACAGGCATAGTGCCTGGCACATAGTAGGCATTTAATAAATGTTGGTTGATTGACTGTTTGATCGCTTTATGGATTGGTTATAGGATCTAGCACTTTCCACCACACCATGCTGGCTTTCAACATGTTGCGTGGCAAATGGTAATCTCTTCATTTTGAGACTGGGGAAACCAAGACTCAATGAGATTAGCTAACAGTTCCAAGATCACAGAGTTAGGGGCAGAGAGGCAAAGCAAGAATACTGCCTCTTTAATTTTCCCTTAGCAACTTTGCTCTATAGCCCCTATGTATTCAGGGAACTCCAAGGAACTTTACACAGTCTCCCTCTTAACTTTAAATTTTTGGACTTTCTAAAAGCTAGATGGGAAATTAATGGTGTAGTGGTATGAGTTTCTCTGCCTCTGCCCTCTCTCCTCTCTAAGTCCATCTTTCCCAAAACTGCCACAGCCTTATTTCTCAAGTACAGGTTGGGCAACGCCATGTCCCTGCTCAAGAAGCTTCACTGGCTCCCGGCTGCCTCAGGGATTAGAACAAAATTCCTCTGTCTGGCATTTCCAGCCCTTTCTCATCTGATTCCATCCTATTTTTTAAGACTGATCATATGTGACAATTCTCATCCTCTACAATCTAACTAAGCTGCTGTACTTGGTATTCCTTATATGCAAGATTCCATTTCCTCACACTCTGCCATGCCTGGAATGCATTCCCTCCTTGCTCATGTTGCATCCTGGGCCATCTCCAGTCCTCATGATGAATATCAAGCCATTGGACCCAGATGGCTCAGGAGAAGAAAGTGAGGTTGGTGACCTTGCGCAGCCTTCCCGCACTCAAATCAAAGTCAACTGCAAGTCATGTCATCACTTTGATGTCATGATCCTCTTCTAGAATGAAGGATAAACACAACAACAGCAGCATTCCCTCCTGACCTCCACCTTGCAGAATCCCTACCTAGCTTCCCACATATCACCACCACCATGGGGTCTTTCCTCATGCCCCCTCACTCCAGTTGTTAATATTCTTTTTTTTCCTAAAATGATAGACACACAGAATCTGACAGTTAGGAGGGACTTTGGTGGCCATATGGTCCAACTCAAAAGGAATCCCCATTGTAACCTACCTAAGAAGTGATCCTCCAGGTGCGACTTGAAGACCTCCAAAGAGCAGGAACTTACACCTCTTGAGGTGGCCCCACACTACCTTTATTCACTCTCTGTAAATGAATACACACCCACAGCCACACACTCATACACCTGTGTTCAGGTGTAAACTGCACCTACATTTTTCTACAGGTAGGGACTGTCTTTATGGGAAGCAAGGAAACAGATACATTTTCATCTCATTGGGGAAACAGGGTATTTTCTGAGCAACTCACACTATCAAAAACCCTAAAGTATTCCCATCCTTGACCTAATTACAAATCGTTTTTGGAAAAGCAGACTTTCCAATTGTCCAGAGATTGCCAATTAGCCCATTTAGAGAAGATTCACTAACAAGAAGGGAGGCACTGGGATTAGCAACTGACATTTAAGTAGGTTATTTTGTGACTAGGAGGAACAGACTCCAGGATTTTCAAATAACCACCCAAAAGTCTGAGATGGGAACCAGCTTCCCTCTTCTCTCTTGTGACACCAGGCAAGTAACGTAGTCTCCCTTCTGGCTCTAAACCGATGATCCATCCTTCTTCCTTTCCCTCACCCCTTTCTTCCTCTCGCTTTCATTCTTTCTTCCTTTCTCCCTTCCTTTCTTCCTTTCCTCTGTCCCTCTCTTCCTTCCCTCCTTTTCTTCCCTCTGTTTTTCCTTCTTTTTTCTTCCTTTCCTTCCTTCCTTCCTTCCTCCTTCCTTCTTTCCTCTCTTTCTCTTTATTCTCTCTCCCTTTCCTCCTTTTCTTTCTCTCTCTGGTTTTCCTTCTTTCCTTTCCTTTCTTCATTCCCTTCTTCCCTCCCTCCCTTCTTTCCTTCTTTCCTTTCTCCTCACTTCTCTCTACCCCATTTTTAGAATTAATGCTTTATGGTCGTCTTTCAAATTGATTTTTCACATGGATCCCAATGGACCAGACCTACCAGGTAGATTCATTTCTACTTGGGCATAAATTAATGATTTCAATCCACTCCAGTTCTAATTATAGACATCATGTCTAGATGTTCTTCCTCCTCAGCTCCATCTCCTACAATCTTTAGCATTAAGACTCAGGTCAAGGGCTGTCTCCAACAGGGGGTCCTAATGCTGGCTGCTGCTCCTCCCTGAAATTGCTTTGTTTTTAGTTTATTTTCCTGAGTAGGCTGTAAGCTTTTTGTGTTTATTCTTTTGCTATTTCACCTTTTGCCTCTTTATTTCTAATAGCTAGCATAGTACTTGGCATATTTTGTTGTTTTTTCAATCTTCATGACTATATTTGAGGTTGTCCTGGCAAAGAGACCGGAGAGATTTGCCATTTCCTTCTCCAGCTCATTTTATAAATGAGGAAAATGAAGCAAACAGGGTTAAGTGACTTGCCCAGGGTCACATGGCTAGCAAGTGTCTGAGACCAGATTTGAACTTCCCCATTTCAGACCTGTACTCTATCTATTCTTTGTGTCAGTTACTTGCCCATCTGGCATGTAGTAGGCACTTAATAGACCCTTGTATTGAATAGAACAGGTCTCGCTATGAAATCTGCATCTTGTCATCTATTTTTTTCAAGTCACTAACACTACAGCCCATACATAGTAAAAACTTTCTTAGTGTCATTTTGTAGCAATAACTTGTTATGCCAACCAAGCCTAATTAGTGTCATGGTAAATTGGGCACTGGTTTAGGAGTTATTTCTTTTCTTTATTGAAAATAATACCACATTGATTCTATTTGTGAAGTGGAGGCAACGCTTTCCAATTTGGTTTTATAACCCTCATTATTTCCATAGTGAGTAAAGGCTCACCTGAGCCGGCAAATACTTTATCCCTCCTGGGGAAGCATCTAGGTCAAGCCTCTTGCTTGCCCTGATAGATCTTAGATCCCAAAGTTATGCTTAGCTTATTTATTATACCACTTTTTCATTTCCTTTTTATTGATATACTTTAACTCTACATCATCTTTACTTCACAATGTATTCCTCCCTCTACCCTACCTAGCCAGTATCCTTTGTAGGAGAAAAGAAAAAGGGGCAGGAGGTTGGGGGAAGCATTTCAGCCAAACTAACCCACCCACCCACCACATTTTACTGCATGGTTTCCCAGCTCTGCAAAGAAGGGATCATAGATTTATTGTTGGAAGGGACCCAAAGCCATCTAGCCCAACACTCCTACTTCTCAGATTAGGAAGTTGAGGGTCAGAGAGATGGGCAGACTTGCCTGAGATCATATGAAATAGTAAAGGACCCAGGTCCTCTGTTCCAAAGCCAAGCCTCTTTCTGGTGACTCATATTTTCTCAATTCTTCTTCAAGGCTAAACTTGGTTGTGAAAATGATATAGAAGAATGTTCCATTTAAACTTCCATTCCCAAAGACATAGAATCATAGATTTTGAGCTGGAAGAGGACTGAGTGGCCATCTAGCTTAATCTCCTCATCTTAAAGATGAGAAAATAGAGGTCAAAAGAGATTAATTCAATTCAATAAACATTTATTAAGCTTCTATTATCTGCCACGGGGCAGCAAGAAGGTGCAGTGGATAGAATGCCAGACCTGGAGTCAGGAAGACTCAACTTCCTGGGTTCAAATCTCACCTCAGACACTTACTAGCTAGCTGTGTGGCCCTGGGCAAGTGACTTCACCCTGTTTGCTTCAGTTTTTTCATCTGTAAAATGACCTGGAAAAGGATATGACAAAGCACTCTAGTATCTTTGTCAAAAAATTCCGAGTTAGGTTAAGAAGAGTCAGACGACTGAAATCAATGAATGACAACCATGTATCAGGTGTTGTGCTAAGTAACAGGGATACAAAAAAGAGGCAGAAGACAGTCTCTGCCCTCCAGTTACAATTTAAGTGACTTGCACCAGGTCACACAAAATTAGATGACAGAGCTTAGATTTGAAACCAGGTCCATTGACCCCAAATCTAGACCTTTTCCTACTCTGTTATATTGATCAACCCTAACCAAACTAGCCCAAAAGACCAGATCAGGTCAATGGGTTGGTTTTCCGCCACACTCAACCTCCTCCCAGGGGTCTCTTTTCATTTATTAAGTACTTGGTATAGAGGACCTCAAATCCAGCACTGTGAGGAACACAAAAATGAATAAGGCACAAGCCCTGGCCTCAAAGGGCTTGTTGAATAGAGGAAGAAGAAATTAATTATTTCCTATATATTCTCTCCTCCTCAGGCTTTCATGACACTGCTTCCTCTTGATTCTCCTCCTACCTGGATGCCCACTCCTTAGTCTCCTTTGCTGGAGCCCCATCCAGGTAGTGCCCACTAAACATGAAGGATGGACTGTACCCCTCTTTAAGCTCTATGCTATCTCACTTAGTGACATTTTTAGCACTTATCAGTTCAGTTATCACCCCTATGTAGATGATTCCTAAATATGTATATCCAGTCCTAGTCTCTCTCCTGAGCTCTAGTCACATATCGTGCCTTATAGATACCCTGAACTGGATGTGTGGCAGGCATCTCAAACGCAGCATGGCTAAAACAGAACTGATTATCTTTCCCCCTGAACTTTCCTCTCATCCTTAATTTTCCTGTTACCATGAGACCTGGGAAAGACCTTAATTTAGAAAGGCTAAGGCCACCCACTGCCAGTCATCTTGAATTTCTTCTTGAGATTGACTGCAAAGACTCTGGAGGAGAGAGTGAGGCTGATGACTTCACGCCTCTCTGCCTCATTCAAATCCAATTCATGTGCAAGTCAAGACATCACCTTCATGGGGTCATTGGTCCTTTTCAGAAACAAAGAATGAACAACAATTGTGAGGGCATCATCATCTTTCCAGTTCCCCAAGTTCGCATCATCCTTGACCTTTCACGTTGGGGTGACCTCAGGCATCACATATGAACAATCCATTGTGAAAATCTCTTCTGCATTCACATAACCACGGCCCTAACAGCCTCATCACCTTCCATCTGAACGAATGCAATAACTTGCTAATAATTCTTTTATCTCTTATTTCCCTATTCCACTCCATCTTCCACTCAGTCACCAAAATGATTTTCCTTAAGCATAGTTCTGACCATATCACTCAACAAACTTCAGTGGCTCCCTATGACCTCCAGATTCTAAGGTAAAGTACTATGGCATATATTTAAAGCAGTTCCCAGACCTCTCTCCTTCCTATCTTTCCAGCCTCCTTGCCCTTTACTTACTCCTTTTGACATATTCCATCTGTGATACAGCTATCTTGAGTCTGCTTGTTATGCTTCATATGTGACTCTCCATCTCTGGACTCCATGCCTTTGGAATGGCTGTGCCTCATGCCTAGAACACTTTCCCTTTTCACCTTTGTTTCTTAGTTTCCCTGACTTTCTTCAAGATTCTACTCAAATATCACCCTTTGCAAGCCTTTCCCAGAGTCCCAACCCCACTTCCCCTACAACTGCTTGCATTTCCCCTCTGAATTCATTTTCTATCTCTATCTCACAAGTCCTAGTTATTTACATGATATCTCCCTCATTAGAATTCTTGAGGGCACAGACAGAATTTTTGCCCTGTTTTGTATTCCAAGTGTTTAGAAGGATGCCTGGAATACAACAAATGCTTGTTGATTGACTGGCTGATGACATATTCAGTTGTGTTTTGTGGACAGTCCTGGAACTCTCTGTGACCCAACTTTATTCCTACTGGGTTCCTTTCTCAATCTCTACCCCACCCCAAGCCCTCTGAACATACTTGTTATTCCAAATAAAATCCCACTCAAGTGCTCATAAATATAGGGGCTTAACAAATGTTGATTGAACGATGGTTTCATCAGTCTGATTTGACTCAATAAACAGTTACAGAGCATCTGCTTAATATAACATGGCCCCTGCCCTCAAGGAGATTACATTTAATGAGAGTTTTAATTCTCTGCTGAGGGTTTTATTTTGCTCCTACAATGTACACTCTTTCAGAGGGAATTTTATGTCTCTGCAAAATGAATAGCTCTAAAGTTCAGCTCAAGAAGATGGAAGGGCAAGCTATTTATCTGCCTGAAACCCAGGAGATAATGTTAGCACTGAATTCTCTGTACCTTTCTTCTCCAATTTATGACATGTTTGCACATCAGAGAAAAAACCCGTCCTAGAAAAATAGACATTTGGCCCAGCACTGAACCCCTGGCAGGAGGCTTATAAGACTTGATGGATGAAATTCTCCTCTTCTTGGGAGAAGGAGGTATTAAAACAGCAAAGGAAGACAGATTGAAACCTGGAAGGGACCCCAGACACATTCTGTCTCAACCCTTTCATTTTATAGATAAGGAAACTGAGGCCCAGGGATAGTAAATGACTTGCCCAGGATCACCCAGCTACTAAGTGGAAGCACTAGGATGTAAACCCTGAGCTTCTGATTCCAATCCAATCCAAGAAGCATTTATTAAGTTCCTACTGTATGACAAGCACTGGATCAAGCACTGGTCATGCCATAGACCCTGTTGGCATGGGCAATTAAAAATAAAAAATTAAAAACAGAGTTTCTACTGCTGAGTGAAGAATACAAGCACAAACATGCAAGATATATACAAATAAATACAAAGCAATTCCAGGAGTAAAGCATTAAGCATTGGAAGGATTTGGGAAAAGCTGCCTGTAGGTATTCGCCCTTAATTTTAAAGGCAGTTTCTAGGAAGTAAAGGAAAGGAGGGAAGGAGAGTCATGGAGGAGGGAGATGGGACACTGCTGCCAGGGAATGGCCAGTGGGTAAGTGAGGGGTGAACATGCATAACCAGCCCTCAAAGGCAGGGCTGGAGCCAGATTTAGAAGGACTCTCGATGCCAGATAAAGCAGATTGGATGTTATCTTAGAGGCAATCAGGAGCCCCTGAAAATTGAATGCAGTTTCCATTGGGCTGCGGATGGAACCTTGGAGGTTATTGCATCTTCCTCCAGCCCTGAAAGCATCTCCTGATTGGCCAAACCACCTCCTCAGGACTATCCTTCACATTGCAAGGGAGTTGAAACAAATCCTGTAAAAAGTTCAATTATAGTCTTCTTTCGTCCTTCTGTCTCTTTCATTTATTCTCTTGCAAATACACTACTGAGCCCTGAATTTCAGACCCCATCTGAGTCCCAATCAATATCCTTGATGCAGGAGGAAGAATGACAGGCATGCGCTGCCAGTGACCGCCGCTGAGGCAGAAATGCATCGATCTGGGCACCTGCTGTCCCGTTAACATCGATTACGTTTCCTGGGCTTCAAGGCAGCAGACTGACTTACCTGCTTTTAGGTTCGCCAAAAGGAGAGGGTGCCTCCGGCTCGGGATCCAAGACATGGTCGATGTCTTTTGGCGCTTTCTCATACATCTTTCTCTCTGTCAGAGCCTTGTTACCTTCTACCTGGGGGAAGTCATAATAGCCTTTCCGCTTTGCCTTGAGGCGCAGTTTGTTGCGATAGTGTTCAATGTCAGACTTCTGCTTCAAGGCCTTGTTCACCTGCGGAGGGAGCAAGTTCTCAGGAGTGTGATCGAGCAGGTGTGTGACCGAGCAGGTGTGTGAGGCTTTGAATCAGCCTGCCAGGGCTTTTCCCCAGACACTGCCCTGCATTTTTAGTTTTTGATTCAAACCTGTGAGTTCATGGGTCTATGGAACTTCTGGTGAGGAAATTCTTTCTACCACAGCAAAATCAGCACCCGCTTTGCAATTTGTAATACTGGAGACCTGGCTGGGAGCAATGAAAGGTTAGGTCACTTGCTCATGGTCACACAGCCAGTCGGTATCAGAGGCTGATTTCGTACCCAAGTCCTCACCACTACCGCACCCTGCCTTTCAGCTTGCATTTTTGTCCTCTCCATAACAATTCAAATAAGATACAGGACATTTTCACCCCCTTGCAGCTGTGTACTGAAAGGAGGCACCAAGCAGTGGGAAAAACTGGGTGTAAGTAGCAGCTCTTCTATGTTCTACTTGTGTGGTCACGGACAAATTCCTTCTCTTAGCCTCAGTTTCCTCATCTGGAAAATGGGGATCATACTTAGACTAAATAATGAGAGACCATTGCAAAGCATGATGTAAATATGAACTATGGACTTATTTAGATTAGTCTTCTCATGTTATAGTAGAAAAGTGCTGGACTTAGAGACAGAGGACTAGGGTTCAAATTCTGCTAAGTCACTTATTACCTGTGTGACCCTGAGCAAGTCTGCTGCTCTGGGTTTGAGTTTTCTCATCTATGTAGACATCTATAGTATAACACAATGACTTTAAAGGTTCCCTCTAAACCCATGCACCAATTAGTCAATAAACATTTATTAGGTACCTACTAATAGTGGATAGATTTCTGACTTTGAAGCCAAGAAGACCTGAATTCAAGTCCTGCCTCTGACAAACCCTGGCAGTAAGATTCTGGGCAGGTTCTTTAACCTGTTGGTATCCCCAGGCAATTCTCTAGCACAAGGTGTTCAAATTCCATTAGAAACAGATCTCTGCAGGCTATGAACAAACTTAGGAAACCACAAATTAACACTGTATTGTGTCCTATTTTAATTTATTTTATCAAACACTTCTCAATTACATTTTAATCTGCTTCAGTACCACTAACAGCCTTGGAGCTTTCCAAGGGATCGACCCTTCTGCTCTAAGATGTTGGGACACAGACGGGTGGTAACTTGCACTGATGAAGGGCATTTCCTCCTCCCTAAGTTTTCTATGAAATCATAGATTCAGGCCTTATCCCTAATTCTTTTTCTATGCCCCAGGCATTGCAAGCACTGGTAATATAAAGACAAAAAAAAAAACCAAAAACCAGTCCTTCCCAGAGGAGTTTGAAGACAAGTAATGTCCATTCCTTTCCACTGTAATAAACCATAATTAGGTTTTGAGTCTTCATTTCTGAGAAAATCTTCATCTCCTGTTCTTTGGTTATAGGGAGTTGGGCAGTAGATGGAACGCAAACAGAAAACGGGATGCACATTGAGTTAAGGAATTACATTCGGAGCAAGGATTTTGAATTTGTTATCATGACAAACAACCATAAAATGGGCAGATGAGCTGTGTGTGATAACTAATAGATGAACACATGATTGATTTATCAAGGGATTGGCCTCCTCTCAAAGGGGTCCATAGATTAGAGGATCAAAGTTCATCTATTCCATTCCTCCCATTTAACAAATAAGTGACTTGCCCACAGGAACATAGCTAGTCAGTGTATAAAGTGGGATTTGACCCCAAGTTGTCCTGATTCTAAGTTCTGGAGACAGGGTTCCATTCTCAACTCAGCCACTAACTAGCCAAGTGAGCCTGGGCAAATCATTTCATTTCTGTCACCCTCGGTTTCCTCACACATAAAATGGGAACAAATACATCTGACCTACTTGTCTCTTGGGGTCACCATTGTGAAGATTACATGGAAGTTTTTAAGAGTACTCATGTATTAATATACAAGGTACCCTGTAAATTGTCAAGTGTTACGTAGATTACAGCAAGTCGCAAAAGAAATATTAATATAGCACACTGATATAAAGCAGCACTTCAACGTATATTATCCCCTTTAATTATAATGTGTACCTGAAGGTTGACAAAGCATATTAAAAATATTATCTTACTTCATAATCTTGGGAGGTACTTGTTATTATTAACTCTATTTTACAGATAAGAAAACTGAGGCAGACAGAGGTGAATTGACTTGCTCAGGGTCACAAGAGTCAGCACTTCCTGAGGCTGGATTTGAACTCAGATCTTCCTCACCTCAAGTCCAGTGCTCTCTCCACTGAGCTGCCCCATTTGGCTGTCCTGATAATCTTGTGAGGCAGGTGCCATTACTATTTCCATTTCATAGAGGAGGAGGGTGACTCTCAGGGTGATCATGCGTTTGATTTTTTCCCCATGGTTACAGCTACTAAGTATTTGAGATGGGGCTTAAAGCTAGGTCTTCCTGACTCCTGATCCAGTGCTCTGTCCATCATTAGTCAGTATCACTAGACAACACCTTTGTGATGATCCACTTTGACAGCGATGTCTTGTCACACATTGGTTGGGGTTTTTAATAATTTTTTTAAACAAACATCTTTTGTCTTTATATGATCATTTCCAAATGTATTCCTCCCACATCTCTACTCAGTGAATCCCTCCTTGTAACAAAGATTAAAGAGAAAGAGAAAAAAAGTCAATCTGACAAATAGATCATGTCTGACAACATATGCTAGATACTCGCTTTTCTCAGGCTCAAAGTATCACTACATGTTCTTAGTAAACATTGTGTTTTCTGATGATTCAAATCTACAGTAGAAAATGCACTTTAAAAATTACCTAACACAATTTTTTGGTGTGATTTGGTAGCTTAGATTAGCTCAGGGGTACACTCTGTAATCACCAATAGGGTATTCATTTAGATAATGACAGGGGAGGGGGGTTAGTGGATATAGCCCTGGCCTTCAGAAATAGGAAGACCTGAGTACAAGGGCCTTTTCTAATAAACTTCTCAGTGCCCCTGGGGACTCTCTAAGACTCCCAATTGGCGAGCAGCCACTTTCTGCATTGCTGGAGGAAGTTTCTTACTGAAAACATGGATGCCCTCCAAACTCTGCCCTGGACCCTCCTTTCTTTTCCCTCTATACAGTGTCACTTGGTGATCTCATCAGTGCTCAGTTGTTCAACTATCATCCCCAAGCAACTGATTCATGTTATCTCCCCTATTAGAAGGTGAGTTCCTTGACAGCAGGGATTGTTTTTACCTTTAAAAAAATTCCTAGGGCTTAGTACAATTCCAGGCACGCAGTAAATGCTTAATAAATGCTTTTGGACTTGACTTGAAATCCTTTCATGAACAAAGTTACAGGTGTCTGTAGGCATGCATGTATATATACATGTATTTATTATGGAGTGGGGTCCTCTGGAACTATATGTGCACGAGTGTACATATATATATATATATATATTATGTATGTTTTTTACATCATGACTTCCCCCAACTTGGTTTTAACATATCATGGGTCAGCACATGAAATTAAATGGGAATTTTGTGGGAGTTTTGCAGATGGCTGCAGATGACACATGAAGGCCAATTTTTCTGAGATGACTCAGAAAAATTTAGAAACTCAGAAACGCATAAAATATATGTGTATTATCATATAATATCAACAAATTTTGTCTTTTAGTACCATCATAATTCAGACTTCTCTGGTACGAAGGGAGGGCCAAAAAATTTTACACGAATGTTTCAGATCATGGCGGGCACTGTGCCCCTATGCTCACAATGTGGAAGGAATAACTGTGTATACACATACACACATATACAGACACATATGTGCAGAGCTTTGTATGTCCAACAGAAGATTTTATATTTTGATCCTGAAGGTAACAGGGAGACACTGGAGTTTACTGGGCAGGAAAATGACATGATCTGGGGCCAGCTATATACATAAATATGCTTATATATGTATGCATACATGTACATATGTATGCATGTATATGTGTGTATGTGCATACATACACACATATACACACATGGCCCCAGATCACCCCACTCCCTGGGACTGTAAAGGTCTCAGAGAACCTGATCAGCAAAGATAAACTGAACCAGAAGGAAGCAGAGAAATACAGAGAAGAAAGACCTGTTTGTCTCTCATTCCTGGCTACATTTCAGAATCAACTATAAATCATCACAGGTCTAGACCTTTCCCATTGGAAGAAAAAGGTACCTGCCTAGTTGTTCAGAAACAACCTTTCCCTTCCTGGGTTCTCTCAAGTCTTATGACTGATTTTCATCAGTCTCCCCGAAGCCCTTACCTCTCCATTAATGATGGCTGACTCCTGACTCCTTTCAGATGCTGGGTAGGCAGGGGCCAACGCAGCTGGCTTGATAGCAATCAGTTGTACGGAGCCAGAGGACGTGTCGAATGGATCGGCCACTGGCTTCCCCGTGCTGTCAAAGAGACCCGTGCCTTCCTCTTCATCGCTCACAGGCACTAAGGAAAAATACAAATGACTTCACTCCATGGTGGTTGGTGGGCAAGATGTGGTATGAGAGGTGCCACCAAAAGATGTATGATTGAATAAACAGAGGGGAGGGAGTCATGGAGAGAGAGAGAGCTGGGGGGATAACTAATGGACAGCCTGAAATTGGTCTGGGCAGCCATGAAATGGTAATGGCCTTCTGTGCTGTGGAAACTTAGAGCTTTTACAGAGGAGGTGAGGGAGGAGAGGGACAGACTGATGGACTGGCTTGAGGTCAAGAGTCCCAGGTTCTCTTCCCACCTCAGATACCTCACTGTTGGATGATCTTGTCATTCACTACCTACTCAGTTTCCTCATCTGTAAAATGAGGTGTTTTCCAGCTTTAGATCTAGGAATCTGAATCCTAAATTGTCTTTGCTATTTACTGCTTTGATGACCTTTGCTTAGAATGGTGCCCCACACACAGTGATTGCTTCATAAATGCTTGTTGACCAACAAGTCACCACCTCTCTGGGACTGAATCTCTTAATCTTTTAAAAGGAGGGGGTTAGACTAGATATTCTCTGCAACATCTTCCCGCTCTGGATCTGGGAGCCTATATAGGTTCCAGAGTCATTTAGAATGTTACCTCCTCAAGGAAAGGGACTAGATTCTTGCTTTTTTTTTTTTTGTAGACCCAGTACTTGGCACAGGGCTTAATAAATTCTTCATGGAATGACTGGGCTTCAATCTTCTTTTTTTGTGAGAGGAAAGGGTTAGATTAGAAGACTGACCAACTGCTCTAAGTCTCAAGATCCATAATAACATGAATTGTGGATGTTTACTGTGCCTTCAATCACTCAACAAACATTTACTTAGCACCTACTGTGTGTACTGTTCTAGGAATGTGAGATACAAAGACAAAAATGAAACAATCTCTGTCCTCCTCATTCTGGGGAGGGTGCAGGGAGCAGCAATATGGACATGTACACAAAGTATATATAATATAAATCTGAGGCACGTTTTGGGGAAGAGACACCAGCAGCTAGAGGAGTTATGAAAGAGATGCATGTAGGAGGTGGCCTTTGAATTGAGCTTTCATCAAAACTAGACATTTGAAGAGGCAGATGGGAGGAGGGAGTACATTGCAGCAACGGGTGACAAAGTGCTGCATGTCAAGAAGTCACTTCACTATTTCCAGCCTCAGCTTCCTCATCTGGAAAATGGGGATAATCACATTTTCATGACCCTCCTCACAGGATTATTCTTTTCTGTTATTTCCAAGATTTATGATTTCATTAACATAAGGGATCCTCTTTATCAATGTAGATTCAATAAGCATTTAAGACTCTACTACGCCAGGCTCTGTTGTAATCAGTGGAGGTTGGCAGACAAAAATACGTCTATCCCTGCCCTCAGGGAGCTTACATTTTAGCAGGAGAACAACATGTACACTGTATATGAGTAAACTAAAAAGATATAGAATATCATTTCAGAGGAGGGGGCAGCACTATCAATTGGGAGAATCAAGCAAGTCTCCATCTTTTGATGGTGGCCCTTGAGCTAAGCCTTGAAAGAGGTAGGGACGTTCGAGCAGTGGCGAGGAGGAAGCCCATGGAGCTGCGGGTAGCTTGTACATGGAGCAGTTCTCCCTGGCTGACCCTGTAGGGAGGTCACCTTTGGAACTAAAACCACTTGTCCACCATTTTGAAATTGTGCTTCATGCGCTCTGGCCGTCGTCTGCTCCCTCTGCCGGGTTCTGGGATCTGCCCTGGGGACCCCGAGATCATGCTGTGGTTTGAAGTATAACATAACTCTCCCCCATCTCCCCAGTTCCTCCTAATTGTCTTTTCCTACTAGGATGCGAGCTCCTCAAGGGCAAAGTCTGTCTTGCTTACTCATATGAGTGTCTGGCGCATACTAAGACCTTAATAAACATTCATTCATTCATTCATTCATTCATTCCATGCTACCTCCACTGACGAAGCAATAATTCGATCAACAAAATGCTGGGCTATATTTTATCTAGACTCAAATATCAAAGTTAACTTTCCATCTCATAAACATTTATTAAGTACAGAGTGTACTGTGTTTAGAAGTGGAAAAGCAAAGCTGAAATAAGATACAGTTCCTGACCTAAGGAAGTTTACAAATTAACATTATTCATAAATGTTGCCAGTCCTGTTAGGTCAAAGAGACCCCAGTTCTAGAAGACAATACTCCCAAGTAATGGAATTTCCTACTGAAATCAAAGGAATCTATACCTTAGAGGATCAGTCCTAGGAACTTGACTGATGCACAAGTGGTGACTTGCTAAGAAGATTCCCTGAGCTATCTGAAGGGAACAGTTCAAATCCTGGTCTTCCTGACACTAGGCTCTGAGCTCTATCCACCATGGCACATTGACAATCATGCAGCATTCCTTCTCAAATGATTTCACAGTTTGAGTGATTTCTTTAGGCAAAAGCAACACATACCTTCCCCACTAACAACTCAAGAGGCCAGTTTAAGGAGGCACCATGTATTTGCCTGTTGATTCTCCTAATTCAACAGAACTCACCACTTTCTTCCTGACTCAAGTCAATCCTACTCCATTGAACTGTCAAGTTGACCTTCCTCAAGCACAAGTCTGACCATGTCATCCCCTTCTCCAAAAAGTGCCCAGTGTGGGCTTTCCTATTATCTTCAGATCAAATAAATCTATTTGGCTTTTAAAGCCCTTCATAATCTGAACCCCTTCTTCCCCTCCCATTCTTCTTACAATTCCACTTTCCTCCATACTGATCAGTTCAGTGACATTGGTCTTTCTGCTACCCCATCTTTGGACTCCAGGCATTTCCCCTGACTGTTTCGCATACCTGAAATGTTCTCTCCTCATCTCTATCTCTTGGCTTCCCAGATTTCCTTCAGGTCTTAGCTGAAATCCCAGCCTCTGGGGCAGCTAGGTCATATAGTGGATAAAGTGCTGGCCCTGGAGTCATGAGGACCTGAGTTCAAATTTGGTCGTGACACTTAAGAGCTATGTGACCCTGGGCAAGTCATTAACCCTGATTGCCTTGCCAAAAATAAATAAAATCCCACCCTCTGCAAGAAGCCTCTGCCAGTCTTCTTTAACTTTAATGCCTTCCTCCTGAGATA
This sequence comes from Potorous gilbertii, assembly GCA_028658325.1. NCBI lineage: Eukaryota > Metazoa > Chordata > Mammalia > Diprotodontia > Potoroidae > Potorous > Potorous gilbertii. The sequence continues at coordinate 253,929,491 of CM053772.1, read as the reverse complement.
ATCCCCAGTTTATCCTGGACATATCTTGTTTGTATGTAATTATTTGGGTGCAATCCCCTCTGTGAACTCCTAGGACTAAGAACTAGGAGTATTTTTTTTTGACTTTTCTTTTTATCCATAGAACTGAGCATATTGCCTGGAACATGACAATACCCACTGACTGACCGCCTGAATGACAGTGAAGTGAATATTCCCATTCCAACACACTCTTCAGCTCTGATAGCTGAAATCTGTCTTCCTTCTCCCTTAACTGAGTGACAGAAGGAATTCTGGGCCCCAGCTGTATCCTTGTGACTTGCTTCTTTTTAAAGTATATCCCATTTAAATAACCAAAAGATTGAAAATGTATCAAGGGTAACTTGGCAACAGATATATCACACCCTCCGTTCCCACAAGGAAGTGATCGGCCAATTTAGGAACAAAATACGTTCTAGGTGTTACGTAAAATATGAATGTAATAGCAATTTATTTGTGATTTTGCCTGTCTACCCTCCCCCATCTTCACAACAGATTGAGATGTTATTTAAATTACCCAGAAACACACAGTTTGTATTATTCTGTCACTAAGTGTAACCCAAAAGATGAGTCCAATTAAATGTGACCTTAGAAAGTAGATAAGACCTTTCAGAATTCGTTGAAGTTACTAAAGCAGCTTGTTTGCAGCTTCCCTCTTCTATAGGAAGTCCTCCCTTCATTCTACCACCTTCTCTCTGCTAATGATGTCCTAGTTAACCAGCACATGGATTATTTGTACATATCTGTTTGGATGTTGGTTATCTCTTCAGATTGTGAGTTCCTCAAGGGCAGGGGCTGTCTTTTGCCTTACTTTCTAAGCCCAGAGCTTGGCACAGTTCCTGGCACATAGTAGGTGGTTAATAAATGCTTACCCATGGATGATGGAGAAGTAAATAGCAAAACCCTCTGCTCCTGCAATTGGGATTCATGAGATTCTACTTATCCATGGCATAAGGAGCACTGGGTAGTGGGAAGGCCTAGGGTTGAACCTTAAATGTGCTGTTAGCTAGCTATGTGGTCTCAGACACATTACTCAGATTTCTCCAGGGCCAGACTTCCTGTCTGTCACAAGAGGCTCACAAAAGCGGACAAGAGGCAGTGTGACGGCAGGGAGAGAAGAGAACTAGCCCTAGAGCCTGGAAGACTTAGATTAGTGTGATACATCCCAGCTGTGTGACCCCAGGCAAGTGTCTAGACCTCTCAGTGCCTTGAGTAATACCCTAGACTCAGTTACAGATGATCTGTGGTTCTGAATTGTGAAGGAAGGTTCCCAACACTGATGAAGTCAGGTCTGGACCAGTGAGGGGACATAACAAATTCCTCAGGCACTGAGAGGAGGAGAGACTGCCTTGGTCAGACTACATCTGGAGCATTATTGTCAGTTGAGATGCCACATGCTAGAAAGGAAATTAGCAAATTGGAATTTCTTCAGAGGACAGCCACCAAGATGGCGGGTGACCATGGTGTCAAGGGACAGCTCAAAGAACAAGGGGACCTCCACCCCGAAAAAGAGTAAACTTGGGGGAAGGGCACCACAGTCACCTTCAGATATTTAAAGGGCTATCTCCTAAGAGACTCATCCTGCTGGGCCCCAGAGGGCAGAATAGTGGGTCAAGGGTACAAGTTTTGGGAGGTAGATGTAGGTGTAACTTCAGAGAATGCTTCCTAATTCTGAGAAGTAACCAAACATGGAATGAAATGCTTCCCTCAGAAGGAAAGGGGACAGATTCCTGTATATCACAGTTGCTATAGTGGGTCCTCTCTTCCCAGTGGGGTCAGATTAGATGGCCCCTGACGATTCTTCAAACTCTGAAATTTTGTAATTTCCAAAGGGGTGGACTGGATGACTCTTAAGGCTCATACAAGAGTAAAGTTGGGAGCAGCTATGAGGCCCAGTGAATAGAGTACAGTAATTGAAGTCAAGAAGACCTGATTGTGACTCCTGTCTCAGACACTGTACATGATTCTGGGCAAATTGCTTCACCTCTCTGACCTTCAGTCTCTTCATCTATAAAGGGAAATTGGTTTTGTTAATGAAAAGGCTTTTAACTTGGGAGTCTGTGAATACAGATGACTTAAAAATTCCATCTTTATTTCCACTCACCTTTGGTTACCTTTGTAAGCCTATGTATTTTATTCTGTGCATTATTCTAAGAAGAGGTTGACAGTAGAGGCTTCACCAGAATGCCTAAGGGGTCCATGACACAAAGTTAAGAACCCTATTTTGCTGCCTCCTCTGACTTTAAATCATGGTGGTCTAGAATCTGTAAGATGAGGAAAAGAATTCCTGAGCTTCTGAACTCACAGGGTCATTGTCAAGATCAAATGAAACACTGTGTGTCAAGTGCTTTTCATCTATGGGTTAGATAAATGTGATTGTTATTAGTGACTGTAAAAACTAAGAAGAAATCACCATAACTTGTATCTAGTCATCACTTTCACTTGAAGCCAGGAAGTCTTAGATTTAAGATGTGTGTGGGAGAACAGGACCACATATCCCTCCTTCTCTGGCCAATTTCTTTATCACCCTATCTCCACTGGAATCAAGAACCATGATCAAATTAACTCTGCCATTGTTCCTGGATGGGGCATGTCAATCTAATCCCCTCCAGCCCCATTCACTGTCACCATCGAGCTACCCCCACTACATGATATGCATAATTTTTCTTAAACAACATGGATATTCTTACTTATCAGAAAATAAAATTTCCTACTTCATTGGAAAAATAAAAAGGAAAAAAAAACAAGCAAAAAATTTGCATCTCAGAGTTTTGCTTATAATTAAAAAAAAAAAGAGACTGTCTATTCCACTCCTACCACCACCTCCCCCACCAAGGCAATAATCTATACTCAAGTTTCTCTCGCTTTCATAGGTTTGGGGGTTTTGTCTGCTTGGCCAGACAGTAGACAATAAGGGTACAGTCTGATTAGATCCTGAGCTCCTGGAGTGCATCTTCTCAGGGACAAATGAGAGCAAATTTAAAAGGACACACAGATTTGCTCCCCCTGACTGAAAAAAGATACAACTGCTTGTGAGCCTTTCATCTGGGCTCAGTCCTGTTCCTATCAGAAGTCATCTGGGAACAGTGCAATGAGCACTGGACTGGAGGTTCATTACTCCTGGGGTTCAAGCCCACTTCTACCACTAACTAATTATGTGACCTGAGGCAAGTTGCTCCCCTCTCTGGGTCTCATTTTCTCATCTGTAAAACAATGGGGTTGATTAGATGCTAAAGTGTTAATAAATGCTGGATCAAGAGTTAGATCATTAGGGCTTGAATTTTGGGCGACTCTAGGAGTCTCCTCTCTGTGTCTTGCTTCCTCATGGGAAAAATGTGGAGGCTAGACTGGATGATCTCTGAGGAAATGGTCCTTCACTTTTCCTGACTCTAGACCCCCTTGGGTAGTCCTGCAAAGCGTCTGAACCCCCTTTCAGAATAATGCTTTTAAATGTATAAAATACAACACAGGGAATTAACAAAAAACCAAAGGTAAGTGAAAACAAAGATATGTTTTTTTCTTTCTCATAGAAGTTCACAGATCCTGCTCTAAGGTCTCTCCTAGCTCTAAATGTAAGAGTCAAAGTTCCTTCCAGCTTGAAAGATCTCACAGTTGAAATTAACTTCCTATGACTAAAACAACTCCATGGGAAATTCTCTTTTCAAAGCTTGATACTGCTTGTAAGCATCAAATGCTTAGATAGGCCAACAATGCCAAATGCTTTCCTGTTCCGCTCCCACCTCCCAGAACCATCATTTCCTAATCGTATCCATATGTTATCGTGAGATAGCAACTATCTCATTGACCTTGAGACTTGGATACCTAATGGGACCAGTCATGTTGAAGAACATCTCAGACATGGGCAGGGTGCAAAATTCTCATTGAAAGTGGATCTGGTGGCAGTTAAGTAGTACAGTGAATAGAGCACTGGCCCTGGAGTCTGGAGAACTTGAATTCAAATCCAGCCTCAGACACTTACTAGCTGTGTGACCCGGGGGCAAATCACTTAACCCTGATTGCTTCCAAAAAAAGTGGATTTTGCAGAGAAGGAAATCTATGTTTAGAGCATAACCAGACCAAGTGGCTCAAGACTGCATTAGAAAATTAAGCTGAACTGAGACCATGCCAGAAATTAGATCAGAAAATGATGAGAAACACATTCCCTTTCTTAATTTAAAGGATGTTATCATATAGTGATTATTCTTAGTAACCCTCACCCTGCAATAAATGCCAAGCACTAAGTAAGAGTTGATGTTGCTATTATGTGGAAAGCGTTTTCTGGGGACTCACTTCATTGCTGGAGCTCTACACTTTCTGTAATTCGACAATACAATAAAAAGGGGCATCTTGGCTTCTCCAAAATGGTGGTGATGGAGAAAATGGTGTGAGATCACACTGAGATTACACTGACAAAAAGCATCATAGATGTTCTTAGGGACCTCTAAGGACATCTAGTCCAACCACTTCATTTTAGGGAAACTGAGGCTTAGAGAGGTGAAGTCTTGATGCCTCCAGTTATAGGTAACCTCTTCCTCTTGAAATTGTATGTCAGTACATATTTTGTATTATATCAAGGTCACAAAGGGTCACTTGGAGCCAGGAAGATGTGAGTTCAAATCAAGCCTCAGAAAGCAAAGAAAGAAAGAGACAGAGACAGAGAGAGAGGAAGGAAGGAAGGAAGGCAGGAAATCTCCAGAAATCATCTGCCCTGAAAAAGCATAGTGTTTCATCGTCAGAAGGATGGTAAGCATTCAGATATTCTCAGCCAGAATTATGGCTCCTAATTAGATACAAAAACAAAACAAAAAACCTGGCCTATCTGTCATTCACCCTGAGCCCATGCACCTGCATGATATTACCTCTGAGCCATTGCCAGAAGTGCTTTTGGGGACTAGACCTGGAACTTCATCCCAGGGCAGAAAGTCCATCCACTCATGCAGATCAGGAACTTGACCGTGACAACTCCAAGCTGAAATACATCTCATATCTTTTTCTTGACGAAACAAAGTCTACTAAACCAGAGAAGGTCATGGCACCTTTAGCTAATTGAACAAAGGCAGTGTGCATAGCAAATGGTGTGCTGGAGCAGGAGGCAGGAAGACTTGGGCTCAAATCTCACTTCAAATACTTTCGGGCTGTGTGACACTGGGCAAGTCAATGCACTGATCTGAGCCTCTGATTTCTACACTATAAAACAGATAATATCGTCACCCACTTCACAGGATTGTTATTAGGATCAGTAAACTATATGCTCTTAGAGAGTGGGGCTGGTTTTTGTCTTTCTTTGGATCCCCAGCTCTTAGTACAGTTTCTGGTGCATAGTAGGTTCTTAATGAATTTGTTGACTGACTCTTAATGAGTTTAATAATAAATTTAATAAACTGGATGAGTTTATTGATTGACTAAAGCATTTTGCAAGTCTTAAAGGGTTATAGGAATATGAGCTAGTATTCCAAGACAAAATGACATATTTGGCATACTTTTAGGAGTGCAAGATCAGGTTTGGGGAGGATTTATGAATCCGCAAATTTTATTAGGATCCTTTCTGAAGGCCAGTCACTTAGTGGATAAACCAGAGGAATACAGGACATAGAATTACTACATAGTGTGCTTAGATCTCAGCTTAGCAAAGAGATTATAGATTCAGGGCAGGAAGGGACCTAGAAAGGCAGTTAATCCTACTCTCATTTTATAGAGGACATTTCAATGACTTGCCCAAGGTAATGCAGGGAATAAATATCTGAAGTGGGATTTGACCCCAAATCCCCTGACTCTAAGGTCAGGGCTTTTTCCATTGTACCATGATACCTCCAAATTCTTTCCTGTGATGCATATCAACAAGATGGAGAAATATGAACTACGTGATGTTAAAATTATGGGGATTTCGAATTTGGTTGAATGACTAGACACAAAGACAACTTAGAAGGGGGCTTGAGTGTGGGGCCTCAAGGCTCTGCCTTTGAGCTTCTATTGTCCAATCTGCTTCTCAGTGACTTGGATGAAGGCACAGATAGATGCTTGTCAAATTTTCAGATGTCATAATGTTTAGAGGAACAGTTAACATTCTGGATGATGGAGTTATTATCCAAAAGGATGGTGACAGGCTAGAGAATTAGGTGGAATCTAAAAGATGAAATTCGATAGGATAAATGTAAAGACTTGGACCTGGATACAAAAAAATCAACTCCACAAGTATGATATGGGGGAGGTATGGAAAGACACAAGTTACTCCGATGTGGCAGTCAGGCTGCATTAAAAGAGGTATAGTTTTTAGGAAAAGGGAGGTGAGAGTTGCACTATGCTCTGCCCTTGTCAGGCAGCTGGAGTCCTGTGTTCACTTTTAAGAGCACTGATAAGCTGGAGGTGGATGGTAAAGATGGTAAAGAACTTTAGGTTTGTGACATGCGAGGACATAGATGGAATTGAAGGCTCAGGGGTTACATGACAACTGAGGAGGTCATGGAGAGATTATCCCTGCTCCCTTATGCCCCAGAGGACAGAACTAGGAACAATGGGTAGAGGCTACAATGGCGACCATTTAATCTTGGTATCAGTAAAGACTTCCTGATGATGGAAACTTCCTCAAAGGTGAGAAAGAGTCTTCCTCAGGGGGTTCTAGGTCTGCCCCACTCTAGAGGTCCTTGAGCAGAGGTGGATGACCACTCGTCATGGTCACAGAGATCGTGGAGATTCCTTTCACACATGGATTGGACAAGATGGCACTGGAAGTGTCTTCAGCTCTCAAATTCTGCAATTTTGTGGTATTTCCATGTGTGAGGGAAAGGAGGAAACCAGTTTAGCTGAATCATAAAATGCATGATGGTGAGTCATATGAAAAGACCTGTTGGAACTAGACTGTGAAAGACCTTAAATGCCATAAGAGATGAGGTTTTACCAGAGAGGCGACAAGCAGCTGCTAACACCTCATATGAGCCAAGGATCAGCATTCTGTGATGGAGACAGCCATGAGCAAACATCCATTCTCACCAGCTAGGATTTTTCAGATCTTCTTTGAATAAGAACAGAGAAGCAGAGGGAGATATTGAGATGGGAGAAGAGGGCTGTGGGAATGAGCAGGGTTCAGGCTAGTGAGTCACACAGACAAGAAATGGACAGTGGAAAAGGAAGTTGCTAAAAGCAATGGTGTCTTGGGGGGTGGGGTGGGGCTATGGAGTCTCCTAGCTGCTCCTTCTTCCCCACTGCAATCCATCCACCACACAGTTGCCAAGGTGATTTTCTTACAGCATAGCTCCAACAATGGCACCTTCCCCACTCAACAAATTCTGTTGTCATTGCTCAGGTATGTCCAACTGTCCATGACCCTATTTGGGGTTTTCTTGGCAAAGATACCCAAGTGACCTTCTTCAGCTCATTTTACACATGAAGAAACTGAGACAAATAGGGTGAAGTGACTTGCCCAGAGTCACAGTTAGTAAGTGTCTGAGGCTGTATCTGAACTCAGGTCTTCCTGATTCTGAGTCACCTAGCTGCTTTGGAGTGGCTCCCTACAGATCCTAGGATCAAATATATGAATTCCTTTGCTGGCACTTAAAGTTCTTTACAACCTGGTACTTTCCAACCTTTCAAATTCTCCCATATCACTCCCTCCTCACATGCAGTGATTCTGCCAGACTGACCCATTTCTAATTCTCCAGAGGTGATATTGTCTCCTGTGCCTATGCTTTTAGATTGACTCTCTCCCTCACCTGGGAGGTACTTGCCTCCCCACCTCTGCCTCTTGGACTCCCTGCCTTCCTTCAAGACTCAGCTGGATGTAGGAGACCTTCCCCATTCCCTTCCAGATGGTAGCACCCTTTCCTCTAAGGTAACTTTCCATACACTCTGTACACATCTTGCATGACAGACATTCTATTTTCCCTATTAGAGTTTAAGCATCCAGAAGGCAGGGTCTGATTTTCTGTTTTGCCTTTCTTCCCCTCCATGCCCCTTAGTTTAGCACTAAAAAAATGCTTTTTCATTCTGTACGGTGTGTGTGTGTGTGTGTGTGTGTGTGTGTGTGTGTTAGGAGCTTGTGCTTAAAACAGCTGTGGTGCCATTTCTCCCAGCTCTGCTCCAGCAGCTTTCTCACTCTGGAGAGGCTTCCTTCCCTGTGGTCATCTCCTTCCTCAAATTAGTGCCCTCCTAATGGGAAACTCCATTTGAAGATGTGCCCATATCAGCTACAGTTTACTTCTCTGCCTGCTGTGTTCCTTATTCATTAGACCCATCCACCTTGTTCTCCACTTGGGCACCATCCTCCAACACTCCACCCCACCAGCCCCTTTCTAGATGTGGTATCCCCTCCCCCCCTTAAGCTTCTCAAAGCTGAGAGCTGTGTTTTTGCCTTTCTTTGTAACTACTGTGCTTAGTATAACCTGGCACATAATCAGTCCTTAATAAATGTTTGCTGACTGACTGACTAACTAAGTAGTAGGGGTGTGTATCTGTTCAGGGTTTCTATGGCAGGAAATGTCAGGCTGGTAGTGGTATGTAGGTGGCATGTATACCTGTGTAAGAACAGTGTACATTTCTGGTGTGAAGCTGTGCCCGTGTGGTCATAGTAGACATTTATTTAGTGAGGAGGTACACCTCCCCCAGGGGGAGGATGCATCTCTTTGGGAACAACTGACATTTATTGAATGCCTACTATATGGCAGGAGTCAAGGATCCAGACACAATACTGAAAAGGTCTCTACCCTTTAGGGGCATCTGTACTATATGCATACACCATGTATGTAGATGGATACCAGGAATATAGATCCAGAGGTGGAAGGGACCCAAGAGGTCAGCTAATCCAATCTCCTCATTTTTTACAGATGAGGAAATTGAGACCCAATGAGTTTATGTGATTTACCCAGGGTCACTAAGGATCTGAAGCAGCATTTGAACCCAGATCTTAGTGTCTTTAGGTTCGGTACCCTATCCATCATACTATGTATAAAAACAACTACAATTAATTTGGAGATTGTGGTAGGGATGTGTGTGAATATGTGAGCCTTTAAGGGAGGGGGGGGGGTATCTGCAATACTCATGTGCACCTGAGAAGGCAGCATTGTGCAGTGGAAAGAACGTTGGCTGGGAAACCACTTCTGAATCTTATTAGCCAAGAGACCTTGACTCACTCACGGATAAAATAGAGGTGATGCTCCTTGTCCCACCTCCCTGAAACCTCAGTGAGCTTTGGGAGCCCTCAGAGCAGGACAGGGGTGGTGAGGATGCTTGTCCCAGGAAGGGGGAATGGTAGCAGGGGGTGGGCGACACTGCCCTGGCCCCTGGCTCCCCTCTCACCATTTCTCTTCCTTCCCTCCTCTTTTGTCACTTTGTGCTGCTGCTGCGCTGTGGCCGCTGCTGTCACGTTCTGGGGCGAGGGTCTCCCGGGACTGGGCTTCCCTGATCCGTTGCTAAGGACTGAGCCATTCTCACTGGGCGACCTGCTGGAGGTAACCATGGCAACAAGGGAGGCAGTAAGTTTCTGGTGGAACAAACCATCTCAAGGTTATAGACTCAGCCCCTTCACCGGCCAGAGGGGCACACACTTACATTCTGACCTCCCACAAGGGAACACTTGAGCGTGCACACGCACACACGCGCGCGCACACACACGCGCTCACACACACACGCGCGCACACACATACCAGAGCCAGGACAAGTGTTTTACAAACACTCAACTCGGAAAGGGCGTTCAGGGAACTCAGTTGCCAGTCTGATTTTTCTTTAACTTCTCTATTGCAGCTATGGAAACGGTGAATAAGACAGGCTTCCTTCTAAGCCACTTTGCCAAATGCCAAGCTTTGGGCTGTCACAAAGGCCAGTCACTTCACAGCCACATCCTTGCCACTCAACATTCCTTGTGTTGGGGGTGGGGGGAAAGCTGATTTTTTGGTGCTATTTGCTTCTCTACCATCCCTGCCTCCCCTTCCCCAGGGAACCCCAACACAGGACCACAGACAGAGCTAGAAAGGAACCATAGCCGATGGAGAGTGGGACTTGGAAGCACAAGGGGGATTTGAATCCTGCCTCAGACACTAACTGTATGGGATGTGACTCCAAGCAATTCACCTGAAGTTTAGGCGATTTTTAGTGTGGCTTTTTGACCGAGCCCAAGTTTTACAAAACAAATCCTTTTATTAAGGAGATTTGCTCTGTGAAGTTTGGATTCAGTCAAAGGGCCGCACTTGAGGACCTAGAGGGCCACATGGAGCCTTGAGGCCACAGGTTTCCCTCCTCTGACCTCAATTCTCCCAGTCTGTTTCCTCATCTGTAAAATAAAACTAATTATGATAGTACCTACCTCCCCAGGGCTGCTTTGAAGACCCAGTGGGGTAACATATGCCGACACTCTCCTTACAGCACTCTGTAAATGATTACTGTTAGTCACTTAGATGACGCAGTAGATAGAGCTCTGGACCTGCGGTCAGGGAGGCCTCAGATCTTACTAACTGGGTGACCCTGGCCAAGTCACTTCACCTCAGTTTGCCTCAATCTATTCAGATGGGAATGGCAAACCACTTCAGTATCTTTGCCAAGAGACCCACGGACAATGTGGTCCACAGGGTCATGAAGGATGAACATGACTGAAATGACTGAACAAGGCAACCCTTAACTTTAAAGATGAGGACAGAGATCCATAGGGGTTGGAGAGATTCAGGGCACAGGGACCTTAGAGACCTCTTAGTCTGATCAGTCTTACCTTACAGGTAAGTAAGTTGATAATAGATATGTATGTATGTGTATATATAAATATATATAAATACACACACCTATCTACACAAATATATGTATATGTGTATAAATAAATTATAAATATACATACACATATGTGTGTATATTTATACATATATACACATTTATATATGTTTATCTTTATACATGTATGCATACATACATACATACATACACACACGTAAATATTTCACTGGTTTAAGGGAATCCTGGTGAGGAAAGTCCCTTTAACAGTGCCAGTCAGCCTCTGCTCTGACATTTACAGTCTTAACAGTTTCCTGGGACACTGAGGGGTCAAGTCACTTGCTCGGGTCCCAAAGGGGAAACTAAAGCCAGGTCTTCTTGATTCTGAGATAGAACCCCTGTCTCCATTATGCTGCCTCTCTCCTGGTACCCAGCAGACCTTTAATAAATGCTCGCTGACTTGGGCATGGTGGGGCATGATTGTAATTCCTGCTCCTGCTGGGGCATCTCTTGAGTTCAGGAGTTCTGAGCTGTAGTGGCCTATGCCAGTCAGGTGTTCACACTAAGCCTGAGGAGGGCTTCAGGCTACCTAAGGAGGAGGGAACTGGACCAGGTTGGAAACAGAGCAGGTCTAAGCTCCCATGCTGGTCAGCAGTGGGATTAAGCCAGCAGTGGTCCCTGCAGTCCTAGCCTGGGCAAGATAGGGGCACCTGGTCTTAAAATAAACAAATAAATGTTTGTTGATTGAGAGTGAACCATAGAAGAGACTTCATGATTCATTGCAACCCCTTCATTTTAGAGATAAGGAAAAAGAGGCCCACAGAAAGAAAAGGGACATCCCCACCCTTCCTCAACCAGGCTGCTGTTCCTGGCTCATCTGCTATCAGATGCTATAAAGCTATAGGACTGGGGGAACTTTCCATATCTTCCTTCACTCCCTCTCTACTGCCCTTGGTCCTTCTGTATTGAGAAGAACAGTTTGTAGTAAGAAACTGCATTTATTTCTCTCCTTAGCCCCAGACTAAGCTCTCATCTCCTATTGACGAAGATCCTCATCGTCACTGGCTACCTGGGTCAGCTTTGGTGGAACAAGAGTGGAAGCTGCCTCATTCCACACAAAAAGTTTCTTTCCTTTAATGGGAGGCAGAGATGCCCAAGTAACGTGAAACTTGTCTCCTTTCCACTCTTTACTGTCCTAATTCTGAAGAGAATGGTGTCCCCGAGGCCCACAACAGGAACAGATGGATGGTCAGGGAACAGTGAGCAGGCCAGTTTTCATGTGGGATGGAAATGGTGTAAAGGAAAGTAGTTATAAAAGGAGACTGAGAAGGGAGGAGGGAGTCAGATGGTGCAGGGTATTCTAAATGCTATGCTGAGGAGTTGGCATTTTATCCCAGAGGCAATAGGGAGCCACTAAGGGAGAGGGAAGGGACATGGTCACTGCTATGTTTTGTGAATATCCATTTGGCAGCTGTTGGGACATAACGGATGGGTTGGAGGGGAGAGACATTAGAGAAACCAAATTAGGATGCAGCTGCATGGCTAAAATAACACCCTTAGTGCCAACCACCCAGGGCCATTGTGAATGTCCAGTCTGATAGAAATGTCGATGCTTAACACCATTAACAAAATAGTACCTGAAGAGTGATTCCCTCACACATGGACTTCTGCTCATTCAGCAAAGATGTTATCACATGCTATCTGTAGAGCACCGTGCTAGGCACAGTTATCCACAGAAAGAGGAAAAGTATTCTCATGTACTCACTAACAGTCTCATCTGCGCTGAGTACTAGGGGGACATAAAGGGGATCTTATTTACTGTAGTACAGCAAATGCATACACACACGCACACACATATAGATGTATATACATGCACATGTGATTGTGTATATGTATGTATACATATATAAGGCTACATGCATGCATGTGTGTATATGTATGTATATATGCTTAAATATAACTTACATATTTTAATATATAATATATACATGCATGGATTTATATGTATGTGTAGATATATGTGTATATATCAGTATATGTGTATCAATATGCCTGACATTTGTAAAGTGGTTGATGCTTTTTAAAGTACTCTAAGGTACATTGATACAGAGAACCCAAAGAATTGTCTCTAAAAACAATAGCTAGCATTTATATAGAAGTCTTAAAATTTGCAAAGCGCTTTACAAATATTATCTCATTTGATTCTCACAACAATTCTGTGAGATGGAGGCTATTACTATTCTCATTTCACAGGTAGGGAAACGGAGGCTGGGAGAGTTTAAGGGACTCACCCAGGGTCAAACAACTAGTAGTGTCTAAGGCTGGATTTGAACTCAGGTCTCTGAGCAGAGCAATCTTATCCACCATAGCACCTAGCTGATTTTATGCCTTGGGGATGATATGAGTCAATAAGTTTCACTCAAGAACTCAGCTCTGTTTTTATACCAGTCCTTTGATTAGTTAGAGACTATGTCTAGAGGGAAATGGTGATTGAAACGCTTGGGTGTTTCAATTTGAGATATTTTTAGAACCCATATACATGATAGCATAAAAGCCACTTTGCAGGGGCAGGAAAGTAATGACATTTACATAAGGAGTTCATCACCCCTCAGTGATCTGGGCGACTCTCTGGGGCTATATGATGAAGAGATTGGCGTTTCCTCATCTAAGAGTCCCCAGGAAATCATAGGACTTGGCTCCATTTCTGCCCTCTCCTTACCAACACACTAAAAACATGGAAATCAAGCTCACCCCTTTGGTTATGGATAAATTAAGCACCCTAGAAAACCCACTCATGCCATTAAATGATAGGAGCTGAATTAAAGTAAATGACCATTGCAACGTCTTTGCAAACTGCTTTTCTATTGGAATATGCCACATCTATCCATCACTTTCCACTACCAGTCAATCAAATAGCAAGCACTGGGCCTGAGATCACAACGAGGAATGTGCCATCTTCTCATCTTCCTTTGAGGGGCTGTGTAATTGCCACCTCTTTTGTGAAGCCCTCCCCAGTCTCCTGGGTTGAAAGTGTTCCTCCCTTATTTTCTCACACCTTTTGATGTGTCTCCTTGGCCTCTTCTCTCCTTACCTTATACTATACATACAGGACCTCGATTTGTTACATGGAGCATAATCCCTCACACTTGACATTTTATCACCAGTGGAAGGAGGTTGCAAAGTGTCTGTGCAGATGACTAGCCAGCTATCCTACCTAGGATCTTTTTCAGAATTCAAAGAAATCACAAAGTGCCATTTAACAAAACACCCCCAAAATGAATTCCCAGGACTTGCCTGCCATTTTCCCACTTCATCTCTGGGGGTGGGGTAGGGTGTGCCCTACATGCATACCTCTTCCTGGTTTCTGTGGACTGGGCTGTTTTAATGGTACTTCCGTCTTGGGCAATCTCTCTTTCCTGGGAGGCAGGAGCATCTCTGACCGGAAGAGGTAGGACCACTGTTTCCTGGGTCACCGGGATGACCTCTTCATCAGCTCCTTGTTGGCCCAGATGTTGTTTGGCATAATCAAAGCCTTGAACTGGCTGTAGAGAAGAAACATTGATGGATGTGTACATTTCCTAACAAGTGTTGAAATACATTGACCTTTAAGAGGCAGCAAAAGGGAAAACTCACTCATTCATTTGACAAATATTTACTGTCTCTGAGGAGAGGAAGGTCCCTGGCAATAGGCAAACCCCACCCTGACCCCTTGCTGTGAATGTAGATTTGAATAAGAGTCACCCATGAAAAAAGTAGTATAGTATCATGCAGAAATGGAGCCATTAAACATGATATCATAGTGCCCTGCAGCCCACATATTGACTTAGAAAACTACATATTAACATGATCTATGTTCTATTGAATTTTTATTTATTGTAAATTAAATATTTCCCAATTACAATTTATTCTGGTTTGGGCTTCGCTTGGGAGTATTGTAGACCATGTGATTGATACTTCTGATATAATGAATCAAGAGATAATCTTGAAGCTAAGAGGTCCTGGGTTCAAATCCTTCCTCTGCCACATATGGACTGTATGACTGGGCAACTCATTAAGACAAGTTAGTGAGAAGTTACTGCACTTTTCCTCATTCAGAGTTCCCTATGCCAGAAAAATCACAGTCTTAGGTGATATTCCTGTTCCCATTAACAAGTAACATTGTTTTCTGGTTGTCTCCAAAGTCCGTTAAAGTTTAAATCTGCACTAAGACTTGCAGGACAGCCTGTATAGAGTTTTCAGATTGGCAAAGCACTGTCCCTTGTTCCATTAGAATTTAAGTTTCCTGAGGTCAGGGAGTATTTCAGTTTCTGTTTGGATCCCCAGTTGCTAGCTGTTAACAGTAACTATTACTGTAACTAACATTTATATGTCCCAGGGACTGTGCTAAGTGCTTTGCAAATATCTCTTGATCCTCACAGCAACCTGGGAGGTTTTACAGATGAGGAAACTGAGGCAAAGATTAAGAGACTTTCCCATGGTTACACATAGTAAATGCTTAATAAAAGGTTGTAGAATGGGTGGATAAACTGTTGATGCAAGCCCCACAAAAGCCCCCGTAAGATACAATCCAGTTATTAATATATCCACTTTATAGCTGAAGAAACGGAGGAAGGACATGATGAAGTGCTTTGTTCACAGTCACATGGCCACCAAATGTCGGCGTGGGATACCCTAGATCCTTTAAGGCATGGAATCACCTGATAGATTTGGACATTTAATAAGGAAAAATTTAGTTCTGGAATCTAAATAAGCACAATAAAATTTCCTTAATTCAGCCTCATTTAGAATTTGTGGTCATTCAGATCAGGCTGGTCCTTTTCTCTGCACTGACTACAGACAGAATTTGTTAAGCAAATTAATCGTATAAACAAGATTACAGAGGGTTTGTTTAACCTACTTGGGAGAATAACCGATCATTTCACGGACTTCAGAACATTGATTGTGCAAGCTCAAAGACATTCCTAAATTGGAATGAAGATTATTTCTTTTTTAAAGCAAGCTCAGCAGGACCTCCTCATCGACAAAGCATCATTAGAAGCCAGATCCATGTCTATCATGGAATTCAAGTAATCGCCATGTGACCTTTTGACAAAAGCCAATTTCTTTGCCTGGGAGATGAAGACCATAAGGCGCTATGGGTATCCCAGGAGTCCTGGGAGGTTTGGATGAAAAATAAAAGCCTAGTTCAATGCACATGCCAATGTAGGGCACCATCATCCTTATTGTTAATACAGAAAATGGAATTTCTTTCAGTCTTCAGACTTTCTTACATTAGACCAGCCTTTCTCATTTATTAGCAGGCAATCAATGAGGTTTAATTGGACCTGCAATCCTTCCTGAATATGACAGCTGTGAGCCAATGGGATATATATGTTCAATTTACTCAACAGCAAAGAGAATTGGCTTTCTAAGAAAGCCCCTATTTTTCCTTGCTTTCCTTTCCTGGTGTGTTAGTCCAGACAGGACTTTCTAGTAAATCACAGTTTAGATCAAACTGGCAACAGTCTTTTCCATCAAGCTAATTTTAAGGATTAATTGTAATCCCTGCTTTCTGATTCTATCTATATTTACATCCTTCCCAATCAAAGGAAGTTAAGAAAAACCACTAAGGTTCCTTCTGGCTTTACCTCTCTATGTCAGTACATTGCCTTAGGATGTAACCCACACAACCACAATTCAATGAATTAGAAAGACATTCACTAATAATAGCTAGCTGGCATTTATAGAGGGCCTTACAGTTTGCAAAGCACTTTATAAACAGTATCTCATCTGATTCTCACAGGAAAACTGGAAGGTGGGTGCTAATATTGTCCCCATTTTACAAATGTAAAAACTGAGTCTAACAGAGGTGAAATGACTTGTCCAGACTCACACAGCTACCTAGCATCAGACTTAAACTTAAAAAGACCAAGGTCTTCCACTGCATGCAGAGTCATCTCCAGTCAGCCTGATCTCTGTCTTGCTACTGAACCCAGATAGCTCTGGAGGAGAGAGTGAGGGTGGGAACTTTGCATAGCCTTGCCTCACTTAAATCCAATTCACTTGTAAATCGAGACATCTCCTTCCTGACGCCATTTTCCCTCTCGGAAAATGAAGGACAAGCAGCCAGAGGACAGACAGATTTGAAAACAGGTCAGCACTCTATCCACTGCCCACCTAGCTGCCCCTTTTGGGTGTACTTTGCATTTACTCATCTGAGTACAAATTGCATGCCTTCCATAGAACATAAGTTCCCTGAGGGCGGGCACTGTTCTGTTTTGGTCACTGTATCTTTGGTGCAGAGCACAAAATCTCGCAATCAATAGTCATAATGTCAGGCATTGTGCTTCAGGGGCTAGAGATATATAGTCAAAAATTCATTATCTTCTGTCCTGAAGAGACACAAATTCCATGAATGGAAACTACATGTATGTATAAAAAAAATGCCCAAAACATACATGACAGAAACAAAAGGTTCATAAAACCTCATAAACAGTTGCTGAGTTAGGCTGCTCTCCCAGGTGAAATCTATTCTAGTTGATGAGATTTGCAATGTTCCCAATGCCTGGGACTTAGATTATGGACTTGAAAAATAAAGATTTTGTGGCAAAAAAATTTTCTCTTCTTTTTTAGGTCACTGCCCAGATTCTAAATGAAACAACACAGAGCCTTTGGCTACCCTGGAAATAGTATTATGGAGGCTGGCCAATCAACGTGAAAGGACAGAATGCTAATTTGGCAAGTCTTTCCTGGGTAATTGTACTTCTCTCCTCCATGACTTTTCCTCCTTGGAACTCCCTTTGGTTTAGAAGAGTACCTCACGCACTTAGTCAGAAGATATTGTGTAACATGAGCATGTGTGTTGGAATCAAATGCCCCACCTTGCGGTAAGCTCCATGAGAACAAGGATTGGGTCTCATTTTAATTCAGCATCCCTAACTCCCCAGTGCTTTGCCTAGTGCTCAAGCTGCATTAGGGACCCAATAAATGTTGGTTGAATTGAAATCCTACGATTGTCTCTGAACACAAGTAGCACCATCATCATGAAATCTCAAGAGATAATTGTGGTCTCCCAGCTCTGGACTACAGATGAGAAATAGACTTGTAAAAGCCTGTGGAGGTCTATAGCATAGGGACAGAGGGAAGAACATTCCCCCAGATTCATATTTCTGGGGTCAGGGACCATCAGGACTTGGTAACAGTCCCAACTCTTGGCTCAGGAAAGGAATGGGGCTAAGGAGGGGAAGTAGAGTCTCTGTTAAGTTCCAGTCTGACCCAGGAAATAGATCCTCTAACTTCCTAATTCTTGAATCCTTTAAGTGCTCACTCTGAGGTCCCCCAGCTTGGCAAGGTCCCCCCTGTAGCACGTGGTCTGCAGTAGCAGTTCCTTTCACAAACAGCAGTTATGGTATATTAGCAAATTCATGGGCAATGTCTTCAGAAGCTGCTTTCACTAGCTTGCATGCTTTCCATAACTCAATTCATAGGATTTAGAGATAGAGGCAGGGGTATGCTGGTAAATGATTAACAATTGACTCCCTCTCCCAAAAATGTGTTCATGACACACATTTAAGTTTAATCTGTATTAGTATTTTCTCCATTACTTTCTTAAAGTTTAGAAAATCAACAGGACAATAAATTAGAAACGTTTGCTGATTTGGGGAGGGGGTGGTAAATGCTCATGTTGGAAATATACAATTGGTTCTTGAGCTGTTTTAGCATGCCCTTGGACAGAGGGTTCTCAAAGATAATTTAGTTGTAGGATCATCAGTCTAGAGTCAGAAGGGACCTTAGAGGTCATCTAATCCAACCTCATCATCTTACAGATGAGGCTCAGAGAAGTTAAATGACTTGCCCACAAGTCATACAGGTAGTAAACTGCAGAGCTCGAACTGAAACATTTCTTGTTTCCCCTGACAAGAGTATATGGAGGGGAAGGGACTGTTTCTTTTTTCCCTTTATATCTCAATGCCTAGCAGAGTAACTGACACTCATGGTGATTAATGATATCTGTTATTCAGTTCTCTTTGCATGATGCCAAACGGTGTCACAATAAACTAAAGCGAATGGCAAAAGCCCTCAAGTCCTGGCCATCAATTCTTCACTAATGATAATGGAGAGATTGAAAAGGGGGTAAAGGGCGCTCAGAAACACATGCAGTTCTTAGACCATCTGCAAACTGTTCCCCAAAAGGGAACTGGACAAAAGTACAGACATTGACTCCAACAATTACCACTGCTAAGTTTAACCACAGCAAATCACTACAAGAAAACCAAGAGTCCAGAAACTGCCTTAGCCAGTGGACACTTGATATCATGGCCAAAACAAGACAGGGCATTCAAGGGCCACAATGGTTTAAGAGGCAAGCTCATTTTCAAAACACTACAAGGAAAACAACTAAAAATTATGAACAGTATTATTTTTTACAACAGTGAAAAGTAGTTGAAAAACAAAGAACCTGCAGAAAACTGGGTGTGAGGCCCAGCTAAGCCGGTTCAGGCCAAAAACATCAATTATTAAAACTGGGAAACAACAAACAGACATGAAGTGGAACAGACCTGCAGGTATTTATTTCTACAACCATCTATACTCATCACTGATGATACAGCCTAGTACATGGGAGTCCACAGTTAATTTTTTTAAAGTAGACTTGCCACCCATAGTTTTACAGGAATAGGGTTTGTCCATTAAGCAAATGACAAATAACATTACATAACTGCCCCTATATTATAACCCTCTGAGGTCCATTCATCTGTTAGAATGTAGCCCAGTGTAAATCCCCATGACCTCACTTCTCTAGGTGATTCTTGATTCTAAGCTTTCATTTATTCCCTAGGGAAGCATTTATGAAATGTTTATTATATGTCAGGAAGTATAAGAGACACTGGGGACTCAAAGATAAAGACAAAACAGTCCCCACCCTTAAGGAGATTACTTTCTGGTGGGAGAGAGAGACAGAGAGAACAACCTACACAAATAAATAAGTAAATAATGAAATACTATAATAAATAAATATATTGTTTTTATTATATATTATGTATATTATCTTGTATGTATGTATATATGTTGTATGTATCTACATATACACATATATGTGTGGAGAGAGGAAGGAAGAGGAGGTAATGAGAGAGGAGGAGAGAGAGAAGATAAAGGGAGAGAGAGGACAGAAAAAGAGGGGGGAGAGAGAGACTCAAAGAGAGAAAAAAGCAAGAGAGACAGAGAAAGAGAGAGAGAGAGACAGAGAGAGATCCTAACAACTTGAGACTGGATGGGAATCAGGATGATCTCATGGAAGAGGTGACCCTGAACTGTATCTTGAAAGTAACTAGAGATTCTAAGAAGGAGAAGGGAAGAAGGATGGCATTCCAGGCACGGGGGAGAGCTTCTACAAAACCAAAGAGATGGGAGATGGAAGGTTGTACATCAGATGAAACATAAAAAAACCAATGGGAAACCATCGGGATGCTTTATGACTGCTGAAGGCTTAAAATTCAAACGAAGAGGCAAAAAAAGAATGACAAATGAAAGGAGGGAGTGAAGCACTAAAATTGAACCTGCTGTCGTGTGCCATCAGATATGAGATCCGAATTTCCCATCCTAGGATGAGGAGCGCCATGGATCACATCATTAGCGGCCGCAGTCGCGGTGTCACACATAGTACCTGATCTCTGAAGATGGGTGCAGATGTTCACGCCCACAGATCCCAGGAAAGCCACCCTAACCTTCTCTGTGCAATCCCTTACATTCAGCTTAGTTGGGCCAGCAGGGGTAACCCGATGGTCCTGTGGAACTCTGACAGAGAGACTGAGGCTACCCAGCTTCTCTGGCATCCTTCCCTGGGGCCCTACGGAATAACATGGCAGGCCAACTTTGCCATTCCCTCCCATCCCTCTGTCACTAATTGAATTCTGTTCACACAGGCAGGGCTGTGGGAAGCATTGTAGGCAGCTGGGTCTTTTCTGAAGGGCTGCAGTGCTGCACAGTCTACTGCAACAGCCATTAAGACTGCAGTACAGTAAAAAAAAAAAAAATCCTAGTGGTCTAGCTACCCCCGACAGAGAGTACTGGAAATCAAAGTGACCATTTCAGCCTCTCCCAGAAGGTAATTCGGTTCACCTTTGCTCAGAATTCCCCACAAGGGAAGCCATGTAGACTTGTCTGCTTCCAAGGCAGCCCAGCCTGGTAGAACACAGAACACAGTGGCCAGGAAAGAGGCGACAGAGACATCAGCACATGCTAAGAAAGCTGGACAAACTTGATCTGCCCCAAGGACCTCCCCAGCACAGATTTTTAGCTATCACCATGTGTTTTCTAAGGTAGCTTTTAAATGTGGGCGGATTCTTATCTGAGGTGTGCTGGGCAGGTGGCAGGATCAGAGCTGAGCATCGGGCTAGTTTCACCTGCAGGGGCTCAGCTGTGATAGGAAGCCCGGCATCTCTGTGATGCCTAATAGGCTCCAGGTGTCACTGAGATGGGCTGAGCTGAGAACAGCCCCTGTGTGGAAAGATTTTCCTCTTTTTCCTCTTGGGTTCTAAATGACACCTGCTGAATTAGACTTACAGACCACCCAATCATAGACACCCTTTCCCCACTTCTGTATCCCAACCCCCTCATTTTACAGACAAGGAAAAAGGCCCAGAGAGATGAGTGACTTGTCTAAGGTCACAAAAGTAGCACATGGCAGAGTCTAGATTTGAACTCAAGTCCTCTGAATCTTGTTCCAATATTCTTTTCAATGAACCCTAAAGCCTATATAGTAACTATTACAGAGAGCAGTAGTCTTCCCAGTTAGATTATTCAGGGGTAGGAGGCAGGGTGATAGGATGGAAGGGGGAACTGACCAGGCAAGCAAAAGACTCCTTAGTAAAACCCCAAACCCGTCATTTCCTCAATTCAATAAGCCTTCATTAAGTGCCTGAGTCATGCAGTATGGTAGTAGCTAGTGTGAGACCTGAAGTCAGGTACAACCAGGGTTTAAATCCTGCCTTTGACATATAGTGGCTGTGTGACTCTGGACAAGTCACTTAACCTCTAGGCATCCCCACACAACTTTCAATTGTGGATCTGTACTAGCTAAAGTTTATTCACCAGGAACAGGAAGGAAGGAAGGAAGGAAGAAAGAAAGAAAGAAAGAAAGAAAGAAAGAAAGAAAGAAAGAAAGAAAGAAAGAAAGAGAAGTGCCAGGATATAGGCTAAGAGTTGGAGGCTTAAAGAGATAAATAAAAGAATACCTGCCCTTTAGGAGTTCGCACTCTGCTGGAGAGAAATGACACATACACAGATACTTTACAACTTAAATAAAGACAAATCTCAGGGAGTGGGAGTGGGAGAGAAGAGGCACTCCTAAAAACTAGAGATAATGGGAAGACTTCTTGTAGGAAATGTTATCTGAGCTCTGACTCTAAGAAGGTAGAAACATAAGCAGAGGTGGGAATGAAGGGCATTCCAGGGTCTGCTTGGGCAAGTGGGCATCAGGTTTGCCCTTTGTAAAAGCTGGGATTTGGGATGAGAGGATCTCTAAGGTCACTTCTGGCTCTCACATTTTATGATGCTATGTTTCTAGTTCTTTGGGGATCCAATTGATTAACCAGCCAGCACTGTGCTAACCTCTGCCTTCACTGATTTTATGTCCCAATGGTAGAAGACGCCACAGCACTGACTTTGCAATAGGTTAACAGGTTGAACAAAGAACTTTTCTAAAGAGTCTGGTGCTGCTGCCATCAGACATACCCTCTTCCCTGTCATCGTTCCTCTTCTTTACCAACTGCTCTGGTCCAAGACCAAAGATCCCCTAAGTATCTTTCTTCCAGGTTGATAGAATCTACTCAACACTGAAGCAGAGATTTAAGGCAGATCTGATGTGGCCGAGGCTTTAATCAACTACTTATACCTGCCTTGACCATTAGACAGGACTCAGCACTCACAATCTTCCCTACACCTCAAGTAATTCTCCCCTTCCCCTGCATCTACATGACATCCCTTTGTTTTCCACCTCTTGCTCAGAAATTGATACTTAAATCAATATTACCATTGCTGCTTTGAGGGTTGTAATGATCCCCTACTCTACAACTCTATCCTGGGAGTCATAGGCTGCCCAGACAGAAAGCCTCTTTCCTGGCTCCTTCTCCCCCCTCCCTCTAACCCATTTCTCCCACCCTATGGAATTCCGTTCTATTGTTAATAAGCCTTCCTTCATGTTAGCCCTTCCCAGAAATGACTTTGTAGTTTTCTTTGTATGGCTTTTTCTCCCATAGAATTTAAGTTCCTTAAAGACAGGGACTGCTTCATTTTTGTGACTGTATTCCCAGCATGCCCAGCACAATGCTTGACACATAGTAGGCATTTAACAAACTCTTCACTGAGATAAACTGTATTTAATCCAAGTGAGTTGAATTGGATTAAATTGAATAAACGGCTGAAATGACAGAAGCACTTTGGAAAAGTACAAAGAATACTGGCCTTGGAACGAAAGCTTGCCTTAGAATCCTGCCTCAGGAATGAGACCTGAGTTCAAATCCAAGTTCTGCCACTTACTACTTGCGTGAGCCTGGGCAAGTCATTTTGCCGATCTAGACCTCAGTTTCCTTCTTTGTAAAATGAGGGTGTTAGATTAGATGACCTCTAAGACCTCATCTAACTTGGTATCTATGCTTCCTTTATCTCAAGATTATCTTTCCCCCCAGACTTCCAACTCTCTCACCTTGATTTTCAGTTACCTTTTTTTGAATTGTCTTCTCCCATCAGAACGTAAGCTTCTGAGGAAAGGGACTGTCTTTGTTTCTATGTGCATTCCCAGCACTTAACCCAGTGCCCTGTATGCAGTGAGTGTTTAATAGATGTTTATTGACTTGACATCCAGTGTTCCCAATAAGCTCTCTTCCAGCTTTCATAATCTGTGACTCTCCCCTCCCTGAGTCCCCAAAGGGTGTTCCAACACATGTCCACAACAGACCTTCTCCCACTTACTTTTGCCCTCTGAGGCAGGTTCATCATGGTGTCTGGCTTGAAGTCATTCTTATTCTTCCTGCAGAGCACTGCCGTGATGATGATGATGATCACGGTGACCACGGCAATGGGTGCCAGGACAGCAGCGATGATCCACAGGTTGTTGGGAGGGTTTTTAACGACCGCTAAAGCAAAACAAGACAAGATAAAAAGAACAGGACCAAGAAAGAGCAATAAGTGAGGAACCCAGGTCAAGGAAAGTCCTCAATCTGCGGTCAGGAGGAAACCCTTCTTTTCCCAATAGGACACCAGAAACAGAAGACAACAAGGGTGCAATTGTGAAGTTTGGAAATAGGTTTGTTGAGACGAGCTTTCCATGAACCAAGATCTGGTGTGAAGGCAGAGTGAGATTCCGTGAACTCGCTTTGGCATTATTTGCATCAACAGATGAGTAATCATATTATTAATTTCTGTAAATAGCTCATTAGGCAATGTGTCTCTGTTGACATTTAAATGTTTATTGCTGCTATGGTTGTAACCAAACATTTGTATTTTAGTCTTATGACATGAATACAAAAAAAATCTATTTCCTAAAGATAGTGTAGACTCATCTTTGGAAAATGAGAAGCAGCATAGCCCAATAGATGGAGAGCTGGACTCAAGAGTCATGGAGATCTGAGTTTAGCTCTTGTTTCTGACACATATTGGCTGCATTAGCCTGGGTGAGTAACTGAATGTCTTAGAAGGCATTTCTCTAGAAGCTGCAAAGAAAGGGCTAGTCTACATTTGTAGAGTGACTATACTCATTTGGGAATTCCCTATACCAATAAATCTAGTCCTTGTTCCTATAGACCAGGGGTTCTTAAGCTGGAATCCACATATCTGTTTTGTAAAAATATTTTATAATCATTTCTTTAGAATTGGCTTCCTTTCTGATCCTATGTGTTTTTATAAATGTGTTCTTCATTTAAAAACAATCTGACTTGCACAAAATAATGCAATGAGTGGAAATAAGAGAACATTGTATACAGTAATAGCAACACTGTTTGAAGAATATGTTCAAAGTTCAAAGAACTATGAATGACTAAGTTATTCTAAGTATCATAAATGTTTAGTTTGACTATAAAGGACGTAGGAAGGAAGATGTATTCTACCTCCAAAGAAAGAACTGATAAATAACTTAAAATGAAATAAAAATAAGTAAATAAAAATAAAAACAAAATTCTGAGAAGGGGACCATAGACTTTACCAGACTTTCCAAGAGGTCCATGACACAAAAATGTTAAGGACCCATACTATAAATAGTCAAATGTTTCTTTTATGGACTACATTCTTAAAATTCTTTTACATATGAACATTTCCATATTCAAAGAACAGAAAAAGAGTGCTGAATTTGAGACCATAAATCTCTATTATACACAGCTTGTTTGTTTTAAAATATATATATATATATTAAATTTAATTATGTACTGTGTATTTTGATAGGGAAAAAACCATACATAGTGGTGATAAGAATATGGTGACGAGAATATCTTATTTTTTTTTACAAGACATTGGGCATTGATCTGAGTCATCCTCCTTATTTTTATGTGCTATGTTTCATCTTGTCACCATGTAACTAATCTCTTGACCTCTATTCAAATTGAGATGGAATGGATTAGTCTTCTGCACACTAGTCAACTCATGTGGGCAAGGTCAGGACAGTGAAAATGGCCCAACATCTATGCATTCATTGGCATAATCACCTGAAGGGATAAAGTGCTAAGCAAGGGTCAAGGTGGCTAGATCTAATCTAATTTACAAGAATTACATAATTTAAGTTGGAAAGCAAATTAATATTTATGATCAGAGAGGAAAATAATCAAGTTCTTAAGCAGAAAAGAATGAAAATATGGTTTAATCAAAAATTCCCCTAGGTCAGAGGAGACTCCTTAACGTGGCCTTCAGAGTCCTCTCTACTTCTGCAAGCACAGATCACAGTAATAGTACACTCACCCCTGCGCTCCCTGCACCAGCCACAATGAATCATTTACCATCTCCAGTGTGTATTCCACAATCTTTCAGTTCTATGTCTTTGCTCACTCAATTTCATGAGCCTGGAATGTTCTCCCTGCCATCTCTGCCTCTTAGAAATCCTAGCCAAGATCTAGTTCAAAGGCTACCTCTTCCATGAAGGCTTCCCCAGTCTACCCCACCCCACCCTCCCCCAGCCCAGGAGAAAAGGATCTTTCCCTCCTTGAATCCCAAAAGAACTTTGCCTTTCTCATGTTCTGCTTTGTATCACTTTTATTTACATATGTTATAAAACCTAGTTAGATTATGTCTTTTTCTTTTTTGGTGGACTTGTTATATTTCACTGCTGGAGGTACCTTTGGTTAAGGAAATAACTTTACAAAGGAGAACAACGTATCTTCTACAATTTATAGTCTAATTTACCTATTTAGTGCCATACTAATTTACCTATTTAGTGCCATACCAATTAAACTATCAGATAATTATTTTCTAGAGCTGGATAAAATAATATCAAAATTCATTTGGAAAAACAAAAGGTCCAGAATATCAAAGAGCCTAATGAAAAGAAATGCTTGGGAAGGTGGCCCAGCGCTACCAGACCTCAAATTGTACTATAAAGCAGCAGTTATCAAAACCACTTGGTATTGGCTGAGAAACAGAGAGGTAGACAAATGGAATAGACTTGGCACCCAAGACACAGTAGGCAAGGAATATAGCAACCTCCTATTTGATAAACCCAAAGACCCCAGCTTCTGGGATAAGAACTCACTGTTCGACAAAAATTGC
>CM053772.1:253890294-253902567 GCA_028658325.1 Potorous gilbertii | reverse complement strand
GTCAGTTAACTTATCCAGGATCATACAGTCAGAACGTGTCAGAAATAGGACTTGGATATCAGGGTTCTTTAATCTTAACCTTTCTCTACCACCTAACACCATCTAATAGGTGCTTAATAAATGTTTCCTGAAAACATAAGGAATAAAAGCCCAGGAAGGCTTTTATGAACTGATGCAAAGTAAGGAAAGGAAAACCATAAAAAACAACATGTACAATGACTCGATTACTGCCAATGGAAAAGGTAAAAAACCTGACACTGAATTCTATGGAGTGATCATGGCCAGACTGGTCTTGAAGAAGAGCCTCTTCATGGCAGAAGTGGAGGATTATGCTTATGGAACACAACCTGTAGCCTCCTTCTCACTCAAAGTGCTGGGTAATGTGACTGGTCTGTTTATTTATCTTCTTTTTTGGCCTTTATGACAAAGGATTGCTCTCTGTGGAAGGGAAAGGGAATGAGGGACTGGGTCTGTAATTTTCTTTGTACGAGGACCTCCTGGGTGGGGAAATTCCCTCTATCAATTCAAGGTAACACCTTCTATAACCTTAGGAAGCTTCCTAGGGCAGTGAACTCGTCACACAGCCAATATATATTCATAAGACACAAGACTTGTATCTAGGTCTTCCTGACTTCGAGGCCAGGCCTTTATGTACTATGCAACACTTCTTGTCCATGGCAAAGGAGAAGGATATATTTGGAAATGAAGGTGAAAAACAAAGGATATCAATAAAATTTTTAAAGTTTTTTTAAAATTGAAATTGGAGTATATCTTTAAGATGGGGTATCTAAAATAATTATACTTGTGATTGCATTAATTTATTTTATTTCTTATCCGTGTTTGTTGCCATATTTACCATAGAGAACATTTATTAAGGCCAACTATACTCAAGGCAAAGACAATCTACCTTTTCCTTGTATATGCTGTGGCTTTCTTGAAGACGTTGTCTGAGAAGTCCCTACGTCAGAGGTTCTTAAGCTTTATTGTATTTTGGACCCCTTTGGCATCTGGTGAAGCCTTTGTTTTTAATTCCATAAAATAAGACATATAGGATTACAAAGGGAACCAATAATTTGTAAATATAATTATTAGAATATTAAAAGAAACAAATGAATAGACCCCAAGTTCAGAACCTTTGCCCTAGGAAGTCTAGGCTTGATGATCACTTCTACTACCCTGTAAATCATGTCTCTGTATTAGATTGATGACCCTCGGGGAGATTTTTCCCAATTCTGAATGACCTCTCATCAGAGGGCACTTCAAACAGAGCAGTCCTGCTAACTCTCAGTCAGAAGTACATCATTTTAGGGCCTCAGGTGGGGAAGGGAAAATCAGAAGCATTTATACATAGGAGCCCAATGCTCTCCCTCCCAGGGACATGTGCCATATACAAGCTTCTGTCCCTCTGAATTCTTACCATCCTTCAAGGCTCAGTTGTGGTTGTGTAAACCCCTTGTAGAATGTAAGGCCTTTGAGGAAAAGCACTATTTTTGTATCTCCAGAGCCTAGTATAGAATTGGTGTCAGTCAACCACATACCCAACCAATCCATCAGTTATGAAGTCCCTACTAAGGGCCCAGCACTGTACTAGGAACTGTGGATACAAAGCCAAAAGTATAACAGTACTTGCCCTCAAGGAGTTTATGGCCTAACCAGGGGAAACATGTACATACATGTCATTTGGCACCATATTGTTCAGTTATTTCAGTAGTATCTGAGTCTTCATGACCCCACTTGGGGTTTTCTTGGCCAAGATACTGGAGTGGTTGCCATTTCCTTCTCCAGCTCATTTTACAGATGAGGAAACTGAGGCAAACAAGGTGAAGTGACTTGCCCAGGGTCATAGAGCTAGCAAGTACCTGAGGCTGGATTTTAATTCATGAAGATGAGTCTCCCTGACTCCAGGACCAGCACTCTTATCTACTGCTGCCCTTGCCACCAGATATCCGCTTGATTTCAGCTCTATCATCACCTTCCTTATGCCCCGCCCAAGATATACTCATCACTAGGAAACTCATCATCATGGAGACTGCTTCAGCTTTACTACCGGATACCTCAAGAGTACCCTTGTTTGCTCTTGCTCACCCCCACACCCCCATTAAATTGTAAACTCTTTGAGAATAAAGATTGTATTTCTTTTTCTTATTTGTATTTCTGCACCGCATGGTGCCTTAGTATATAAGTGTTTAAAAAAACTTTATCGTATCATATGGGTATATACATATATATATATATACACAAATGTATGTGTGTGTATACATACTCATATACTATACACACAGACACACACACACACTAAATAGTATACTGTATCAACAAAATAATAGTCTTGGACCGGGGGGGCTCATTAGCTGCTGGAAGAATCAGGCAAAGTTTCACCAAATTGAAATAAATCAACCAAGGTCAACACTGACCTTGGGTTGATGATTTGTAAGAAGGAATTTAAAAGATTCTTAGGGCAAAAGTGAATTTTTACGGAGGAATTTTCTTTTTAAACCTCATGGGAACAAAGTTGCTGCAGCAATCTAAGCTCAGGGAAAAGAAGTGACAGCTTCTATTTAAAGACTTTTGTCAGTATCACATTTTCACTTAGGCAAGAAATAGGAGTCACCATCACCATGCCTGGAGAGTCAGGGTGGTGCCAGCAAGCCACTGTCCCTTCATGGGAGAGGAAATCTCTTGGGGAGAATCAATCAACCTGAATTCACCTGGCTCACTGGAATCATGTCTATTTTAGTGTTTGCCAGATTTGCTGCAGAGAAGGGCAGACCAAGACTGGAGGCAATTAGGAAGCAAATTAAAATTGTCTTTCATCAGCCATTGACATCTTTTGTCCAGTTCCCCCTCCATTCTCCCTATTCCATCTACAGCAGAAGCAAAAGTCATCCATCTGATTTTCAAAATATGGGTCCACTGACCCAGGTCAGTAGAATAGCTGTCCTCATCAGGAGACATGAAATTGCAAACAGAGAGATGTTTTAAAATTCCCTTACGATCAGCCTGAAGAAGAACCACATGGTGCAAGGTCAAAGCCATCCTCTGGGAGTCGATGGTGCTCAAGATCTTGGCAGCCGCTGTTCCCAGCAAAGGTTTCCCATTGTGCAGCGTATAGTACGTCAGTTCTGCAGGATCCTTGGGTCCGGGGACGCGCTGCATCTTCACCATCTTTCAAAGAGACAAGATCCGTCTTTATGTTGTGGTTTTTATTAAACTAGATAGAGCCTCACTACCCCACTGCTGACACCTTCCACTCTGGAGAAATTTTTTGTTTGGAAGTCTCTCTTGTTTTATTTTTGGTGTGTGTATGGGGGGGATTATTTAGTATTTTATTTTCCCCAAGTTACACATAAAAACAATTTTTAACATTTCTTTTTAAAATTATGAGTTCCAAATTCTTTCCCTTCCTTCCTCCCCACCCCACCCCGCATTGAGAAGGCAAGCAGTTCTATATAGCTTATACATGTGTAGCCATAGTAGTCATGGTGTGAAAGAAAACACAGACAAGTAAAAACCTCAAGAAAAATAAAGTTACAAAAGTATGCTTCCACATGTATCCAGACACCACTAATTCTTTCTCTTGGGATGTATAGCATTTTTCATCACAAGTCCTTGAGAGTTGTCTTGGATCATACATTGCTGAGAGAGAAGCTTTTAAAAAAGATGTGTGGTATCTATTAAGGAAAGCACATTACTTTGAGAATTAGATTTAAAGCCCATGCATATCTATGGGCTACCTGCGTGACCTCAGCCAGTGTCTCCTTCACTCGCTGATTCTTTACTCAGGATCTCATCTGTTAAATGGCAATGTGGGATAAGAGGTGCTGGAGAGGTTTGTTTTAAATCTGATATATACCCTCTACTGAGGTCTTTATATAACTCCACACCACTGTCTTTGAAAGTTAATACAGTGAGGGCCAGATTAATGAATCCTGTGTAGTGGCTGCATGCATTCATATTTGAATTATTCAAGATTATAATTATATAAATATAATCCTGGATTCCAGACAGATGGGAATATACAATGTAGATTAAAATAATGTGACTACTTCATGAGATTCATTATTCACACTAATCAGAACCTACCTACATCTCCAGTCAGTTAGGTGACACAGTGAACCTAGAGTCAGGAAGATATTTACCACCTGAGTGACCATGGACAAGTCACTTATATCTATTTGCCTCAGTTGCCTCATCTGTAAAATGAGCTGGAGAAGAAAATGGCAAATCACTCCTTTATCTCTGCCAAGAAAACCCCAAATGGGGTCATGAAGAGTTGGTGAGACATGATGGAAATGAATGACCAGCAACAGGAGTGAACAAGAGGGGTGTATGTGTGGGGGATGTATGTAGACATGTGCATATGAGTATGTATATGTGTCTACGTATGTGTGTATGAGTATGTGAGTATGCATGTGAGTGTGTGTGTGCTTTAATGCTCATCTCTAGACCAGAAGTTTCACCCTGAATGAGAAACACTGGTTTTTGTTGGAGACTGGACTTCAGTTTCCACTGGTGAGGGGAACTCATAGTGTAGAAATTCTTCTCATCATGAAAGATCAGTAATAGGCTGACATCCTCATCTACAAAATAAGGGGATTGGATTTGGTGACGGCTAAGGTGTCTTCTACCTCTACATCCAGGATCTTAAGAATTGTCTTGGCACAACTCATCGTAGGCATGCAGTAGGCACTTAATAATGAATGATGGGGACTCTGTAAAGCTAAATGACTTGGCTGTGGTCAAAGAGTTAGTAGTTGTCAGAGAGGATTTGAACCCAGGTCTCCTGCTTAGTCACTCCTCTACGAAGTCTCTTGGAAATACTGATATTCTCATCTTTTTCAATCTCCAGACACCCTGGCCTTGTTTTAAAATGGACTGCTATTTCAAGGTATTCTAAGTGATAAGACTTATTTAAACATCTTCATTTCAGTCGAAAGAAGGAATCTATCAGAACCATCTTCATTTCAATCAAATAGAAGGAATCTATCAGAACCATCAAGAGGGTTTTGAAAGCAGTGGACTCTTGAGTTTCTGATTGTGGGACCTTGTGAATGTTGGACCTTGATGGCTAATGATAAGAGCCGATAATTTTATGACATTTTGAGGTTTGCAAAGCATTTCATGTTTTGACACTTAATTTTCATGACAACTTTATGGGGTAGAAGTGCCATTAGTATCTTTATTTTTTCAGATGAGGAAACTGAGACACAGGGAGGTGATGAGTCTTTTCCAGAGTCCCCCAACTAGTGAGTGACTGAGGGAGGATTAAAATTCAAGTCTTCCTGATTCCAAGTCAGTCATTCTACCCACTCTGCCACCTCCTCATACCTCTAAGTCTTCAGACTTGTAAATGTGGAGCTCACTCTCCCCAGAGACCGCCCCTTCAACCCCAACTCCAATTCTTTTTCTGTATTAAGAAGAAAGACCCAGATGTAATGAGACTGGGAGAGTGATTTTAACATGAGGTTCCAGGGCATGCCATTGCTTAGGGTTTCCATATGACTGGGCAGGTGGGTAAGAGGCTTCTGAATAATCTTCCTCTATTTTGGTTTCATAGCAAGTCCCCCAGACCTGTGACTCTTAGGAGGTCACTGGCATATCTGATATCAGGAGACTTAGAGTCATAGCCCCCTGTCTTCTTCACACAGATTTGAGATGGCTAAGCAAAGAACTGAGAGAAAAAGAGAGGAGACAGAGAGGGAGGGAAGAGAGAGAGACATGAAAGCCCAGAGAGAGAGGAGGGCGAGGAGAGAGAAGAAAGACAGAGGGAGAAGGAGAGGAGAAAGAGACAGAGAAAGAAAAAGAAGAGAGAGCAGGGAGAGAAGAGGAGAGAAGAAAAAGGGAGGAAATGAGAGGGAAGGGGAGGGGAGAGGAGAGAGATGGAGGGAGAGGGAGGGAATGGAAACAGAGAAGGCAGAAATAGAGACAGAGAGATGGAAGAGGGAAGAGGAGAGACACAGAAAGATTAGGAGAGACAGAGACAGAGAGGATGGGGAAGGGAGGGAGAAGAAAGAGACAGAGAAAGAGAGACAGGGAGGGAGGGGAGGGAGGGAAGGAAGAGATAAAGAGATAGAAAGGGAGCAAGAGACACAGAGAGAGACAGAGAAACAGGGACAGAGACACAGAGAGAGAGACAGGGTCAGAGATACAGAGAGAGAGACAGGGACAGAGACACAGAGAGAGAGACAGAGAGTGAGAGACAGAGAGAGAGAGAGAGAGAGAGAGAGAGACAGGGAAAGAGGCACAGAGAGAGAGACAGACAGAGAGAGAGACAGACAGAGAGAGACAGGGACAGAGACACACAGAGAGAGACAGAGACAGAGAGAGAGACACAGAGAGAGAGAGAGACAGGGACAGAGACAGAGAGAGAGAGACAAAGAGAGAGAGACAGAGAGACAGAGAGAGAGACACACAGATAGAGACAGAGAGAGAGAGACAGAGAGGTGAGGCAGAGAGACTAAGGACTAGAGAGGCCCTTTAGAAATGCAGATTGTATCAGGTTTGTTCAGCTGGCTCAGAACCCTAAGATTACAAGCTTTTGCTTAGTTAAGACAAATCTTATTTCATGGACATGGGTCTACAGGAGATTTCTTCTTTTTTGATCAGTCTATAATTTATAAATTACAAATACTGCATGGCACCTGCAGAGGGGAAGCTCTTCCTTTTTAAGAGGTAGCAGGATATGTCTAACAGTCGCTAGCAATTCCATGGCATTGTAAGGTCTACGCGGCGTTACCATATGTTTCATCTTTTGATTCTCACAACTCCCTGTGAAATAGGTGTTATCACCCCCATTTCATAGGAGGAAACAGAGGTAGAGAGAAGGGAAGTCACTTGCCCAGGGTAACACAGCTAGGAAGTGTCTGAGGCCACATTTGAAGGCACCAGAAAAAGGAATCTTCCCGAGTCTAGGCCCAACACTATCTACTACACCAGTTAACGGCCCATCAATGAAATATGTATTTTTAAATAAAAAGAAATTCCTAGAAGAACAGAAATGAAACGATACGTGTGACTTATTAGGAAGTGGATTTCCCAAAGTTACTCTGACCCAGGATGGGACACCTCCTCTGGCGCACCTGAACCGTGTAGCTCCCGAGAGTTGTAGCCCGCTTAAGCCTCCTGCCTTGCTGCTGCGACATCATAAACAGCTGGGCCAGCCGCTGCTCCATGACTCTGGCGAAGCTCTGATTGTGGAGCCCCACCAAGGCATTGTCCACCCCTTGCAGAACTGTGGATGCAGAAGGAGGATATGGGAATCATGCTGGGAGAACTTTCTGGAAAGAGCCCAAAGACCCTGCTCCGAATCAATAACCAAAGATCAAGAGCCATAAGAAATGGGGAATCAGATTGAAGTAAACAGAACCCAAGAGGTCATATACTCCAACCCTCCCAGGTCACAGAGGAGGAAACTGAGGCCCAGAGAGCTTATGTGATTTGTACACAGGTTACATAGATGATCAGAGCTGAGATCTGAACCCAGGTCTTCTGACTCTGAGTATCACATTCTTTCTATTACACTGCCCTGCCAGAGGGGAAGAAAACTCATGGTCTGATATCAGAGCTCTGAGGTTGACAGAAGGGAGCTGATATCATGCCTCCTCCTAGCCCACCCCCATACCAACCCCCAAATACACACATGCAGCAGACCACAAAAAAAATGTGGAGGCTTCTTTTAACAGAACTCAGGCCATTCTGGACCAGGACTTACTGCTTACTCTCTGTAGGACCTTATGCAAGTCACTCCCTTCTCTGGGCCTCAGTTTCCTCTCCTGAATCCCTTCCAGCTGTTATAGTACAAGTTTTAATGTCCTTCCCAGTTCTACATCCTATGTTATCAGGAAGTCAATCAAAAAACTTTTATTACACTTCTACTATGTGTCAGGCACTGTGCTAAGTACGGGGATACACAGAGGTGAAAGACATTTCTGCCCCTGAGAAGCTTATGAACAAATGGGGGAGACAATATACAAACAAATATATGCACCTGTTCCAGCTCGGACAGGCTGTGTTCTATGTCTAACATCCTGTTTTCACTTTCTGTGTGTTCTAAGGTTCCTCCCAGCTCTAAATCTCTGAGCCTTGAAAGACTTTATGGTGGAATTCCAGGCAACAGCAGAATGGTGGAATATTCAAGAAGGGGAGACATTGCGTCCCCCATGTCCCTGAAATCTCACTTGATATAAGTGGCCTCCTACCCCAGTCACTGTCTGCTTTGTCCCCATCTCAAGAATGTCTTCAAAGTGTTGTCTACCCAACATGCGCAAGCATACAAAAAGAGCTGCACTCAAATCATAAAGTTAATGTCTTGGTTAAGTTAGATCATATATATATATATATACATATATATAACATATGCAAATATATATTTACTCCTATGTAGATAGGGGCATTTGCAATGTTAGATCTTCTCTTTATTAGAATTGGTGACCAGTTACCCTGTTTTTGTAACATCTTTTCAGGACATTCTTATAAATAAGAATTTGGCTATATGGAAGACTGTGGAGATAGAAATAGATAGGGAAAGAGGGAGAGGGAGGAAAAGAGCAGGAGGGAGGGAGGGAGAGACAGAGAGACACAGAGAGAGAGAGACACAGAGAGAGAGAGGGATATGTGTATGTATCTATATAGGTATGTAAGTATATACAAGGTGCCCCATTAAGTTTAATGGCTTAAAATTACACAAAGATTGTGAGGGCAGTTTATATGTACATAAATACATATTATTTGTCATTTTTCAGTTATGTCCAACTCTTCATGACTCCATTTGTGATTTTCTTAGCGAAAACACTGCAGCAGTTTGTCATTTCCTGCTCCGGCTCATTTTACAGATGAGGAAACAGAGGTTAACAAGGTTAAGTAACTTGCTCAGAGTCACCCAGAAAGAAAGTATCTAAGGCTGGATTTGAACTCAGGTATTTCTGACTCCAAGTGGCTCTGTGGCTCTGTCCACTGCACCACCTAGCTGCCCCTATATATACATAGTTACACACATACATATGTACATACATACATATATACACAAGCCCTATATAGGGCATTCATTAACATGGAGTTCCATCCACATACAGCCCTTATCCCATACACAAGCTGATCAGGTGACAGACTCTAGCAATATTGGGAGAAAGATGCATAAAGAAGTTATGGAAGAAATGAAATCCACAGCTGGTCCCAGAAACTGCTTCTCTGAAGCCACAGACACTCAGCAATCCCTCCTGAGAGTACAATACTCTTCTCTGTCTAGAGCTCCTGGGCTTGGCTTCCAAGTAATCTGCCACTTGGATCTCTACAAAGGAAGAGGAAGGACTCTAGCCCTGCCCTTGGTACTTCAGTTTCTAGAAAAGCCCCTAAGAATTCTTCCTGCCTGCTACACCCATCAATGGAGAAGGAAAGCCAAGCTGTCAAGGGATGCTGAATGAGATTTTGGGTGCTTGCTTGGTTAGGGGAAGCTGCCATTCTGGGGTAAGAGGAGGTTTCTCCCTTGCCCTCCCTAGTGGAAATGCAAATTGGATCCATTGCTGAAGGATGCTTAGTTGGCATCCTCAGGCTGTTCATGTCTTCAGGGCCCGTGATGGGTAGAGAGGAGTGGGACTTATATGACATTGGGCATACCGACAGGTTTTTGACTCTGTGGGTTGTATGATGGGAATTATCTATGAGTGTTTAATTGACAAGCTAAAAATGGAAAGAACTATCCCTGAACCTCAAGAGAAAACCCCCATATTGTCAATGCCTCCTAAAGAGTAATAGAGAATGAAAATCTGGCCACTTAGAGCACACAGCAACACTTCCATTAATTACAAGATGTCTTCCTCTGGCAGGCTTTGTTGTCAGAACCCCTATGAGCAAAGGTAGAAATAATGCAGGGGGCAAAGCCCTTTGTGCCAACATGCCATTTCCCCTTCTACCTCATGCCCCTCATCCTTCTCTTTCACAGAAGTGAGGCTGCACCTTCCTGATGATCTTTGCCATGATCTTCAACTCTCTCCAGACAGTTATACACACAGAGATTGATGGTGGATCCTGTATGCAAGCCTCAGTGGTACCTCCCCCATTGGCATGTTAGGGGCATGTGAGCCCTGCAGTATAGTCCCCCCTAAAGTTAGGCTAATGCCCACAGAAGGAGACTTCCTGTGAGCTCTATATCTAGAAATCTGTATATATGTAATATATACATTTATACAGATATACACAAATATATACAGATATACAAGTTTGTGTATATTCATATATACAAATTTATAATACACACATGTGTACTTATATACACACAAATTTATACATTATAAATATACACACACCTATAAACAAATATGCACATATACATATATGTACCTACATACACACATATATGTACATATACACAAGTTTGTGTATATTTGACCTCTTCTTGGCCCCAAATTAAAGAACTAGGAGTAATGGAAGGGAAGTACAAAGAGGCAAGCATAAGCTTGCTGTCAGGAGAAACATCCCAAGAGGAGCCCAAACGTGTGACAGACTGCCTTAGAGGGGAATCCCTTCTCCTTCACTGGAGGTCACAAATCAGAAGCTCAATGATCGCTTACTGGGGATATTGCAAGGGGATGAAGGGGCTCCTGGAGCCAGCTGGAATAGGCTCAGGAGAGCCGAATATTATGTTTTCCAGTATGAGCACTGACACCTAGGAATTTGGTGAACAACAAACCAGGATTTAATTTATTGTTTTGTTGATGCCTGGATTTAAGAAAAGTGATAGATTAAAATATCAGTAATACAGATTAAACTTAAAAGTATGTCATGTCTGTGGGGCTTGGGAGCAGGGAGTCGGTTGTTAAACATTTATCAGCATGCTCCTAGGAGCCGTGATCAGGTTCATATTGGATTAAATGGCTTCCGAGGTCCCTTCCAACTTGGATAACTTCTGAGGATACCGAGGATGCAGGATACAGTGTATATACAGGGAGGATATAACAATAACGAACAATGGCATTTTACGGGGCTTTAACGTTTGCAAAGTGCTTTAAATATGTTATTCCTTTTGATCCTCAGAACTGCAGGAGGTCAGTCCTTTTACCGTCCTCATTTAACAAATAATGAAACTGAAGTGGAAAGAATTAACCGACTTGCCCAAGGTTACCCAGTTAGTAAGTTTCTAAGGCAGGTCTTTCTGACTGCCAGTCCAGCACTACCTGCTGCACCTCGTAGCTGCCTCTAATTGAAGCATCATGTACTGTTGTCCTTTTTACACAGTTTTCTCTACAATTCAGACTATAGAGCTTAGTTAGGTCTGCTTTCTGGCCTCATGAGCAAGCATTTACATTCTGAAAAGGCAGTGAGGCATTGTCCATGGGAAACACAGCAGCATACAACTTGGAACGGATCACTACCTGTCAGAAGGCAATATTCTATCCCTCTCACATGTCTCCACTGACATTTTGCTTGTGAAAATGTACGAACCCCTTCCCAGTCAGCAGGGCAGACACTGTAAATGATTTTTCCCATTAGGGGCGATGATCTTCCCAGTAACTATCCACACTTTCATTCCTGGTTCCCCTTGTGACAAGTGACCCATGCTTAAGAAACGGCCAAATCCTCCTTGCATCATGGATCCATGGAATCAATTCAAGGTAACTTAATTGGCAGGAAACATCAGAATCTTAACTTTGCTATAAGCTGCAGGCACCCAAGGGTAACAAATACTATTTACCTTGTGTTTCAACAAGGAGACAATAGCACAAAGGCAGGTCTAGGTTTGATATCTTGCTAACAATCAGACCTATCCCACGGTGGAATGGGCTGCCGTGGGAGGTAGGGGAGGTCTTCAAGCCAAGCCCAGAGGACTACTTGACAGAGAGAAATAGGCATTAGATTAGATGACCTTAGAGGTTCCCTGTGATCCAAGCCTAGGGGCTGTTAGCAGGGCTCACCTCAGAGGCTGGTTTTATCTCAAGAGAATTTACCTTAGAACGAAGACATCTGAAGCACTTTAAACCAAGAGAAACTGACAGGTTTGAAACTACCAATACCCTCAGGACATTCTAAATGGGAAAATGACTTTTGCAAATATAATAAGTTCAGCTGGGACATGTAATATTATATATGCACATGCATATACATACATACATATATATATCAGTTAGTAGTCCCTTAATAAAAGGATTTGTTCTGTGAAGTTTGGATTCAGTAAAGGGCAACACTTCAGGACCTAGAGGGCCACACGTGGCCTCAAAGTTGCAGGTTCCCCACCTCTGTTAGGTAGTGTGGTGAATAGAGCACCAGGCTTGGAAGCAGGAA
>CM053772.1:253874948-253890194 GCA_028658325.1 Potorous gilbertii | reverse complement strand
CCTGGGAAGTAGGTGCTATTATTTCATTCTGTATATTACATATATATTATATCATACACTACATACATACATACATACATATATATATATATATGAGATATATATATGAGATATGTATTATATCATACACTACATACATACATATATATATATATATATATATATATATATATATATATGAGAATTATACAATTATTCCCATTTTATGGAGGAAGTAGAGGCTCAGATAGTCTAAGGGACTTGCTTATAGTCACCCAACCAGTAGGTGCCAAAAGGTAGGATTTGAATACAGGTCTTCTGAAGTTCTATTCTAGTGTTTTATTCACTATACCATTAGACTATAAGCTCTTTGAGGGCAGGGACCATCTTTTACCTCTTTTTTTTATCCCTAGTACTTAACACAGTGCCAAGAATATAGTATGTACTTAATATATGTTAGTTGATTGATTGACTATACCACATTGTTACTCAGCTTCCTAAACTTGCCCTGCCCCTTATCAGGTGAAAAGTCCTATTAGGGGAGGTAGGAGATGGAATTTCCTTTGGAGGGGGAGAGGTACATTATAGATTCACATTTTAATTAGTTAAAGCAGAATGGTACAGTGAAAAAGGGGAAAGTTTGAGAATCTGAGGACCTGCTTCTGTCACTTGCTAATTGTGTGACCTTAGGCTGATCACTTCTGTTCTCAGTTTACTCATAGGTAAAATAAGGGAATTGAGTGAACTATCTTCTAAGGCTCCTTCTAGCACTAAAGCTATGGTTCTGGTATGGAAACTCACTTCACCAGTGCAGATCAAAAATTAATCTATGACTTAGAACTCCAGAGACTTCCATTGTAGAAGAGACCTGGCGGAGACAAGGAAAGACTCAAGGACAGCAGCATTTGAAGGAAGTCCTCAGATCAAGCTTTCTCACATCTGTGGGCAAGTTGGGACATTCATCTGTGTCTGGCACTGTGGGGGATGTGGGAGGAGATGACAGGGGAGGCACTCAGGACCTCCACTGGCAGATTCATTGCAGTCCCTCGGTGGTGACAGGGTTCGTATTCCTAAGCGCTTCTCTCCTGGTTTGTGGTAACTGCCTGCCTCCTCCTCCTCCTCCCCTTCCTCCTCCTCTCCCCCTGCTACACCTTCCCTGCCTCCCCACTCCTTCCTACAGCTGTCTTCTTCTTTTGCTCCTGCAGAGTTGCTGCCAGTGAGGGATCCTCCCTTAAAAACCACTCCAAAAAAAACCAAACTCATTATGTTTGTGAAACCACAGCTGGAAAATAAAAAAAAAACTCCCTCATAGTAGTAACAATACTTGATAGCTATATCATAGCAATAGCTAGCATCCATACAGCACTGGAACGCTGGCAAGGCACTTGACCTATGTTAACTCATGTGATTCTTACAGCCACCCTGGGGGGTAGGAGGGATTATTAGCCCCATTTTAAAGATGGGGAAACTACAATAGAGAAGTTAAGGGATTTGCCCAGGCTCACACAGCCAATAAGAGTCACTGTAGGAATCATTCTCAGTCTTCCTGATTCTAAGTCCTATGCCCTATCCACTGTGCAACCTGGCTGTCTATGGTTATAGAGAGCACTTTAAGGTTCATCCTTTATCTTCCTTATGTAAATGATGGCATGGCAGGGGGTAGACAGTAGGTCTTGGAGTAAGAAAGATCTAGGTTCAAGTCCTATTTATGACACTCTACCTGTATGACCCTGAGGAAGTCATTTAACTTTTCAGTCCCACCCCCCCATCCTCCTACCCTCCCACTCCTGATCAAGCCAACTCTAAGATTTTTAATGGTGGAAAGAAAGTGGATTTTAGAATTAGAGGACCTGGATTGGAATGTTAACTCTAATATCCCCTACCTTTGGCAAGTAACGTAACCTCTCTGGGCCTCAGTTAACTCTAGCAACAAGCTAGATAACTCTGAGGCCCTATTAAGCTCCTAAATTACTGATAAGTTGCTCATCTACACAGGAACAGGGAGTTTCCATATCAGGAGTTCCCCAAACCAATGATAATATAACTTGATACCCACCTGACTAACTTTTTTAAAAAGGAAACTATATATCCTGGCTCCCCTAAGGCAAAGTTCATGCCAAAAGAAAGTAGCAGGAAAAGTATAAGCTTCTTGTTTTTATCTTTGAAATCCCCAGGGCCTAGCACAGTGCCTGGAACATAGTAGGTGCTTAATAAATCTTGAAATGTTAGGTAACAGGGATCCTTGGTAATTTTAATTTAACATCTCTATGGAGCTATAGAAAGGCCTGCCCACTTTAAATATGTTTATGGAAACACATAGGAAAAGAATCCAGCTCCATAATGTACTCAAATAATGGTCCTTCAGCTTTTGCTTAAAGACTTCCAATGATAGAGAATCTACTACCTCCTGAGAGTGCCCATTTTAACTCTGATTGCTGGAAAGTTTCCACTTATATCAAGGCTCCTTAATTCTTTAGCTCATTGTTCCTAGATCTACCCTCTGGGGCCAACAGATGAAGTCCAATCCTCCTTTTCTTTGCCAGCCTCCTTAAATACTTGAAGCTATATGTGGATCATACTCCTGACTAAGCCTTCTCTTTTCCAGGATTTGTATGCACGGTTTCTTCAGTCAATTGTGATGTGGCATGATTTGAGACCCTAGACCATCCCAGTTGTGCTCCTCTGGACACTCCAGCTTATCCATGTCCTTTTTAAGCTATAGTACCCAGAACTTGCCACACTATATCCGAAGAAATCTGGTCATGACAAAGTAGAGCAGGCCCACTGCCAGATGCTCTGCAGCCTAAGACCACATTAGTCTCCTTGGCTGCCACAGTAAACCATTGACTCATATGGAACTTGTAGGCTGCTAAATTAAAAGCTAGATCTATGAGTAGAGGCCTTTATTTTTCTCTTTCTGTCTCTAAGGAGGCTACTCTGAAGCATCAGTGGTTGTGCTGATTCAATAGGCCTCTCCATCAAGATCTCTTCTCTTATCCTTGTTTTCCTATGTTCCCCTTACATTACTTATAAATTGGTCATCACCATTGGAAAAGGGGGCTTCCACACCAGGAGTTCCCCAAGTCTATGAAAAGACAGGGTTTTTTTGGTTGTTTTTGAAAAAAAAAGCTATGAGAAAAGCTCCTCCCTAACCAAAATTGAAAAAGGAAACTTCCTGATTCTATACCATTGACTCACACAGAGCTTGTAGGCTGCTAAATTCAAAGCTAGACCTATAAGTGGAGATCTTTATTTTTCTCTGTCTATCTCTGAGGAGTCTATGCTGAAGCATCAGTGGTTGTACTGATTCCATAGGTCTCTCCATCAGGCTCTCTTCTGTTGTCTCTGTTTTCTTAGACTCACCTGACATTGGTGCAGGAGAATGAACTCTCAGATGAATAAGTAAGAGATGAATAAAAAGGGTCAAATACATCACTGAAAGCCATGTGGGTGTCAGACCAAACCAACAAGAGGAGAGAAACCAAGTTACCTGTAATCACCCAATAGTCTCTGGTTGTTTCTGAGACATCAAGGTTTGGGTATTCCAAGGCTAAAACAAACAAAGCAACAAAGATAAGCATGTTTTCTTACACTTCTCCTGCTGGACAGGTTCTTACAAATGTTGGTTGTAAAAGAAAATTCAAGCATGCCAAAAAGAATGAATCAACTAAATCTGGCCTTCTCATGCTCAGCGACTATTAACATGTAACATAAGCAGGACCATTGTCTATGGTCCTGAAAATGGATAGACTTCGTCGAGGGCTGATTTGCAAACTCACCATTTTCTAGGATTTGCAGTTCTGAGCCAGATTGTTACAATCAAGTGGTTTTCTTATTAAACGCCAGTACTCTAGAGGCATATTTCCAAAGAAGTAGGAGTTGTCCTGCCTAGATATCTGTTTTCATTCATTTACAAAAATCTTTTCTTTTCAAGAAATGGGCACCTATTCTTCTGGTATAATGGATAGAGTATCAAACCTAGGATTCCAAAGACTTGAGTATGAATTCCAGATCTTCTGTTTCAAGTGAGTGACCTTGGAAAAAGATCAGTTACTTTCTTTCCCACCACCCCATAGGATTGTGGTAAGGTGCCAAAAGAACATCTACGTACCTGACAATATCCTAAAACACTTTAAAAAAGACATCATCATCATCGTTACAGTTATTACTGTAGAAAGACTGAAGGCCACAGTGGCTATAGGTCCAGCCCTT
Source organism: Potorous gilbertii (assembly GCA_028658325.1). Taxonomy (NCBI): domain Eukaryota; kingdom Metazoa; phylum Chordata; class Mammalia; order Diprotodontia; family Potoroidae; genus Potorous; species Potorous gilbertii. The sequence continues at coordinate 253,886,003 of CM053772.1, read as the reverse complement.
GCATCAGGAAAATCTGCTTTCAAGTCTTGCCTCTAATACATAATGGCTGAGTGTGAGGAGTCTCCAAGCCCATAAACTTCTAATGTGCACCAGTGAGGAATTGCCACACTGGGAGTTCCCTGTATCACTATACCAAAAATTTATTCTTATCATATGCATTTTGCTCCAAAAGCTAAATTTAGTTGATCAGACAGTAATTCCTATAACTGTTGGTCTCAAACTTCTTTACAATTTGATGACAATTAAAATATGAAGGTGATGACAAAAAATTCTTTCCATGCGGCCAGGAAGGAGACTGGGATTAGGGAAATGCAGAATCTCCCAAATCCCTTCTCCCTGGGACGCATGGAAATACCCACGAGCATGCCATGAAGTCATTGCTAAAGGTTTTAAATCAACTATATGAGTTAAATAGAAGAAACACTTTTTTTTGCTAGTAGATGGAAAACCTGCCCTCCACCCTAGGACAACACACCAAGTGAAAGAAAAATTAGATCTCCAAGCTCAGACCTTTCTTTGCTTATCCGTGGCCAGCAAGAAAACAATGTTGGGACAGGAGATGCAGGATACACAGTCTCAGGAGGACACAGGTAATGCATTTAATGAGGCTTATGTAATTCTATTGTTAGAGGGTGTGCAGACTCCAAGAGGAAGCCCACAACCCTATGGGGACTTTCATCAAGGGGAGCTGAGAGACTTAATTAGAAATGAATTTACATCATGAAGCTGCATGGGCTGTGATGTCTTGACATAGAACAGGTGCCTTGTTACCTGATGGCCTGGGGACTTCTGCCAACTGGCGACCTGGGGGAATGACATCAACCCTGGTGGCTGAGGGAAAGAAGCCCTGCCAGTTAAGTGAGCAACTTTTAGTCTGTTCAACTCAAAACCATCATATCTTTTTTCCCCTTGTTTCCAGGAAAAGGGTGGGGATGGAATGAGATGAGAGCTCATGGCGAGTGCTGAAAGATGTGATTGTGGGGAAGGCCATTTTGGAGGAGAGTCCCCAGGAGTGTGGCATCAGCTCCCTCCCCCAGGCATACTCACACTCAGCAATGGTCAGAGGTGGGTAGGTGAGGTAGAAGCCCACCAGCTCAGCTGACAGCTGGCTCAGGAGGCTGCTGGAAACCGTGCCATTGAGAAGCGTGCTTTGATTCCAAACTGCGTAAGTCAAGGTAACTGCCTGGGAGGCATTCGATGTGTTCAAAATCTGAATCAACAGGAGAGAAGAGTCAATGAGAGGTGGCAGCTGAGTCACTGCTTTTCAGAGGGCTGGAGGAAGCTGAGTGTTGGAGGTGTCAGAGTGGGCAGCTCTAAGGTGAGAACGCAGAGGACTTTAGAAATTCTGTCTCTCCTGACTTCACTGTTTCATTCACCCTGGAATCCTTGTTCTTCCTTAGTCAAAGCCTTGGCACTATCTTCCTTCTCTCTCACATCTAGCTGGTTACTTTATAGATCATAGATTTAGAGCAGGAAGAATCATGGGACTAGAAATTTCAAGGGGACCTTGGTGGGTCCTGAATTCAGCCCCCTCATTTTACAGATGAGGAAACAGGCCTAGAGCAGGTAAGTGACTTGTCCAGGGACACACATCTAGTAAATGACTGAGGCAGAATTTGAATCCAGATCCACTTCTCTTCCATCTCCAACCCTTCATCTCATGTACCATGCACTAAGCTGACTCTCAGTTCCACCCATGTATGCTGTCCATCTGTTTCCTTCTCACTCCTCACATTTTCACCCTCTAGTTCAGACTCTTGTTATCACTCACCTGAAGGATTACATCATCTTCCTGGCAGGTTTTCACACCTCCTATCTCACCCTCCTACTACCCACCTGGCATTCTGCTCCCACACTTATTGTATAGTCATTTTTCAGTTCTGTCCAACTCTTCATTTGGTGTTTTCTTGGCAGAGATACTGGAGTGATTTGCCCTTTCCTTCTCTAGCTCATTTTACAGATGAGGAAACTGAGGCTAACAGGCAAAGTAACTTGTTCAGAGTCACAAAACTAGTAAGTGTTTGAAGATGGATTTGAACTGACTCCTGACTCCAGGCTCAGCACTCTATCCACTGTACCACCTGGCTACCTCTAGGCAAAGATCATTGGTAAAACATCATGACAGAGTTGTACTTAAGACTCAGAGGCAGTGTGGCATAGTGGATATGCTGGCCTTGGAATCAGGAAGACTTGGGTCATACTCTGCCTCTGACACATACCAAGTATGTGACCCCTTCAAGCAAGTCCTCAGTGCCCAGAGCAATTCCTGAGGACTGCAAGAAATGGATAAGCAACCAATGTACACTGGTAGGAGTTTCTATAGATCCCAAATCTACAGCTGGAAAGAACCTCAGAGACCATCTAATCCAACCCCCAATATAACAGATAAAGAAACTGAGGCCCAGGGAGTAAAGTTATTTATCCAAAGTCACACAGCTGCTAAGAAAGCCTCAGAAGGTGGCTTTCTACCTCTAAATCTAGGGTTCCTTCCATGGTACCACACTGTCTCCTTGTCCAGGGAGTTCCCTAAACTGAGATGAAATCATACGTGTGACCAAGGAGAAAACTACTGCATATTATAAGCATTGACATGTTGCCAAAGAGCAGAGTTTTGGAGTATATAGATAGACTACCAAAAGCCTGGCATGAGACTCAAATGAGATGAGCTATTTAGAGGTAATTCATAGACTTAAGTGTCAGGAATATAACAAATAGGGCTAAATTGGGGTCACATGACTCACATTACAGTTGCAAGGCAGTTTTCTCACACCAATTCTGAGGTAGACAGGGTAGGTAGCAATACCTCCATCTTACAGATGAGGAATCTGAGAATCTGAGAAAGTCTTGTTCCAGACAGGGTCAAGTAAGTACGAGGGCTGGAATTTTAACTGAGATTCCTTGACTCCAAATCCAGCATGCTTTCCATTTTATCATGCTGCACCTTACTGGCTATTTTTTTTTAAAAAGTAATCTATTCTCTTTATCAACCACAGTGGAACTACTACATTTAATTTGAACACATGAGTACCTGATGTGCCAGACAAGGGGAAGTCACACTTGGGAAAACAATGTTGTGAAAAGCTGTTGGGTCTAGGAGTGAAACAAGTATAAAAAAAATTTGGGGAATTGATTTTCAGCCCTTTCAAAGAAAGGATAATCACAAAAGACATGGAAGTAGCATGGATATTAACATTACCCTCTTCTCCCCCAAATGATAAAAAATTTAACAGACTTTAACCCATATACCTATTTTCTTATTGCTTTAAAAATCTCATGAGAATGGTCTATGAATATTTAAGTGGGTATCCTTGATGAAAATTTAAGACGTTAACAGGAAAGCTTTCACAATCAATTCCCTATAACAGGTCACATTCACATTCGCGCAATTGACTAAGAAGGATATAGAATACAACATTTTACTATCTTTATTGATTTACTTCCAAGCAAAATATTGGACTTTAGGCAGCTAAGTGATGTAGTGGACAGAGTACCAGATGCGGAGTAAGGAAGATCTGAGATACCTAGGTATGTGACCCTGGGCAAGACATTAAATTTCACTCTATGGGGGTCACAATGGCGCCTGCCTGTTGTGAGGATCAGATGAGATAACATATAAAATGCTTTACAAATCTTAAAGGGCTATTGAAATACTACTAGTAGTAATAGTCGTAGTCGTACTTGAAGGTCCCCATCAGCTTTAATTCCGTGACCCATAAAGAACCTCATTCAAACTCATTGAACAACTTCTGATTATATCAAGCAAAGCCTAAAATGTTTGGTAACAGGATTCCATACTATGTTGGAAGACATAGAGTACAAAGTTCCAGTGGATAATAAGAGTAAAAAAAATAATAGCTAGCATGCATATAGCTCTTTTAGGTTTAAAAAGTGCTTTTCAAATGCTATCTCATTTCATCCTCCCAACAAGCCTGGGAAATAGGCACTATTTATTACCCCCATTTTATGGATGGGAAAATTGAGGTAGATATGGATGATGTGACTTGTCCAGCATTACATAGATAGGAAGTGTCCAAGCCTGGTATGCTAGCCTCTGCTTAGAGGGCTGGAGGGTAGAGTAAGGAACTCGTCCCCAAACTTCCACTTAAGGAGGGCACACAGACCAGTCAACTCTTCATTTCTTACCAGCTGCATTCTGTGTACTGGATGCCAGACGCTCCCACTCCCTACCCCACCCCCAGATTCCCTCCCCACTTTTAATAGTTCTTTTGTGTTCTTCCCTCATTTTTAAGTTCCTTGGTTGGTGGGGGAGGCTAATTTTCTTTTTCTTTTCTAATTTGTATCCCTAGCACTTAGCACAGTTCCAGGCACACCAGCCTCAACTATTTATTGATTGACTGGTTGAAGGTCCCAGTTCCTAAAGCCAGTGATATATAAAAAGTTTTCATGAAAGTAACAAAGATGTCATTTTTTACAATGTCCTATTTAAGATTTGTTTTGAATGGCCTATTTTTGAGAGGATGCCTATTTTTATCTTGTTTCTACAATATGCAATTAGAATCTTTTCTGGAGGAAGGTTTGCCAATTCCTGAAGATGATGGCTTAACCTAATGATTGCATAAGGCCATAGAGAAAGAGGCCTCTCAGGAGAATCTAATCCAACTCATTTACTTTATTAAAAAAAATAAGTTTGACTGATGTCTTTAGTTTATATATTGTAGTCATTTTTTTTTGTATACCTTCCATCCCCTCAAATTGAATCTTCCTTTGTAATAAAGAAGAAACTGAGTCAGATCAAGCCAACCAGCATTTATTAAGCACCTACCATATGCTAAGCACAGAGCTTCAAAGCACCTTTGAGGCCATGTAGCTCAATTATTTCATTTTATAGATAAGGGAGGCCTAGGGAGATTAAATCAATTTCTTACCTAAGATCACACAGTAAACAACAGATTTGAACCCATTCCCCTTCCTTCAGAGCCAACGCTTTTTCCATCATGGTACAGTGACTAGAGTGCTGGGCCTGGCGTTAAGAAGACCTGAGTTTACAACCAGCCTAAGACACTTCCTAGCCGTGGGACCTTGGGCAAATCACTTCACTTCTGTCTGCCTCAGTTTCCTCATCTGTCAAATGAAGATTATAATAGCAATCCAAGAGTTGTAGTGAGGATCAAGTGAGATCCTATTTGCAATGTGCTGAGCACAGCATCTGGCACACAGTCTGTACTTTTTAAATGCTTATTCCTTCCCCCAATCACTAAACCTTCCCTCCTCACAATGCGTGTGACATTCCTTTCCAACAGGTTACAGTATGCACATTCTGCACCAAAGGTTGGCATTTTAGTTTCTCAGAAGGAAGCTTGTCATTAGTGCTGTTTTTGTCTGTCCTGCTTTGTTGTATATATCATGCTCTGGGTTTTGTTTCTTTCATTCACATCAGTTGCTCCAAGTTATCCCATGTTTTTCTGAATCCCTCATATTCATTTCTTATGTACAACAAGTTTCCACTACATTCAGAGACCATAACTAACTAAATCTTTCAGCCATTCCCCGATCAACAATCACCACACTCAACATGTTTCTTAACCACCACAAAAAGTACTGCAATGAACATTCAGGCAACTTTTGAACCTTTTTTTTGTCTTTCAAGTTTCCATTTTAAAATGATGAAACACAGACTCAATAAAGAAGTCAACCTGGCTCAGAGCCACACAGCAGATTCCTAGAAGAGCTGGGACAAGAAGCCAGGTCTCCTAGCCCCTATCTAGATACTAGAGTATCTTAAATGGGAATCTTACAGATGAAAATAGTCTGAGAAAAATGTGAGACTTGAGGTTAATCTATAATTGTGCCCCTGCACCTGTGAAGAACATAGACTCAGTTTGAAAGACTCTGGTTCTAGGCATGGCATTGCTTCTTGAAACCCCAGGGAATTCTCGCAGAATTGGTGGAAAGAATTTCTTCATGGGGAGTCCCTTATTTCATGAAATTACAGGTCCATACAACCCCATAAAAATCCTTAGTCATCTCTACATGCTGATATAAATTCCAAGTCTGTGATGTATTTTGAGATCTCATACTAATGAAGCCCAATCACAGATGTACTCCCACATATACTCTTGAAAGGCTAGGTAAAAAGAAAGCCATTCATTTCAATTAGATTGTACTCTTTCCACATAATCTTGTCTTTACTGATAATTTGTGCTAACTATCCATTTCAAAACCATGGATTATAATTGTCACTAGGTTTCTGTTCAGTAGCCAAAACTACTAGGCATCAATAGAGTAAAGAAATTTGGGGTTGCATGCTAATTACTAAAAATATTTAACATGAAGTTATCTTGACGATGGTGGTGGTGGGACCAGAAATATAATTGCAATGGCAGAAGGAACTCCTGGTGGACTGGATGGTATCTAGGATTCTTTCTAATTATAAGACAATGATTCCTCTTTTGATGAGTCTGTGATTTTCTGAATTAAATTACAAAGAACTGAAAGAATAATGGAAAGACATCCAGTAAGAAGGAAAACGTCATATGATGCATTGCAAATGGTAATCTACATCCCTAGTGTAGTGTAAAAGACATGGAGAGAGACTGGTGTAAGAAAACCTGGGGCCACTCACTATATGACAAATGGCCTCTATAATCTTTTCTAAACATAAATCTGTGCTCCTCTAATCAAGGCTGTATATGACCAGAAAAGATGGTAGGCTGGTCACGTAGCAAGAGAGAGAGACAACAGATGGGGAGCCCAAGTAGTTATATTTGTAATATTTTTAGGGAGGAGGCAGGGGTAGAGAAAAGCTTTCTATTGTGTGAGGTGGGTCTTTGAGGGAGGATTTATGAGGAAACAAAGACTAGACTCATAAAGGATGCAAAGGCATTGAGGACAGACAACCAGCACAAGTAGGATGTGTACCCACATCAATGTAATTGAGATTCCTTCAAAGTTTCATCTCCATTATTTTTTAACTGTGGGCATGATCATTCAAGTACAAAGAATGATAATTAATGTGGGTCCTTCCACTCAGGAGGATGCTGGCAGTGTCCTTTCTGGACCAGGTCAAATCCTTTCCAGAACATGGTTGTCCCTTCCAGCCAAAGGTACAAAGTAGACTATAGACCAGAGAGGAACACTGCAACAGTCATCACGCCAAGCCTTCTTGGAAAAGGGTACACAGCTCATCAGGACCATGGTCAGCAACCCTTACACAATCAAGGTGAAGGGGACATCCCCACAGAACTAAAAATAGACAAATGTCATCCTGATGGTCAAGACGGGGAAGAAGAAAGATCTTTAAAACATAACTTGATCTCACTTCCTAGTAAAGTTCAAGAACTTAGAATATAAACATAAAGAGATAGTTTGTGTGTGTTTGAAAGGGGATATAAGGAGAGATCAGTCAGTAAGAACAAATCTTGCCAGATTTTCTTAATTTCAATAGTATAGTTAATGATAATGTGTATCATGATGTTGATAAAGGATCACATCTATATAGCACTGTAAGGCTTTCAAAGAATTTTACAAATAATATCTCATTTTATCCTTACAACAACCCTGGGAAATGTAGGATATATTATTATTCCTATTTTACAGATGAGGACACTGAGGCAGAAAAAAGGCTAAGAGTTATCATTATACTTAATTTACATATGAATAAATGGAGGCAACCAGAGGTTGAGTGACTTGCCCAGGGTCACACATATAACTGCTGCTATGTGATTTGAACTCAGGTCTTGGCTCCAAAGCCACATTTCTATCTCTCACTCCTCACAAGAAATACAATGGATACCTAAAGTCAGGGAGACCTGAGTTCAAATCTGGTCTCAGACCCTGGCCAGGTCATTTCACTCTACCTGCCTCAGTTTCCTCATCTATAAAAAGAGGATACTCCCAAAGTTATTGTGAGGGATCAAATGAGATAATATTAGTGAAGCACTTTGCAAATCTTAAAATGCTATGTGAGTGCTAGTCGTTTTCTTCATCCTCATCAATCATCACAAGCTGCCTCCTCTTTTGGCATAACTGCGCCTCAGGCCACACTGTCCTTTGTCCCCAGCCTACCTCCTCCTCCCCAGCTGCTTTTCTCTGTAAGTAGATCATTACCTCCACAGTCAGGTTGCTAGTGGTGCTCAGAACTTTCTTCTCTGCATCCTGAAATGCTTTCTGCAGCCTCTGCTCCATTGTCTGAACAAACTTACAGGACTGGATGTTGTCTGATTGGCCCACAAACTGCAACACTAGAAATAAAGCAAAAAAAATCAGCTTTCACCAAAAAACAGACTTCTTCGTTCTTCTGGGCTAACTGTGGCACATGATACCTTTTTCTTTATCACGACATGATGTATATAACAGTAAGACCTAGCCAGAGTTGTCCATACATGTTGGAGCCCAGCATTTTTGATGTTTTAAGTATAAGAATGGGAGACACAGGCAAAGTCGAAGTGCCCTACAGACCAAAGGATTTCATGTCATTCTAATAAGTGTACCTGTTAGCATTTGCTCAGGGAAAGATGGCAGCATGAAATGGGGAAATAACTATCTTCAAACTGTTTTCTTTAAATGTATCAATGCCCAGTCACTTGTGTAACTAGTTCCAAATTAAATTAGTAGAATACAGCAACATTTCCACTCTCCCCCCAAAACTGATATTGGTGTAAATGACTAGGCTGGGAGTCAAAGAACCAGATACAAGTTAACTTCTCCCCTTATTGATTGGGCGGCCAATCATAGGCATCATTATACATGCCTGTGCTTCAGTTTCCTTGTCTATAATATGGAAGTGATACTGTCCTGTTTTTCTTTTTCTCAGAGTGTTCTTGTGGGAACCAGATAAAATATTGCATGTGAAAGCATAAAGTAAACTATAAAGTGTGAGTGAGGAACAGTGGAATAAGCCCTGAGTTTGGAGGTAGGGCACCTGAGTTTGAATCCTCACTCAGCTCTTTATTACCCAGTTAACCAGGTTGGCACAGTACAGTAGATAAAGAATTGGCCTTGGAGTAAGAAAAACTTAGATTTGAATTCTGCCTTGATCACTCCATGTGTGACCCTGGGTAAATCAATTAACTTCTCTGGGCCAGAATTTTTTTACATTAAAATGAAGAAGTTGTATTTGCTGACTTTGAAGGACACTTCCAATTCTAAATCTATGAGTATAATGAGCTGTTTCATCCTTGGATTTAGAACCAGGAAGACTTGTGTTATATCCCTAGTAAATGGCAAAGATGGGACTTTGACCAGGTCTTCTGGATTCCAAATCCTTTCCACTATGACCTCTTGCTTCTTGACATGAATCTATTTGTGAGCTATTGTATTGGCTTCCGTATTGAAACTGTGTTTTTACCAGGCATCCCTTCTCTTCCATTCTCATTTCCATGAGTAAGTTCTCTACCTTCAAGGATCCCTCCAAAGGTCCTCACCCAAGGAAGTACTCACCTGTCTTCAGCTGAAAGGCGTAGGCTGGTTGGGGGTTCCATGGCAAGGCCAGCACTGCCACAGACTGCAGGTTTGGCACATGCTGCTTCAGGTCAGCAGTGACATTGCTAATGCCATAAGCAACCAGGTTCTCAACAACAACAGCAGGGATATAAACCAGTTTCCCCTTCGTGACATAATAACCAACTGTCACATTGTGGGAATGTTCCAGAATTTCCACCTGAAAGGGAAAAAAAGGAGTATGGAAGAAGCCTGCCATAAAGAATTTAAGTCTAGCTTCTTTTCATATTGCTCTGAAGCCATTTTCTCCTCAACAAGTGCCTGGCACGCAAAAAGTGCTCGCTGATTAGTTGTGTTGGATTGTATTGGAAGTGAATGATTGGCCACTGTAGCTGAGATATATGATATTCTGGCAAGAGAGTATTCCAGCTAATAGCAGATGACCAGATATGCCACACAGAGATGATTAATTTCTGAAGAATCAGAATAAAAGAGAATGTAATTGATAACACAAAAAGGGAATATGAATATTCACAAGGGTTGCAATGAGGAAAACATTTTATAAATATTTGAGAACAATCACTGTGATTATTTTTAGAAAAGGGGTCAGTTGACAAGCGTTTAGGAAGCTCTCACTCACCATGTGCCAGGCTAAGGACAGAAAGAAAGGTGAAAACAGTGTTTGTGCCCATGAGGAGCTCCCATTGTAATAGGGAAGATGGAGGTAAATACAACTGACCTAGTAAAGTATGCAAGGGATATTTAGTAAAGATACTTCTCCAGTTGAAAGAAGGCTAAATAAAATTGCTTTTTGTTATATTTCCTATTTCTTAGTAAAATGGAGGTCTGAGTGTGGAAAGGAGTCTTCAAGGCTAGCTTTGGAACTGAGGTATGAAGACTACTCATCTATGTCGAGTCCCTGAGCACAAGATCCCACTATATTTCATATATCATCGATTCAATCAATCAACAAGTAGTTGCAGAACACCTACCATACTCCAAGTACTGTCCCAGGTGCTGGAGATGCATATACAATATACTAAACAGGCCATGACACCTCAAAGAACTTCATTTTCTTAGATTACAGAGTTAGAAGGGACCTTAAAGACCATCTAAGCTAACCCCATTTCCCTGGGTTTAAATTTAACTCCCAGCTACTTAGAACTGATGAGAATGGCCAATGCCATGCACATATCCTAAATCATTAACTACAGCGGAGGAAAGTCTGACAGAAGGATCCCTTTGCTATGAAACTCCCTGGGCCATTAACTAATGGAAGAACACTAAGGACTCAATAACCTGTCTGTCCCAGTCATGCCACTCTCTGTAATGGAAGGTTCATAACAGCTAGGTGGCATAGAGTATAAGAAGTAGAATCAGCAAGGCCAGAGTTGGAATCCTGCCTCAGATGCTTACTAGCTGGGTGACCCTGGTCAATTCACTTAACCCCCTGTGCCTCAGTTTCCTGATCTATAAAATGGGAATAATATTAATAATACCTCCCTCCCAGGATTGTTGTGATAATCAATTGAGTTAATGGGTAAGGTGCTTTGCCAATCTTAAAATGCCATATAAATGCTAGTGGTAGTAGTGGTGGTGGTGGTGATGGTTCCAGTCCTCAGTCTGCCACCTCCTGTGATCTTGGCTAAGTCATTT
>CM053772.1:253861778-253874448 GCA_028658325.1 Potorous gilbertii | reverse complement strand
AGAGGCTTTAGCCTGAAGGCTCCAAAAATGGATACTGCTGCTGTTGCCTCCCATGGCCACTACCTGGGGTTGAGGCTAGGGGAGGACCCTGCTCCCTTCTCATTCAGATGAGAAAACTTTCTTTGGTGTTTGTGTGTTGAGGAATCTGAGAACCTCTGCTGCTGCTGGGGATTCTACCCCCAAGGCCTGTTCTGGCCCTGTTCCTGCTGGTGTTGTGAGGCCAAGCCTGGGCTAGACTCCATGGGCTGCACTCTGCTCTGTGCCCCATATGATAGACCTTTCCTGTCAGCCTTCCAGGCTATCTTGGACTGGAAATTTCTTTCACTCTGTCGTTTTGTGGCTTCTGCTGCTCTAGAATTTGTTTAGTGTCATCTTCCACAGGTATTTTATGGGCTGTGAGGGAAGAGTTAGAGTATGTGTGTCTTTCTACTCTGCATCTTACCTCCACCCCCTATTGCTATTATTTAGAAGGTATCTCAGCAGAGGTCAATCAGCCCCATACTATATAAAGGCCAAGTCAAGAACTTGAGAACATTTAGCACATGCATTTTGGAAGATAATTTTGGCTTTCATACAAGAGTTAGAAAACAAAGAGCCTAGAGGCATGGATCATGATGTTCTCACAACAGTCCAGGTAAGGGGCAGGGAGGAGCCCTGAGCTACTCTCTTTCTGGAGATGTTAACACCCTACATTAACATTCTCCTTGTTTCAATCTTCCTTTGAAGTTTATCAGTTCTTTCTGTGGAGGTCTACAGCACTTTTGGTCATGAGTCCTTTGGAACTGTCTTGTATCACTGTATTCATCACAGTAGCTAAGTCTTCCAGAGTTAATTATCGTTACAATATTGCTGTTACTGTTTATAAGATATTCTCTCAGTTCTGCTCACTTCACTTTGTATCAATTCATAAAAGTCTTCCCAGGTTTCTCTGAGACTATCCTACTCATCATTTCTTGTAGCATATTAGTATTCCATCATAACCATATACCACAACTTGTTCAATCATTCCCCAAAAGATGGGCATCCCCTCAATTTCCAATTCCAAAATTTACTAAACATTTTTTTCTACTTTGTCTCTCTCCCTGCCTGTCAGGAAGCTTTCTCTTTGGCCTGGCTTCAGGAGAGAGAAAATTGTACTGATTCCCCACACTCAGGAGGTGAAACAAACAGTACAACCCACTCATCACTATGAGTGGGAGAAAAGGGAATAGAACCCATCTGCCACATCTCTGTCAGTAGAGAAAATGAGGGTACTTGGATCTACTAAAAAATAGGCTCAGTGAGCAAATATTAATAAAAAAAAACCAGGATGACAAACAAGGAGCCTCCAAAGGCAATCAGAGTAAATGCTGCCATCAATAAAACATCACCTTGAAAAAAGATGGACTGATTACATGATGAGTAAGGGGATGAGCCATAGACAGCCTTTATACTGTATTTGGCATGTCAAGAGATCTTTCAGCTTTCAAGAGGAGTCAAGGAGGGTTCCCAGTACATTGGTGGGAGCCTCTGTGGGGGCTTATTACAGGCTGCAGTTGAGAGTCACGTTGGATGAGCAGGCAAACACAGGTAGCATTCTGCATGATTAGAAGGAATATTGAGATTGAGGTGATCACTGATCCACTGGAGTGTCAGAGAACAGGAGAGCTCCAATTTGTTTAGTCCTCTGAAGTGTGCAAAACATGTTCTTCCCAGCAACCTTGATATAAGTATTACTGCCATTTTACAACTGAAGAGACAGAGGCTCCTCTCTTCTACAGGAAGGCTTTTCCAACCTCCCTTAATTTTAGTGCCTCCCCTGTTAATTATTTCCTATTTATCCTGAATATATCTCTCTTTGGATATATTTGTTTGCATGTTGTCACCCCCATTAGATTGTAAGCACCTTGAAGTTAAGGACTGTCTTTTATCTCTCTTTGTATCACCAGCATTTAGTATAATGCCTAGCACATAGTAGACACTTAATAGATACTTACTGATGGACTATGAATAGTAGCTGGCAGTAGCAAGCATTTAGGAAATGCCAGTTCACATCTTCTTACCCCTTCTCTCCCAAGTCTTTTCTTTATCAGGTTCAATATCTCCAGTTTATTCAGTTTATTCTCATATTTCATGAAATTGAAACTCTTTTCTCTCTTAGTCACTCCCTTCTTGACATTCTACAATTCATCAATATTCTTCCTAAAATTCGGAACCCAGAGCTGAACATAGTACTCTAGTTGTAGTCTGATGAGGACAGAGAGTTGTAGTCTGATGAGGGATGGGTCACCTCCTTAGCTACTTGTGTGTTCAAGTGACGGTTGATAATATGTTCCATAACGCCCATGCCGCATCTTTATACTGTGTCCATCATCATCTGAGATAATGACGATGGTGATGATGGTGGCAGTGGTGGTGATAGCTTATTCATGTATGGCAATTCTATAAAATAAATCCATTTTTTTCAGGAGTAAGTTTCACCATCTCTCTCATGCCTAGGGCCTGACTGAAGGCAAGGAAGCTGGAGGTAGATAGAGGCAAAGTAAACGAATATGACTTGAGCTTTAAATTTTTTCTCTTTTCCCCCAAGACTTTGTTACCTAATAAAAGCAATGCCTTAACATTTCAATTCAAATCAATCTAGTAAGCATTTATTAAGTACTTGCTATGTGCAGGATGCTTTCCTAGGCCTTGGGAAATAGAAGACAGTATGAAAAACAGTCCCTCTACATTCTACTGGGGGATATAATACATAAACAGATATGTGATCATTTAAGGAGAGAGTGAGTACTAATGAGATAGTAATAGTACCATCACTCTAGAATTGGAAGAGACCAGAAAGGCCATCTAATCCAACTCCCTCATTTTATAAATGAGAGGAATGAGGCTCAGGGAGGTCAAGTGATTGCCCAAGGTCATACAGTTAGGAGGCATCAGAAGTAAGATTAGAATTCAGGCCTTTAGCCTTCAGAGCCACTTTCCATGCCACCACACTACTTTCAAAGAAAGGTTTCTCAGAGAAGATGGCACCTGAAGTGGGCCTTGAATGAAGTAAGGGACTCCAAGAGACAATGATGAAGACATACATTCCAGGCATGGAGAATGGCATGTGTAGATGCATGGAAGGGGGTATGGAACGTCAGCTCCAAGGAACAGCAAGTACACCAATGGAGCTGAAATGACTCTACCACAGAGAACACAATGATTTCCTTCATCTATCAGTCAATGGTTTTTCAGCTCTTGCAACCAAAAGCTACACAGTTCTTATTGGTCAGTTTTGTGAGAAATCTCATTTTCCTATCATTCGAGTCCACAACTCCCGTACTCAATAAACTACAGTACTCTCAACCCCAGTGGCTGTAGGATCAAATCTTCCTCTTCCACCTCTCTACCTTTCCAGCCTTCTAACACATAACTCTCCTCCACATACGCTTGGGTCCCACTTCCTGTTCTGGACACACAATCCTATTTCCCCTTTTCCTTTTGCACCATCTGCCCTTCATGCCTAGAATGTTTTCTTTCTTCATCTATACCTCTAGGAATTCATGATTTTCTTCAAAACTCAGCTCAAGTCCCACCCTCTAAGTAAAGCCATTTCTGAACCCCCTACCTTCTTTCCCTGTATTCACATACAGGTAGAATCTCCTATTAAAATGTAAGTTTCTTGAGAACAAGGGTTTCACTTTTGTCTCTGTTTCCAGGGCTGAACATGGTGCCTGACAAATAACACGAACTTAATAAATTTTTCTTGATTGATCAACTGATTGATTTTTTGTTTTTCTCTCTCGTTGCTATTAGCCCTAAGGGAAAGTAAGATAGACCATTTAAACCAACCAGGTCAGAAGACTTTCAGGCAAGATGTGTCCACTTCCGCCAAAGAAGAGAAGGTAAGATATTAAAGAGAAAGAGAAAAAAATTACAAGATAGGTAGGCGATGTTTGTAGTATGTTGTAAAGGTTTTGGTTTAAATTCTCTCCAAAGCAACAGGCCCATAATTAACTGCTCACTTAACAAGCCCAGTAAAATGAAGATTTCTTCCATATTTAGATCAACCACTCCAACTCCCATCCTTACAAGAGACAGACCAGCCTAGCTAATTACAGAGTTAAAGTGATGGCCCATGAATAATTGTAGACACTTGCCTAAAACTAAAAAAGTGGTGACAAGCAAAGTTAACTCAAGATGGAGTCAAAAAACTAGCAAACCACAAATGTGGGCATCTATCCCTGTTTCCATTCAACATTCATTAAGCACTTACTGTATTCAAAGCTCTGAGTTAGGCAGAAGAGACACAAAGACAAAACAAAACACTTTCTGTCCTGAAGGAGCTCGCATTCCATTGGAATGTTAAATTCTATTAGAACTCTATTGTCTGTCTACTTCACTCCAGGTCTAGCCTTCTATCCAACCATGGAAGCTGCTCTCATGGTCTTCTAGAACAAGACTTTTCTACCAGGCCTCAGTTTTCTAATATAGTAAACAAGCTGGACTGTTAGACTCTTTACAAAGCACAATATTAAATTGCTTTCATACTGCTGGCTTTATACCCTGATGTGTCCAATATCCCCCACAGCAGAACACAGCAGAAACAAATAGCTTCAATTTCAGGTTCAATTTCTTTCTGCCCTTGTCCTCTCTTGGACGGCCTGCTTGGATTCATTTGACATTTTCTCCTGCAGCTCTCCGAGGATTAGTGCCCCCATCTTTCCCCAGCAATATATTACCTTTCACGTTCTAGAATGTTTATCCTTCCCCTGCACCTCCCCACTATTTTATCAAGTGTGTAACTGTTCAGCCTCATCACCCTTATTCATCTTCTGACTGCTTCAGTCCATCTGGGATGTTAACTGAGCTCCCCTGGTCATAGGTGACATACTCTTCTCATCTCTCAAATACAGTCCATTCTACCTCACACACCTTTGTCCAAGGCAAACAGTAAGTGCTACACAAATGCTTATTCCCCTCTCCCCATCCTTGCCTAAGCTATAAAGTCTACCAGACCCCACTTCCCCTCACATCTGCCCACATGCATGTCAGAGCTGGAAGAAAACTTCCCAGGCATGCATACAAGTCTGAGTCTTACTTTCCATACATGAGGACACTGAGGGGATGGCTTTTTTCTCCCATCAATTCCCTGGCTTCTTCAAACTACAGAGTTTTCCTATCTGGACTTCCGTAGTGAAATTGCTTTCCACATTGTTTGAACCACCCAGAGAACTGGTGTTCACTGGTTTCATTTATTTACTCACTAAAATAGAGTGTTGGATTTGGGAATCAGGAAATTGTAGGTTCAAATTGTACTTCACCTACTTGCTGGCTACGTGATCATGGGTAAAATCATTTAAGCATTTTGGACCTCAGTTTCCCCATCTGTAAAATGGAAGTGATAATGATAGCAGCCACCTCTCTGGGCCATTACAAGGATCAAATGAGACATGTATGTAAATGCCTTGAATATCTTAAAATCCTTATACATTTGAGCTGCTAATATCACTGACTCTCCAAATACCCAAATAAGGCACCTGAGATGTCAGTGACATGGATACTTCCCTCAGTAATGAAGATCATAGTCTGACCGTGGAGCCCCCTCTCTCTCCTCCCCTCCCCAGCTTCAGATCTGAATCAATATTGTTCTGACTCCAAGCCCAGAACTCCATCCCCCTGTACTATTCCACAGAGATGAGAAATGATCAGCCAAGGTGCAGAGTCTTGCTCCAACCCTGAACGTGCGAGAGAGGAGATAGGTAGCACAAGGGGTAGTGCCCCAGACGTGAAGTCAAGAAGACCTGGGCTCAAGTCTGGCCTCAGACACTTACTAGCTGTGTGACCCGGGCAAGCCACCTCACCAATACCTGCTTTCTCATAGATAAAATGGAGATAATAGAGCAACTACCTCTCTGGTTGTTGTGACGGATCAAATGAGACACTTACAAAGTCCTACGCAAGACTTACAGCGTTGCATAAATGCACGTTAATATTGTGATCATCGCTGTTTTTGTTAGAAAGAGTAACCAGGACAAAAGGGTCAGTAGGAGCCGAGGTCAGAAATCAAGAGTAAGTGAATGTACAGGAGCAGGAAACAGAAACCGCTGGGATGAACACTATCAAGGAGGCACCCAGGTTCGGAAAACCAGAGTGGCTAGGAAAAAAGACAAGGATTCTGGGTAATGAAATGGTCAGCTGCTTTACTCAGCACATGCCACACTAGAGCTGCTTTATCTCAGAGTGGATCTCAGAGACCCTGTCTGTTTCTGTCCCTTAAAAAGGCATACAGTCAGAAACCAGGACCTCTTGATATCAAATCCAGTCTTAACTCAGCACTGTCGGCATACTTTGCCAAATATCTCTAACAGGTTATGAAAAGCCATAATGTTAGGTGAAACATTGTTACAGGGGTCCACCAGCACCATAAGAATACTCTAAATGAGCATCCAGCCAAATGATGGTCAGATAAGGTTTCATGACACTGGCTAATGCTTGGTCATAATGCATGGATGACCTTATTGCAAAGCAGCCCTGTTTGGGTAGCATCCTGTGGGCTGGCCCTACATAGGATCAGATCCACCATCATCATTTAGGCAGGCACACTCGAGGTTAAAACACAGACTACAACCTCAAGATAAATACCATACAATTTTGTCTTCCACCCTGAATCGTGAACATTACAATTACCACAGCAAATAATTGTTAGGGCCACTTACTGGTGAAATAGTAACTTAAGCTTTGTTAACTTCTTGAAAATTCCAAGGGTGATTAAGTATTCCTGGTTGCACAAACAAATTGCACAAAACTTCTGTTGGACTATTAATTTCTGTAATGTAGACTGAGATCTTGTCACTTTCCAAAATACAATAAAAAAATTGCTCTCCTAGGATTCACTTTAACTTTTAGAAATAAAATGTTGGTAAGATTGAAACCAGTTCAAACTTGGACAGGCTGAACTTTAAAATGGCAAAACTTTAAACCAACATTTCTAGGTTAGACTCACGGGTTTGTAGGGCAAATTGTTCCCATTCCAATAGTTTAACACCTTTTACATGTGATCAGTCATGTGCTTATGGGTATTAGGATGTTAGGAAGCTCGAGTGAGGTAATGATACTAATATAGTTATATATATTATATATAGTTATATATTATATATAGTTATATATATTATATATAATATATAACTAATATTAGTTATATTATATATAACTATAGTTAATATAGTTATAATAATATATAGTTATATACTATATAGTATATATAGTAACTATATATAATATAGTTATATACATATAGTTAACATTCATGTAGTCCTTTAAGGTTTGCAAAGTACTTTCAATATACAATCTCAGTTGGTCTTTACCACAACCCTGAAAAGTAGGTGCTATCGTCCTCACAGATAAGGAACTGAGGCTGGGAAAGGTGACTTGGGGAGTGACCCAGCTAGTGAGCATCTGAATCAGGATTTGAACTTGGGTCTTTTCCGATTTCAAGAGCAGCACTCTATTGACTTATAGCTGTCAATAATGTAATTATTTTTAATTGTGATTAGAATGATCATTGCTATATTTTAATTGTTATAAAAATAACTGACAGGTTTCTTATAGCTGTCTCAATAAAGTGCTTTGTAAACCTTAGTGTACTTTATAAATGTATTCTGTTTATTACTACTATTTTCAAAGCATTCAGATCGTTCAAACATGAAATCCCTAAGAAACAGCAATATACATTAAAAATGAAGAACTGAAATTAAAAACTGAGAAGGGAAATTAAAACAGCAGTAACTGTTGGAGAAATCAAGTTCAATAAACATAAAGATTATATCATGGCACTAAGTAGAAGCCTGGTACATTTGGAAACTACACTATAATGTGGTTCATAATTTCAAAACAAATGGAGAAGGGAAAACTCAGGGGACCATGAGAAATGGATCTAAGCATTCAAATGGCTGGCATGAAGAAAAGACTTATGGGAAGAATGAGTAGAGTTGTCCAGAGGTGGATTTAGTTTGAAGTGTTGAAATGCTTCTTAGCAATAAGAGTTATCCCCAAATGAATTGGGTTATCATCAGAGGTAGTGGGCTGTTCATCACCAGTCAAAGCTAGACAGCAGCTTGTCCAAGAATATCATAGGAAGGATTCCTACACGGGTATGGGGTGAATTCAACAGCTTCCAAAGTCATTAACAGCTCTGAAAGTCTATGATTTTATGAAATCTATAGACCAATTTGGGGGCAGCCAGGCGGGTCAGTGGATGGAGCACCAAATCTGGAGTCAGGAAGACCTGAGTTCAAATCTAGCCCCAAACACTGACTTGCTGTGTGACTCTGTCACTTAACCCTGTTTGCCTCAGTTTCCTCACCTGTAAAATGAGGTGGAAAAAGGAAAGGCAAACCAGTTCAGTATCTTTGCCAAGGAAATCCCAAATGGGGTCACAAAGAGCCAGACACAACTGAAATGACTAAACAAGTAAAAGGACAATTTTCTTTCAGAAAAGACCCATTTCAATGGTTTATCGTAATATGAGAATGATTCTAGTCATATAAGCTCCAGGAGGTCTTACCATGCTGGAAAAGATTTGCATGTTGGTCCCCTTGACTGAAAGGCTGTCCCTTTGCACTTCCCACCTGGAATGACTCACTCTCTCTGAGAATCCCTCATTTCCCTCAAGGTTCAGTTCAAGGGCACCTTTCACATGAGGACTTTTCTGATTCTTCACAACCACTAATGTCTTCCCCTGAAAATCACTTTGCAGAGATTTTTTATTTTTTATATGCTGATATATGGATATGTTTTCTCCCACAGCTGAAATATGAGCTTATTGAGGGCAAGGAGGTTCACATTTGTCCTTGCATTTCCAGTGCCTGGCACACAGGTGCTTAATAAATGTTTGTTGATTGATGAATTGATGAACAATCCTTTGATCATGGCAGCCCACAAAATGAAGAAAAAAACTTTTTTTTAATGATCTCTATCTTAATTCTTTGTCACAGCCTTTCGATGCCACAGTGCTAATAGTAGAAAAGGGGGAAGGACAGTGCTAAAGATCACAGTAGTATTAGATCATTTCTAAACCTTATTTTAATTATTTTAAAGTAGCAATAAGACACCTAGATGATACATCATATAGAGCATTAGCCCTGGAGTAGAAAAACTGAGTTCAAGGCCAGCCTCAGACATTTACTAGTTGTATGACTCTGGGCAAGCCATTTAATCTCTGCCTCCATTTTCTAAGATAAAATGTTAGGATCAAATGAGATAATATTTGTAAAGCACTTTGCAACCTTAAAGTGTTAAACAAATGACAGCTTTTATTATTGCTGGTACTCTAAGTGTGGGCTCCTAGTTAAACAAACAATGAGTCAAGAGGGAGGAACTGGACCAAATCAAACCAATATTGGCATCCTTGACTATAAATGAAAGCAGATGTGGAAAGTCGCAACTGATGGAATGACGGCTCACAGGTTCTCCTTGAGGAGGCAAATCAAGGAATTGTTGGAGTTCTTTTTCCCATGGACATAAAAGGGAAAAGAAGAGTTTGATGGAAACCTTGGTCATTTCACTTGGCAACACTCATGGTTAGCTCATATAGAAAGACCATCCTGAAGCTGCAGCTTATATATCATCCTATCTTGTAGAAGATGAGAAGATAGAGAAATTGCACAAAAACTCAACAATAACAAGATCCTTTAATCAAAAAAAAGATTTAATATTTGGTGACTTCAATGAAGAGGCAGACATATGGGTGGGCAACAAAATTCATTTTGGGAAATATGCTTAGAATGAAGAAGCAACAGATGTCAATGGATTGTAGACTGCGCATTTATAAATTTCATTTATAGTTCATCAAGCAAAAGCATTTATTAAGCCCCTGCTGCGTGAAATAAACAAAATATTAAGAAGAGATGTTAAGTCACAAATACGAGGGATATAACTAGAAACTTAAGTCATGACAAAATTCTTTTTTGCTGTTCACTTGTGTCCAACTCTTTGTGACCCATTTGGGGTTTTCTTGGCAAAGATATTGGAATGGTTTCCATTTCCTTCTCCAGTTCATTTTACAATGATGGAACTTAAGGGACTTGCCCAGGGTCACACAGATTGTAAATGCAAGTGCCAGTTATTGGGCTAAGTACTAGGGATTGTTGAGAAAGGCAGAAGATATTTCCTGTCCTTGGGGAGCTCACAATCTAATAGGGAAGGCAATATATATATATATATATATATACATATATATATATATATGTACAAACAAGATATATACAGGATAAATTGTTGACAATCAACAGAGGGAAGGCATTAGAATTAAAGAAGAATCAGGAAAGGCTTCCTGTACAAAGTGGGATTTTAGCTGGGACTTGAAGAAAGCCAGGAAATGGAGATGAGGAGGAAGAGAATTATAGACATGAGGAACAGCCAGAAAAAATACCCAGAGTCAGGAGATGGAGTGCCATGAGTGAGGGTCATCAAAAAGGCTAACGTCCTTAGATTGTAGAGTATGTGATGGGGACTGAGGTCATCAAAGAGAGAGCTGAAATGTAAGCTGAAGGCCCCAAATCACAAACAATGAAATGGACTTTATCTTGACAGAAAATGAATTGTTAATAAGCTGGAAGTAATTTCTGAATTGGCTGTCTGAGGCTGTGAGACCCTCAGCTTGTTAAAGAAAAGATAAAAATTAAAATCAAATTAGAAGGAAGGATAAAGTTGGGAAAATGTTTTCTGCAATTTATTTTTTTTCTGTCTGCAATTTATATAGCTCCAACCTATCTCACCCAAGCAAGCCACCAGTGCTGAAAATTGGGAAATGGATGAAGATATTAAATTTTCTCATCATCACTTCACATAGAAGTCTAACCAATCTAAAGCTATCGCCATGATGGGAAGACCAGAAGGGCCTGGCATCATCCTCATCCAGCAAACTCTGCATCTTACTGATAGGAGGATCATGGCACCCACATACAGCAATATGAGTTTATAATATAAACTAATATTCAAAACATTATGGAAAAGGATAGAGGATGATTATCAACAGTAGTGATAATAGCAGCACTACCTCATAAATAGCAAGAATATAGGAGGGGAAAATGAATTTGCAAAAAGCTTCAGATAATTATACTACCACCTTCCAAGAGCATCTAAAGATGAAACTGGAAAGAGAACAATGAAAATAGAAAATATGTAATAGCATTCTCTAACATCATATATTCCTCATCAGTGACAATGAAACCATCATGTTTGGAGTTTAAAATCTCAGGCCCCAATCGGTCAAATAAAAAGTGTAAATGGAACAAAAAAAAGGGAAGCACCGCACCAGATCAGTAGAGGAAATCTACATTGGAAGGGACGTGATTCTGAGGCTGCTGAGGGAACAATTGTCAAGACACCTGAAAGTTACACAATGTCTAGGTGAAAAAGCATAAATAGTAAGATTACCCAAAAAAGCACACAAAAGAACACTAATGACTATGTACTGATAGGACTAGTTTCTCATCTTCATAAAATTCTTTAAAAGAATGATATCTATATACAGGATATGTTGAGACTGTAAGAAGGAAAGAGTTCGGCTTTCGTAAGGGATACTCTACATCAGGCTACGTTTCATGGGCACAAAATTGGACAGAAGATGCAGAGGATATAAAATCCCTCTTTATTGTTGTTGGGTTTTTTAAATCATTTGAGTTGGCAGCATAAAATTCATGTTCAAAGCTGCTCCTCCAACAAGGTGACTCTCCTGCGTATGTTAAGATCATAGAAGATTATATGGTAAGATTCCACCACAAAGACGATTTCTAAGTATACTATGATTCTGAGAGATGTGTTATAATGCACAAGTGTCACTATGACCACAAAACTCCTAGAAGTGGATGGATATAGATTAAAATGTAATTGGGAAATATTTAACAAAGTACAATAACAGATAGGTAATGTTAATTACTTTCTAAGTCAATATATGACCCAATCTCTGATTGAGTTGGGTATCACTGGTGAATCCTCAAAGCCAGAAAGACCTAGGTTCAAGTTTTACATCCAACAGGTAATGGGAAAGTCTTTCACTTTCTAGATAACTCTCTAAAACTATTAAGTTGCAGAGAAGGTGCCAACCTTCCTTGGTGGAGGGCATTTCCTCACTAGGGACTTCATGAAATCACATGAGCAGTTCTTATTTCTATCCTTCTCATCATTATCATTGAGTCACAACACAAGGAGGAACCAAGTGTTTGCCACGTTCATAGTGGATACACAGAAGAGACCAAATGCAAGAGAGAGTTCCTACCCATGGAGAAATTCTCCAGATGTACCCAGTGTGGACGACACGGTGTGGATTGCATTAAAATTCTGGAATACTGAGCTGTGAAGTCATTCAAAAGAGCTTGATGTAGTAGTTCACAGATGAAAAATGAATAGATGAAGAAACCTTACTGTCGCATATGGTTGTACAAAAATCCATCTTGGACATACATAGTCAAACGGTGAACTAGGTCAGTTATGGAGGTAGGAAGAGCTAGGTTTAGGTCTGTTCAGTCTCTAATGCCAGTTAAATTATGTGACTTTAGACAAGTCACTTAACCTCTTTAGTGCCCCAAAGCATATTGTCTATATTATCCTTTTGACTTAGCCGCTTTCCCTCTGCATCAGTTCATACAAATCTTCCCATATTTCTCTGAATCCTCATGACGATGCTTTTAAACAGGCTTGCCCACAC
>CM053772.1:253800130-253861678 GCA_028658325.1 Potorous gilbertii | reverse complement strand
AGAGAGAGAGAGAGAGAGAGAGAGAGAGAGAGAGAGAGAGAGAGAGAGAGAGAGAGAGAGAGAGAGAGAGAGAGAGAGAGAGAGAGAGAGAGAGAGAGAGAGAGAGAGAGAGAGAGAGAGAGAGAGAGAGAGAGAGAGAGAGACGGAGGGAGGGAGGGAGGGAGAGAGAAAGAGGAACAAGATGTCCATATCCCCCTTTTAGCCAATGGACAGAAAACATTCTTAAAAAGTCACCAGTCATCACAGCTGTGTCATCTGTTAATGTGTGTGGTATGTTGACAGAGCAGCTGGTGAGTATGACCATTAGCAAATATGAAAGAGAAAAAGAAACCAACAAGGCTATTTCCCTCAACATCCCACTTGGAGGGAGAGGGCTAAGAACAAATAGGCTCAACAAATTGAACTGCAGCTTAACAAGAAAGGATTTCTCTGCTGAAAAAACAATAACTTGCCTGCTACCATCCAATGACAGAGGAAGTTGGTGTCAACTTTGGGCCAACTTGAGAAGTTTTGTCTAACTCTATAACTGCTTCCTAGAGAAGAGAAATTTCCATCCTCACTTGACAGAAAGTGACCTGGCTGGAAGTCAAGAAGGAATAAGGACAAGGAGAAAGGATGGACATTTGGAATCATCTCCAAATCTGGCGTCACTTGTTTAGCATTGAAAAAGAACTCAGGCATCATCTGGTCCAGCTTTCTTATTTTTACACATGGGTAAAATGAAGCCCAGGGAGATTAAGTGATGTAACCAATGCCATAGAGGTAATGGAACCTAGGATAAGAACCCAGGTCCTCTGACTTCCAAATACAGTGGCCTTTTCACTCCTGAAGGAGGACTCAAAGGGTAGCACACTGGGGTAGTTGAAGGAGCACATTTCTGGGAGTCAGTGGATCTCAGGCTCTAGTCCCAGCTCTGATATTTATTAGCTGCATGACCTTGGGGAACTTCTCTGAGCCTCTGTGTCTTCATCTGCAAAATGAGACTAGGACTATTTCCTCAACCTACCTCAGGGATCATTGTGAGCACTGAATTTACTTCAAGTACTTTATAAATCGAAGACATTCTAGAAACATAAGAACTTGCCTCTCCTCATATAAATAAATTAGGATATTTGGCAATAAAGGATTTATGCACAGAATTCAGAGTTGAGAGAGATCTCAGTGAAATCTAGGCCAATCTATACTTGAAGAAGGAGCTTCTATCATAGAATGTAAGGTTCATGAGGGCAGGGACTATTCCATAAGTTCCTCGAGTTAGAGCTGGAAGGGGTCTTAGAGGTTATCTCATCCAATCCTTTATTTTATAGTAAGGAAACTAAGACTCAGAGAGCTCAGTTTCACAATTCACATAAGTTGCAAGCAGTGGAGTTTGGATTTGAAGGCAGGTCCTTAAACACCAAATCCAGCATGTTCTTTACTGTACCAGACAGCAACATTGCTAACTTTGTATGCCCAGCATCTCACATAGAGTAAGTGCATTATTGTACTGAAGAGAGGAAGGGAGTAAGGGAAGAAAGGAAGGGAATGAGGGAAAGAAGGAAGGAAAGGTCTGTCAGTCATTTCTTGAAGACCTCTAAAGATAGAGAACCCACTACCTTTCAAGGTATGCCAAGCCAAACCAAGTGTCAGTTTCCTCTAGACATCTAAATCCTCTAGAAATGAAATACTCAACAGCATAATCAAATAGAACATTGTCTTCCTAGACTGGGCTAGACAGTGAATCAAGTTCAAGTACATTATCAAAAGCTTGTAAGGCACTTTTATTACAGCATTTGGATAAGGAGCATGAAACAAACTCTAGATGCCACATATAGCTGATACTTAGAAGCCCATGGCAGTTGGTTGCAAAGTTCGGAAGCTCTGGCATCCATCAGGTGTTTCCCAAGTGAAGAAAGATCCCAAATGATAATGATGCCTTTTCCAGTATCCACAGGAGAAAGCCCCTACCTATCTTCTGAGCAGTGCTTTGGCTGCTATGAACTGGCTGAACGGCATACAAAGAACTCATAAAAGGATGATTAAATATGAGAGACCAGAAAGTGCTAACGCCAAGCTAATGCTTTGGAACCTCTTTGTAGAAAAGCCAAATGAGCTCTTGTTTCAAAATATAAGTTGCTTTCAAGGAACTGGTTTGGTGATAAAGTCCTCAAAATCTGTTACAAAAGAAAGAGAAGGCTAGAGCAAGAGCACCTTCCTCCTTCACTGAAGCCACACCCTGGGCAGTGTCATCAGTGACACGTCCTCCCATGTGCTGGTCAATCTTGTTGCTTTAGCCAAATGATTAGTGAGCTATTTCCCAAGATAGAAGCTTTCAATATCTTAAAGTCTTTCCAGTAATTCTGCATATACTTTGTCTCTTAGCTTTACCACTTCACCCTTATGATATAAATACATTTAATCTCCGAAATGCCAAGCCTTGAAGTGATACTTTTTTTAGCTTATTGCTGTTTTAATGGCACAAACAATCTGCTTCCCCAAAAAGGAAAAATGTTGGCCAGAAGTAATGTAAATTCCAAAGGGATCTTCGTCTTCAGTCCATCAATACTTTAAAGGATATATCATCTCATCTCATGTGAATACCTGCTCCATTGCTAGCGATCACAAACCCTCCATCCCTCCTTTGGGTCCTGCCCCTATCTTTCCATAAATATTCCCCACCTGATGTGCAGGAGGCCAGCCTTTTATTCTGCTAATATTTCAAGAATAACACTGCACCGATGAGGCACTCTTCCTCCGGCTGCAGGACCGGCTAACATCCTCTTCAAGCAATAGATTCCCTCAAAGATGTCTTTTATGCACTTTTCATGTGCAGCTCATTGTGGGTAACACGTCAGAACCGGCACAGACCCCCAGGCCCCTTCCCATTGCCCTTTGGGCACCAACGATTTCATTTTTCTGCTATTTCGGTGTGCCATCATTTGGAGACACATAACATCACCGGAATACAACACTGCACTGCAGGGCTTTCAAAATGAGGCACCATTTTTGCCCGATGCAGATAGGAGTTGTAGCTTAATTTTCCGGCCCTGTTTATACCTTTCCAACATCTGTCCGAGGTTACCTTGCAATACAAATATGACTAAGATAAAAATAAACATGTAATGACAATAATTGTATTTATATAGTTATATATAGTACTAGTAACATATTATTAGTAACGTTAGTAATTAGTAAACTAACAATATAGTATTAACATAGTAATACATATGTATGTCTATGACTGAACAGTGGATGAGTGTGATCATTAGCAAATACAAAAGAAAAACACACTTATCTCTCTACGTATGTGTATATATACCTTTTCTATATTATATCAAGTATCCTAAAGTAATCACGGCTACTCTGGATCTGACCTTCCTGACAGCACCTAGCGTATTTATTCTATGAGTGCTTTCACAAGAAGCAACATAGCACAGCACCAAAGCTTCAGACCTAAGGATCTGGGTTTGGCTCTTGACTGCTGTACCCCTCTCTCCCTTTCTTAGTGAATCTGTTCTATTACACTCAAGTCTCTTGCCCCCTTGAGCAGCCATAGATTACGTCTTGCCAAGTCCCACCCTTAGATTACTTTGGCATCCATGACCTTTGCTCCTCTTCACATGTTACTGAATACAGGTGAAGGCAGCCAGGTAGTGCAGTGGATAGAGCGCCAAGCCTGAAATCAGGAAGACTAATCTTCCTGAGTTCAAATCTAGCCTCACACACTTGTTAGCTGGGTGACCCCTGGGAAAGTTACTTAACTCTGTTTGCCTCAGTTTCCTCATCTGTAAAATGAGCTGGAGAAGAAAATGGCAAATCACTCCAGTATCTTTGCCAAAAAAAAAAAAACCAAATGGGGTCACAGAGAGTCAGACATGACTGAAAAACAATAACCATGCATGTAAACCTACAGAAATACAAATTATTGCTGCTTCCATTACACAGCACTGCCAGTCTCCTATAATTCCACGTTACCTTTACTAGAGCTAGTAGAGGGAATGGTGACAGAGATGACATGAAAATAACCCATTCCATCCAAGCATTTCTGTTTGTACAACAATAGCAGTTCTGCCTAGAAGGAGAAGGAAAGAGAAGCAGAAAGGAAGATCGTCTTGCAGGAAAGCATTGTTTGACAGAAGACAAAAATCTTACATGAGCAAGTCATTGGATAATCCTTAATTTAAGGAGGAAGGTACGGTGCAGGAGAGAGAAAATGGACTCTCAAGTCTGAGGATGCGAGTTCTGATTTTCCCTCTAAGGCTTATTGTCAATACGAACTTGGACAAAACCCTTAAATTCCCTGAGTCTTAGTTTTGTCTTTATATATTGAATGCTTGGTATAGTCCTTGGAATATAGTTATTGTTTTAAGAAAGATTTGTTGATTGACTAATTCAACTATAATATGGTGGGCTAGAGATGGGGAGGAGAGAGCCCCTGATGTCCCTCTTAGGTCTATATCCACGGTGAATGCTAGATCTGGGGTCAGAGGACTAGATTCAAATCTTGACTCTACTCTGGACAAGCCCCTTCACTTCTCTGGGCCTCAGTTTCCCCATCTGAAGAATGAGGGAGTTGGACAAGACTCTAAAGTCCTTTTTTTCTCTAGGTCTGGGATTCCACTGGCCTTCTTTATTCTGATACCATGACACCTTTGTGGACACTTTCCCAAGGTTACCCATCCCAATCCATCCATACCTTTTCCTGTGCAGAGAGATAGAACTGACATCCTGAAGAAGGAGGGGGCCTTCCCTCAGACCTGACATTAGGGGAGCACTCCACTTGGTACCCCTCAACCTTGTCATAGGAATATCACCTCCTTTTCCTACCTGTACATTTATATCTTTTTCCCCCACTTTTCCTATGGAATTCTCTGATGAGAAAATATTACAGGCTGCTCCTACTTACCATAAGTCTTCCTGTCAGTGGCCCTGAAACGCCAGTTTTTCAGAGACTACAATATTCCATGCTTCAGTAATATAACATCAATGAAAGACCACTAGCATTAAAAAGATAGACCTTTCCTCAGGTTCCAGGAGGAAATAAATATTTTTATGACATGGACAATGTGAGAATTTGTTTTGATTCTTGTAAGGCTTTTGTTTTCTGTTTTTTCCTTCAATGACAGAGGAAGATGGAAGGGAGAAAGAAGAGATTTTTTTTTTTGCTATTAGTTGGAAAAGATTTAATTTAAAATAAAATTTTAAAAATGATCCATTGTTTTAGGGACAAGTTTTGAGTTCTTAAAAGCACTATGCAGCTCACTGGATGGAATCCAGCCTACTCTGCTCTTCCTAATTCTGGGCACAGTTCATTCATCTTCTTTATTTTATTCAAAATATACATACAGATGGACCAGTTCTATGGACTGCCCAACTATATATCACAGTGTGGACCAGGGGTGGGGAACCTGTGGCCTCATGTGGCCCTCTAGGTCCTCAGGTGTGGTCCTTAAGACCTGAAGGGTCATGTGACCTCGAGGCTGCAGATTTCCCACCCCTGATCTGGACAATACTCATTCTTCATCCACTTGATTTTTCTTAGGTAGATTAATACATAATAGATTTAATACTTAAATGTTTTATAGTTAATGGGTTTTTCCTAGGTAGACAGCCCATCTTTTGAGTGATTTTTAGGAAGCCCTGCAATGTCTACACATAGATAAAATTGAAAGCTGGTTACTGTTCTCCTGTGCTCTATCTGAATGGATCTGAAACCAAATTACTTTAGCCATGATGATCCTAGGACCATATAAAACAATCTCCCCAGTTGCATGTTTTCTAGGATATGCTCACAAGAGGCTACTTTTATGTTATATCCTCTCTGCCCAGTTGTCTGTGATGACCAGTCTACAGCTACCCATTTTCAATAACTTCTATAAAAATTCATTTTATGTGATACCATCCTTCCTGCTCGAACCCTATCTGTGGCTAAGATGCTAGCCCCCACGGGAGCCAGATAGGGGAGTGGGGC
This sequence comes from Potorous gilbertii, assembly GCA_028658325.1. NCBI lineage: Eukaryota > Metazoa > Chordata > Mammalia > Diprotodontia > Potoroidae > Potorous > Potorous gilbertii. Next base: position 253,855,728 of record CM053772.1, on the reverse strand, counting down.
TCTCTGCTAACCAGAAGATCAGGGAAATGTTATTGAGGGCAATCTGAAAGAACAGAGGTGACCAAGCTCCTTCCAAGGTCAAATGACCTTATAAATCGCAGTGGTGAATGTAGAATGATTTCAGCATCCAGTTTTCAGCAATTAAAATGACGTGTAACGAGCTGTGCAGATTAACTCAGGCCCCAAATCATAAACCCCCTATACCCTGAGCCTTAGAACGAGTCTGGAACACAGGCCAAGCAAGAGAAGGCAGCACAGGCACAGGACTATTTTGTTGGTAGTTATGATATTTTCTATAATATATCTCACCATGAAACTAAAGATAAACCTTCTTTTTCAACGTAGCTCCTGTCTACTGCCTAGGAAATGAAATGTCTGTTTTAGAAAACAACCAGATCATCTGACAAGCCTTTGTTCCTCCAGGAAAAAGGAAATCACAAACATTATCCAATGTGGAGGCCCAGCTCTCTCACTGGCCATGAGAGGGAGCAAGGGGAACAAGGGGGATTCAGGGTCCTGGGTGTCAGAAAACCCCAAGGAGCCTAAATTAACTAAGAAGGAGAAAGCCATGATTGGGACATTTCTACAGGGCAAACAGCTGGAAGGGGGCTGAGAGAGCACCTCATTCTAGGATCATCAATGAATCAACAAGTGTGCCTAGCCCTGTGCTAGGTATATACATTTACACGATGCTTTCAGGTTTACAAATCACCTGACACACACTTTACCTCATCTGATCCTCACAAGCATCTAGAGAGGTAGTGCTAATATGATCCCCATTTTACAAAGGAGAAAACTGAAGCTCAGAAAGGTTAAATTGTTTGTCCAAGGTCACACTGGTAATTGATGGCAGGGCCTAGAATCAAACCCAGGTGTGATGACCTAGTAATCTTCTTTAATTCTCATAAAAGTACCAGACATATCATTTGCCATGTGACAAATGAGGAAAAACCACGTTTGGAGGTGTTCATTGACCTCTCCCTCATTATACAGCTAATAAGAGGCTGGGTTTGAATCTATGTCCCTCCTGACCCTAGTTCCAGTACTTTTTTCACCACATCTCACCATGCAATCTCCTCCTCCCTTTCCCTAGGGTGAGAAGCTCAATCAGTCTCTCAAAAAGCATCCATTAAACAAGCAGGAACACATTGAAACAGTAGGTTCTGGGAGCTAAAACATCTAAGCAGGTCATCGAGGGCTGCCCCTCCTTTGCGTCTTGGATGCTTTTTCTCACATGATGACAGATGGAGGAATCCTGCCTAGGAGCAACAAGCCCAGAACATATCCTCATGCTGAGAGGGCTGATGGGAAGTCTCTGCTAGCCCTATTCATTACCAACTCTGCCTCTCAGAGAGCATAGAGGGTAAAAGATGGCCCCTTTCTCTTGTTCTTTACTCAGAATTCAGATAATATAAGCACTGGCAAAGAAGATGATAGCAATAGCAACTAGCATTTATATAATGCTTTAAGACTGGCAAAGTACAAATATTATCTCATTTATTCTCTCTTTTTTTTATTTCCAAGGTTTTATTGAACAGAATTACAGGATTGTTTTAGAAAATGATAGTTTCAATTCCTTTCAATCCTCTGGCATGAAATTCAAGGATGGAGACATACATACATACATATACACTCATACTCAGTGATGAAGACATACACACGCATACCACAGCGACTAAAAAGAGTAGATCCAGTCTGTATCCACTTTTAAAATTCTTATTCATAGACCCAGTCATGAGCACAAGACTTATAATCAACCAGCTCTTCAGGCTTAAACCATAGGCTGATCTCCTTCTCAGCACTTTTTACAGAATCACTGCCATGAATGATGTTCCTGCCAACTTGAATGCAAAAGTCCCCACGAATGGTGCCTGGCTTGGAATCAGCTGGGTTGGACTCTCCCAGCATCACTCTACCTGTCTTCACCACATTCAAGCCTTCCCAAACCATGGCTACAACAGGCCCTGAGTTCATATATTTCACAAGCCCAGGGAAAAATGGCCTGTCCTTCAGGTCAATGTAGTGCTGTTTCAGATGTTCCTCTGAGGCCCGCAGGAACTTCATGCCCACCAGGCAGAATCCCTTCTGCTCGAAGCGCTTGATGATGTCCCTCACCAGGCCCCGCTGGACGCAGTCGGGCTTGATGGCGATGAAGGTGCGCTCGGTGTGGGCCATGGTCCAGGGAAGCTCAGCTGAAGCAGGAGCCACGGGTGGCGGCGGCAGAGGTGGCTGCTCTATCTCATTTATTCTCACAACAACCCTGGGAGATCAGAACTATTATGATCTGTATTTTCCAGAAAGAGACAGAAAGGTTGAGTGACCTGCCCAGGGTCACACAACTAGAAGTATCTGAGAAGGGATGTGAACTTAGTTCACTGTACCACCTAATGAAAAGTACAGGGGTCCCCTAAGAAATCTATGGATAAATTTTAAGGTGTCTGTGAACTTGGTTGGGAAAAATTGCATATTTATTTCAATATAACTGTTTTCTTTGGAAGCGCTATGAATTTTATTTTATATATTTAAAAATTTTATTGTAAGAAGAGATCCATAGACTTCACTGGATGGCCAAAGGGATCTAAGACACAAAAATGTTTAAAATTCCTCGTATAAGGAAGAGATGAGCAGACAGAAACCAGAAAGAAAGAGCCATGACATAGAGGTGGAGGAGAACCTGGTTTCTCACCAGGAAACTATAGAAGGATGGCATGTGAGGACAGGGACTGATGACAGCAGAGATGGGGTGTGTTTGCAGCTGAGTACTGAGCTGATTGGAGAAGGCAGACAGGGAGCTTCAGGTGACAACTTTGTTAGCGGCAAATGACTAAAACCACACCTAACAGGCCCAATCCATCGGCCCTCCAGTGCCAGCCAGCTAACGAGCTCAAGGAAGTGGAAGATTTTGTTGGAACTGCCTTTTCATGTTGGGTGTTGAGCACTTGCCTTTTTTGAAGAGAGAGCTACTTTTACGGAGATGACAGGGAGAATGCAAAATGCCCCTCTGATATCCAGAGACAAACTCACATGGTTAATGAGATCTTAAAAAAGAAACCTTGTAGCCACATTCTTCAAAGCAGAATTCCTGAAGTGTGATTTGCATCTGGCTGGGGGAATGACTGTCCACTGTTTACTGTCCAAAATATAGGGCAGGTAGGTGCTGTGTTGGATAGAGAGCAGGGCTTAGAGGCAGGAAGACCTGAATTCAAATCCAGTCTCAGACACTTACCAGTTATGTGACCCTGGGCAAGTCACTTACCTGATTGCCTCAGTTTCCTCGATTGTAAAATGAGGATGATAATTAATAGCACCCACCTCCCAGGGCTGGTATGAGGATCAAATGAGATATTTATTATAACACACTTAGCACAGTGCCTGGCACATAGTAAGTACAATATAAATTATTGTTAGCTATTATTGAAGATGAAAATTCAAATAACATCATAGAAAAAAAGTTGGTGAGAATAAGGAAATGATTAATGAGTTACATTAGCAGAGTAGGGAGGGGGAAAAACTTGGATCACCAAACATAGACACCATGAATGAAAACCAGTCAGTCTCAGGCTTACTACATCATAACCCTCCAAACGACTTTCCTGGGACCAAATCAAAGAAACCACTAGGAAAACAGTTGCTGATAATTAGAATTACTAGTGCAGATATGTGCCGTGACACCTCACTTTTTTGTAACAGTAGTGGAAAAAAAACCCATGTGCCCTGAATTTTGCTAAACACAAGCCTCTGTTCAATGCTCCAAGCACTGACTACTCAAAAGCAGTTTGACAGCTTAAAGTAAAAACTGAGCCCTTTAAAGAGAAAAAATCTTTTCACAGTAAAAATATTCCTTTACATTTCCATAACATCTTATAGTTTACAAAGCATTTTCACAGTTAATCGTCTGGTAAGAATTTTTGTAAGTCAACAGCTCAGCAATGACTTTCCCCATTGATTTTTTTCCTGAAAAAATATCTTGGCCAGTACTCTAAGCGTGAAAAGAAATCGATAGTTTGGAAAATTTCAAAGTCGTTTGTTTTAAGTTCATTTAGGAGCCAAGAAGGATGAGAAAAATGCTCCATTTTACATCTTGTAATTTATTCATTCATTCAACAAGCATTTCTCAAATGCCTCCTGTGTGCCAGGCAATGCGTCAGAAAGTCCCCCTCCAAGGTTCAAAGGTACCATGAACACAGAGAAGTAAATACATTTTGTTGTATTGTTCTGTCATGTCCAACTCTTTGAGACCTCATCACTGTCCATGGGATTTTCCTGACAAGGATACTGGGGTGGTCTATTTCCCTCTCTGGTAGATTAAGGCAAACAGAGGTTAAGTGACTTGTGCTCAGGGTCACACAGATAATAAGTGTCTGAGATGGCATTTGAACTCAGATCTTCCTGACTCTAGACTCAGGGCTCTATCCACTGACCCACACAGCTATCACCAAATATAAAATTTTAATTTACAAAGTAAATTAAAATGGCTTTCCAGGGAGGAAGGTACTGGCAACTGGAGGGAACCATCTAGGCTTTGACACATTAAAGGGTACTTGGGTACAACCTGTACACCAGTTTATGGTTGAAACCATGCTTTAGGAGAAACAATTTGACAACTTTGTGAAGGATGGATGGGATGGGAGAGAGACTAATGATAGGTAGACCAATGAAGAGGCTGCTTCTACAGTCCAGGGAAAAAGGCTATGGGTACCCCAATGAGGGTGGCAGTTTCATGAGTGGAAAGAAGGGGAGTTGTGCTAAAGATGTTGTGGAGACAGAAACAAGAATTGGCAACAGATTGGATGAGTGAGATAGTGAGAGGGAGGAGTCTGGGACAACAGTGAATTGGTAAATAAGTGCACTTAAAAAGGAAACAGTATTAAAATGTATCATTTTATATAAACTCAATCTCTTTCCACTCTAGTGGGTAATTTTAAAAGCCTGAATATTGCCTTGCTGTCTTAAAAAAACACTGTTTAATGATTCTGATGATTTCCATAAGTGGGTTTTCACACACAAAAATTAATTGGCCAACTCTGTCTATCCCTCACTAGTAGCCGAGACATGGTCCCTATTAGGTCATGTAGGCAGCAGAAGCTGAACATGACCAGGATGAGCCAATGAAGAAGCATCTATAGAAGGCTTCTCCGCATAGAAAAGATGTCACATTATATATTCATTCATTCAACATCTACCCACTACATGAAAGGTACTGTACAAAGGTGCCAAGGGGAATGCAAAGTTTGATAAGATACAGTCACTGTGCTCAAGAAGACACTATATGGAACAAGAGAAAGAGCCCTGACTCTGGATTCAGAGAACTTAGGTTCAAATCCTCCCTCTGGCACTCCTTGTGTGACCTTGGTCAAGTCATTTGACTTCTGTGGACTTCTGTGTAAGATCAAGGTGTATATCATCAACTGACATTCCTTCTAGACCTATCCATGTGTGACCTGGGAAAAACCTCCCTGGTCCAAGTTTCCTCATCTGTAAAGAGGGGCACTGGATTAGGTTACCTCTAAAGCCACTTAAAGCTCAAAATCTATGAATCTATGAGGACAATGAAGAGGAGACCTTTGACATCACCTAGGATAGCTCCCTCATTCTGCCCCTATGGAAATTACTGTTCTCCCTTTCCTCATGGTAGGACCCAAACCTGCATACTCTAACTTCATATCCAATGCTCTTTCTACTACCTCACACATGAAGGGTGGAGGAGTCAGGCACAAATAAAAACTACAATACTTACAAAGCCACTGATAAGAACAAAGTTCCCATGTGTGCCAAAATATTTATAGTGGCACTTTCTGTGGTAGCAAAAAATTGTAGACATCTATCAACTGGGGAATGGCCAAACAAATGGTGGCATGAGAATGGAATGGAATGTCAGTGTGGTTTGAGATACTGTGTGTGTGTGTGTGTGTGTGTGTGTGTGTGTGTGTGTGTGATGAACAGAGAAGCACAGGAAGATTTACATGAACTGATACAGAATGAAGTAAGAAGTGCCAAGGAAAGCATATGCACAGTACCTACAATCATGTAAATTAAAAGAACCAAAAAACTTAAAAATTTGCTGCAAAATAGTAAAGAATGAGCTTGGTTTCAAAGAAGAGATTTAATAGACAACTTCTCATCTGAAGAGTAAGAGTCCACAAGTGTGGTATATTGCATATATTTTCAGATTTTTTTTCAGTGTATTGAACAAGTAGGCTGATTTTTTTTCCTCTTTTTTGTTTTAAAAGTATTATTTGTTATATGAGATGGTTATTTGGGGGAGGAGGAAAGAGAGCGATAATGAGGAAATCATGATATTGTAAAAAAAAAGAAGACATCAATCAAAACTAATTTTTAAAAATAAAGTAAGACTAGTAAGGAAAAGCCCATAATACACATTAGAATGTCATAAGTAGAAAAGAGAGGCTCAATAGATGATGGGTGATGGGCTGCCACAGTGACTTGGGGGACAGTATCATAGAAAGCACTACATGGGAGAGGATGGTAAAGGACTTTCTAACCCTTCTCTCCCTCTAGAGAGGGAATAGGAAGCACAACTAGAAGCAAAGGAACAGGAGAATATTAGACAATATCACAAGCCTACCAATCATTAGCCAAAAACAAGAAGATGGCAGAAGAGCTGCCTTCATGGTTCCTGGACGAAGAGGCTTATGCCCCATTTCATCTTTGAGTCTACGCCTTCGAGGGCAGTGCCTTGCTCATTTCAAGGAGGAGGGAAGTCTGGAATTGGGATTTTTTTTTCAGTGTGGGGGATTCCTAGGGTGGGAAACCCCTTCACTGATGAAGGGAAGAAATTCCCCACCAACTTAGAGTGTTAAGGGGGTTGTTTGTGGGCACTGAAAGGATAAGTGACCTGTCCACAGTCATATAACTGGACTTGAACTCACCTGTTCCTGACTGAGAAGCCCACTATCTACCCACTATACCACACTACCTCTAGCTTTGTCCAGTGTAGCCACTTAGTAAATGTTCTTTAATTGAGTTAAAGAAAAAGTTGTAGCCTGAAAGGAGGAAGCCCCTTGTAATTATAAGCATATGCTTTAAGAGAGGCAGAGAAATGGAGGCAGAGAGACATCGAGGGAAAGGGGAAAGGGAGGGAGAGATAGAGAAAGAGACAAAGACAACAAAGAGGAAGGGGGAGAATGAGACGGAGAAACAGAGAGGAAAGGGAAGAAAGAGAGAGAAAGAGCAGAGACAACAGGGAGGAGGAAAGACAGAAAGGCATGGAGAGACAGAGAGAGATAGAAACAGACACACACAGAGAGAGGCGGAAATGAAGAGACAGAGAAAGAAACAGAGAGAGATAGAGATGGAAACAGAGAGAGATACAGAGAAGAGACAAAAAGAGAGAGAGAGGAAAAAATTTCAGGGACTTTCAGAAACTACTCATCCCTATGGAAGGAAAAATAGAACCTTCAGTTGTGAATTCACAGATGTCTGTCTTAACTACCTTCAGAGTTCCCTGCTGAGATTTATGTAATGCAGGACCTTGACTCAAGCCCACCACTGCAGGACATGGGTTCAAGCCGCCTTAGTTTGCCTCAAAGCACAGCTGTCTGCAGTAGTTAATAAAAGGTCCACTTTGAGCCTCTCAAATTCATTTGGATTTCATATTTAACAAAGACTAGAAGTAATATGAATGTAAATAAAGGTTAACTATTCATTATAAAGTTCAGTGACTTACAAGTATGGGCACAGCCTGCTTTCCTAAGAAACCTGAGTTTCAACCTATGTGAGAGAATATCAAGCTCATGTTTGTTTTCTCCACTTGTGAGCCCCAGAAATCAAAAACTTGAAACTGCAACTTTACACTTGGTTCTCTTTTGATGGGCTACTCATGTCTAGTGTGTCCCTCAGGACAATTTCCTCTCTTGCAACATGCCACTTGAAAACACTGTAATATCCTGCTTGAGGCAAATACTGTTTTTACCTTTCTTTATACCTGCAGAGTGTCTGGCACATAGTAAACACCTAATAAATGCTTGTTAACTGAACGGCAGACCTAAGAAGGTGCTTAGAAACTACGCTGAGGGGGGCAGAAAGTCTTTTAGAAGTTCAGTGCTTTAACCAAAACAGTACTACCGTCAATTTGTCTTTAAGAGTTCGTGGGAAACACAGGATGTGAAATCATCATCATTTTGATTAAGAGACGTTCATATGGCTAAGTTTTGCATTTATGCATATATAATATTAGGTATGTACATATACACACATGTATATGTAATATATACATATACATGCATATATACATATACATATACATACACATATATGTTGTTTCATCATTTCAATCTCGTCCAATTCTTCATGACCCCATTTGGGATTTTCTTGGCAAAGATAATGGAGATAATGCCTGATTTTTCATTTCCTTCTCTAGCTCATTTTACATATGAGGAAACTGAAACACAGTGAAGTGACTTGCCCAAGGTCACACAACTACTAAGTATTTCAGGCCAGATTTGAACTCAGGAAGATGAGTCTTCCTGGAGCTCTAGCCATTGTACCACTGTGTGTGTGTGTGTGTGTGTGTGTGTGTGTGTGTGTGTGTGTGTGTGTGTGTAAAATCTCATTTACTCCTTGCAACAATCTAGGACAGGGGTAGGGAACCTGCAGCCTCAAGGCCACATGTGGCCTCAGGTGCAACCCCTATTCTGTGAAGTTTGAATTCAATCAAAGGGCCACACTTGAAGGTTTAGGTTCCCCACTCCTGACCTAGGAGGTAATGAATAAATGTTATTTAGAGTCCATTATATACCAATATCTGTGCTGGTATTATCCCTATTTTATACACAAGAAAACTTAATGGATTAATAAAAAATTTTTATTAATCTTACTTTATTAATCTCACTATATGACAAGCACTGTGCTAAGCTCTGAGGATAAACATGCAAACTTAAGCCAATCCCTGTCCTCAAGGGTCTTGACATTCTTAGAAGAGGCATAAAGAGGGGAATGGTGACCAGGGAAGGAAAATTTTGGTTTGGAAAGTTATAGGGATGGTGAGTGGAACCACTGGGAAGTAGAATAACCCTACCTTTCTAGAAGCAATACCCATATCGACTCAATTATGATTCCAGAACTGAAAGGGGATGAGGTAGGATATACACATGAGGAAGGCTGATAGTACAAGGGAATCGTATCTGGAGCAAGAGCCAGCCTTAGATGTAGTGGACCACTAAGGCAATCACCAGTCAAGACATCGGGCAAGGCCAAGAGTCCTGGGGATGAAAGGGTTAAGTCCATCAAGACTTTGGCTCCTGGACCCCAGGCATTGGCTGGCAGGTAAATGACTGGGTGAGAAAATAGACTGAGCAATGTGAAATCACTCTGTCCGAGTCACACAGCCAATATTAGAGGGAGGATGCATGGCTTCCTGCCCTCAAGTCTGAACCACTGAGCACTACACCTCTAAAGCACAGAATTGTAGAATGCCTGAACCAGAAAAGTCACCTTCTCATTTTGCAGATGAAGAAACTGAGTCCCAGATGAGGTCATAATTTTCTAGGTAATATGTGGCACTATTTCATCACAGGTCTTCCGACTCAAGACCCATGAAGAAAGCATTGTCTCCTGTCAATCAAGTAGTCAACAAACATGTAAGCACCTACTATGTGTCAAAAGCAGTGCTAGGCACTGGGGACACAAGAAGAGGCAAAGGACAGTCCCCTGTAAGCTCCCCAAAGAGCTTACGATCTAATTGGAGAGACACCTTGGAAACCACTACAAACTAGATATAAACAGTATAAATAAGAAATAATTAACAGGGATGGCATTAGATTTACAAGAGGTTGTTACCTTATAGCTGTGGCCGCTAGGTGGCGCTGCAGTGGATAGAACGCCAGACCTGGGGTCAGAAACACTCATCCTCCTGAGTTCAAATCTAACCTCAGACATTTAATCCTGTTTGTCTCTGTTTTCTCATCTGCAAAGAAGGAAATGGCAAACCACTCCAGTATCTTTGCCAAGAAAACCCCAAATGGGGTCAAGAAGGGTCAGACATGACTGAATGATTCAACAACCAACCACACATCCTGCCCTTTCTCATTCCCATGTACCTGGACTGTAACTTGTCCTCACCCAACCTCCTCATTTTACAAATGAGAATGCTAAGGGACAGAGAAATTAAAGTTGTCCATACAGGGTCAACCAACAAGTAAGTATGGGGGCCGGATATGAACCCAGATCATCTGACTCCAAATTTAGTGACCTATCTATAACACCACAACTCTCCTGCAAGACTCGGCTCCAGCCTCCTACGTGAGATCTTCCCTCCGTGAACCTCCTTTTATTGCCTCTCTCTTTCCTCAGTTTACTCTATAGTATACTTTACTGTAACTCTCCTATAATTTACAGCCCTGGACATGGGTATACATATTCTCCTGGCACATCTATCTCCCATTCTCCAAAAGAATAAAAGTTTCCTGAGGGAAGGGGCTATTTCCCTCTTTTTATCAGTATTTTCGGCATCTAGCACAGCATCTGCCACAGAGCAGTAGCTTAATAAATGTTGAGTTGAATAGGAGGAGAAATAATGCTTGGAGTGGCCTATGGACCTATAAGGGGGCTTGATTGAAATCCCACCCACTCATTCACCACCCACGGTGGTTAAATGTTTTTGTCTTCCATAGGTAGGTTTATTTTATATATTACTAGAGGAAATACGCTTTTCACTCAAAAGCTGTCAAACCAATTAGTCTCATGAAAGTCATTTCCTTGGCAAAGTGATGGCATCCTGTCTTTTGGTCCAATCACTGCAATTTGGACCATCTGCATCCACTATTAAGCCATTTATTGATCATCCAGCTCTAGATACCAAAGAGATTATGTAATTGACACATAAACTGAATGCCTTTCTGTCCTTCTCTTCCCTATCCCCAGGAATTGCTTATGTTTAAGAGTGTTTTATGTTCATTATCAAAACCAGTCCCATGACAGCTGTTTGGTGTCCTGCCAGGACCATTTTAATCGCGACAGAACTTAGTTGAGAAGCCAAGAGCCCACCCGCATAGTCCAGACTTAAACAGCCAGAATACCCTTTGAAACAAGGGTTCTTTAATCTGGGGTCCATGAATTAGTTTTTAAAAAAAATTTTGATGACTGTTTTTCAGGATAATTGACTTCCCTTATAATCCCATGAATTTTACTTTATGTGTTTTTAAAAACCATTATTCTTAGGAGGGGTCCATAAGCATCACCAGACTACCAAAGGGATCCATGAAATAAAAAAGGTTAAGAACCTCTGCTCTAAGGAATCAAAATGGGTGGGATCACCCATTTTAATCAGTATTTGTTTTTTTCTTTACATTTATACTGTATATACTTACATATGTATTGTGTATATGCATATACAAATATATTTTTTCTTTAAGTTCTTTAAGAATTGGGATTATCATTCCCCAATTGATAAATGGTCAAAGGATATGAACAGGCAATTTTCAGAGGAAGAAATTAAAGATATCTATAATCATATGAAAAAAATGCTCTAAATCACTTTTGATTAGAAAAATGCAAATCAAAACAACTCCAAAGTACCACATCACACCTATCAGATTGGCTAACATGACAGAACAGGAAAATGATAAACGTTGGAGAGGATGTGGGAGAGTTGGAACACTAGTTCATTGTTGGTGGAGCTGTGAGGTGATCCAACCATTCTGGAGAGCAATTTGGAACTATGCCCAAAGGGCTACAAAAATGTGCATACCTTTTGACCCAGCAATATCACTTCTAGGACTGTATCCCCAAGAGATCATAAAAATGGGAAAGGTCCCATGTGTACAAAAATATTTATAACAACACTCTTTGTAGTTGCCAAAAACTGGAAATCAAGGGGATGCTCATCAACTGGGGAATGACTGAATTAATTATGATATATGAATGTAATGGAATACTATTGTGCTATAAGAAATGATGAACAGGAAGACTTCAGAGAAGCCTGGAAGGAGTTATATGATCTGATGCTGAGTGAAGGGAAAAGAACCAGGAGAACTTTGTGCACAGCAACAACCACAGTGTGTGAGAGTTTTTCCTGGTAGACTTGGATCTTTATAGCAATGCAAGGACTTAAAAAAAAAATTCCCAATGGTCTTCTAAGGCAAAATGCCTTCCAGAGAAAGAAGTATGGAATTCAATTGCAGCATGTAGTGAATCATTTGTGTGTGTGTGTGTTATGTTTTGGTTTGTTATATGATTTCTCCCATTTATTTTAGTTCTTCTACACAGCATGACTACAATGAAAATGTATTCAATAGGAATGTATGTGTAGATCCTATATAGAATTGTATGTCGACTTGAGGAGGGAGAGGGGTAAGGGGCATAGGTGGGGGCGGTAAAAATTTAAGTTTTATGTAGTGATTGTAGAACATTAAAAATAAATAAAATGCATATATTAAAAAAGAACTGGGATTATTTCACACTTTTTTCTGGCACATAGTAGGTGCTTAACAAATAGATTGATTGATAAATTACTTGATCATCACATTACTATATATTACTAAAAGAAAGTCTATGAACCAGTGAGCCATGTCAATGACCCAGAGTAACAGGTCCCATCTAACTTAATTAGGACATTGTTCCAGGATACTTTTAACTACTAATTTTTTCTTTCCTCTGCTCCACTTGCCTCAGTTGTCCCTTCTCCATTTGGAAACTCCTATCACCAATGCAAATCAGTAACTCCATTATAACTTGTAGTGTCAGAGTCACAAAGGGCATGGAGAATCAAAAGAGTCAATTATTTGGCCATGATCAGAACCCTAGTGTGTGTCAAAAGCAGGACTTGAATACAGTTCTTCCTCACTGCAAGAAATAGACAGATGGACGGATGGATGGACAGATGGACGGATGGACAGATGGATGGGTGACTATGTTGTAACTGAGTCATTTCAGCTATTAAGTGGCAGAATAGGGATTTGAATTCAAATCCTGTGACTTTAATCAAGTAAAATTGCTTTTCTCTGTACTGCCTCCAGAATAATACTATATCAGAATAACACTATACTGTCTTCATAATACTATTGTACCTCCAGAAAACATATTACCAAAAAGGCACTGGGCAAATCAGAGTGAGAATCCAGTCTTTGCTCTGCTGCTAACTTGTGAAGACCCTGGAAAGGCACTTTCCCTGTCTGGGCATCAGTTTCTTCATCTGCAACATTAGATGGATGGATGGGAGGGCATCCTCTATGATGCCCTTTTCATTTCCAATAATCTAGAATGTCTCCTTCAGTCCTTTTCCACTCCCTCCCTCACCCCCAATCAATCATAGGGCTGGGTAAGTCCTCCCTGCAAAAAGACTGGGGGCACCTGCTCCATCACCCTGTAATCAGTTTTCTATGACATCAAATCATCATCAGAAATTTCATTTTATAGACAGTTTCATGTTGAGCTACTCACAGGTTAATTTTTTTTAATCTGAAAAGACCTTGACATTTTGAAGATGTTAAACGAACAAGCAGACGTGGACGATGATGCCAAGGATAATTTGTTCTTTCCAAGATGACTTGGGAAAAATGAGACGGCTCCCGGACCAATCTCTTCTGTGGCTCCAGTTAAAGTTTATTTATTGACTTTTAATAAAATGTTGTCCCAAGTATAATGCCATTTATTATAAGAATCTAATTAAATTAAACCAAAAGCATGGTTTGGTATCTTGGAGAAATACATAAGTAATTAAATTTGAAAATATTCAGGGCATGCCTGAGTTCATATCAAGGCAGTCAAAGCATCAAAAGATAAGGCATTACAAGATGATGAATGCAGAATGACGACCGGCAGTGTACTCTCCGTGGTGGTGGTCACCATGGTCAGAGACTGTAATGTGCATTGTTTTATGTCTTATGCACAGAGAATCCTCTTTGGATCTGGGCATGCCCAACTCCACCCCTACCAGAAGAACCATAATGCTGGAATTGGAAGAGATTCTCCAAAGGAGAAATTCAAAATTATCCTTACCCACAAACCAAGCACATTCTTCACTTTGAGACATTCTTTTTTATCTGCTCCCCCAATGGTGGGGTTGCAGCCCAAACCCAGACCTTGTCTCTGGTGAGGCCTCTCTGCAAACTCATTGTAATTCCTGGTTCAGACCCATACCTGCTTCAGAGGTTGCCCACCACCTTTGGTCTTTACAAACACATTATTTGTCTCCCAGATTTTTTAATTTGGCCTATCTCCATTGAAGTTGTAATGTCTTGGCCTGAGAAAGAACTTGTCAAGGGTCTCACTTCTCCTCCAATGAGAGTCAGATCATCCTGTGATGTCACTGGTCCTCTTTGAAAAAGAAGGATGGACACCAATCTGAGTACCATGGACCCACTTCAGCTTTGGTGCCAACAGGGATCAGGTGGGGCCAGGACAGAATCATGAAAGGTGGAAACTCAGATCATCCAAGTCCATCTACTTCATTTTGTAGCTAAGGAAACCAAGGAGCTGAAAGGTCGGATATCTTGCCCACAGTCAGACAGCTAGTAAGTGACAGAGTAGAGCCTATCCCCAGATCTTCTGATGACTGGACCAGGACTTTTGTCATTTATACCACATTGAAGTCCATGTCCAACACCTTTGCTGACAACCTGTTCCCTGGCTGGAGATGTCTTTGATTTATTTATTTCTAAGAAATGGTAGGAAACTGGCAGAGTAAGGGGGCCCCTGAATTCCTTCCTGAGCTTATTGTCCATTAAAGATCTCTGAAAGTAGATGTGGGTGGCCACAACTATTCTGTGATGAAAAGCAAAACCTCGTTTGCTTCTATTATCAGTTTGTCAAGTACCAACTTGACAAACACAACTTTTACTGAGTACATACTAAGATCAAGAGGAAGGATGACTTAGTAGATAGAGGCCTTGGAGTTAGAAGTGTTCAAATCCTCTCACTGATGCTCACTACCTGTATGACTGTGGCCAAGTAATTTACTCTTCCTGGAATTCAGCTTCCTAGTCTGTAAAATGGGGGCAGGGGGGAGTGGTGGCCAAAAAGCTAGTAAATAGCCAAGACAGTCTTAAAATCAGGTCTTCCTGACTCCATGTCCATTTCTATCCAATACAGCATCCTAGCTCCCTGTCTTATAACAAATTTTCTCCCTCATTAGAATAAACATAGTACCTAGCACATAAATTAATAAATTTTATTTATTGAATAATAAAATCCTTAATAAATTTTCTCTTGTGCACGTATACACATATGTACATTTTTGTTTGTATCTATGTATGCATGGATGTGTGCATCTGTCCACATATCTACGAATGTATCCATGTATGTATGTATGTACCTAACTGTGTATTTATACATTAGTGTATGTGTGTATCTATCTACATATCTATTAGTACATATACCTATCTAGGTATCTATCTATATAGCAATCTGTTTATCTATCTAGAAACATAATTGTGCATCTATCTATGCATATATGTATCTATGTATTTTTGTATACATCTCTACTGCAGAGAGCACAACTCTAATGGGCTGGCCACGTTGTTCAGATGTCACGCTTACATTTGCCAAAAAGATTATTTTATGGAGAACTCACACAGGACAAGCACTCACATGGTGGTCAGAAGAAATGATTCAAGGACACTCTCAAGGTCTCCCAAGAACTTTGGAATTGATTGCGTGACATGGGAGACACTGGCACAGGACTGCCCAGCATGGAGTCCCCACCTCACAGAAGGTGCTGTGCTCTATGAGTAAAGAAGAATTGAAACAGCCCAAAGGAAACACAGGCTACAGAAATGTTCACACGGACTATATGTGCCCAATCTGTGGTAGAGCATACCGAGCTCACACTAGTCTGATCAGTCACAGTTGGATACACTGAAACTTGACTCTAACAAAATGCTGTCATTTCAGCCCTCTTCAAGAAAAAAGAACAACCTATCCATCCACCTATGTATGTATATATCTATCTACATATCTATCTATAGACATATCTATGCATCAATCTATGGATCTATGTATGCATGTATCTATCATCTTGCTGTTTACTCGTTTCAGTTATGTCCAACTCTTCATGACTCCACTTGGGGTTTTCTTGGCAAAAATATTGGAGTGCTTTCTTATTTCCTTTTCCAGCTTATTTTACAGATGAAAAAACTGAGGCAGTCAGGATCAAGTGACCTGCCCATGGTCATATAGCTATTAAGTGTCTCAAGCCAGATTTGAACTCACAACAATGAGTTTTCCCTCTTTCTGAGCTCAGTCTTCTCTCCCCTTCATCACCTAGCTGCCCCATCCATTATGTCTCCACCCTTAAAGGCAGAAACTTTCACTGTTATCTTAGTATCTTCAGCTCTTAACACAGTGCCTGGGCCCTAGCAGGGGCTTACTAAATGTTTACTGATTGATTGATTGATTGAGCAAAGGTAATCCATTGAGATTCCTACCCCTTTCATTCTCACTCGTGGTCTGAATGCTTCTTCCATTCTTTGTCTTTCCTTTCTCTTTAAATCTCCTTGGCAAGCCTTCCAAATTCTAGCCAGGCCTGGCCTTTGATTCTGCACCTACCTTTTCTGAGAACATGAGACTTCTGGCCTCAACTCAATTTTCCAGCTTGAAGCATTTTCTCTCTTCTCTGCTTCACAGGTCAGGAAGAAAGATTGAATTCTATTCTGTAAACATTTAAAACTATAATTCATGCAGAATCAGAGTTGACCCGAATGTTTTTATCATATTTCCTCAAAGGACTTTAAATTTCCTTTTTTTTTTGCATCTTCTACTTCTTCCTCCCAATATGGCACCCCGAAGGGTCATCGTTTGGGGGATGCTAACCTTGTGCTAGCCTCTACCAAGCTGGACATTTCGGGTTTCATTTCCGACATCTTGAATTCCCCTCCTGCTCTGTCCCTTTTCCCCTTATTCCTAAAAAAAATCTCAGATGAGGACAGAAGGCAGGCCTCAGGAGGTCAGAGAAAGCCGGCACTGCTGTGGATCTCACCACTTTGCGAAAGGTTCACTGGTTGCCAGAAGTGCAGCTGGTACTTTGTACCTATGATATATCCCACAATCCATCTTGGTCTTGGCTTGTGGCAAAACACCCAATTGACAGGGAATGAAACCATAAAATGAGGGGAGTGAGCTAGATGAGGTCCCTTCCAGTCCTAAAATGTTAGTTATAGAGGCAGAAAGGATCTAGTCCAATCCTCTCATTGCACAGATGAGGAAGCCAGGGTACAGTGGTGTAGTGACTTGCCCAAGGCCAAACATATAATAAATAGCAGAACCGGAATTTGGACCCACAGCCTTGGACCCTGAAGTCGATGCTCTTTCTATCACACCATATACATAGGATCACAGATTTAGATCTAGAGCTGAAAGGAATCTTGAAGGTCATCTAGTCTAACCTTTTCATTTTTTATCTGAGGAAACTGAGACCTAGAAAAGTCAGCTAATTTGCCTATGGAAATATAGTAGCAAGTATGCCACAAGTCATATGGAGCTAGGATTCAAATTCAAGTCCAGGGACTCTGACACTCTTTTCACTGCATCAAGCTACTCCCCTTCATACCTATGATCTCTATTCATCTTAACAATATTCCTATTTCCCGCTTTCGCAAAAGCAGTGGAAAAACTAGTTTATGTGGCGGAGCAATCCCAGTCTTCATGGCACAAGCCCAGTGAATTTCTAGCTGCAGAAGTCTGCTGACACGGGTTTCAGCCAGAGGACGTTCCCCTTCCCACAAACCTGAATTCAAGTCCAATAATGCCTCCTGGCTGAGTGACCTTGAGAAAATCACTTAAGGTCTCATCGCCCCCAGACAACTGGGTAAGATTACAAGTTACAGAGCAGATGCTGATTTGCACTGGTGGAGAGAAGTTCCTCACCTGGCAGTCCTCTATGCTAACAAAACCACAAGTCAGGTCTCTGGTGGTCCTGACTCCACCAGAGGAGTGGGGTGGGGAGGGAGGTGGAGGAAGGAAGGTCTACATGCTTCAAAGTCAGCAGGATTGTATTTTGTTCTTAACCACGTGGAGGAGAAAATAAAAATCAAATGGGGCAGAATTCCTTCGTCCATTGTGTGTTCCTGTGAAAGAACGGGGAAGCGGCCCCTTGTTGCTATGCAGCATAAAGCAGTCGGTGCCTATTGGCCACTGGTTCCTGTGGAGTCTGCTCAGCATTCGAGAGCTAGCCTACCCTCTCTCGTTCTTTGTTCTCCCTGCACTTAGTTCAGCACTCCCCATCCCTCTCCCCTCCGAGACAGAACTGCAATCCTTGCAAAAGGTAGCTTCCCAGAGACTCCCTCCGGGTCTGAACACCAGATAACCAGCCATGACTGGCAGAGAAGGCGAAAAACACCTCCTCATCTCCCCAAGGCAGCTTTGACCAGTTTGTTGCTAAGGGTTTGCAGCTGGTGGGGCTGGAAACCGATCCCACAGCATCAGTAAAAACAAGGTCATGGCTACCGCATGCCTTCTAAATCTATCGCTGCATCTAGAGGAAGTCTGTGGTGTACATCCTCCATCGATGAAGGCAATAGTAACTTACATTCACAAGCACCTCAAGGTTTGCCAAGATACTAATGATGATCACCGCCCGTCACTTCATGGGAGTCTCAACAAAACTGCTGCGAAGTGCCACGATCATGGTGATCGGCCCCATTTTATAGATGAAGAAAGTGAAGATCTAGGAGCTGCTAATCTGTAAACACACCTGGGGGTTCCCTATACCAATGAAATCCCAGGTACAGTCCCTGCACCCAATGTCTAGCAAATAATTGTACCTTGCACATGGTAAGTGCTTAGTGTCTCTGCGTCAAACTGAATCAAAACACTGTGAATGCTCGTGTAATACTTTCTGGAAGTTCTGTGAACTAGGGAAAACCAAGAAAACTCCCACCATGTTATTCATAATAATATTAATAACTAACATTTGTATATAGTATTTTCAGGTTTGCAAAGTGCTTTACAAATATTATCTCATTATCCCTCACAACGACTCTGGGTGCCATCATCATCCTCATTTTATAGATGAGGAAACTGAGACAGACTGAGGGTTAATGATTTATCCAAGGCCACACAGCTAGGAAGTGTCCGTGTTAGGATTTGAACTCGGTTCTTCCCAATTTCTAGCACTTTAGTCACTGCACCACCCAAACACTTTATATTCTTAGGGAGTCACATAGCCAGTATGAATCAGAAATAGAACTCGAATCCAGGTCCTTCTGATTCCAAAGTGGATTTTCTATCTGGGTCTCATACTGCTTCTCATTCAGTTATAAGAAATGTAATATATATTAGTACACCTATAAATATCAGAGGGTCTTAAAAGTCTTAGTTCAGCTTTTACCTTTAACAGCTTAAAACTACACTAAGACTCTTTGGACACGTGTGTGTATGTATGTATGTGTGCATGTGTGGCTACGTATGTATGTATGGCAGCTAGGTGTCAGAGTGCCAGACCTGGAGTCAGAAAAGCTCATCTTCCTGAGTTGAAATCTGGCTTCAGACAATTACTAGCTATGTGACCTTGGGCAAGACACTTGAGCCTGTTTGACTCAATTTCCTCATATGTAAAACAAGCTAGAGAAGGAAATGGCAAGTATTTTTGCCAAAACAACTCCAAATGGGGTCACAAAAATTTGGACATGCCTGAACTATATGTATCCGTGTGTGTGTGTATATACACATACATACACATATACATACACACATGCATATATATGTACATATACAGAGAGACAAATTCCAAGGTTATGTAAGAATGCATTAGCACGTATATACACATACATACATGTATGTATATATATACATATACATATGTTTGCATACAAATGCATGTAGCCAGGAAATTACTCACGATAAAGCCTTCATTCTAAAATCATTTTAAAAAACTTGTACTTTTAAATTTAGCATTAAGTTCCACCCATTGGTCAGAAAATAAGAGACCATTTTCTATGGGTCACACTTAGCTGAGTTTTGCATTACATTTTAAGTACCCTTTATCTTTGCAGTTCTACTCAGAAACTCACGGGAGCTGACGACAGTCAGGAACTGCCTGGCTCCCCACCCAAAGAGTTGGACTAAATCCAGCCAGGTGGGACTACCTATCTCCATCTGCCTTCCTTTCTGGGATAAAGTGCAAACATATTCCTTTCTTTCTTGCTCCTCACCCTGAAAAGAGAACATAAATTTTCCTTGGGTTACATACACACACACACACACACACACACACACACACACATATATTCTATACGTATGATACTGTATGGAAAAATCAAATATAGAAAAAAATATATATTCCCAAATTGAAGTTTGATCACACTGCAAGACCACATGTGACGACAGGCTTCCTTACAAAGAATCCTCATCCCAGAATATGTTTTATTGAATCCGAAGCTCCCTTCTTGCAGCTGGCATTTTTATTTTCCCAGCATCCTCTTTGCCTGCACTCCCCTCCTTTAACTATTTTTCCTTTAAGTTCCTGACCCCATAATACTCAGAACCTCTGTCTTGTTCCCTGACCCTCTGTTTCCTCCTTAGGGTCTGGATCCCTGCTGTTTATTCTCCGTAGAATCTCCACCTTTTGCCTGCCTATCTACCCATCATTCCTGCTTGTTCCCACTTTCTTAAGTGATCTTTCCAAACCTGACCTCTAATCTACTTGAACCAGGAAGACCTGGGTTCAGGTCTTTCCTCAGACACTTGCTAACCATTTGTCTTTGGGCAACTCAGCTCATCTCACTGAGTCTTGGTTTCCTCATCTGTAAAATGGGGGTAAAAACAATAGCCCTTATCTCACAGAGCTGTGCTGAAGCTCAAATGAGGTATAATATGTAAAATACTTTTTAAACTTATGGTGATCTATAAATGATGGCTACTACTTATTCATTCTTCCCATCTTTTCCAATGGAGTTCAGACAGAAAAAGAAGTAGCTATAATGCTATTATGCCTTTATATTCAATATTCTACAGATTCTTGAGTAGTTGGATAAAATAACTCCTTTCTGTAGCTGAATAAAAGTCTTAGGATGGAAGGCCATCGTGTAGGCTCAGAGGAAGCATCCTTGGGATGACACAGGAGCAATCATGTTGAGAGGGCTGATAATGTACCATGTCCTCTTCCTCCACGATCCTGACCTCCTCAGGCAGGTCTTTCTACTTTGAAATGTTTTCATTCCACAGAGCTTAAAGATTAAGAGTATTTCAGATGATGATATCTATTTATAATCTTCTTAAGCTTGGTTTTTTATGAATCAATGTTATATCCTGGCAATTGGGTGGCAGAGTTCAATCTATGATAGTCATCTGAGTCTAATAGAATTTATAGGTTGTTATTTTATGATCTATATTTTAGTAAAGAGATTATCATTTTTGTACCTGATGAGTCTCCTCCTATTTAATCAAATTTCCCCTCTTTCCCCCCTCCCCAACCAACCCAGGCCTGTTCTGCCCTAGGTGGATAAGGAGAGGCAGTCCTTGTCACTGAAAATATAAACACAATCCATTTCTCTAAAAATTTTACTCCATAATCAATATGGCTGTTATTCTTATTCCTAGAATTCAGGGTTAGCGCAGTTAACTTGTTTCCCTCCGAATCTCGGGGCTTGTTTCTCTGCAGAATCTCATTCCTCTTTCAAGGTGTCAGTTTGATGGCTTGCTAGTTCTAAGTGCGTGACAAATTCTCTCAGAGGCAGCACTCAAACCTGCTTTCTCACTCCCTGGATCTTACTGTGACCAATTTATCAAGGAGATGTTTTAAAATATTTTAATTTTTTCCCAATTACATGTAAAAACAATTTTTAACATTTTTTTTATTTTGAGTTCCAAATTTTCTCTCTTCCTCCGTCACTTTCCCCCTCCCTGAGACAGTGGGTTATGTGGGTGCCATCATGCAAAACATATTTCCACATTAGTCATACTGTGAAAGAAGACACAGACGAAAAGAAAAAACCCCACAAAATAGTGAAAAATAGTATCCCTTGATCTACGTTCAGACTCCATCAGTTCTTTCTCTGGAGGTGGGTAGCATTTTTGGTTATAAGTTCTTTGGAATGTCTTGGATCATTGTATTCTAAGAATGCTAAGTTATTCACAGTTGGTCATTGCACAATATTGCTGTTACTGTGTGCAATGTTCTCCTGGTTCTGCTCACGTCACTTTGCATCAGCTCATGTAAGTCTTTCCAGGTCTTTCCAAGAGCAACCTGCACATCATTTCTTATAGCACAATAATATTCCATCACAATCACCTACCACAATTTGTTCAGTCATTCCCCAATTGATGGACTTGCCCTCAGATTCCAATATTTTTGTCAGTCTGGAGATTCTTTAAAAATTCATAAATAAATTTTTAAAAATTTCAGGAGCTAGAGAGTGGAGGGCAGAATGAGGCTAAGAGTTCACAAATAACATCAGATGTGTGGCAGCATCTGATCCCACCACTCAAAAGGACATGTATAAGTAAGAGCCACAGAATCCTTAGGCTAGAAGACAATTCACAGAGAGTCCACCTAGTACAGTGGTCCCATTCTACAGAAAGGAAAACCAAAGCCTTGAGAGATGAAAAAACTACTTGCCCAAAGTTACCCAAGCCTGGAGTCAGGAAGAACAGCGTTCAAATCTGACGTCAGTTAGTAGCTATGTGACCCTGGGCAAGTAAGTCACTTTAAATGGCAAGCTGCTCCAGCGTCTTTGATAAAAAAAAAAAAAACCCATGGACAGTTGGTCCACAGGGTCACAAAGAGTCGAACGTGCTTCAACAACAATAAATGCTTACTGACTGATTTGGGGCCGTACTTGAGGGCTTAGAGGGCCACAAGTGCCCTCAGGGCTGTAGGTTCCCCGACCCTGGATTCTGATCCAGGCTGAGCCTAGCACATCTCTAAGCTGTTTAGGACTTTATATAATCCCCCTTTCTCCTCTGGCTACAATTTCATACCACTGAGATGTAGCTCACCAAACCACAGCTCTTTGGTGTGTGAACTGCAGTCTAGATACACCTCCCCTAGGACTTGAGCCTTTGATGGTCAGGAGCCTTTTCTCATTTATCTTGGGTTTCTATTTCCTGTTGACCATTTTTCCTCATGGGTTCTTTGAAACAAACATGACTTCTCTTTTTTACAGTCTGGTCCCCTCGCCTCTTCACCCCAGAACACACACATCTCTCCAGTCTGACATCCCAATATGCCCTTAGATCCTACACCACTCTCCAGTCTAGGCCTTACTTATACACCACCTCTTCAGTTCCAAGGTTGGGAGGCCTCATCTCCCCAGCTCCATTCCAAACTCATTTCTGGACCTTATCTCCTCCTTCTTCGTCCCTGGTGCGGTATCTCCTTTAGAAAGAACTCAGTAAACACTTGAATCTACTCAAACCTTTCAAGAACCATCAAGTGCCCTGGGAGATGAGGCAGAGCAGGAATAATGTTTCTTCTTCCAAGGCACAGCTGAGATGCCTCTTCATCTGTGGAAGCCTTCCCTGATCCTCTGCCCCTTCCCCCAAGGTGAAAGTGATTTCCTCATCTGCAATTTTCCTAGAGTACTGAGTGTATATCTTTCCTTTCCCCTCATCTCTTTCCACCATATGTCATAGCTGCATAACATGTCACATCTTCCACCCCCAACAGATGCAAGTGTCTTGAAGATGGGGCCTGGGTCCTTTTTCCTATTTGAGAGTTTCCTTACCCTCCTTGGAGATTACCTTATATTATACCATCTATCTATCCATCTATTTATCTATTTATCTACATGCACACACATGTATATATGTGTTTATATATACATACATATATATTCTGATATGTAGAGAGAAAGACAGAGAGGAAAGAGACACATACAGAGATAGAGAGAGGAAGGGGTGGGGGGGGCATGAGACCTGGAGTCAGGAAGGTCTGAGTTTAAATCTGACTTCAGACACTTACTAGCTTGTGACCAAGGCAAGTCACTTAACTCTGTTCACCTCAGTTCCTCATCTATAAAATGGAGACCCACTGGAGAAGGAAATGGTGAGCCACACCAGTACCTTTGCTAAGAAAACCCTACGGACAAGTCCATGGAATCACAAAGAATCAGACATGACTGAATACAATACACTATCTATCCATAAACACACACTCACACACACATGCATATTTGCAATACTTATACAGACGTTCCAAAAGTCTCAATTCATCCTTAAGTTATTGTTGCTGAATATGTCACCAAAACTTTGAGCTGCACTAATACTTTTAGGATGTGCTGCAAACGTGAGAAGTACCCTGATAGCAGAGTGCACAGAGAAGAAACATGGCAGCCAGAAAGACTTGATTTGTATCATGACTCTGTAGTACACTGACTGTGTGACCTTGCACAAGTCATTCAACCCTTCTGCACCTTGGGTACCTCCAAGGTTAGAGCAGGTGCCAGTCCACACTGGCAGAGGTGGTTTCCTCACTACAAGTTCCCCACACCATAAAATTATAGATTCAATCTCCATCTCCAAATGGATCACAGGTTCTGGAGTGATAAGAACATAAAACGCAAGATTATACAGCCTGGAAGGTCCTTAGGAATGAGCCTCATTTAATCAAGATGTATACTAGGGAGACAGACACAGGACTTCCTGGCCCCTTCTCAGCCCATCCCAGGCTACCCCGCACCCTTCTCTACCAACAACATTCATAACTTCATGGAGAGGGTCGAAGATAGAATTATGGAAATCCAAACTACCCAAGGCTGAGTTTGGTTCAGGAACCAGGGTCTAGGTCAGCCTCACAATGTCTGCAAGAGGAATACATCCTGTGGCACACTCCCTGCTTGAACTGCTTCCCAGGGACGCTTTACAGGCTCATTGGCTGAAATTTCCAGAGCATTTGAAAAAGCAAATAAGCTCAGCATCTTCATCCTGCCCAGGACTAGGAAGCAATAAAACAATAGCCAGTTACACTCACAACAATGACTGTGGGGAAGCAGCTGCGGGGAGGACGGCGCAAACCCGTATTTTAGAAGAAAAGCATTGGTGACAATATATATTTTAAAAAACACTGCTCTGAATGCTCATCAAAGCTTGCCAAGCTGAATTCTCAGTTGAATATGAGATGCTTTCTTTCTCAATACACTTTATTAATAGTTCACATAACTGTGCAGTGCACAATGGGAAAGGCAGACAAAAAGAACATTATCCAAAGCAACCAGAGAGCTTGGCCCAGGAGCTTTCAATAGGATGGTAACTCTCAGAAGGCAAGGGGAGAGTCAGTCTTTCTCCCCCCACCCCACCCCCACTGCTCTGTCCCTCCCTCCCTCTCTCCCTCTCCCTCTCCCCTTCTCCCCCTCTCCCTCTCTTCCTACCTCTCCCTCCCTCCCCCTCCCTCTCTCTCTCATCTATCAAAAGGCCTTTTCATCGACTCCCATCAAATAAGTATTTATTTGAACAAAGGACTAGGGATATAAAAGGGGGAAAAAGTCCCTGTCCTTGAGCAGCTTACATTCCAATTAGGGAGACAAGAAGGTACAAACAAGACATATGCAGAGGAGATGGAAAGCAGTCTTCAGTGGGAAGTCACTAGGATCAGGAGACCAGGAAAGTCTTCCTGCAGAAAATAAAACTCACTATCTGATTGGATACACAACATACAGGTGGCAGGTTGATTTGGCATACACATGCCCTTAGCGTCTAGCTGTGCTTATATTCTGGATAGCTTATCCTAGTTTCAGTTCAAGCAAATTCAATCAATAAATCAATCAACTGATATTTGTTAAACATTACAGGTTTGTTTCTTTCTTTTAATTCTCTGATGCCTAATCCCTAAAGCAGGGCTGCCTAAGGACCCCTTCTCACAAGAATATTGTAAGTGCATAAAATAAAATACACTGGATGACAAAGGAACCAATTATACTGAAGTATAATTAGCACAAAAATTTTAAGTTTACAGATCCCAGATTGAGACTTCCCTTGCTAACGAGCATTGTGAGATTCCAGTCTACAGGAAATCAGAGGTAAGAACCTGCTGCAGACAAAGCCATCCCCAGGGTGGAGGATACTGACAGGCCAGAAATATGAAAATTTATTACTTTCATGCAACTTCCAAATAAGCCAAAATCAGCCTCTCTCCCCATCCCCCTCCTCTAACGGTTGAGTGTTTACTGATTGATCAACTGAAGGCCGGGGGCTTTGCAATCTCCCTCCCTTACACCAACCCCTAGCTGTAGGCAGAGCAATGGGAGCAACAGCATTGGCAGGGGTCCACTATTTACAGTGTTGGAGGAATGTCACAGAGCATTGACTATTTTGTCAATGGACAAAGGTGTCTGCCTGGAACAGGCTCTCGGTGGATGGTGTGATTGATGTTGGGGCTGACAGTGGATAAATTCAATGTGTTACTCCAGGGAAGTTTACAAGACAAAGGCAGGTGTTGACTTGGAAAACCTGCCGAGTTTTCACATTTCCTCTCTTCTAGGAAGGGTGTGAAGGAAAAGATAAAAAAAGTAACCTAGATCTCATGGGAGTAGGCTCCATGATGTCTTCTAGGCAGCAAGGTGGCATGGAAAGGCATTGAATTTGAAATCAGAAGACCAGAGTTTGAATCCTCAGTTAGCTGCTTATACACTGCCTGGTAACCCTGGGCAAATAACTTTTCCTAATGGAATTTCAGTTTCCTCATCTGCCAAATGAAAGGGTTGCACTAGATTGTGGACTCTTAACGTGAGATACAAGGACCCCCAAGGGTTCCATAAATAGATTTCAAGGTGTTCATGAAACTGGATGGGGGAAAATATTTATCTTACTTTCTACTAAATTCAGAGAATTGAACCTGGGATCCCTGAGACTTGGTTGTTGAGTTTTTCAAAAAATTTCTGATAACACATATTTAAATATAGTTTCATCTGTAATCCTATGTATTTTATGTTACGCATTTTAAAACATTATTTTGAGAAGGAATTTATAGCGTTGGAGAAGGAAATGGCAAACCATTCCAGTAGCTCTGCCAAGAAACCCCAGTGGGGTTACAAAGAGTCTGATAGGATTGAAAAGACTGAACAACAACCATAGGCATCACCCAACTGCCATAGGGTATCCTGAAAAATGACAAGGTTAAGAGTCCCTGGACTAGAGAGTCTCTGAGGTTCCTTTTCAGCTCCAAGTCTTAATTAGTTAATACCTTTTTCTGATCACAGGATCATGGGATTATCGCCAACATGCTCCCTCAACTCCTTTATGGCAAAATCCACTTCAATTATCCATCATCTAGAGAATATTCACAAGTCCAGCTAAGGGTTGGGAACAGGGCTGAAAGCAACAGAAAGACTTTTTGGTTTAACTCAGAGGTGCCAAACACACATCTGAACCAGATTAAAATATCATTGGGAAATAGGCATCAAAGTAAATAAAAATACAACAGAACATAGATAACATCAATACGTGGTTTTCTAAGTCAATATGCCTTCAGTGATCCCCATGAATGGTTTAGTGGCCCTGTTTCTATTTGAGTTTGATATTACTGTTCAAGCCAACATGCTGGATGGGTGAAACACCCTCTGAGAAGCTCTCTACCGACTACAAGACCATTGGACTGAATCTAATCAGAGGGAATTTAACAGGGATAAATTGAATGTGCTGCATACTTAGGTTAAAAAAAATAAATTTTACAAACATGAGATGGGAAAGTAGTGGTGAGGTAGCAGCTGGTGTAAACACAATTTGGGGGTTTTAGGGTACTGCAAGGGCTACAGTGGTCAAGAGCGGCATAGGGCAGCTGGAAAGAGGCTGTATCTCTCAAACTATCATCAACAATTGATAATAGCAGCTGTCATTAGTGTGTGATCTCAGGCTATGTCAATTTTAAGCATCCTTCATGTAGTATGGACCAGTGCTATGCTGGGCACTCAAAACTAAAACAGTCTCTAACCATAAAGAGTTCACATTCTCCTAAAGGTAAATGTGTTCACAGATAAATAAATACAGGGTATATGCAAAATAAATACAAAGCAATAGGGGAGGAGAGGACATTGACAACTGGGAGGATCCCAAAACAGCTTTTGTGTGAGTTGACATGAGCCGAGTTTCAAATAGACCAAAGGGTCCTAAAATGCAGGAGAGAGGAAGGAGGGCATTTCAGGCATGAGAGAAAGGTATAGAGGCAGGAGATCAATGACATATGGCATTTCCCTCATCCCATGACCTAGGAAATAGGTACTGTTTCTTCAACTTTAACATCAAGAAAAATCTGAAGGAAAAGGCCATGGAGTGATCAGCTTAGGGTAGGAATTAAGAGCCAAATTTCTCCACTTCTAGCCTTAATTTTTTTTCCATGAAGAGAGGCCTAGTGTCCAAGATCAGCATAGGATGAAACGATCTGCATTTGCAGTCAGAGGACTTGGTTTCAAAGCTCTGGCTATGACACTCATTACCTGTGTGACCTTGGCCAAGACATTTCATGTCTCGTGGCCTCGGTTTCTTCATTTGTAGAATAAGGTCTTTCAGTCAGATGCCATCTAAGCTCTAAATTTGTGACTTATGATCCTATGACTGGTGAGTTGAAATATTCTTCCTAGATTAGACTATAGCTAAAGTATTTTCTTACATTCTGGGTGCCTAATTTAAAGGACATTGTTAAGTGTGAGACTTGGTGGTACAGTGGATAGAGTGTTGGGTCTCGAGTCAAGAAGAATCATCTTCATGTGTTCAAATCCAGCCTCAGACACTTACCAGCTGTGGGACCCTGGGTTAGCCTGTTTGCTTCAGTTTCCTGTTCTGTAAAATGGACTGGAGAAGGAAATGGCAACCCACTCCAGTATCTGCCAAGAAAATCCCAAATGGGGTCACAAAGAGTAGGACATGACTGAAAGTGACTGAACATCTGGGGGAAACTACAAGGATGGCAAAGAGCCTCAAAGTCATGTTATATTAGGAATATCTGAAGGAAATGATGATGTTTAGTCCAGAGAAGAGAAAACTAAGAGGGAAACATGATACTGAAAGAGTTGGTGAGGGTTAAACTTAGTTTGCTTGGTCCCAGAGGGCAGTACCAAAAGCAATGGATACAAGTTAAAGAGGCAAATTTAGACTTAAGGGAAGGAAAAACCTCCTAATAATTAGCACTGAGCCAAGGTGGGATGAGCTTCCTCAAGAGGGAATCGATTCCCAAAAGCCTCCAAGAAGCATCTGTTCCCACTCCATCTCTTCTCACTCTTACAAACACAAGTCCATGCAGTGGTGACAAAGCCATCATCATGGTACCCATTTGTAATTTCAGATGTTGATCTGATTAATAATGTGGGCAAAGCCAACCCAAATTATTTTTAGACTTCACCCTCTGGTGCAGTAGACTGAAGCCAGGGACCTGAATTCAAGCTCTAGCACCCTCCCTTCCTGCCAATGTGACTTTAGGCAAGTCATGTAACCTCTGAGCTTCAGTTTTCTCATCTACAAAATGGGAATCATGTATGACTTCCCTCAGAAGACTGTTGCAAGGAAAAGTGTTTTCTAAACAATAAACTGCTACTGAAATAAGAACAATCCCAATGCAATCATTTTATTCTATGATATTTCATCCCAAATATCACTTTATCATCATTGTGTATAGGAAATGTTCTGGCTAAAAGTCTTTAAATTATTTATCCTCTAGCTCCTTGCAGAAAAATAATACAAGAGAAAAGACATATTCAAATTGCATTGTAAATGCAACAAGGTAGATGACTAGACTTTTTTTTAATGCTCATAACCTCTCCAAAACAGAAATTATGCACCAAAGATAAACCAATTTCAGCTATGGTCTAAAACACTCAGAATTCAAAAGGAGTTTTTAAAAAACAACCTCAAAACCCAAGAATTGAAGCTTAGTGACACTGAGCTCACACAACACCCCTCTCCTACTTTCCCACCTCCTACACTACTGATAGTGAGGCTACCCTAGCAGACCCAAAGACATGACACAGATTTACAACAATATATACCTTTACATCTCAATCCACCCTTCCTCTTTCCAGTGCCATGAAGACTCCAGCTTCAGGGTGGGGAAGTTTGCTCAGGCCACAACAGCCACTTTAGACACAGTTTTTCAGAAGCAAAATCCTATCAGGGGGCACAACTCTATAGCGCTAGTACTGCAAAGGTCTGAACTTCTGGTGCTGATCCTAAGAACTTAGGAACAGAGGGCCTGTTGGAGTAGCTATGGTACGATCCATCAAGCCAGAAGGAAAGAGTACAACATTTAACTGGGGTCAGATCTGACCACACAAACACCTAAACTGAATTTCCTGGTGTGGGAGAAGGACAAGAGGCTTTGAGATTCAACTCCCAAGGAAACCACAGTCAAAGGGTAGGGAGTCAGAAAATATGCAATAGGGAAAATGGGAGGGAGGAGAGACAGAAATTACCAAAGATCAAGGGAGAAATATTCTGTGATGGTACCCTAATAAGATGAAAAGAAAAGTGAATAATAAATGTGAATGTAATTCCTATCACATTTATCACAATTACTATCACTCCATTGTCTAGCAGTCCACAACCACTACCTAACACATAGAATTAGAATATGTGAGGATCATTCCACTCTACTTAGCCCCAGGCAATTAGGTAGCAATTCATAGAGTAGTGGACTTGGAGTCAGGAAGACTAGAGATTGAATTCTGCCTCAGAAACTTTAACTGTGTGACCCTGGGCAAAGTAACTTAACTACTCTGTGCCTCAGTTTCCTCATCTGGAAAGTGGAAATAATAGAACTACATCATGAGTTCGGAAGATCAACTAAGACAATATATGTGTAAAGTGACTTGCAAACTTTAAAGGACTACATAAATTTGAGCTGTGATGATGATGATGATAGCATGATCAAGTCAAAGACACATCTCAACTGAATCATAGGAGTAAAGTAGATGGGAACATGGCCTGAACACTTCCTTTGAATCCATCCAAAGACATTTCAAATAATTGCATGATTCAGGTACTTGGTCATGCCTTGTGAGGTTTGGGAGTTTGGAATTAAGGATTCAAGCAACTGACAAATTATTGGTAGAGGCTTCCAGTCAATCCCCTTAGAGGGAAGAGCCCCGGTCCTGACCTCCATCTCCTATCCTTGGACCAAAGGAAGACCTCATGAACT
Organism: Potorous gilbertii; assembly: GCA_028658325.1. NCBI lineage: Eukaryota > Metazoa > Chordata > Mammalia > Diprotodontia > Potoroidae > Potorous > Potorous gilbertii. The sequence continues at coordinate 253,824,716 of CM053772.1, read as the reverse complement.
TCAGAGTGCTGGAAGATTTTAGACTTCACATCAAAATCCCAGGCCTAGCAACATCTTCGGAACAGCTGACAGTATCTGCAGTAGGAACCAAGTACAAACTAGACACTCTGAAGGAAGGAGGTTCAGCTTCTAGACAGAACTCAGCAGAGAAGTTCCATCCTGCCTAAGGGGGATTTCACAAATATGTACAAGAGAGAAGAGCATCTAAAAGCATCTTTGGACTAAAAAGTATCTAAAAGGGACAAAATTACTTCCAGCAACTAAGAGCTCTGAGTTAACCTTTTCTGCATGTGCTCACTAAGCTAAAATTTGCTTTCCCTTAGACTCTGTATGTACTAGTGAGTGTATCACAGAATATACCACCTAAATAAATCCCTTTACTAAAAGCTAAATAGGTCTCGCTGACTAATTTATATTAACTGAAAATCATGGAGGGGAAACACACAAGTGGAAGCTTGTAAGCTACAGCAATTAGAAACACACCAGCAGGGACTTGTGTAAGCTACAGCATTAGAAAAATACCTCTAGCCTCTTTGGAGGAGAGATGTAGAAATCAACTCTGGGGAACTGAACTGCCTATGTGAAAGAGGGTTGAGAAAGAAACTTAAAAGCATGTACTTTAATTTTAAATCCAAATTTTCACATCCTTGAGACATACAAACAGGATTTTAGAGCCAGAAAGAACCTTTGAGACTTTCTCCAGGGCTTTTTAACCTAAGATCTAGAAATGTGGGGCTTTTCTCAGCACTTTTATAACTATATTTTAATATAACTGGTTTCCTTTGTGATCCTATGTGTTTCATTTTACTCATTTAAAAATATTATCCTGAGAAGGTATAATGGCAAGCAAAGTGGATGTTTTACTGCTTTTATTTTAGTATAAAGTGCCTCTGATTGAATAATATGATTAAAGAAGATTTTCCCCACCCATCAATGGGCCTGGGAAGATTTATAGAAAGCCCCACACCTTTTGTTAATGTTAATCTCAAGGGTTGTGATGCCCTCTGGCTCTAAAAAAATGTATAAATATTCTGAGGGTGAGGTTTTACTTTGGGGTTTACTGACTGGAAGTGTTTGTTTGGTGAGACAAGACTCTAGGAAGTCACTATGGAGTCCCTCCAGCTTTGAAAACCCTGATATTGGTGCTTCTGGTAACTATGGTCAGGTGGTTGGATCTGTCTATTGATCTGTCAGATATTTGGAAGCATGTCCATTGATTTTGATTTCTTTGGTTTTTCTCTGAAGTTCAGGGTGCTGACTTTTTTCCCTGAACTAAGTGAATGATACATATTCTTGATTAAAGTGATTGTTAACCCCTCAAAAGTTGCCTTTCCTTTTATAAATGCAGATCTAAGAACCCATGATAGCAGGCTGCCCTGTGTATGTCAGGGTATTTACTGATACAGAAGGGCTTCCATAGGCTTCCCCAGGATGCCAAAGGAGTCTATGGCACTATTCTAGTCCAACCCCTCATTATTGAGATGAGAAAATTGAGACCCAGAGAGGTGACGACATTTGGCCAAGGTCATGAAGATAAATACTTTAATCAAGCATACAAGATCAAACATCAAATATCTTATCAACCTAGATGCATAGACACTTAAAGCCAGAAAGGATCTTGAAGATCAACACCTTTATGTGACAGGTAAAGAAATTGAGGGCCATATAACCTTATGATCTCCCCAGGGCTATGTGGCACAAGAGCCAGTACTAAAAGTCAGGTTTCCTATGTTCTTTTCACAGTTCTGCACTGCCTCTCCTAACCTTGTCATTCCCCTACATGAACTTTTTAGCTCTAAACCTTCCAGCTACCCCTACCTGACTTTCTCGTTCCCACTTGTATCTGCCTTTTCCTCTACTCAAAAGAACCTCTGTTGATCATCTCTTCTTTCAAAAGCCCAGATCACTTTTTTCCTGAAACTTTTCATGACTGAACCCCAATCCTGAGTTGCAGTACAAATGTCAGTTAGGATGCCCATCATCATTACCATGGAAAACAAGTCTAGATGGAACATAACGGAGCCAACTTTGGAGTCAGTAAAACCTGGGCATCACATACTGGCTTTCAACATCCTAAGCATCTCTCTAAGGTTTGCATGTGGACAGAGAGCTCCCTCAGTGACGTCCTCCAAAGCAGCAAAATTATAGACTGACCAAACTCTTATGATTATTTTGTTACATAATACTGTTAAATTTTTATCAAGTGATGATCACTCTGCTGTCCTACTATCATGATATATGATTTTATCATTATCCTCATTGGTATTCCTTAGATACTTATGTCCCATAGTCACTGGTATCTCCAAAGGGTCAGTTTTTTTTCATTTGCCTCATGTGTATATTTTTATATAAACTTAGATTTATGGTAGCAGGGAGATGTGGAAACAACACTGACCTAGGGAAATCCATTCTGGTTCTGTCTCTGTCTCTGCATATTGCTATTAACAAGACAAAATTAGTACTTCAGTAAGAAAGGCTTTGTGCCGTAACTCACAGGGCCCCAATAACGTTAGACTTGAAGCTAAAAGGAAGCAGGTGAAATGCCCTGATTTTATGGGAAAGAGAATCGAGGCCCCTTAACTGAAGCCCAGTGACTTGCTCACTGTCATGCAAATAAATAACCTCCCAAGCTAGCATTCGCACCTGGGTCCCCAAGCTCCACATACAGTGCTCTTTCTGCTAAACCATGATGCCTTTCCTTAATGAACTGATCTGTCAACAAGTACTTATTGACCATTTGAGCATATCACTTTGTTGTTTAAATGTACCCATAGGGCAATCGCTTCTCAGATGTGCAACCTGGGGTGTCTCTGAATGGGTGAGTCATCACAGACAACCTGCCAGTAATTCATTTGCATTCTCTATCTCTGTCTGTCTGTCTCTCTCTCTGTCTCTCTCTCTCTCTCTCACACACACACACACACACACACACACACACACACACACACACACACGGGTACAAGGAAAGCCATTGAATACAAAAGGTCCAGAAGAAGGAAGTGATAAGCTACATTTCTTTTCACCCCATTTTCAATGTCTTGCAGTCAGTACAGAAAGCGAACACAGAAAAAATATCCCCATGAAGACAAACTCCCTGACCTACCTAAAGAGCATCAGACATCCCCTTCTCCCACTTACTGGGTCTCTTGTCTACTAACAAGCTAAATCTATCCAAGGGAAACAAGGTTGTGGCCACTCCTAATTCACCAACTGTAATAATTCTTTCCTTATATTTAAATGCCCCAGGTAAGGTGGTTTCCACACTCTTTGGTGAACTTATTTGAGTCTTTCAGTGACCAATACCTGGATATTCCTCATCACAATGATGACACACAACCTGTCATTGCCTCATTTAGAGGATGCCTGGGATGCAGTAGGTGAGCAACCCATCCTGTCCTCTCCCACTCCACCTTTGTTCAGGACCTCAGAACCACCTTCCTGGATGCTCCAAAGGCTCCCTGATTGGTCTAACCACTTCTGATCTCACTCCTCTCCAATTAATCATCTACACAGCTATTCTTAAAAAAACAGAGATGACCCTGGTATTACACACACACACACACACACACACACACACACACACACACACACACACACACACCATCAACTCCTACTTGTCTCTATTATAAGATTTGTTGTTGTTCAATTCTCTCAGTCATGTCCAATGATTTGTGACCCCATTTGGGGTTTTCTTGGCAAAGACATTGGAGTGGTTTGCTGTTTCCTTCTCCAGCTCATTTTACAGAGGAGTAAACTGAGGCAAACAGGGTCAGGTGACTCACCCAGGGTCACACAGCTAGTAAGTATCTGAGACAGAATTTGAACTCAAGAAGAGCAGTCTCCCTGACTCCAGAGCAGGCACTCCATGCACAGTGCCACCTAACTACCCTTGACTTGGTATATACAATGTAAACTCTTAGTTTTGTACAAGTTGCACCTCCTTCCCACCTATAAAATATAAGTTCCTTGAAGGCAAGGCTTGCTACTTTTATCTCTGTACCCCCAATACCTAGTCTTGAGCAAAGTAGGCACTTAACCAAGGTTGAACTTACATGGAATTCTAGCTAAAGAATCCATGATCACAGAACCCCAAGACCTTTCTTAAAATGAGGACTGTAGGAAAGTACATTCAAACGGCTATAAGTCACTTGCTATGGCAAAGGTGTAAAAATGGTGGCCCTCTTAATACGTAAGAAAGAGAAGGCCCTTAGAAAAGGTGTGTGTGTGTTGGTCCTTCGTTGTCAAAGAAGACCATGCCATCAGAGAAATAATGACATGACTTGCACTTGACTTTGTTTTGAGTGAGGGAGGCCTGTCTTAGAAAAGGTACCAAGAATAGCAACGATGCATAAACCAGCCTCTCCAATTTCACATGGCCATGGTGGTGGCTTCAGCATCTATTGCCAGTAATCAGAAAGGAAAAAAATCATGAAATTCAACTAGACCATTATTTTTAGAAGGTGATGTGTGCTATTAAATATTTGTCTTCCCCCTAGCTCATTACATAATGGGCCCTGCCTCATACATACTAATGCTCAGTGTATGTCCTAGCATGGCACCTTAGCACATAGTAGGTGCTTATAAATGTCTACTGCCTATTTTACACACATTCAATTGCTTATGCCTTCATTCAAGCTATATTTAGATCTTGGAGGAAGCTTAGAAGCCATCTTGTCCAAACCTTTCATTTTATAGATGAAGAAACAGAGGTAAAGATAAATGAAGTGACTTGCCCAGAGTCACACAGCTAGTAATAAGGTGGGAGTCAAACCCAAAGCCTCTGTCTACTACATCCTCATGACTCATCAGGGTGTGCTAGTGACCAACTCTCTAAACTAGATTGGTCAGTATAAACTCCGAGAACAAGTTCGAGGAGGTGGTGTCATACAGTTCTGGGATTGGAGTCAGTGGATCCGAGTTCAGATCCTGGCTCTGTGGCTCTCTACCTGCATGAACAAATCCCTTAACCTCCTTGGGCCTCGGTTTTCTCATCTATTAAATGATAGGACTGGATCAGATGGCCTTGGAAGCCCTTTCCAGCTCTGGCCATTAGTGCTATGACTTGCCTATGTAAGCATGACAAGATTTGTCTCCAAAGAGCTGGACATCAGGTGGCCTTGTTTTTGCTGAAAGGTTTTTTTTTTTGAGGGGGGACATAGGAACTCATTAAGCCATCTACCAAAGTTTGGCAAGGTTGAGATCTGGGCTCTCCTGGACAAAATCCCAGCACCTTGAAATAAGGTATTGCTGCATTGTGCAATCTGTTGGAGGGAGGAAGCATTTCACTGCATAGTGTACTGCATTTAGAGTCAGAGAACCTGGGTTTAAATCCTGACCTTGCCACTTGATGTGTGACTTTGGGGAGTCAGCTAACCTCTCTGGGCCCCAGTTCCTCATCTATAAAATGAAGGGTAGATGGCCCCTGAGGTCCCCTCTAGTTCTGAAGTTATTAGCCTATAATGATTCTTAGTGGGGCTGCTAGGTAGTGATGAAGTGAATAGAGAGCCAGTCCTGGAGCCAGGAAGACCTGAGATCAAATCCAGCCTCAGACATTGACCAGCTGTGTGACCCTGGGCAAGTCATTTCATCTGTTTGCCTCAGTTTCCTCATCTGTAAAATGAACTAGAGAAGGCTATGACAACCCACTCCAGTATCTCTGCCAAGAAAACCCCACATGGGGTCGTGAAGAATCTGAAATGACTGAACAATCAGTCCCTAACTCCCCCACCACCACCACTTCCATAAGCTAGTAGACTTGCTTAGAGCATTGCCTGAGGCTCAGAGAGGGCGTAGTCACACAGTTAATAAATATTGGAGGTGGAATTCAAACCCAGATTTTTCTAATTCCAAGACCAAGATTCCATGAGACTGACACACCGCGGCTCTATAACTGTTAGCCAGGAGCTCTCGATGATCCTCTCCTTTCCACCTCCTCTGCCTAGACTACAACAGGCAGAGTCTTGGTGATGATTTGTGGGGAAGAAGGCAAAAGTCCTTATCTTTCAAGTAGCCACATGCACAGGGTGGGGGGGGGAAGTATCATGCCTTATCTTAACAGGCACATTCTGGTCTTTCAGTGTGAAAGGTTGTTTAACTAGAAATTAGGCAGCTAGAAGGGTATAATGGATAAAGTATGAGACTCCAAGTCCAAATCTGGTCTCAGATACTCATTAGCTTGTGTGACACTGGGCAAGTCACTTAACTTCTAGTTTTCTGCCTCAGTTTCCTCATCTGTAATAATATATTAGTATACATAATATACATTGTTATAATCATAGATATACTAATAACACCTACCTCCCAGGGATATAGAAAGAACCAAAGGAGAAAATGTAGATAACGTGCTTTGCAAGCCATAAATGCTATATAAATGTGAGCTAGCAGCAGCAGCAATAGTATGCAGCTAGGTAATACAGTGGATAGAGTGCCAGACCTGCTGTTTAGAAGACCTGAGTTCAAATGTGACCTCAGACACTTAACTGTGTGACCCTGGACAAGTCACTAAATCACTCTCAGCCTCGGTTTCCTCATTTGCAAAATAGAGATAACAATAGAACCTTCCTCCCAAGGCTATTTGGAGGATAAAATGAGATATTGGCAAAGCATGGTACGAACCCTAAAGTGTTATATAAATACCAGCAATGATTATGATTAAATACTTTTAAGTTTGCAAAAATACTTTACCTACATTATCTCACTTTGAGACTGATGACAGCCCTGGAAAATGGGTATTACCAGGATCACAAATTTCTGAGTGGAAAGAGACCTCTGCCATCTAGTTCTCCCTACACCCCTCAAATAAATCCCTTTTATCACAGACCTGACAAGTGGTCATCCAGCCTTTACTTGAAGACCACCGATGGGAAAGACCCACCACCTCCCACCTTCCAGAGCAGCCCCTTCTACTTTGGAATATCTTTAATGGAAAGGACTTTTTAATGGAAAGACCTTTCCTGGTGAGACCAAACAAGTCTAATTCCTCTGCACTGAACAGTTCTCCAAACATTTGAAGACAGCCATCAATCCCCTATGTGTCTTCTTTTCTCCAAACTCAACATCACCAGTTCCTTTAACTGATTGTCATATGGCAAGAGTGAATAGCTTTACTCCATCCCAGGAATCTTCCTCTGTGTTCTCTCATTCTAGCTTTACAGGAAAAGAAGCCAAGGCTCAGTGACTCTAAATGACTTGTCTGCTGTCCCACCTCTAATAAATATTAGAGGCAAGGATTGAACCCAAATCTCCATGGACTTCAAGGCCGTGATTGGAGTCCACTAACCCATGGTGTCTCATTATTCTTCAGTCATACTAAAGAGAAAGATGGCTCAGATCCTTCAGTGTAAAAGGTCACGTACATGAGAAATACTCTTGCTTTTCAATTTTAAAATGTGAAAATATAGAGTTATAATAAGCTGCCCAAGGAAAAGACCTGGCAGTTGATTAAAGACATACTTAACCCTACTCTAATCAATCTTACCAATCAACTTGACCTCTACTGGTCAAAAATATAAAGCTTTTCAGAAACACAAGCTATAGAGTCAGTATCTTGGGATCATAGCTTTGGAACTAGAAGAGTCCAACCCCTTCCTTTTACAGATTCCAGTTGAAGTCCCAGCTTTAACCCTTGCTATCTCTGACTATAGGGAAGTCACTTTATTTCTGAGTCTGTTTCCTCAATCATAAATTATTTTATCCTAGTTTTATGATCCTGTGAACTTACTGTCATGGGGAACTCCCAGTATGGGAGAGCTTTATGCCAATATTGGATCAGCAACTCACCTGCATTTCCTCTGTAACTTGTAATTTTTAGAAAGTTTCCTGTGGATACTGACAGTTCAAATTGGCTGTCCTAAGGTCTGTAACCAAGAGTACCCTAGCACTCCAGCCAGGATGGCCTGCTAGCATAGGTTCCTAGATCTGCTTTGCTAAAGGAAAGACTGCTTAAAACGGTATTAACAATCCTTCTTTAATTAAATATATATATAAGTCATTCACTCGTTCAGGGGAAAGGTCACCACCCTTAACGCAGAGAAAATATAAGCCAAGAAATCAGCACAAAGAACAGACAGGGCTCCAACTCTGATAAAGTAATGCAACCACCTATACACACAGTTGGATAGGGGAACACCAACAACAGTGGGGGTGGGGAGAGCTCTTAACAAATGGCTACTCAGCATTCCATCCAGGGAATCAAAAGGTCCTTCTCATCAGCAAGAGCCCAAAGCAAAATGCATCTTCCCAGGATATATAGTTTTCAACTAATAGGCTCAGAACCAGAAGGCATCACAACCATGACTCAGTACAGCTGTGAATCACCCTCAGATGTTTTCAGTTTAGCCGGAGCCTAGGCAACTGAACTCCAAAAAAAAAAAAAAATACTCAACAAAAACCCTACTTTGCTTGCTCTTACAAGGTCTTACAGCAAGATGTGTCAGAGGCAAATCTGAACCCAGGTCTTGGCAATAAGGCTAGCCCTCTATCCACTCAGTATATCATGAAATTTCCTAACTACATGATATTTGCACTATTTACCCTACAGTGCTATTGGAATGACAGTACGTGTAAATTCCAAAGCACTCCACAGAAATGAACTGTCATCACTGTATGATTTACCTTGCTACAGGAGAAGGCTATGGGAATTTGTGCTTTATTTTTCTCCCCACAGTAATGATGAATTATTTATTATTGCCTGAGCTAGAACTGATTGCTCTTCAGAAGGGAGGTGCTAAGCAAACCCAAAAACGCCTAACTGCCAGATCAACAAGAAAGACAACTGTCCTATACACTCAGAATTCCAATTTTCTTTACTGATACCTAATAATACTTATCATTCACTTCAGACAGTGCCATGGTGCCTTAAGACTTACCAAGCACTTGCCTGTACATCTCTGCCTGAATCAGACTTTTCATGAAAAAGAAGAAATGCAAGGGTTTAAGAAGGATTTATCTCTTGATTGATTTATTTGCAGAGATATGTGGATGAAAGATTTTTTTATTAAGCTGATTGTTTCAGTTTGTTTCAGACCTCAAGGTCCATGAGTGTTCTTATAATCTATAACACACTCTGATGTCCAGGGCGGCTGATTCAGGCTGCACATGTGTATACAGTGGGCTGCTGAGGGAGCAAAGAGATCCCCATAAAGGAAACACAGTAGTGCAATGGACAAAGCACTGGACTTGGAATAAGAAACACCTGGATTCACATCCTGCCTTAGAAGTCTTTTAATTGTACAAATCTGAGCCAAATCCTTGGGCCTTGGTTTCTTGATCTGTAAAAAAGAGAGAGTTGGACTCAGCCTCTGGGGTTCCTTCCAACTTCAAATCTATGATTCTATTGATGTAAGCTCTTTCTACAAGTGGAACAAGGGAAGTAATGGATGGATGTTCAGTAACAAAAAGCTTTAAATCCTAACCATCCTCCATGTTTCTTCAGGTCACTGATCTGGGAAATCCTTCCTCCTTTTACAGTGACAAAAAGTAATACATTCTGCAAGTCTCAGGATTGATTCCCAGAAACGAAATATAGGGAGACAGCCTGAAAGAATGAACTGCCCATAGAGAGTCAGAGGACTTGGGTCAGGTTTCTATGCCTGTGAGATGCTGGGCAAGGCAAGTCAGCTCTTGGGTGCCCAATGTCTACACCAATAAAGTGAGAAGGCTGAGCTGAACAGGTCTCTAATTTCCTTTCCATGACTCCCATTAGAGCAAGACACAGCTCAAAAAGAGGAAGTTTTAAATTAGAGGAAAACTCTAAGTGGCTCAAAATGATTGGTATGATGAAAAGGCCCTGCATTTAGAGTCAGGAAACCTGAGTTCCAATCCTGCTTCCCATAACACTGGTTGTGTTGTCTTGTGCCAATCACTGGACCTCATGAGGATATTTAATTCTTTCATCTTCAGAATGAGGAAGTTGGACCAAATGATTTCCAAGGTCCTTTCCATCTCTAAATACTATAATTCTATGACCTGCAAAGAGGGATCTAGTGGATAAATGCTGGGCCTGGAGCCAGGAAGACTCATCTTCATGAATTCAAATCCAGTTTCACACAATAGCTACATGACCCTGGGAAAGTCACTCAGCCCTGTTTGCCTTAGTTTCCTCATCTGTCAAATGAACTGGAGAAGGAAATGGCAAATAGTATCTTTGCCAAGAAAAACTCCAAAAGAGGTTATGAAGAATTGGATATGATTGAAAACAACTGAACAAAATGACCCCTAAAGTCTCTTCTATCTTGTATTAATCCATTAAGATGATTTTGCAAGACAAGGTGACACAGATGCCAATCTGTGTTTTAGAAGAGACCTCAGAAATCAGTTAGTCCATCCAATGCCAGAAGGATCCCCTCTATCATCTCCCTAAAGAGGGTCATCCAGATCTTGCAGGAAGACTTATAGTGAAGGCAAACCCACTGAGAAAGAAGGAAGCAAGCACTTAGGACCTTCTATGTGGTAGGGACCATCTTAAGGATATTACAAAATTTTGTCATTTGATTCACACAATTCCATGAGGTAGGTGCTGTTATCATCCCCATTTTACACCTGAGAACACTGAACCAGAGAGAAATTAGGTGACTTGCCCAGAGTCACACACTTAGTATGTGCCTGAGGCAGGATTTGAACTCAGGTTTTCCTGACTCCAGATGGACCCCATCATTCTATCCACTTGTAGCAGCAAGCCCCCTGACACATCCAGGATGGTCTGCTAGCACAGGTTCTTAGATCTGCTTTTCTAAAAGGAAAGTGACTTTTGAGGGGTCAACAAACTTCTTTAATCACATATGCCAACAGAGAAAATACAAGCAGAGAAATAAAGACTGGCAGACAGGGCTTCTGTCTGACTATAAGCAATATATACATCTCAGATCAACAGACAGATCCAACTGTCTGACCATGACACATATACATAGTTACCAGACAAAGAAGCACCAGCATCCGGGTTTTCAAGGTGGGTGGCTCCTAAACCGCTAACCTGAGTCTCATCTGACACAAGAACCTTCTTCCAAAGAGTAAACCCCGAAAGCAAAACCTCATCTCGGGGTATATATATACACTTTTCAGAGCTGGATGGCATCACAAGGGTGAGGCACCTAGTGCCTCATTAATTAACAAAAGGTGTAGCCTTCCTACAAAACAAGCCTCCCCTAATTCAAGCTTCCCTTAAAGGCTTCACCTGATGCCTATTAATGGGAGGGGGGAAGGGAAGATATTTAAGGCTTAAATAATAAGCCTCCCCTAATCAAGCAACTCCTATTAACATTTCACCACTATGGCACCACCTGGCTGCCTCTACTTCTCACAGCTGCCTATTCCAGTTTGGCATGGTTCTGATTGTTAGGAGATACTTCCTTACATCAAGTCTACCTGGCCTTCCTTGTAACTTCCACTCATCACTCCCAAGTCTGCTTTCTAGGGCCAGCCCATCCAAATGGAATCTTTCTTCCACATGACAAACCCTCAAATACTCCAAGATCGACATCACTCATTCTCCCCTTAGCCTTGTCTTGTCTTCCTTAGGATACAAAGCCAATTCCTCCAAACAATTAATCCTTATACAGCACAGACTAAGGACCAATCACCCTCCTCACTGTTGACCTCTGGATGCTCTCCAGCTCATCGATGTCTTTCCCAGGATGAGCTCCCCCAAACTGACAATGTCCCAGATATGTTCTAACCCATGAAGAGAACAGTAGCATTATCCTTCCCTGATCCTGGACACTAAGCCTGTCATTGCAAAGGTTCCTACTACCAGGGGTATAGGGATAAATGGATACCCAACACATTCTAAGGTGACCATTTCCTCCATTACTTTCTTAAATCAATCACTGAAACAATAAATTGAGCCGTGTTTTGTAGCATTTTCTGATTTCAGAGGTATAAATGCACACACTGCACACATAACCCAGCTTGTACTCCTGCCAGCAGCTGAGAAGGAGGACTTTTTCCTTTCCAAAGAAGGTGAACATGATACAGGTTTAAGAACTCCCTCTGAACCAAAGTTCACATTTCAGGATCGGGCAGAAGTCTGCCAAGCCCCAAACTTCTGAAGCCATTGTCACACGTGGCCCTCTGCTATAGAAATAATGCTTGTCACCAGCACCCAAATCACTGGCTATAAATATGGTCCATTAAAAAAAAAACAGTCTCCCAGCAGCTGGTAGCTGCAATCATAACAAGGGAGATTAAGGCTATAAAAAGTAACACAAGGAAGAAATGGGTTACTTAAAAGCCCACTAGTCCCGTTGTCCTGCCCCTCCTACTTTCCAGCTGTCCTTTTTGGACTCTGCGGTTTTCCTGAATTCCCATGACTTTGCTTTCCTTGTTTCTGGCCTGTTCTAAAGCCGGAACAAAGCACCAATGTGTTCCCTCCAAATTAGGCCCAGAGACAAATTTCAAGGATTAAAGGAGATAATATTTGTAAAAGCCCTTAGCATGGCTCCTGCTGGCACACAGTGGACCCTCTATAAGTGCCTATTCCTGCCCTGCTGCCATCTTGGTTTTCTGAACCTGCATGTTCTTGGTAAACATCACTGCATACTGCACTAACAGTTTGATTGCAGCAGTATGGAGGGAACTCATTTCACACAGAATGATCATGAAAATCCTTGCTGACCAGGCTGGCCACTCACAGGTCCAAGTCTACTGCTGATCAGCCTGAGAGTACTCACCTTTTAAGGTTCCAGCCTAGGCTAGTTCACCATCCATTAGGCAGTCTACTGGTTCCTACTACCAAGGGAGCCACCATATTGGTGTCAGGGCTACTGAAGATATGTTATTAAATCATTTCAGTCATGTCTAACTCTTTGTGACCCCATTTAGGGTTTTCTTAGCAAAGATACCAGAGTGGTTTGATATTTCTTTCTCCATCTCATTTTACAGATGAGGAAACTGAGGCAAACAGGTTGAAGTGACTTGCCCAACTCTTTGTGACCCCATTTAGGGTTTTCTTAGCAAAGACACCAGAGTGGTTTGATATTTCTTTCTCCAGCTTATTTTACAGATGAGGAAACTGAGGCAAACAGGGTGAAGTGACTTGCCCAGGGTCACACAGCAAGCAAGTGTCTGAGGCTAGATTTGAACTCAGGAAGGTGAGTCTTCCTAACTCCAGATGTGGCACTCTATGCACTCCACCACCTAGCTGCCCTTTATCAACTTTAGCCCAAGTGATCCACCAGCCTTAGCCTACTCCAGCAGCAAGAATTACAGGCATCACTCACACTTAGGTCTCTGAGTCACTTTCAGCAGGCTGCCTCTGCTCTAGATATGTGTCCATATTTGTGCAGCTGGGGCCTCACTGACCAATTCCTACTGCCTATTTGCTAATGATATTGAAGCCAGTTGGATGCATCTGAGCAAAAACTCTCCCCTAAGCTCTTTGCCAAGTCCAAGGGCATAGCATCAAGCCTCAGGAGTTGCCCTCATGACTGCCTCAGGTGTTCCATTCATTGACTAGACTAGGAGTGACAGGAACCTGGTGGAACCTGAGTGTGCCAAGTCCGAGGGAAACAGCCCTCCCCTATCCTGTAGCTCCTACTGCTTCCAGAAAAGGGGAGAGAAAGCTCATCCCCTGGAACCTTGAATGCTGCTTAGTTTCAGCCTTGCCTCTCTTTAGTCATCACTATGGCCCTAAAACCAACTAGAAAGCTTTTCACCATCCAGCTTCCAAAGCTCCATGTGTTAGATTAGCCCTAGGCAGGGGCAGATACACCCACGCTGTGCACAGCTTACCAGGAAAGAAAACAGAGACCATGCTCTGAGGACCGGACCCTTGCCAGCTGATTCTCCTATTACATATGTAAAGTGCTTTACGAAATTGGCTACTATTATTATTGGGGCAGCTAAGTGGCACAGTAGAGAGTGTGCCCAGCCTGAAGTCAGGAAAATTCACCTTCTTGAGATCCAATCTTGCCTAGCTGTGTGACCCTGGAAAATTCACTTTACCATGTTTGCCTCCGTTTCCTCATCTGTAAAATGAATGGGAGAAGGAAATGGCAAACCATTCCAGTATCTTTGACAAGAAACCCCAAATAGGGTCACAAAGAGTCAGACATGACTGAAAGATGACTGAACAACATCACCTGGAGAATGGCTAACCCCACTATGGATATGAATGGAATAGAATATTGTTGCACTATAGGAAGGGATGAAAAGGATGGGAAGACTTGTCTGAACGGATACACAATGAAGACAGCAGAACCAGGAGAACTATTTACAGAACAAGACAGCCACAGAACTTTGAAAGACTAGAACTGATGGATACAATGACTAACCGTGATTCCAAAGGACTGAGGAGGAACTATGGTACCCACTCCCTAACAGAGAGGTGATATATTTAAGATGCGGAATGAGAATATATTTTGGGCATGATCCATGTAAGAATTTGTTTCACCTTATTATACATATTTGTTTCAAAGGTTTTGTTTTTCTTTTCAGTGGCAGACAAGGGTGGGATAAAGAGAAATCAATGCTCATTTATTGAAAATAAAAATTTTTAAAGAAAAAATCCCCACTATACTCTGCTTCCTCAACTAAAAGATGTGATGATTTTCCCCCTCCCTCCTCCAATTCCCTCCTCCCTTCCCACTCCCTCCCTGAGAAGGTGTGCAATCTTATATAGGTCCTACATATACATTCCTATTAAATACATTTTCACCTTAGTCATGTTGCATAGAAAAATTAAAATGAATGGGAAAAATCATAAAACAAAACAAAACATAGCACAAGACAAAATAGTCTGCTTCATTCTGTGATCCAGTTCCATAGTTCTTTCTCTGGATGTGGAAGACGTTTTGCCTGAAGAGACCATTGGCAATTTTTTAGATCCTCGCGTTGCTGTGAAGGGCTAAGTCTACCAGAAAAATTCCTCACATACTGTGGTTGTTGCTGTGTACAATGTTCCCCTGCCTTTGCTCCTTTCACTCAGCATCAGATCATATAAGTCTTTCCAGGCCTCTCTGAAGTCTACCTATTCATCATTTCTCATAGCACAATAGGACTCCATTACATTCATATACCATAATTTATTCAGTCATTCCCCAATTGATGGGCATCCCCTTGATTTCCAGTTTTTGGCCACCACAGAGAGAGCTGCTATAAATATTTTTGTATATGTGGGACCCTTTCCCATTTCTATGATGTCTTGGGGATACAGTCCTAGAAGCAATATTGCTGGGTCAAAGGGTATGCTCATTTTTGTAGCCCCTTGGGCGTAGTTCCAAATCGCTCTCCAGAATGGTTGGATCAGCTCAAAGCTCCACCAACAATGAATTAGTGTTCCAACTCTCCCACATCTTCTCCAGCATTGATCATCTTCCTGTTTTGTCATGTTGGCCAAGCTGATAGGTGTGATGTGGTGCCTCAGAGTTGTTTTGATTTGCATCTCTCTAATCAATAGTGATTTAGAGCATTTCAAAAAGTAGAAA
The DNA here is from genome assembly GCA_028658325.1 of Potorous gilbertii. Classification (NCBI taxonomy): domain Eukaryota; kingdom Metazoa; phylum Chordata; class Mammalia; order Diprotodontia; family Potoroidae; genus Potorous; species Potorous gilbertii. The sequence continues at coordinate 253,809,297 of CM053772.1, read as the reverse complement.
TTAAGAGGGAGTCCAGGAAGAGGATACAGAGTGGGCAAAGATAGGGAGATGGGAAAATCTGAAGAAGGGAAAATAGTCTAGTTTGGTTAATGTGAGAAAGTGAGAGGAAAGTCTGGTGATACAGGTCAGGCCACAATGCAGAGACCTTTTTGTGCCGGGCTATGGAGCTGACTTTATTCTAAAGGTGGTAAGAGAGCAGTGAATAAGTCTGGTAGTAACATAATTCACACATTTACCCCAAGGGATGTTAGTCATAATCACTGTCCTGATTCACAGACCTCCACCTCTAGTGGGATGGCAGGGTAAGGTCCTCTGTGTATGATGTCAAAGCCATGCTCATTGCTGGTACCATTGGGAATTCTACTCTAAAATCTCTGGGATGAAACATCATCTTCCTGAAATGCACCCTGGAAATAAATGTTGACCCACACATCCCCCTCTCCCTCTCTGCTTTGAGAGATGGTTGTTGGAGATTGCCAAGAAGACGTCTAGCAGAATTTTCTAGAGTGCTAAGCGAGGGCCAGGCAACTAATGGCTACCGTGAAATTAACAGGCAGCTCTCTTTCCTATGAGGTTTTTACCGCAACCATCTGTGCATTCAGAAAACAAGTGAATCTATAATTAGCTCTGCAAACTGCCATGTTTCTGAATGACTTTTTTGGCTGTTCCAAAATAATGCAAAAACTAGAGTATAAATGAGGTTATTGAAATTACAGTGTTTGGGGGTATTTTTTTTTCTCATGCCAATTCTAAGTGAATCAAACTTGGCTGAAAGAAGACAGATCAAATAATAGTCCAAAGAACCAGGTCAATTGTGCAGATACAGATGATTGTCTGTGGATAGATGCCATGGGACCACAATGCTTAGAATTGAAAAAGACTCTCAGTCACTGAAAGGAAGTAAAAGGACTATATTTCTCAGAAAACTATGCATGGACTTTGTGGCATGGAAATATCACCCAGTCAAGCTTTGATCAAATAGGTGTTTTTCTAGGATGGAATTTCAAAAGCTTGAAGCGTCTTTTAAAGATGTTGGCATTATAAAGATGAGAAGGATAGGGCAACATAGCATTCATTCCTCATGGAGCAGGACCTCAAGGCCCATCACCAATCATGGCCACATTCTATAAAATACTCTTATATGTCTTCTCTTTAAATATTGGTAGGATCACACTCCTGATGACTTTCCCATTGATCACCAGCCTTCCATTCTCAGCCTCAACAGGGCCCTAAACTCGCCATGAGTGAAATCAGGAGTGTGATCCTACCAATATTTAAAGAGAAGACACTAGAGCTGAGTATGTGGTAAAGTCCAATGATGTTTCTACCACCATGGACAGTGAGTATGGTTATAACAACCATATAATAAACCTCATGGTCTACACTCCCTCCAAAGAGTAAAGGGGAAATCTATTAATCTCCAGTGAAAAGAGTTCTGACACTAGGGAGCTCATACCCCTAACCTATTTCCCTAAACTGAGGATCACATGCCCCATTCATAGTCCTTATCTCCAAGGCACCCTGGTAGCATAGAGTCCTATTATGTGTACCATCAATAAAGTCACCATACTCAGTGTAAAAACATAATACAAAGAGATTCAGACCCTCCTTAAGGATACATTTTTTTAGTCATTCTTATGTCATGCCCAACTCTTCATGACCCCTTTTGGGTTTTCTTGGCAAAGATACTGGAATGGTTTGCCATTTCCTTTTACAAATGAGGAAACTGAGGCAAACAGGGTTAAGCGACATGTCCAAGGTCACATAGTAAAGTGTCTGAGGAAGATAAGTCTTTCTGACTCCAAGCCCAGTGCTCTATCCACTTCACCAGCTAGCTGCCCTCTTCAGGACACTAGGCCCTTCCTAATAGAACCTAAAATTGAATTTGGTTGTTGTTAGTTTTTTGGCTGTCATATTTCATTGTTAACTCATATTGAGCTTATGATCCACTAAAACTCCCAGATCTTTTCCAAGTGATTGGTGTCAAACCATACCTACCCCATCATTCATGTTTGTTGAAATCTCTTTGGACACTGACAGTCATCCAAATGTATTAGCTTAACAGCATCAGTTAACTCAATAAGCTTGTCATCTACGCCTTCATTCATTAAACAACACAGATCCCTTGGGAACTCTCTTGGCATTCCTTGCAAGCCTATGGCTCACTTTACCTTTTAGCGTTCTTCGTACTTTCTTCTACCCAATTCACAGATCTTCCTGATATGAAGCCCAGCTCTTGGAAACTAGGGATGTTTGAACCAGGGAAAAGAAAAACGGGGCGGGGGGACAGCAGAGCAAGCTTCCAGTATATGAATAGCTGGTATATGGCAGAAGGACTGAATTTGTTCTGATTGGTAGCAGAGGGAAGAACTAGGAATGCTCAGTGTAAGTTGGAAAGACTAAAATGTAGTCGATGTATAACATCTGAACAATTTTTGTTGTTCAGTTGTTTCAGTTGTCTCTGACTCTTCATGACTGCATTTGGAGTTTTCTTGGCAGAGATACTAGAATGATTTGCTACTGCCTTCACTAGCTCATTTCACAGATGAGGAAACTGAGGCAAACAGGGTTCAGTGATTTGTCCAGGGTCACACAGCTAGTAAGAGTTTGAGGTCAGATTTGAATTCGGGTCTTCCTGACTCCAGGCCTACATTCTATTCACTGTGCTACCTACCTGCCCAAATCCTACCAGTTGGAGCTGCCCAAAGTTGGGCAGTCTAGTGCTCTGTTTACAATGCCCAGCTTCACTGAGCCAGTGTATGCCATTTGAAAAATCTGGGGGAATGATGAATTGCCTTCTATCTTTGCTTGTCCCAAAAGTTAGTGCTCTCTCTCTCTCTCTCTCTCTCTCTCTTTCCCCCTTTCTCTCTCTCTTTCTCCTTAGCTCTGCCTCTTAGGATCTCTAGCTTCCTTCAAAGCTCAGCTGTCATGCTACCTCCTATATGAAGCCTTTCCTGAGACCCCTGAGCTGCTAATGCCTCCCCTTACCAAAATCCCCTTGTATTTATTCTATAAGTTGTCTCATCTTTCCCTGAAACAGAAACATCTTTGTTTTTGCAAGAAACTTTGGTTGGGTGGTTTTAGTTTTTCTTCTTTTTTTCTCTGAAAAGCTATAGAGTCAGAAGAGTAGACAGTACCGTCTGCTTCACGGTAAATCATTCACCAATCTGCCCATAGCAGGAGAATCACTTTTAGACCCTTCATGGACCAAATCAACAGTATGGGCGTTTTCAAAGTCTGAGTTTATTCAGTTTCTGCATAAGCAGCAGGAGATTTCTTGCCTCTTTTCCAAATTCATCTTTAGGACAAGAATTTTCAAGACTTGATTTAGTGAGATTTTCTATTATGTTTAGGTATTAGTTGGGGATCAGCGGGAAACCCTGAGCTAACGCTAAGCTGCAAATGTCTCCTTACCCCTCATCATTCTGGGTAGCTTGGCAAATAGTCATTCACTCAAGGAAAACACTCAGGAATGACAACTAAGCAGGAAGGAAAGCAGATTTCACAAAATTCCAGAATTTCAGGTTGGAAGGGATCAGTCATCTGATTCAACCTGGACTTGAAAAAGAAGTGCCCTACTACATATCTGACAAGTGGTCAGCCAGCTTCTCTCTGAAGCCCTCCAGTGAGGATGAGCTCACTCCATTGTCAAGACCTCTACAGGTCTTCAACTTCTCAAGCACTTAGGGTAATAAAGTATATATGGTATAGGTCAACCTTGATTTTACCCTATGGAAGGCACAGATAATACATAAAGATCACTATTCCTCTCAAAAAAAACTTTTAAGTCCCATCTTCATCCAGAGTCATTCCAGTGACTGCTATCTACTCTGCTTATATTGTAACACTAAATGCTGCCCCAGAAAGAAAATGAGTTTGTGTTTGCTGGAGTGGTAAATCCCTTCCCAAAGGACCTACATGCAATCCCCTTTCCATAAATGGTCTTTAAAGTAATTCAAGATAGTTATCATATCCCTTTCCCTGCCCCTGCCAAGCTCTCTCCTCTCCCAACAACCTTTTCTTCTCACAGATTCCTTCAGCCAACCCTCATGTTGCATGAACTTCAGACGCCTCACCATTACAAACATCCATCCCTGAACCTTCTCCAGTTTATTAGCGCAACTTCTAAACTGGAGTGCCTAGAATACAACACCCCACATGAGGTATTGTCCAGGGCAGATAACAATGAGACAATCACCCCTCTCTGTCAGAAGCCCTGGCTCTCAATACAGCCCAAAATGGTATTAGCCTTTTAAATTCCCTGAGCTAGCAGCAGTCCAATAAATTTTCAACATCGTTTCCAGGCAAATTGCTGCCTTGTTCCTAGCTCTGCACATTGGTCTTATGAAGTTGATTGTTTGAACCCAAGGGAAAGATTTTACATTGATCCTGATTAAATTTACTCTTTCTAGATTCAGTCCAATGTTCTAGGTTGCCATGATCTCCTAGAAGTACTTCCTAACTCCAGAAGAATATAATAGAGGTGATGGTTTATAGCTTATATTTTGAGCATTTATTAATACATGCTTCTGAATCCTTTATGTTTTCAGTATTTCTTTCATAGTAGAGAAAATATATAGCTATTTTGTAGCTTATATCTACTGCTTTGAATAGTAAGCATCTTTTTTATTTGTTCTTAAATTTATTTTATTTTCAATTCACAGAACAAGACAAGCACTTCCCTAATACTGTACAACAACTAAAAAGATGATGACACATATAGTAAGTACATTTCTAGAAAGAACCTTATTAATCAGTTTTATAGAGATCTTAGATATGGGTCTATTGTAGCTAGGTAATGCCTAGATAAAGCACTAGGACAGCGAAGTGCTCAGAGAGCCAGGCCTGAAGACCTGAGTTTAAATCCCACCTCAGACACTTAAGCTGTGTGACCCTGGGCAAGTCATTTCACTCTCTTTGCCTCAGTTACCTCATCTATAAAATGAGCTAGAGAAGGAAATGGCAAAGTGTTCCAATCTTTTCTCAAAAAAAACCTGAATGGGGTCACAAAGAGTCAAACACAACTGAACAACAGCAAGATAAAGCACCGGACCTGGAGTCAGGGAGAACTCAGTTCAAATCCAACCTTGGTCACTTACTACCTACATGACCCTGGGCGAGTCACTTAATCTCTGATTGCCTCCAATTTCTCATCTGTACAATGGAGATAACCACAGCACCCACCTCCGGGGCTTTTGTGAAACTCAAGTGAGATACATGTAAAATGTGTCGCCAGCCTCAAAGCGTCCCGTAAGCGCTAACTATTATTATGAGTCATAGCGTAGCTCAGCTTCGTGTAAGAGATTTTTCCAAATATTCCTTGAATGGTGAACCAGGAAAAAGCTTGACCCTTCCAATCTGTTTAGAGATCAGTTTTCTTCAGTACTGAACCCAGGTCCAAGGGCTGCTTAAACCCAGAGCAGAAGATCTTTGGGGAAAAGTGGAATCTCCACAAATGATTGTTTACCTCCTAACACACAGGGGAGGTCAGGGGAAGGGTTGGAGCAGTAGAGACTGACAAAACAGTGGTGGAAGCCAATGAAAGAATGGAATAAAGTGAAGAAGAAGAGTGAAATGAAAGCCCTTTTCAGGCACTGTTTGATGAGCACTCGGGGCCCTTTTAACATAGAGGCTTCACCCATCCCCATCTCAGTTCATGAGGCACAGTGGGTATCCTATAGGTGAGCAGGGCAGCGCGGCACAATGTCACCCTGCAAATCCTGCCCAAATTTCACCCATCCATGAAGACAGCCAGCCCCTTGGGCCATGTCACCTGCTTCCAAGAAGCCACAAAGTTTGACATTTCCTAAGCTGTAGAATATCAGGGCTCATTTTCTTTACTATCTGGTTCAGTTTGGGAGATTTGAAAAGAACACAAGGGGACATTTAAGAAAAAACAAAGATGGCAGACAAGACCATCATCCGGCAGAGTCTTGCATATAGTGGGTGTTTAAGCCCTTGAGGAAAGAAAGGAGGAAGGAAGGAAAAGGGGGAAGGAAGAAGGAAGAAAAGAAGGGAAGAAAGGAGAAAGGAAAGGAATATAGAAGAGAGGGAGAGAAGAAGGAAAGAAAGAAGGAAGAAAAGACAAGATCAAGTGGTATAACTAGTGCTTCCCTGAGGCCCAGGGTGCTAGATCAAGGGTGCTAAAGGAGAATGGGGAGTGCCTTGATTAGATATGGCAGGGAAACTTACTAGATGGTATTCTGCAAGCACAATTGCACCTGTATCGTACAATATGACCTGAGAAATTCAGATGTCTTCAGAGTGATCATAGGCCAACCCCTATCGGAAGTCTGAGCCCCCTCTACAACATTCCCAACAAGAAGTCATCTAGCTTATGCTCAAATACCTCCCGAAGATAGAGAAAACTCACCATCTCCATCAGAATTCACAATCTTGAATACTGAATCACAGTCAAAGGATCCGGCATGCACGTCAATCCCTAGGCCTTTAGAGCTCCCAACAGAGGATTCTTCAGATAATTTTTTTTAAAACAATTCTGCTAGCAGCTGCTCTTTTAAATAGTAACCATATTCTGGCACACCACATGCATAAAAAATGACAGCCATAGAAAACAAGTCCCTTATCACCGTCTAGAATGTTCTATCAAGGAAAATAGCCCCCAGACAGACAGTCTGGAAATCTCTAGATCATCTTTGACTCCCTTTTTCCTCTGCACCACATCAGCAGTTAACAAGCATTGCTTAAATAATAGTGATGTGCCAGGTACAGTGCTAAGTGCTAAGGATATATAAACAAAAATAAAACAATCTCTGCCCTCAAGGAACTTACATTCTATCCATCAAGAAAACAGGTATTCATATAAACCTAAGAGAACTTTGACCATTCACTTGTCCAGGGCTCAAATTTCTTCTGAGAAAAGCAATCAATGAGTTACCTTCTTTGAAAGTTAACTTGTCTGGGGCACAGGTCTGTCTACCTCAGAATCCCAAGAGAAGTCATTCAGTCAATAAACAATTAGTGTGGTTGTTCAGTCATTTCAATCATGGTCTTCTCTTCATGGCCCCATTTGGGTTTTCTTGGCAAAGACACTGGAGTGGTTTGCCATTTCCTTCTCCAGCTCATTTTATGGATGAGGGAACTGAGGCAAACAGAGTTAAGTGACTTGCCCAGGGTCACACAGATAGTGTGTGGCTAGATTATAACTCAGGTCTTGCATTCTATCCATTGTGCCCCCTAGCTACCCAAACCTTCATCAAATGCCAAGACAAGAGACAATGCCTGCTCTCAAGGAGCTCGGTCTAGTGAGAGATAACATGCAAACGAGCTACACAAATGAGCTATCGGCAAGATAACTTAGAGATAATCATCAAGGGGGGGGGCACCAGCATTAAAGGGGGTGGGAGTGGGGAAATTTTCCTATAGAAGCGGGATTTTAGCTGGGCCTTAAGGGGAGCCTGGAGCCAGAGATGAGGAGAGAGAACCTTCTAGGCATGGGGGCTGAGGTAAGTCCCACTCACTTCGGAGACAGCACTTGCTTAATTGTATATGATAAGGTGTAGAGTCTGCTTCATGATCTTCAAAAGAAAAGGAGTGTTTAGGCCAATAGCTAGAGAAATAGGAAAGAGGTCTCATAAGTGATCAAGTCCAATCCTTTCCTTGTAAGATGAAAAACTGAGACATGAAGCCCTTCCTGGTCCCCCCTCTCTTCCTGCTCCCAGCCACCAATGCATTCCCCTTAATCACCTTGCATTTGTCTTGTATAGATATTTTTGTAGCCTGTGGTCACCCCATCTGTACCTGCTTTCGCAGGACAAGGGGTAGCTATGGTGCTAACACTAAGGGCCTTGGGAGGATCACCACAAGTCTGACTTCCAGAATTCTTTCCTCTTTTAGAGGCCGAACCCTGCGGTAGATGACTATTCCTCCAACCCTACGTTGTATGAAACTCCACTGGCATATTTACTTAGAATAACAAGTTGTAGTATATGTGATACATGATTGTGCTATCAGAAATCATGAGCTTGATAATCCTAGAAAAACATGGAAAGACTTGCATGAAATACTGAAGAGCGAAATGGGCAGAACCAGGAGAACATTGTATAGAGTAACAGCAACTCTGTTTCAATAACAACTTTGAGTAACTAAGTCACTTTGACTATTATACATACCCAAATTAACTGTAAAGGACATGTGAAGAAAGACTATCTGAATCCAGAGAAATAACTGATAAATAGATGTACAGAATAATTCTGCATATCTCTATATATACGTATGTATACACATACACACTGTATGTGTGTGATGTGTGTGTATGTGTGTGTGTGTATATATATATTTATGTCTAATAGAAACCATCTCTAGGGCTAGTCAGGGGGGAGGGAAGAAAAAAGAAATTTACATGATAACTTATTATATATTTAAAAGGAATATCATTTGTACATAATAGATTTGCATTTCATTGTGATCTTTTTTATTATACTATGTAATAGATTCCATAAATTAAAGACAAAGAATAAATCATCCACTAATACTTAATATTAACCAGAACACTTAATGAAAATGCAAAGCAAATACATAATATTTACATATCATTCTACCCATAAACCTTAATTACCCTTCCTCACTAAGACACACCACACACCCAAAGTCCTAGAGCAGGAAGGCCCACAAGGTGGTAATGCGTGTGGCCCAAGCAATTCAGAACTCTGGGACTGTAGACTTCAGCATCCGCCTTTCATCTCAGCAACTTTCCATAAAAATGCCCCGAGGAGTCTTAATGAATCAGTAATGATGATGGGCAGCTCTAGTGTCCATCAGGTGCCAAGCCTAGAGTCAGGAAGACTCCCCTTCCGAGTTCATATCTGCCCTCAGACACTGACTAGCACGTGCTTGCTGCAGTTTCCTCATCTATAAAATGAACTAGAGAAGGAAATGCAAACCACTGCAGTATCTCTGCCAAGAAAACCCCAAATGGAGTCACAAAGAGTCAGACATAACTGAAAACAACTGAACGGCAATGGCAAATTCATAGCATTTATATGGCTCTTGGTGTGTTCGTCCTTCAATGCCAGAAGACCATGACATGACTTGCACTTGACTTTGCTCTGAGTGAGGGAGGGCTGTGCAGGTCCTGCAAAGTGTGTTACAAATACTACCTCATCTGAACCTCACAAACTTGTCAGGTAGGTGCCATCATCATTCTC
>CM053772.1:253779228-253799630 GCA_028658325.1 Potorous gilbertii | reverse complement strand
GTTTGCTAGCTCAGTCAAGAGAATAGAACTGGGTACTTCTCAACTCCTCACTGTCGCCACACCATCCTGTAGCACAACCCTGAGACTGCAGGAAAATAAAGGCCACTCCTTAGGCTAAAAGTGGGGCAGTCTTCCTTTCCCTGGTCAATTGTGAACAGAATCAGAGCATAGGATTAACCTGAGCCCATAGAAAAAAGCATCTCCAGGCCAGCAGCAGTGGGGATGGGATTTGGGCATTTAATGGCTCAGTGACTGAGCGTCTGCACATTCTTGGCCTTGCCCATAACCACCATAACAATTATCTATTAGCCACATGTTATTTAGCTCAATTTTTGAGAACATTGGTGGAGATATTATCTAGCACGGCAGAAATAAACCTGGTTCCTTTCATGGCATCTTCATTGTTACCATTGATGTACCATATAGGAGCTGAATGAAAGAAATAAGGTGGGGAGGAAGAAAGAAAGGAGAGAAGGAAGGAAGGAAGGAAGGAAGGAAGGAGGTAATTAAATGCTATATTATTAGAATGGCCATTTGTCTCTGGAGAAGTGTTGAAAAAATCTACTTTCTTCCCCATCTCTGCAAAGGGGGGAGACACGGGTGAACAAGTAACTGGTGTACACTGTCAGATATAGTTGATATTGGCTAAATTTGCTGAACTGCTTTATTTCTTCTTTCTAAATCTTTTTCATGATGAATGATTAATGGGACAAGAGAGAAAGACCATATTCCAAAATGAAGATAATGTTAAAAATATATCAATAAAAATAAGATTAAATTTTAAAAAGAAATACTAGCCACTGGGATTCTCCTAACATCAACACCTGTTAATACCACGTGGACACAATTAACTTCTTCTACCAAAAAAATAACAGCTTCTAGTTCTATTAGGCTAAGTTAAGAAAGACAACTCAGTTTTTCCAAGGTAAATTGGCACCCCATTTACAATTTAAAATTACCCCAAGTAAAGTTTCACATCTTAATGTGTAATTCAATTCAACCAATGCTAAGTTAAACACCTACCAATAGTATCCATCATTATTTCTTATATTCAGTTACACTTGGTGAGATAAATCAATGGTCAATTTATTTGTTTAAAGAGAGAAAAGATGAGTGAGTGTGAATTTGTCAATTTGGATATTCATTTGTTCTATATTTTCATCATATCAAGCAAAATGGATATTTTAAAGTAAGAGATCCCATTCCTTCCTAACATGGCAGCCCCATTCTAATAAAAGTCAGAACTCGAGGACTGCTGATGACTGTCTTGAGCAGATGCCCAGTGGCCCAAGGGAAGAGTCTAGGCTAGACCCAGTCTTCCCAGAAAGGGGGGCAGTTTCTGGGCAACTCCAGCCTCTTATGAAGAAGAGAATGATTCCATTGGCCCTGGGAGCTGAAGGAATAATGAAGAATTAAGCCATGATTTAAAGGAGCAAAAGACCTGAACTATGACCCTTGCTGGTTTTGTGAGCTGTTTAGGTAGTGTGGGATAGCTGGCTCAGAGTCAGGAAGACTTGAGTTCAAACCCAGCCTCTGACACTTACTAGCTCTGTGACTCTGGACAAGTACTTCACTTAATCTCTGGCTGCCTCCATTTCTTCATCTGTAAAATAAGAATAACAGCTCTTACTTTAAGAAAATAAAATGAGATAATATTTGTAAAGTACTTTGCAAATTTAAAAGCACTATATAAATGTTAACCATTATTAAATGGGAAGGAATTTGCCACTCTGGCACACTCACATTCCTCTGGAGTAACAAGTCCTTAGTAGAAAACCATAAGTCTGGAGTGTCCCTGGGTGAATCCTGTGTGTATTTCCTATATTTCCTATTGGGTGAAATGAAAGTTGACCTATACAATATATGTCCTATTACACTAAATGCTTGGGAAGCTGAGGACCCTTTTACTTATATCTATAGAGACCTAGACATGAGCTATATTGAAGCTATTTTCTAACATTTTCCAGAGAGATCTTAAGAGAGAGAAAAAATACCAAAGAAAGGATTGAGGACAAGGAGACTTCCCAACATTGAACCTTGTCTTTATAAGCCCAGAGACTGGAACCTTGAGCCATAGAGCAAGGAAAACAATCTTGCCGCAGACAATTTTTAATGCAATTTAAATATTTTTAAAAATACTTCTTATTGATTGGAATTACTTGTGGGCATGGGAGTCGGAGGAGACACCAAGGGTAACCAACCACTTGGAACATACCCATAATTTCAAGAATGACCTTAGAATGAAGGCCTAAATTGGATTTTAAAAGGCTCAGCCAGTTAAACTTGATCACTGAGTGCTTAACAGTGGTATTTTGAGAATTTCCTCATGTGATTATAAATGTCAATACTTGGAAGAAGTATAAAATACAAACTTCTCTGCTTGGCATTTAAAGCCCTTCATAGCCTGGATCCAGTCGCCTTTTCTGGGCTTATTACACTTTACTCCCCTCCACACATTCTACATTCCTGCCAAAATGGCCTACTTACATATAATTCCCTAAAGCAGTGAGTGGTGGAGGGGTTTTGTTTTTCAGTGTGTGTGTGTGTGTGTGTGTGTCTGTGTGTGTGTGTGTGTGTGTGTGTTTGCCTTTCCCCTTTACTCAGCACAGTGCCTGGCATGTATCTTGATCTGGTATCCTTGTACGTGACATTCCATTTCTTGTCTTGTCTCTTCACAGGCTGTTCCTTAGCCTTGAAATGCTCTTTTTTTCTCACTTCTTAGAATTCTGAGCTTCCTTCAAAGATTAGCTTTTAAGATCCACCTTCTACTAGTATGGTTTGGATTCCCCAGCTGTTGTTTCCCTCCCGACCCACTCCCCGCCAAATTATATATACAATTACATTGTAGGGGTTAGGGGCACAGTATGCCATGATGTAGAAAAATTCACATAAAATTTTTGGGCCCTCCCTTCATACTGGAGAAGAAGTTTGAATTATTATGGTTTTAAAAGATAAAATACATCGATTTTATACAATATTGTAATATATTTATGCATTTCTGGTTTTCTAAACATTTTCTGTGCTGTCTGCTAGCCTTCATGAGTTGTCTTGTGACTTCCACAAAACTTCCTCAAAATTCCCTTTTAATTTCTTATTCCGACCCCCGATATGTAGAAACCACCATGGGGAAAGTTGATATGGAAGGGGTAACTGTAGTATGTGTGTGTGCGTGTGTCTGTGTGCCTGCGTGTCTGTGTCTGTGTGCACATGCTAGTTTCATCAAAAGAATGTAAGATCACCAAGGACAGGCTTGTTTCCTATTTGATTTTGTATTTCCCGCAAATAGCAGAGTTGTGGTGTCCCTCCAAACATGTTAAAGGCCACCTCCTAGAGGAACGATTGGGAAGCATTTCGTCTCTCCAATGCCATCATCTCTGTGCTCCTGATGATCAGAGCTGGAAGGGATTGTCGAAGTCACCTGGTCCAACACCTCATTATGCGGATGAGCAAGCCTTAGAGAGAAGAAGCGATTTGCCCAAAGGTCACACAGGAAATAAAAAACATAGATTCAAACCTGATCCTTGTGACTTCCAAATCCAGTGTCCTCTTCCCTATACCACAGATCATTTGGTTTGACAAAGCAGTTTTGCAAATTGATTTTGTTAAAGGGAAGAGATGCTCTCCACTCTGCTCCGATTCATCCTTCACACAGCTGCCAAAATGGATTTTTTTTCTGAAGTGCAAATTTTTCCATGTTCACCTCCTCCTGAATAAATTTCAGGCACTCTCTTTTACCTCCAGGGTCAAATATAAATTGCTGTTTGGCATTTCACAAAAGCTTTTCACAACCTGGCTCCAACTACCTTTCTCAAGCATTATCGTATGTTATACCCCGGCCCCCACCACCACATATGCTGCTACCTGGATAAACCGGTTCTCTTGCTCCTTGTAGAGATGGCGATCAGTCTCCCACCTCTATGCCTTGGCACATGGGGCTGCCCCCATACCAAGAATGCATTCTGGCCACAATTTCATCCCTCAGAGTCCTCTTAGTTTCCTTCAAGATTCTGTTCAAATGGCACCTTCCATTTAAGGCCTTTCCTAATTCCCTTCCACCACAGCTAGAATATTCATAAAAAAATTAATTTGTATCTGTTTTTTCATAAACCTGCATATAGTTGTCCCTTCCACATCATGGATGTGGATTGCACCCCTGCAATCTAGAAAATTCTTGTAAAATTTTTTGGCCCTCCTTTTATACCAGAGAAGTTAGAATTTTTTCCTTTTTTATGAGGTATTTACAGTACCTTATAGTAAAATTTGGTCACAGGCTATATTATAAAATATTGTATATATATATATATATAATGCATTTCTGAATTTCTAAATTTTTTCTGTATTGTCTGCAGTTTCCACAGAACTCCCCCAAAATTCCCATTTAATTTATTATGCCAGCCTTCGACATAGCAAAACGGTGATAGGAAAATCACAATGGGTAAAGGACAACTATAATATGTACATGTTGTCTCCTCCTGGTCCTCTATGGTTCAGGTAAGGGAAAGGCTTGTTTTCAATTTTGTCTTCACATCTTGTGTGGCCAACAAGGGTACCCAGCATACTGTAAGTACTTAATAATTGATTCACTGGCCAAGCCATGTTCAGGGAGGCCTCCAGGTAATGAACTTTCTAATCACAGAAATTCATAGAAAGCAACAGAATGAGGAAAGAGCTCAAGCTCCAGCAGCTAAAGAACCCAGATCTGTGAAGTCTTAACCTCTTCCAAACTCAACTGCCTCATCTGTAAAATGTGGGGGTGAAATACCTAGATGACCCTTGACCTCCTGCCTCTCTCTAGATTTATCATTCTATAAAATGAGAAGAATAACTCCTAGAGCCCCCCCTCATAGGGTTATGGTGAGTCTGAATAGATAATGTAAATTAGATCCTTTGTAAACCATGGTCTAAAATTCACAAATTTGAGCTTGCTGATGAGTAATATTATAGACAATCCCACTCTCTCCATAACAAAGCTGATTTGGCTGAAAAGTTCAATGGAATAACAGAAGGGTGTATTTTTTAATCTACATAAAATAAAAAAAGATAATTGCAGTGAGTTTTCTCTTATTAATGAATTGCCTTGAGTTGCAGAGGAAAAGGGGTAGAGGGCATCATGTAGACCCAATCTGTGTCTCCCTGATCTTCTTGGATCAGATCTGTGTTGAACACAACACTTTGCTGCTCAAGCTGAGCCTTGGCCCTGTCTGCTATGGCGGTGGCCTGCCAGCTACTCAGAGTGCCTCTATAGGGAAGAAAGAATCTCAACACCTGTCAAGTTCCACCATGAGTGAAATCTCCCTAGCTCCCGCTGGACCTCCCCAGGGATCTACCAGATTCAAGGGCCAACAAAAACAGACTACAAAAATGGAGACTCAGTTTGCTGATCAGCACAGACCAACAAATAAGCGTACAAATGGAGTGGCCACACTGAAGTCAGGTGAGTGGTTCAGCCATTTGATCTTGAACTGATCAGGCAACTGAATAGAACTATTGGCCATTTCTAGGTACTGATTGTGAGTGAACAAAGATGACTGGGTCCATTTGCATTGTGTCTACACAGCATGCAATGCAAATGACCCAGATGGGATTCCCTGATTTTGAAAAACAAAATGTCAACTACTGTAATGTAAACTGCACCTCCCATTCTCATGAGTCTCACGTAATTATAGGCCTATCTCTCCATCTGTTAGAATATGAGCTCCTTGAGGACAGGGGAAATATTTTTGCCTTTCTCTCCATCCCTAGTCTTTAGTACAGTGCCTCTTGGCTCATAGAAAGCATTTAATAAATGCTAATTAACTAGTTGTTAAACAGAGCACCAATCAGAATGACCAAGATATATGTCTATATTCCATTGCCACCCCCACCTACCCCAACACCACATGTTTTTTGAAAAAATGTTGGTTGGAGAAATGCATTGACTAGAACCTATGAAACATGGAGAAAACCCATTTTTCCAATCAGCTGTTTCTGGTGGGGTTTTTTTGTTAGTTTAATTGAGAATACGCTGAGAAACATAGACTCTTGGGGTCTACATTGATCGTGTAAGGGGTACATGTAGAGCATGCTATGTTGCGTGCAGTTTTGCTCACTGAGGTTATGTGTGTTCCCATGAGTCTGTCTAGATGTAACTTGAAGGAGGAAGTAAGGATAGACACCTCTAGTCTTTTCCAACCATTCTCCAAGGGAGACTCTGAGTCCTGTCAAGAGGAGAAGAACATCACTGGGGGCCAGAGGCTTCCCACTCTGCTCTCTGCAAAGGGAGGGGGCAGTAGGCTAGAGTCATATCTCTCTGTTCCTTTAAATATTGTTAGTCTAGGGGAAATAATTTTTAGATTCAAGCTTCACTCCTGATTACTATCTGACAAAAGGGAAGGGGGATTCCAAGGGGTATATGTGTGTATACACACATATATATATACACATATATATACACATACATGCATGCATATATACACATACACATATGTATGTGTATATATTTATGTATGTGTATATGTATATATCTGTGTGTATGTATGTATGTATGTATAAGGCTTGACTCCCTTCCTGCCAAATGCCAGTACCAAATGAATACACAAAGAGAATACCAAATAAAACCATTTATCCAAAGAGACAGCAAACAGAAATCAGAGAAGATAGACATGGGAGGATATATACCAGACAATACAGAATGGAGGACCTGTCCCTCTGAGAGTGAAGTAACTCAGCTCAACCGAGAGAGAGAGAGAGAGAGAGAGAGAGAGAGAGAGAGTCCCAGATCTCATCCAAAGGAAATCTCTGAAGTCTCTAGTGGGTCATGCAAGAGATAAGGACATGACCCATATCATTTACATAGGGCTTTACAGTTCAAAGTTTACAACCCACCTTCCTTTGGATAAAGACTGGAACTATTAGGGTTTTGTCTTTGTATCTCCAGCACCTAGTCCAATGCCTGGCACCAAGCATATGCTTAATTAGTGCTTGGTGAATTGATCTGAAGACTGCCTACCACGCCAAGTTGTAAATAGTCATGTGTTATGTAAGTGGAGAGAATGCCCTCATTGACAAAAGGATAGATCTTAGAAGAAAAGGAAGAGGAAATGTGGAATATGAGGAAAAGAAAGATGAAGGGAAAATGAACATAGGAGGAGAAAGAGAGGAAACGAGAAGGAAGAGAGAGAGGCATGTTACCCCTGTGAGCCAGTCTTTTCATTTGTAAACTGCAGATATCTGCGGTGCCTACCACATCATCTCCCCTACATGGACAGAATTTAAGGGAGCAGATAGGTATGATTCTAGATTAATCCCCCTTCTCTGAGGAAAGGAGAGTGGCTGGCCTCTGGCCCCAGCCTCCTTCTAAATCAAAGTCTCTCTTGAAGGGAGAGAGAGGAGCCCTCAGAAATGTCTGTTCTTGTCTTCATTTTGAGCCACATCTAGACAGACCCATGTGGATATACATAACCTACGTGGATAAAACCGCCCACCACAAACACCGTACAGCTAGAAAGTAACAAAAGACTCCATTCATTTCCCCTAAAATCCAGCAACTGTTGCCCTCAGGCTCTTGGTAAGTTGTCTCTCTGCCTAGTCTTACTGTAATGCTGTGTCTACAGCAATTCTATAAAATACACACACACATACGCATACATACACACATGCATGCACACGTGAACTCTACCAACATCTGGATTACCAGTCCCTTCTGCTGCTTCCCTTGGTCAGATTCCCTTCGCTCTCTTTAGACCAAATGGCCTCTCTCTCCTCATGCTGGATGGCCTTTGAAAGCGCTGAACTTAATTAGAGCAGGTCAGTGCACTAATACCCAGAACATCAGCCTTCAGAGCTAATTAGTCAGATATAATTCAATTTTTCCTAACTGGGCAAATCAGAAAAATACCCTCATTACAAAATAGCCATAAAAAAGGGACCTCCTCATTATCTGCTGAATCAAAGCTGTGGAACTAGGGAAAGCCCCACCCGTAGGTGTCTTGGGTTTTTTCCAAGGGATTTCATGGTTCTTTGCTACCAGGTACAGTGCAGTCATACTCTTGACCCCTTTGTGGGGAGAAAAACAAAGATCCAACATGAAATGATGCTTCTGGCTAATTTCAGATGCTGCCATCTTTTCCTAGTCAAAAGGCTACAGAGAGAGAGAGAGACAGAGACAGACAGACAGAGAGAGACAGAGAGAGAAAGAGAAAGAGAGAGAGAGATAGAGACAGAGAGAGAAAGAGAGACAGAGACAGAGACAGAGACAGAGAGACAGAGACAGAGACAGAGAGAAAGCTCTGTTAATTCAGCTGGCCAACCTTTGCACAATCATCAGACAAGCTGCTTTCAGATCAATCTTGTGATTTTTATATTAGGTACTGTTTTGAAATCTTTGGGGGAAAAGAAAAGAGACTGCTGGTTGAAAAAATAACACGTCTGGAGATGTCCATGGAAGAAATATCACATTCTGTGGCTTGAGACACCAGAAATAGTAGCTGTTAAAACAAAAAAACTTTTGTTTTTTAAAAAAGATATTTCAGTTTCCACTTGGGAACTTAGTGGTATGAAGGAAGCCAGAAGCTATCACAGTATCCAGAAAGTCTGACAAAGAAATTCTGCATACAGGTATCTCCTCATCATGATATCTTAACTTTCTTTTCATGAAACAGGAGAGAAAAATGATTAAACAAATCTGAGAATTAATTAGAGTTCATGTAAAGCAGGCATTTCTATTCAGGGGTCCATGAATGTGTTATTAAAAAATATTTTGATAAGTGTATTTCAATAAAATTGATTTCCCCTATAATATTCTACATTTCATTTTGTGCCTTTAAAAACATGATTCTGAGAATGAGCCCATAGAGTTCACCAAGTTGTCTGCCAAAGAAGTCTATGACACACAAAAGAGGTTAGGATATAACCTCACTGTTGACCCCCTGCCCTGACACATGCCGGATAAAAGTTGATACTTCCAATCGCTTGGAACAGATGGAAAAGAGTTCTGTACCTGGAGTCTGGGGAGAGCTGAATTCAAACCCTGCCTCTGATAGGGTCTCATTTTATGAGAGACCAGGGGCAAAGCATATCACCTCTCTGAACTGCAGTCTATTTAACAGTAAATTGCAGATCATGATATCTGTAGTACCTACCTCGGCAGCTAGGTGGCATGGTGAGCCTGGAGTCAGGAAGGCCTGAGTTCAGATGTAGACTCAGACACTTACTAGCTGTTGTGACCATGGGCAAGTCACTTAACCTTTGTCTGCCTTCATTTCCTCATCTATAAAATGAGCTGGAAAAGGAAATGGCAAACCACTCCAGCATCATTGCCAAGAAAACCCCAAATGGGGTCACAGAAAGTCAGAAATGACTGAACATGAAATACTTACTTATCTACCTACCACACAGAGTTGTTAGAGGGGTTTAATGGTCAATAACTAGATGTAGATCCGAATCCGGCTTTGGAGAAAGAGACAGAGAGAGAGAGAGAGACATAATGGGGACAGGAATAGGGATGGAGATAGGAGAGGGAAAGGAAGAGGTAGAGATGAGACAGAGAATGAAAGAAGAAAGAGAGATATAGAGACATAGGATAGACAAAGTGGGTACTTATCATTTGGGAATTGCTGAACAAATTCTGGTCTATGAATCATAGATAACCATAAGTAATGCATAAAGACATGGCAAAATGTTCTGGCAAACCCAGAGACACCCACATAATACTCACTATATATGTCTATGAATGTAGTACTAATGCATCACAGGAAACAATGAATATGAGGAATTCCCAAAAACTTTGGAAGATTCATGCAAAGTGACATAAAAATTCTAATATAACAACATCTAGTATTTCTAGGGCCCTTAAAGGTTTGCAAAGCACTTTACAAATATAAACTCATTTGATCCTCATAACAACCCTAGGAGTCAGGCCCTGTTACTTACTATCCCCATTTTGTAGATGAGGAAACTGAGTCAAATAGAGGTTAAGTGACTTGCCCAGGGTCATATAGCTAGTGAGACCAGTTTCAATCTCATGGCTTCTTGACTCCAGATCAAGGGCTCTATCCATTGCACCCAATAGCTGCCTAGGGCAAGAAAGGCAGAACCAAGAGAAAAAAAAAAAATATATATATATATATATATATTCTTCTCCTGGTATATGTGTGTGTGTATGTATGTATATGCATACACATTTATACACATATATGTGCATATATACATATATGTATATATCATTCTTCTGGTATGTGTGTATATGTATGTGTGTATATGTGTGTATATGGTATATGTATATATAATGATAACGATGTAATCACAAAGATGTAAGAGCCAACACCACCAAAAGAGTCCTGGTCCAAAATTAATTTGTCATGAGCGCTCTTGATTCCAGAGAACACAGTATGAAACACCTCCTTCTTCAGGGCAGAAATCACATTTTGCTACCCTCTTTCAGTGTGTTACATAGAATAATTCACTAAGGAACAAAGGACATATTGGGAAATGAATGTGAAACTTTTTTTAAAGGCAATAATAAAAAAAAAAAAGAGGAAGAAAACTTGCTGTGAGTGCCTCTGTGAGATGCTAGGAAGGAGAATCTTTATGATTGAGCTACCCTGGCAAAATAAAAGGGAAAATCGAGGTCATCTGAGTAGCTTAGACAAAGGCCTGAAGGGGGTGTTTCAACCCTCCAAGTGATTTCCTGAAAAACTGCCTTAACTTTGTAAGTTTGTATCTGACCTCTGCTAACATACCCAAATGTAAAACTATTTTTAATATAGAACAAGAAATAGTAGGCCAGATCTTGCCAGGCTAGCAAAGTATACCTTAGAGGTAAATCCAGACTTCTTTTCTGAGGCAAAGGAGAGCTAATCATAGCACGTTAGAGCAGAAAGGAACCTCAAAACTCATCTAACCCAAATGCTTCCCCGTTTTTGTTGGTGTCATTCAGTCATTTCATTCGTATCTAACTCTACATGACCCTATTTTGAGGTTTTCTTGGCAAAGATATGAAGGGTTTGTCATTTCCTTCTCCAGTTTATTTTACAGATAAGAAAACTGAGGCAAACAGGGTTAAGTGACTTGCCCAGGATCACACAGTCGGTAAGTGTCTGAGGCTAGATTTGAACTCTGGAATATGAGACTTCCCAACTCCAGGTCTGGTGCTCTATGTGCTGTAGCATCACCTAGCTGCCTTCCCTTTCCTTTACAGATAAGGAAACAGACTTAGAAGGCCCAGAAGAAACTTGGCCCAAGATCCTACAGCTAGTAGCAAGCAGCTAAGGACTCTGTTCTTCTGATGCCAAGCTCAAAACTCTTTCTGCCTCTCTTTATCCAGTCTAATTAGCAGTTATTTTAGAAGTTAAATGTGAGAACACTCTTCTGCCCATTAGCCACTGCAATGAAAAGAGTTCTAACTTTAGAGTCCAAGGACCTGGGCTCAGATCTCAGCTCGGCAAGTTGACATCTGTTAAACCTCAGGCAAAGCTTTTAGCCTGTGTGGGTCTCAGTTTCCTCATTTGTAAAAGAGGGGTAGGTAGGATCAGATGACCTTAAAGATTCCATCTGGCTTTAAATCTATGATCCTATGAATGACTCCTGGTCTATCAGTGAGTTTAGAGCTAGTGCAAGGTTCCTAACATGAGTAAACCGAGATGGGGAAAAATATTTATTTTCATGAATCTCTCATTGAAATTCAGGGTTTCCTTCAATTATTTAGAAACATTATTCTGAGATGGGGTTCATAGACTTCACAAGACTGCCATAGGGAGTCTATGGCACAAAAAACCAAATTTAGGAACTCATTTTTGAGTGGAAAAGTGAAAGCTTCTCATCTGTCAATTTTCAAAATTTATATTTTTGTTATATTTGAGTTCCAGGCTGTTTCCTTCTCTCTATACCAACCCTGCAGTAGAGAAGGCCAACAACTGCCACAGATGTTTACGTAAAACTATGTAATACATAGTTCTGTATATCAGTTCTTTCCCTGGAGGTGGATAACCTCTTCCTTCATAGGTCCTTTGGAGTTGATTTGAGTATTTATATAACTCAGAGTAGCTTAGTCATTTACATTTCCCCTTTTAACAATGCTACTGTTGTTGTATACATTGTTCTCTCTGTTCTGCTCATTTCACTCCATTATTTCATGCAAGTCTTTCTATGTTCTCCTAAAAATCAACCTGCTTGCCATTTCCTATAGCACAGTAGCATTCCATCATAGGTACTCACAACAACCTTCTAGTTAGGTGCTATCATTGCCCCCATTTTACAGATGAGGAAACTGAGGCAAGTTAAGGAACATGTCAAGGGTCACACAGCTAGTAAGTGTCTGAGGCTGGATTTGGCCTTAGGTCTCCCCAACTCTAGACTCTATCCATTGTACTGCTAAAGGAGATCCCAGAAACAAGGTTCTCAAGACTTTTAGCCATGGTGGTGGCATTGACATTTTCAACAAAACTGATCATACTACATTCCAGCCAATCTCCACCCATTGCCTCCAAACCAGAATTCAAATATTAGATAATCTATGGTGTTGAGGAAGGTGTTGAGCCCACATTATCCATAACCCAACTGTATTCTCTCACAGAGCCTACTCTAACCTGAACCTGCCAACTTACTCTCTCCAGTTTCTATCCAGAAGGTTCTCCAGTTCCTGCCCACAGTGCACATATGAAAGAGACACCAAAGGATTATTATGACTCCTTCTCCCAGATCAGGGAAGAGAGCCCTGGGACCATCACCTTGATCTTGGAGTGCTTCTCACTTTTGAGTATCAAACAATACTATAGTTTACTACATTATGTAGATTTCTGGTAAAAAAAAATATGAAGTCCTATTGTATGAACTGATGTAGAGAGAAAAAAACAGAACCAAGAGGACAATCTATACAGTAATGATGACATGATAAAACTAAACAACTTAGAGAGACTTAAGAACTTTAATCAGTGCAATGACCAACCAAGATTCCAAATCAGTGATGACGCTTCCTAACTCTTGACAGAAAAGTCATGGACTCAAAATGAGAGGTAGATTTTTTTTTTGGATATCCAGTAAGGGGAATTTGTTTTGCACAACTACAACTATTTCTTACAAGGGTTTTGTTTTACTTCTTTTTTCAACTTATCAGAGATGGAAGGGATTAATACTTGTTAATTGAAAACAAATTAATTAAAATGAATTTTTGTTAATAGAAGAAAGGAGAGTAAAATTTACCCCCAGAATAATACAATATTGGAGAGGTGGGAGGGATTAATACTTATTAATTGAAAAAATAAATGAAAATTACTTATATAAAAGTAATGCTTATTAATAGAAAAAAGTAAAATAAAATTTCCCCAAGAAAAATAAAATATGAACTCTGAGGACAGAAACTGGTTCATTTTTCTATTTATGTCCCCAGAACTTAGAACATTTCCTAGAGCAAAGTAGGCATTTAATAGTTTTTTTAATTAAACTGAATTGAATCAAGGCCCATCTCACTTGCTCTCACAACAGGACTTGCTAGTGTTCTCACGGAAAATAAAAAATTTTACTGTGTACTTTGTATATGCCTTGCATTTACTTACTTGTGAAATTCTTATCCTTCTGAAGTTGGGTTTTTTGAAGCCAAATGGAGGATTTAACATTTATTTCTATTAAATTTCATCTTATTGAGTTTGGCTCAACATTTGGACCTCTCAGTTATCTTTCTGGATCTTGATTCTGTCTTCCAACATGTTAACTAGCTTTCCCAGGTAACTCATGCTCTCTCTCTTTCTATGGCCCTATTCCACCTGTCAGGAGTATATACATCCTGGGAAGGATACAGCTGAAAGGTATGGAGAAACAAACCTGGAAGAGTGAGACTGATTACAAAGAGTCTTAGGTTCTAATTCCCTTCTACTTTCCATGCTACTTGAGGAAAGGGACGGCTTCATTTTTGCCTTTGTTTCTCCAGTACCAAGGACAGTGCTCAACACATCATAAACACTTACTGGGTTGAATAATCAATGCCTTAGGATCTCCAAAGGTTAAATACTCTTTCTTTCAAAGCCACCAGCACCTAGCTTGAGAGCTCATGAAGCATAGTATGGCTCAGGGTTTCAGCTCAGGAATAAGCCTTGGACTCCTGACTGCTGAGTTAATGAGAAACAAAATGAAATAAACTGCACCCTTCATGCAAAGAGGCCTGTCTTTGGGAGGGTTCCCTGGAACATAATCGCTTTCTATGTCGTGTGAAAACAAACACCAGCCTTTCCCTAAACATAATGCAACCCAGCAGATGTTCCAAACTACATTTCTATATCTGTACGGCTAGTAAGATGTAGCGTCACTTGAGTATCCAGAGACAGTTTTTAGCACATTCTAATTTATTTTTAGCTCAAACCTTTGAGGAAGAAGAGAGAAGAATTAGAGTTGGCAGCAGGGTAGAGGGGAAAGAACAGTACATTAGATCTTAGGACACTGGAGGGTTAGCTCTAGCTCTGACACTTACTAGCTGTATGACCTTGGATAAATCAAGTATCCTTTGAGGGCCCTGAGTTTTCACAGTGGAAAAAAGGTGGGGGAAAAATTCATTCATTTAGCACTCATTTAATAAGTACCTACTATGTGCTAGGCACTGGTCTAGGCCCTATGAATACAAAGATTAAAAAGAAAAATTAAAGAGTGCTTACAAATAGCCTTCAGGACAGCTAGTAGGTCAGTCCTGGAATCAGGAAGACTCATCTTCCTGAGTTCAATTCTAGCCTTAGATACTTGCTAGCTGTGTGACCCTGGGCAAGTCACTTAACCTTGTTTGCCCCAATCTCCTCATTTGTAAAATGAATTGGAGAAGGAAATGGCAAACCACTCCTGTATTTGTACCCAAATGGGCTTAGACATAACCCCAAAGTTAGACATAACTGAAATGACTGAATGACAACAAGTAGCCCTCAAAGGACCAAGGTGGAGGCTGAATGTAATGATGATTTATAGAACGTGTTATGTAAACATAAGGGATTTCACAATTATCAGTTGTAATTATTACAGTTTAATCCAATCCAACAAGCATTTGTTAAGTATCTGCTATATGCCAGCCACCAAATTAGGTGCTTAGGATAAAATGACAAAAATAAAGAAATATTCCCTGCCCTCAAGGAGCTCTCATCTGTGTACTTTTTAAATTAAATTCCATTTTTCCATTAACAAAAATTGATTTTCTCTCTCACAGGAAAAA
The DNA here is from genome assembly GCA_028658325.1 of Potorous gilbertii. Lineage (NCBI taxonomy): Eukaryota > Metazoa > Chordata > Mammalia > Diprotodontia > Potoroidae > Potorous > Potorous gilbertii. The sequence goes on along the minus strand of CM053772.1, from coordinate 253,784,470 downwards.
CAAATGTAACAAATGTACAACTAACCAAAACCAATTCCCACAAGAGCACATTGTCCAAAAGAATGTCTCATTCCCCAACCTGAGTTCATCACCTCTCTGGCAGGAAATGAGGAACATGCTTCATCACTGGTCTCTGGAATCATGTCTGTCATTGTACCAATCAGAATTCTTACTATGGCACAATAGTATTCCATTTCATTCACATACCATAATTTGTTCAGTCATTCCCCAACTGATGCAACCCCTTTAGTTTCTAGTTCTTTGTTATTTCAAAAAGAGTTTATAAATCTTCTTGTACATAAATTCTTTTCCTTCTTCCTTTGATCTCTTTGGGGTATAGTCCTGGTTGTGTATCAGTAGGTCAAAGGATATGCACAGTTAATAACTTTTGGGGGTATTGCTCTCAATTGTTTTTCAAAATGGCTGAACCAATTCACAACTCCACCATCAGTCAATGTGTCTATTTTTCCACAGGCCCTCCAACATTAGTCATTTTCTTTTTGTCTCAACTTTACCAAACTGATGGGTATGAAGTGAAACCTCAGGTTGCTTTCATTTGAATTTCTCTAATTATTAACGATTTGAACCTTTTTCATGTGACTATTGATAGTTTGAAAGGAGTTTACATTGCTTTTTCTCACTTTGGACCACCCTGGAATAAGTCACTCACATTCACAGAATGGATCCTCAATGGGGCCACTATTCCAGGTTCAAGGTATTCTGCCAGTCTGTATATCTTATGAGCCCCCACCAGCATTCTTACCTTTAATAGTTAGCCAGGAGGTCCAATTAGGTCAAAGCAAAGGCATTTACTGAGATGGTGTTATAAGAACAATTTTCACAAAATAATTCCCTCTGTAAACCGGAGGTACACTGTCTTTCAACCACATAAATGAGAAGAGTGGCCACAGATTTAGAGTGTACTAGTAGAGAGATACACACTTAGAAAACATATCTAATCCTCTCACACCTCCAGCACTGTGGTAAGACTCCAAAGATTTTTTTCTTTTTTATGGCACACTCATGTTGCTTCTCTTGGGCACAGTTCTGTTATAAAAAATCCCCCAGCTGGTCACCCTGAACAGTTTATAGCTCAATCCCTAAGAGACAAACATAACTCCCTTCTTGACTCCCAGAGGTCACACTCATCAGAGCTAATTCTTACTTAGACTCTCTTCTTAGAGACAGTATTTAGATTTTTAAAGGGCAATCACAGGCAAGGCTGATCATTTGCCAGCCAATGGCTAACTTCCCTCCAGGCTTATCAAGGATGATATCACTTCTCATAAAGAGATAACAGAGTGAAAAGCTTTTTTTTTCCTTCAAGACTTTAACATTTCATTTGTCTCTGTTACCAGATCTTTATCTTCTATAATTTCATCAACTGGACTAGTGGGGTTGGGTGGGGAAGAAAGCAAGAAATCAGTTGGTCAGGGGTGTCCTGATCAACTCTTCTCCATGCCACAAATGCATTTATGAGGGAGGAATTAGAGTCCAACCCTCCTTCTACCAGTCCAGGGTTTTTTATACTATAACAGGTCAGTTTCTTCACACTTTAGGCCATATTATTCTCAGTGTCTGTATATGCCCTAAGTCTGAAGCAGGTACACAGAGAAAATATGCGTGTTTTGTGTCACAAAGAGCTAACATGTTGGAAGACAGAATCAGGATCCAAACCTCTTTCCCCCATACAATTCTCCCTTCACTCCAACCTCCTAACTAAGATGCTAGCTTGGGGTTTACCATGGGAAGCTAGAGCCAATCTGGTCACCCCTTGTAGAAACTGTTTAGCCAACTCCCTACCTCCAACCTCTCCCCCCACCTTTTTTCCATCCTTCATGCTGCTCTCAAAAATGACTGCTTTTATTAAGTCATTTCCCTGCCCCAGTGGTTACTAATTACCTACTTCATCAACTCAAAATATCTCTGCCTGGTTTTTGAGGTCCTCCACAATCTGGCCCCAGCCTCCCTTATTTCCCACTTCTCCCAACAGGAAACCTTCCAGCCACCATTCTGATAGGACTACTCACTGACAGCCTCTCTTCAGAGCCTTTGCCTTTTCTCATAATTGGAATGTCCTTTACTTATGCAAATCTTCACAGGATTACAGAATTGAAAGATGGAAGAGATTTTAGAAGTCATCTAGTGTAATTCATTCACAAAAGAATCCTCACTATAGAATATACTACACATCCTTTAAGACCTGTCTCATAAAACCTCTTCCAAGAGGTATGGATATATGTCTTTGTCATTTGGCCCTGGAAAACCTCTATGCCTCCTAAGCCAAGTTAAAGAAACTTAAAATTGACAAGTAGGTGTAGGGAACCAAGAGAACTGGAAGGTACCATGCTAGACTGGACAAGACTAGACTCACCAAGAGACATTCTCAAATCCCCTCCATCACCTTCTCAGCACTGTGGTAAGGTACTAGGCTGGTCTCTTTACAAGATGAGAGAGTTAATGCACTTTCCCCAAGTTAATAACCTATTGATAGGAAGCAATCTGAGCATGTGAAAGTGTCAGGCTCAGTCTTATTTATTTATTTATTTCTCTTAAGCATATAAACCACACGCTATTAAGTTGGGCTCGATTGAAGGTAGCAAATCAATAACACTCTCTTAGGGGCTGATTGGAGCCCATGCTTGTCACTGATAAGCTCCATCAGTCAAGAATAGCTAAGTTCATATCTGCAACCATAGTGTTTTCTTGGTAAAATACCAACTCTCTATATAAATATGCTTGAGATAAGCAGCCCTTTAAAAAAAGAAAGCGAACTGGTACATTCTGCTGTCCATGGTACCAGGCTTATCCAGTATTCTGTGATTATGGAATATTTATGCTAAAAACCCACAGCCCTGCAGCAGATGACAATGCTGTCAATAGGCATTCACCACCTCTCTACAGCTCCTTGCATCAGTGCCTTTTTACTTGTTTTTAATGTTGCGGGTGGGGGGAGTGCAAACACCCCACCATCTTTCATACTTCACTAAGAAAGGCAGTTCCTGGTATGAAGACATTTTTATTATAAACCATTGTTGTCTTTTTCTTTGACACTAAAATAAATGAGAGACTGTCCAAGACACAAGTCAGGATTCTCTCCAACATCAGAATCTACTAGGAGGTGACCTGCTCTGCACTTGTTCTTACTATACACAAGATCAAAAAGTGGTGATGTAATCACTAAAGTATATTAGCCACAAATTGTCAGAGATTGCCCTGGAGGACTAATGATGCTAAAAGCTCCTGTGCTGAACTAGCTGTCTGACCCTGTAAAATAGTTTGGAATTATGTGAGAAGTCACCAAATAATTCATGCGCTTTGAACTAGAAACTCCACAATGGCCCAAGGAGAGCAGAGATGGAAAAAAAAGATACCAAAATATTACTAGTGTCTCTCTTCATAGAACTGAATTTTTAAAACTGGGAGAAAATGACCTCATTGGTTGATGAATGTCCATACAAATTGTGGTATATGAATGTAAAATATAGGTTTTTACAGAGCAAATAATTACCCTAAGAAATTATGACCAAGAACAATTTAGAGAATCATAAGATTAAAGAATCATAAATTTAGAACCAGAAGGGATCACCTTAGAGGGAAACAACTTTAACTCCTTTACTTTACAGATGAGGAAACGAAGGCAGACAGAGATTAAGAGACTTGTCCAAGATCTTTCAGCTAGTATCTGAACTGAGTCTTTCCCAGATACAACCTCAGTGCTCTAGTCACTATACCACCCAATCTCATGGGAAACATGAGAAAAGAACTGCAGAACCAGGAGAATCTACTCCATAATCACCACAATAATATTGCTGCTAAATGGACTACTTAATGACAGTTAAACATTGATAAATCATCAAGAATAGCCTCAGTCATGAGGACATTATCAGAAATCATGCCTCTGACCTGCCAGGAGAGGCATGGGGACTATGAATATAAAAGGCAGTTTGCACTGTCTGAAGGGAGGGTCATGTCAGCTGGCTTTGCTCAGATGGTATTCTTTATTACAAGGAAAGATTCAAAGGGAAATGTTATATATGGAACCAAAAGACAACAATTACATCTTTTGAAAATGGTACTAATTTAAAAATAAATTCAAGCTTTGATGCGTAATAAAATGGTTGCTCTGGGTGCTACATACTCACTGGCTCACCAGTCTTCCCTTCTAGCCCAGGCCGTGGCACATAGTAGGTACTTAATAAATGACTGCAACTGATTACTGGAAAGATGTATGGCATAACTTGTCCTACTTCGATGACTATCTGCTGAAAGAACCAATGAATCACCAAATTATGCTTAGTAGGTACAGTCAGTGAGAGAAAGGAAAAAGATGGCATCATCCTAGTAAATCTCTGAAGGGAAAAACCCAAGAATGGAGTTGGTTTATAATCAAAAAGCAGGGGGAGGGGGAGAATGGATCAAAAATAGAGAGGAATGCTCTGCATGTCCAACACAGCTTGGAGTCCTGATATTTGTAGAGTATTAAGTAATCAGATTGGTGAGTCCAAGTTTCTAGCAGTGATTGTAATCAGACAGCTGCAAACTGGGCCAGTTACTCAGATCTCATGAGCCTAGCACAGAGCACCAACGCAGTTAAAAGAAGGATGCCCATTTTCTATTATGTATGGAAAGACATTATAAAACAAAACCAAAAGAATGAAAAAAACGGAAGATAATGTGAAATATCTCATTGGAAAAACAAGGGACCTGGAAAATAGATCTGGGAGAGACCATTTTAAAATTATGGGACTACTTGAAAGCCATGATCAGAAAAAGAGCCTAAACATCATCTTTCATGAAATTATCAAGGAAAACTGCCCTGATCTTCTAGAACCAGAGGGCAAAATAAATATTGAAAGAATTCACTGATCACCTCCTAAAAGAAACCCAAAAAGAAAAACTCCTAGGAATATTGTAGCCAAATTCCAGAGTTCCCAGGTCAAGGAGAAAATATTGCGAGTAGCTAGAAACAATTCGAGTATTGTGGAAATACAATCAAGATAACACAAGCTCTAGCAGCTTCTACATTAAGGGATCAAAGGACTTGGAATATGATATTCCAGAAATCAAAGGAACTAGGACTAAAACCAAGAATCACCTACCCAGCAAAACTGAATATAATACTTCAGGGGGAGAAATGTTAATTCAATGAAATAGAGGGACTTTCAAGCATTCCTGATGAGATGACCAGAGTTGAATAGAAAATTTGACTTTCAAACACAAGAATCAAGAGAAGCATGAA
>CM053772.1:253741575-253778728 GCA_028658325.1 Potorous gilbertii | reverse complement strand
TCCATTCCATATTGCCATGTATTCCTCTTCTATGACAATCTATCTCTCCACTCTGTGACTTTGCATAGGCTGGCCCTCAAGCCTGGAACACCCTTCCTCCTCCTCTGAGCCTCACGGAAATCCTCACTTCCTTCAAGACAACTCAAGAATTATCTTCTCCACAAATCCCTTTCTCATCCTCTCAACTGCTTAATGCCTGCTTTCCCTTCATAGCTCCACTGCATTTAACTACACTATATTATTTCCCATTTATCCCGAATATACTTATGTGTATATGTATGTAAATAGAGGCACATTATCTATCTCAATAGCATTTAAGCTCCCTGAAGGCAGGGATTGTTTCATTTTCTTGTCTGTGTCACAGTCCGTTTCTAGCACAATGACTAGCCCACAACAGGTGCTTAATAAATGCTTGATTGATTAATCTTGCATCAGTCACTTTCTACCTGTATGACTCTAGGTGAGTCACTTAAACTCTCTCAACTTCAGTTTCATCATCTGTAAAATGGAGATAATAGAAGCACCTCCCATCCAGGGTTGTTTCAAATGAGATGGCATATTTTAAAAACTTGGCAAACCCTCAAATGCTATCAGAATGTCTGTAGTTGCTGTTACCATAACAATGATAAACTTTGGGGGTATTCATTTATGCTCCTTGTTGAATTCAAAGTGAATAGGAACAACACATTACTCAGGGAGACCAAATCATGATCAGTGAATACATGGAGGGGACCTCAGAAGCTGTCTTGTCCAAAGCAACCTTATGAGAATAAGAATCTCCCTCTACTACACCCACAGCGGGCAGAGTGTCGGGTCTGGAGTCAGGAAGACTCATCTTGGTGAGCTCAAATCTGGCCTCACACGCTTCCTAGCTGTGACCCTGGGCAAGTCACTTAACCCTGCCTGCCTCAGTTTCCTCATTTGTAAAATGAGCTGGAGAAGAAATGACAAACCACTCCAGCATCTTTGCCAAGAAAAACCAAAATAGGGTCATGAAGTCAGACATGACTGAAAAACAACTGAATAACAAGTCAGTTACATACTGTCTCCTTCATGGAACATTACGTTCTAGAGCAGGGACTGGTTTTGCCTTTCTTCGTATCCCTAGTACTTAGTCCCAAGGCTGGCTCAGAGTAAATGTTTAATAAATGCTTGCTTGACCTCCCAAAACTACCCATCCAACTTTTTATAGTTCTAATTGAAAGGAAATTTTCCCTTATATCAAACCTAAACCTGACTCCCTGAAATTACACCTCTCATTGTTCCTAGTCCGTACATCCTCAAGTCAAGATACCTGACTGAGTTTATCCTCCCTCCCCTCCTCAGGCAGATATTACATCATCCTCATCCCACCCTTCCCCTCTTTATCATTAGAAGGCATGACAGTCAGAGGATGCCTCAGCTAATTTCACAGCTGGAGGATGTCACAGCACTTACAACCCACCCAACGCCAATAAAGGCCAAATCCTCACCATGATAGCATTGAACCACTCTCCCATTTGGAAGGGACTTTGAAAAACCCCATCACCAAACCCTGGTCTCCACTCCTCCGTCCTGGCATAGCTCCCCTATGACAGATGTATAAGCAGACGCCTACAGACTGGGGAGGCCAATGTCACGCCGCTCAGACCTGCTGTACCTTTCTCCATGGTAAAATGGCCAGGTCAGCCTTGGGGAGGTGTAAGATTAAGATCAAGAGGCTACTCACTCCCAAAGCCTCACGCTTTCACTGGAGAGAACTCTGAAGTGGTCATGCCTGCTTTGTCAGGGTGGGAGCAGGGAGAAGGGACAGTAATCCTATGTTCTAAGGCTTCCCATTTCCCCATTACCCACTGGAAGGCTATATGTGTCTCCTAGGCACACTTGTAGGCTAAGACGGATGGCATCCTTCACAGAGGAAGGCTGCTCAGAGAAATACCAACAAACTCACACGGGATTATAGAACCAGAACAGGAAGATCATTTAGAGGCCATTTAATCCAACCCCCTCATTTTACAGATGAGCAAAGTGAGGCCTGGAGAGGGGATGGGACTGGCCCAAGGTCACATAAGCATTAGGTGACAGGGTTGAGTCACACTCCGGTCCTCTGCTGCTCTAATCACACTGTCCCCCAAACTATACTTTACAAAGCCCTCAAGGCACATGACATCAACTGATAATAACAAAAGCCCCAAGAAGGTCAATAACCTACACACCTCAACACAGAGGTGCTTAATACAACACATAGTAGGTGCTTAATAAATTTTTGACTGACTGACTATTGATACTAGGACAAGTAAGATAGCACTCATTTTACAGGTGAAGAAACTAAGTATATTAAGAGATATTAAGGGGATTGCCAACATCAGTTCAGGTGACCCTACTCTATATCCAGATTTCACAAAAGGATGGACCTCTAGCACAGCTGCCAGGGAGCTTGGGAAACAAAGGTGAGATTCAGAGTTGGGAGAGCTGGGGGTTAAATATCACCTCGGGAGGGGTCCCAGGCTGGCTCGCTTCCGGGTGAGTCTGGGCAAGTCACTTAACCTCTCTGGGTTTCACTTTTCCCTTTAATAAAATGAGGATAAGAATTCCTGTAGCACCTGACTCTCACATGGCTATGATGATGTTCCGACGAGGTCACACCTAGAAAACCCTTCGTAAAATTTCAGGCACTATAGAAATGCCCGTTAGCCTTACTGTTCTAGAAAAATCATTCTTCTACAACAAAAACACAGTCCCTGACCTCTAGGAGATTACATTGTAATGGGAGGGGGGAAGACAGTATGTAAACAACAATGCACAAACAAGACAGAAATGGGATAAATTGGAGGTAGCCTCAGCCAGGAGGCACTTCTTATTTTATGTGAGGAATTCAACTAGAAATGGTCTTGAGACAAACTATTTGCCTGCCAATATACATACAAGGTGTCCCCAAAGTCTGTATGCAATTTTAAGTGTTATTAGCTTGAAACTGGACCCAGGCAAACAATTTGTCTCTCCTAATAATGCTGAAAACCACACTCAGAGTTTCGGGGCATCCTGTATTTAATGTTCTATGGACCATACAGCATGAGAAGACAAAATAGGCTACTTTTTGTAGTCAAATAAAAGGAATTTCAGGATGTGACCTTACTTTCTTTAACCTCCCTGAAGGCTTCTAAAATACAGAATATTCTTATTATTGTTAATGCTTTAAGGCTGTTTCATTCATCTATTTTGATGGAATTCAGCTAGAAACAGTCCAAGGACAAGTCACTTTCCTGCTATTATCCTTCTGTATGGCGTGTACTACAGACTGTTGCCCAGGCGGAGAAAACAGCTATTTTTGTAACTGAAGAAGAATATTAGGATGTAAACTCATCTCCTGCAAGGCCACTGAGAGCACCATCAGGACAACTCCGAGAGTCAGTGGGGTAACAGGAATAATCCGCGCCTTGTCCTGCTCCCACACAGTTGGAATTTCTTCCCGTCTATGTGGGGTGGCCCCAAATCTTAGTGCAGTTTCAAGGCATTAAAGCTTAAGTGGGGGATGGGGATTCCACAGATTTGGAGATGATGCATGTCCTGTACGGTGACATCTATGAAAAATTCCATCATTAAAAGTTTATGGATCATTATGGTACAGGGACAGTTAGGAACAACAGTTCTGCCCGGGTTACTATCAGTGTCCTCGATAGCATTCTCATTTAGAAAGGGCAATCAAAAATTGATAAACATCTGCACGTCTCAGCTTCCTCCCTCCTGGCACAGTTACCCTGCAGATCACTGGACCTGGAGTCAAGACCTGAGTTCAAATCCTGCCTCAGACACTTCCTAGAGGTAGACAAGTCACTTAACCTCTGTCTGCTTCTGTTTCTTCATCTGTAAAAATAGGAATTATAATATAACCTTTCCCCCCGCCAGGTTGTCGTAAGGTTCAAATGAGATAAAAACTGTAAAGTACTTTGCAAACATTAAAGTGCTTTGTGGTGGTAGTAGTAGTAGTCGATGTTGTTGTTGTTAGGTACAAAGATGCTCAGTTACAAGCTAAGGCACCTGTGTAGGTGTATCGGGTGGGGTGTGGGACTTAGGGTCAAGATGATCTGAGTTAAAATCCTCCTGCCTTAGATACTTCCAAGCTGTGTGGCCAAGGGAACATCATTCAACCTCTCTCAGTTTCCTCATCTGTCAAACGGGAATTAATAATAACACTTACTTCACAAATTGGTTGTGAGGACCAAATAAGAGAACATATGTAAAGTGCTTTGCAAACCTTAAGGTGCTACATAAATACTAGCTATTATTATTACAAAAGGACTGAGGAGTTATGAACTGACCCAACCATTCTAGAGAGCCATTTGGATCTATGCCCAAAGGGCTATAAAACTGTGCATACCTTTTGATCCATCAATACCACTACTAGGTCTCTATCCCAAAGACATAAAATAAGAAAAAGGACATTTGTACAAAAACTTTTTATTTATTTGTATATTTATTTATTTGTACAAAAATATTTATAGCAGCTTTTTTTATAGCAGCTTGAGGGTGGTGGTTAAGAATTGGAAATCAAAGGGGTGCCCATCAATTGGGGAATGACTAAAGAAGTTGGGGTATATAACTGTAATGAAAGGTTATTGGGCTATAAGAAATGACAAGTAGCGTGGCTTCAGGAAAACTTGGACTTACATGAACTGATGCAAAGTGAAGTGAACAGAACCAGGAGAAGGTTGCACACAGTAATGGCAATATTGTTCAGTGTAGAACTGTGAATTACTTAGCTATTCTTAGCAATACAACAATCTAAGACAATCCTAAAGGATACACTATCCAACTCCAGAGAAAGAACTGATATTGTCTGAATACAGACCGAAGCATGCTATTTTTCACTTTCATTTTTCTTTTATTCAAATCTTCTTTTACAAAATGACTAATATGGAAATATTTTACTTGACTGCATACGTATAACCTATACCTGAGTGCTTACCATCCCAAGGTGGGGAGGAGGGGAAGGAATGAGAGAGAGGGGAAGGAGTGAGAGAGAGAGGAAGGGAGAGAATTTTGAACTCAAAATTAAAAAAAAAAACCAAATGTTAAAAATTTGTTTTAACATGTAATGGAAGAAAAACTATGCATGTGTGTATATATACACACATACAAACACACACACACACACATATAAAAAACCGAAGTGACTGAGGAGAACTTAGACCTTGATCTTAAAGCACATAGTTGGTAAAGGCTGGTTTATTTGTCTGACTCCAAATCCACTTTTCGCAAGCTCCCTGTTGAAATGTAGACTACACCTTGACAAAGGGTCCCTTAGGTTCCTAATTAAGGCAGATTTCCTTTCTACTGAGGAGGTTTTGATGTATTTGTATGCTAGCTCAACCACAAGATTCCTCCCTCTGTAAGGACCTTGGAGACCACCTGATCCAGTTGTCTTATTTGGGGGATGCCTCGAGAGAAGTAACCTGTCTAAGGCTAGACAGTGAAGTTAATAGATGGATTCTGCTTGAACAAAGTCCTTGAGAAAGAGGCAAATAATTCAAGTCAAAATAGACTTTAGTTTTAAGGGAAATTCAATTCCTTCAAAGTTTTATTTTATTGGGAAATAGCCTAGTTCTAGTTGATCAAACATCTTTGTTAACTGAAAATTACCAAGTATCCTGTAATTGAATTTCCATTGTCTCAAGAGCTAGAACATGATTTCACACCGAGGCTTATCCTGAGCATAACTTAATCTGTCTTTGATGATTCAGAAGGCGCTTAAAGGACTTGCAGTTTTTCATCGTGACAGTAATCTTCATGGATGTTAATTACCATTGTAATTGATGTGTGAGCACACAGGTTAATTGAAATTCCATTTAACAGAATGCCAAACAATCACCATAATTATTAAGAACTCACAACATGGCAAACTTTCAACTGACCCACCCCATCAACACAAGACCTTTACAATTGTCCCTGCCCTCAACACCCTGACTTTCAAAAGGGACAGATGTAGCAAACACGATCTCAAATCTGGCCCAAGGTATGACTCAGAGGAAGCTCACATCATAGTCCACCCCTATTATGATTGGTGGTGTTAATGTTATTCTTCTCATTGTTATTTAATATTCATCGAGTACATAGAAGATACTAGAAAATGAGAACCAAAAGGCCAAAGTAATTGGGAATTTCCACTTATTTACACAGCTAGTGAAATGCTAGAGGCAATCGCTTGTAGTAGAGAAAGAAAGAAAGAGGGGGGAGGAGAGAGAGGGAGGAAGAGAGAAGTGAGAGAGAGGAGAGGGAGAAAGAGTGAGAGGAAAGAGAGAGAGAATGAGAGAAAGAGAGAGAGGGGGGGGGGTAGGCCTTGGTCAAGAAGAACTGGGTTCAAGTTCTACCCTTGACAAACATGAGCTGTATGCTCCTGGACAAAACATATCATCTCTTGGTGTCCTGAGACAACCCCCTAATACTTTAGAGAAGTTATCTGCATGTATTTCTGCCCCCAAAAAGAAAGCGGGTGTAAGTCAGGTTTGTTGATGGCAAACATTTGCCTTAGGAAAGGCCAATAGCCAACACAAAGAATCACAATAATTAACGATTACTTAACTCTTTAGAGCTGACAAAGCATTTTACACACATTACTTCACACAAAATCTCCATGAGGTGATTTTGTTGATGAGGAAACTGAGGTCTCAAGGGCTGAGTGACTGACCAATGGTCACGGAGGTAATAGGCACATGAGGTGACTTTGTAACTGGCGGCTTCCTCTGTCCAAGCCTGGAACTGTCCACTACAACACCACAAATGATAACTCTAGATGGGTGGGTCCGTGCAGATGTACCCTACACCACTATCATTTATAATCCATCCACACTCAGTGGAATTCCAGAGTGTGTTCTCCCATAAACCCTTGATCAAAGAAGGATTGGTGTGACACACTGGATGTCCAGGCCACAGCCAGGCAGTCCCTGAACATGTCACTGAGGTGGAGGTTTCCCAGGGCATTGAGTCTATTGTTGTTACTGTTGTTAGCTAGCATTTATATAGGGGTTGAAGGTTTACAGCAAGTGGCTCAGTGGATAGAGTGCTTGACCTGGAATCAGGAAGACCTGAGTTCAAATCTGATCCCAGAAACTTACTAACTATGGGACCCTGGGCAAGTCACTTAACCTTTGTTTTCCTTAATCCATTGGAGAATGGCAAACTACTCCAGTAACCATGCCATGAAAACCCCATGGACAGTATGGTTCACAAGTTCATGAAGAGTTGGACACGACTGAACAGCAAATTAAAGTTTGCAAAATGCTTTACATAGGTGACCCTCACAATAACCCTATGAAGTAGGTGCTATTATTATGCCCCATCTTACAGATGAGGAAACTGAGGCTAGAAAAGGTGAAGTGATTTGCCAAGGTCAAGTATATAAGCCCCTGGCCTCCAACTCCAGAGCCAGAAGGCTTTCCATCTACTAGGCTGGCTCCCTAATATTATTTGGGACTTATATTTAATGACATTACCCCTGGATGGATATATATTATAAATGCATACATACATACATTCATATACATACATATATATGTGCATATGTATATATATGTGTGTATACATATACATGAATAGATATGTGTGTGTGTGTGTGTGTGTGTGTGTGTGTGTGTATGTCTCTAGCCCTAGTCTCCTTTCTGAGCTCCAGAACCGCATCACCAATGGCCTCCTGGACATTTCCAACTGGATGTCCTATCTCAAACATACCACGTCCAAAATAGAACTCAATCTTTCACCTAAACCTCCCGCTTTCTGTTGCAGCCACCAGCATCACTCAGATTCACATTAGCATTATCTTCTCCTCACTTTCCCTCATTCCACAGATCCAATCAGTAGCCAGACATTGTCTTTTCTTCTTCTGTAACTTACTTTTCATTTATCCCCTTCTCTCTACTCCCATGGCCACCACCTCAGCATTCAGACATTCATCACCTCTCAGTTGGACTATTACAATAGCCTCTTAATTAGTCTCCAGATCTGGGGGCTCTCCCTTCTCCCATCCATCTTACACACAGCTGACCAAAAGGATTTACCTACAGGACATGAATGGACTTCAATTTGCCTCATTAAGGAGAATGCCCATGTTGATGAGGTCATTTATCCATCACAATATTTGAGTAATTTTGTCTTGACTGGACTTGTAAGTTCATTGGTGTACATGTCTTGCAACTATAGTCTTTCAAAGTTGCCTAAGGCACTGGGGCACTAAGTGATTGACCCAGCATCCCATAGACAGAATCAGAATTGGGACTGGAACCTAGGTCTTCTTGACTCAGAGATGAACTCTATACCCACTACTGCCATAGGGTTACTCATAATGGCATCCAACTGTATTTAGAAGATTATATTTCTCACATTTCAAACATGTTTATCATATTTTTTTTTATTGATACAGGTTGTTGTTACACAACATTCATTTCTGAATACATCCCTACAAGATTTCTTGGTTGTCCTCATACTTGTCCATTGCAATGACCTAACAATAGTCTGTTATATAAGTATACTATGATTCATTAAACACTGCTCTATTGTTGGGTGCTTATGTTGCTTCCAGTTCATTGACATTATATCTACTATTATTGTGTAAATCTTTGAACAGAGAGCTTTTTTGCATGTCATTTTTTAGGATATATTCCAAATAATGGAATAATTGGGTGGATTTTTTTTTTAATGACAATAGGATTTTTCAGATACCTTAGAGCTAGAAGGCTAACCTAACACCTCATGTTACAGAAGCCATGCCACGTGAAATCACTTCCCCCAGGTCCCACAGGCCTTCCAACCCGTCTTCTTGCCATAGGAACTGTCCACAACTTAGAAACATGCTCCAAAAGCACATCTAGATGTCACCTGTTTAGAACCTGAATGCATGTACCCAGATAAACAATAGTATGATGCCTGGTAGGTAAGTTCTTCCATTACTTACAATTCAGAAGACCAGAGATCTAGAAGCAGAAAGGACCTCAGGGGCCATCTCATCCAATTCTCTTGTTTTACAGGTGAGGAAACAGGAAGATTAGCCCAACAAAGTTAAGTGACTCACTTAAGGTCATATAGACGGTAATCCCCAGAGGTGGGATTTGTACCCAAGTCTTCTGACTCCAGAGTCAGTGTGTAAAACCTCTTTAATCCAAAATGGGACTGATCTATAATCCTAAAAAACATAGCGAGAAGAAAGGAACACCTTCACTGGAGGAAGTCCAACCCTTCTGAAATATTTCTTTCTCAGACAATCCCAACTATGAGATATTACTAAATCCAGATGTGCTTGTGTTTATAAGACTTCCTTAATACTGGGCAGTGGAGAGAACCATATATTTGCAATCAGAATACCTGAGTTCAGATCTCTCCTCTGTTGTTTACTAGCTCTATATTAGTAAGCAAGTCCCTTAACTTCTCAGGGGTCTCAATTTTCCCATTTGTCATAAGAGAGGGTCAGATTGATGATCCCTGAGGTCCCTCCCAGCTGTAAATCTATGAGCTTATATCTATCTGGACCATTAACTCCCAAGAATAACACATTTAACTGTTTTCACCATCTACACAAATCAAGCAATAGCTCTTCCAATGATAACCTAAGGAGACATGTTTCCGATATCTACTACAGATAATGTTATGTATACATATGGATTTTTTCTTCCTGAGTTAGTTTACATAAAATATTCATGCAAAATAGTATAGACTGATTTAAAACATCACCACTTGCTCTGGTGATTCTTCTAGCACAGGAATGATTAAAAGTCAGTAGCTGATGGAAATTAAATGCCCCTCATTTAAAATGTCTGATGGATCAACCTTGAACTTGAAAACAACTCCAAGCAACATACAGCTGAAGCTAATGTGTTTCTTTATTATAAGCCACCACACCTTTTCAGATACACATTTATAAGTGAAGAGATCTTTCTTCCTCCCTCTAATGTAAGAAAATAAGGTATGATTCCTCCAGCATCAGTTGGCAGGCTCATCTGAACCTCCAGCATCACAAATAAAACAAGGGAGGAGGAAAATCTCTATGGAGCTACTATGTACCCTTTATTTTAACTGTTTCTGAGGATTTTCCTTCCTTTCACACCTAATCATTCTCATTTGATAAAAGAGGTTACCCCAATTTATAAAAACACCCATTCCTGTAAGTGTGGTGCAAATTAAACCATATTTGCGATGAGCTAGCTGGGAGAACATGGCATTTTTTTAATCCTATGGCTAAATCTTTTGTAGAATTAACAACCAACTCTCCTGCATCTCTTGCACAAGTCTTCATTTTCATATATCATTTAAATCAGGAAAATTCCCCACAACTATAGGAACTAGCAGAAAGAATGATCACTCAGGGAGAAAAAAAATGCAAAATTTATAGATGTGTTTAGAGAAGTATAGCATCATGGGAATAATAAAATGTCAGAGCTGGAAGGAAACTTTGAAGTGTATTTCTTCAAACCTAAAACATCATCATGGCATAACAGGTAAAGCCCTAGGCTAAGTCAAAATACCAGGATTTTAATCCCAATCTGCCTACGGATGATTAAAATAAAAATGATGAAAATGAAAATCATGAGACTGATCAAGGTGAAGATGAGGAGGAGGAGGAGGAGGATGAAAAGGATAAGGAAGACGATAATGCTTAGATAGCACCAGCTACTGTGCTGGGCACTTTTCAAATCTTATCTCATCTGATGGTGACGGTGACAATGATGATGGAGAAAACTATAATTAGTAGTTACATGGCCCTTTCAGGTTTGCCAAACCCTTCCCCCATCTTACCTAATTTGATGCATGCACTGCTATTTTACTGAAGAGGAAACTGAGACTCAGAGTGTGGGAGTGACTTGCCCAAAGTTCAGCGCCTTCTAAGTGTCTGGGGGGAGGAAGGGATCTTCCTGACTCCAAATCCAATACTCTAGCACTTCCCCTTTCTTGTCCCTTGAGTCCTTACTTTATAAAATGAAGTGGTTAGACTACATGACCCCGATGATTCACTCCTTCTGAGTTCAAAAATAGTGCGAGTCTATGAAAAATGACAGTCAATAAACATTTATCATGTGCCAGGCATTGTGCTAAGCACTGGGGATACAAAGAAAGGCAAAAAATGAACCTTGCCTTCAAGGAGCTCATAGTCTAGTTATCAAGGAGGTAGATACATGGCAGAGTAATAAGCTAGAGGGGAAAAGCAAAGATAAGAGATACAGATTTATTCTTGTTATTGTCTGATTCTTCGTGATCCCTTTTGGAGCTTCCTTGGCCAAGATACTAGAGTGGTTTGCCATTTCCTTTTCCAGTTCATTTTAAAAATGAGGAAATTGAGGAAAACAGGGTTAAGTGACTTTTTCAGGGTCACACAGTTAGTAAATGTCTGAGGTTAGATTTAAACTCAGGAAAATGAATCTTCCTTACTCCTGACACCCTATCCACTGTGCCACCTCGTTAACGGCCCCAGAGATACAGAGACACGTGGCAAATGATTATGGGATTTGGAGGCTAGAGGAAGCATATCGATCATCTACCCCACCTTTGCAATTTTGCAGATGAGAAGAATGAGTCCCAGAAAGGATTAGTACCTAACAAGGAACTCAGAGCACCCAAAAACCTTCCAGTCACAGGTGCACAACCTTGGAGCATCCTTGACTCTTCCTCCCCCACCCAATCTCCCATATCTCCTCAGTTATCAATCTCTATCTATTCTGCCTTTACAACATCTCAGATCTCTAGCCTATTTTCTACTACACCACAACCATCCTAGTTCAAGCCCTGATCTACTATTTTTTATTTCTAATTGCTCTCCCTGCTTCTGGTTTCTTTCCTCTTCAATCTATCTGCCAGAGAACTGCCAACTTTCTGTTTCTAAAATGAAGATCTAACCATGCAGCCCCCTCCTTAGAAATATTTGATAATGCCCCGTTGCCTCTAGGATCAAGGTTCTTAACCTTCTATCCATAGATCAATTTCAGAGACTGAGGGAACTTGGATGGAGAAAAAAATCACATCTTCATTTTCACCTAACTTTGCCTTCCTCTATAATTCTCTGAATTTTATTTTATACATTTAAAAACATTCTGAGCAGATTATAGGATTCATCAAACTGCCAAAGGGGTCCATGACACATACATATACATATATATATATATGTGTGTGTGTGTGTGTGTGTGTGTGTGTGTGTGTGTGTAGGGGTCCATGATATATACATACATATATATGTATATATATAGGGGTCCATGATATATACATACATACATATAATGTGTGTATATAGGGGTCCATGATATATACATACATGCATGTATATTACATATATATATGTCTCAGCAGTACCATTGGTCATCAATTCTGCCTGGGGGGTTGGAAGGGGAGAGGTTCTGATCACAAGGTACTTCCTTTTGTAACACTGTAACTTGCTGTAGGTGTGACCTTGGGCACACTCACCTTAACCCTGATGTCACTCAACCTTTCTAGCTCTCACTAATATCCACTAAATGGGGACTTGGACTTGATTAGAATATTATAGTAGGAGGACAAATATTACTTTTGTTACTTTTATTGTGTTCATCTTGCAGTTTCAAAGAAGACCAGTGACATCACAGGGTAATGTGTGACTTGCCCATGAGGTAGATTTAAGTGAGGCAGAGTTGCATAAAGTTATCAGACTCACTCTTTTTTCCACAGTCATCAACGTCCAGTGGCAAGACACCAGTCAGGATGATTAGTGATGGTCTGGGATTCCATGGATGACCTTGGCATCTTCCATGTCCTACCAAGCTGTAAGCACTCCACAGTGCCTTCTTCAGTTGCCCTTATAGCCACTGGACCAAACTATTCTCATTCACCCATTCCATCAGGTGAAATCTTCACCCTCCCCAGACACTCCCCTAACTCACTGATAGATGTGAGGTCCGCTGGTTACTCTCAGTCTGGTTTAGCCCATCTGCCAACATGGTTTGCCAGCATGTGACGACTGCCCATGCTACAGGTCTTAGAGCTACAGGTGAGAGGTGGGTGACAGACAGACACTAAAGGTGAATGAACAGCCCTGAAAAGTGGTGCTGGTCCTCCCTGAACACCCCATACATGTCACCTCCAAGGGCCTTTCAACTCTAAATCACCTTATCTTATGAAATGAGGACTCAAACCAAAAAGAGAAAGAGCTCAAGAAGAAACTGATCTTAGCATTTCAACGCAAAGTAACAATATAGTTCTGTATCTTCTTTCAGCTCCTATCACCAAATGTCCTCTAAATGGTTCTTTTAAAAAAACTGGTATGGAAATAAAGCACAAAGGCAGGGGGAAAGTGAGATGAACAGATATGCTATTAAAGGCTTTTATATTTCCAAGGAAAGAAATGCTCCTCCCAGAGATGGAGACCATTGGAGGGAGAAGAGGGGGGCAGAAACAACAAAGAGGAAGAGGAGGGGAAGAAGAGAAGGAGGGAGAGGGGGAGGGAAAGTGGGAGGACAAAGAGGGGGGAGGGAGAGGGTAAAGAAGAGGAAGAGGGGGAGAGGGACGACACATGCTGGGAGAATGACCTTGGTTTCACTTCTATAAGATTAATACTCTTTGACAATTTAGTTTCACCTTCTGCGTCATCCTAGCAAAATCATAATCCAGGGCCAGGTGACAGGTCTGGCCCCTAATGAATGGCCCCTATGCTGTTAACAATAGCTCCAGTAGAGAGCAGGGAAGGAAGGGGATGCTTCAGGGGTGCTCTGACGTCCTTAATCTTTAGGAAAATAGGTAGGGAGAAGGGGAATTAGTGTTTGAAAGCTTGGAGAGTTGATATTTAACATGCAAACCGTGACTGACGGGCCACCATCTTCTTGACACTCGGCTGAGTACAGTGACCAGGGTGAAGCAGAGAGAACACCAGGTATGAGAGCCAGGGACCGACCTTGGAATACCTCTCCACTTCTGGCAGCCTGTGTGGAGGAGGCTCACATTTCAGAGAGGGAACAGTTTAGACATCCTGTAAGATCCCTGCCAGTTAGGAAATTCTACAATGATTTTATAGCTAAGACATCTCTGATTTCGTCAAGCCAGGGACCTTGGAAAGGTACTCAGTCCATGCCTGTCAAGTAATGAAACCCAACAATAATTGACATTTATATAGCATTTTACATGTAATAACAATAAGTAATATTTACATAGCATTATGATGTTCCAGGCACTGTTCTAAGCACTTTACAATTATTATATTGTTTAATAATAGCTAACATTTATATAGCACTTTACAATTATCTCATTTGATTCTCACAACACCCCAGGGATGTGGGTGATATTAGTAACCTCATTTTACAGCTGAGGAAATGGAGGCAGACAGAAGTTATGTGATTTAGGCAGGATCACACAGCTAGTAAGTATCTGAGGCTGGGTTTGAACTCGGGTTTCCCTAACTCCCAACCCAGAGCTCTGTGCACTATGGCACCCCCTAGCTGCCCCCTACTGCAGATTGGCATCTGCTCTGCAAATTCCTGAGTTCCCGGGGGCACTGAGAAGGTAAGGGTCCAGTGGCCAGTCCATTGGTAGTGCTTGAATTCAGATTTTCCTGACTCTTTCCATTCTGCTCATTCACAAGGGGGAACATCTAAAATCAAAATCATCCCTAGAGGTTAGCTATTCCAAAGCCCTCATTTTACAGAAGAGGAAACTGAGGACCAAAGAAATGAAAGAATTCACTCAAGGTCAGGCACACCAAAAGATAACGAGGAATCCAGTTCTCCCCACGTCAGGTGCTCTCGCCACTCTATAACACTGCGTCCCTTCTCAAGGACTCGGTTTCCCCATCTGTAAAATGGGGCTTGTACAGATTATACAATGAACATTATATAAGCAAGGTGACTTTTAGACTGCTAGAAGCAAGACAAAGGACGGATGCAAGCGTATTTTTAGATTATGATTTCCCATAATGTCATCGAAAATGGAGCTCCCATTTAACTATCAAATTTCTAAACCTATAATACAAAATAAATTCTTGCCCTAGGGTCCTTCAACTGGTCTTTTACCTTTCTGTGTGCATGAGAGACTTAGAGAATCTCTGTTGCTCTCTTTGAGCCTCTGAAAACGTTCATCTCCTTTAGCAACCCAAAAGAGACGGTACATGTTAGAACCCATGAAAGCAGCCGGCCTGACCTTGAGAATCCTCATTCCAATAATGACTGGCTAACTAGGGAGAAGAAATGGATGAGAACTGACCCAGTGGAGGGGTAAGAATGAAGGCCGTGGGGTCAGGAAAGAGCTGGGTGTGAGTGTCCCCTTGGTACTGACTGCCTGGGTGATGCAGAAAAGAGAGGGAAGGGTTTAGATCAGACCTCCTACACACCAGGCATTAGTCCTCACAATAACCCCGTGGGGTATCCCCATTTTACAGTTGAAGAAACTGAGGCAGTTGGAAGTTAAGCTACTTGTCCAGGGTCACACATAGCTAATGAGAGTCGGAGGCAGGATTTGAACTCAAGTCTTCCTGACTGTGGACCTGGTGCTCTGTGCACTACGCAACCTTAACCAAATTCCTTCACTTCTCTCTGCCTTAGTTGTATCATCTGTAAAGTGAGAGCACTGGGTTGGATCTCTGAAATCACTTCTAGGGGAAGAGTCTAGGATTCCAATCCAGAAGACCTTGGTTTATCTAGCTGTGTGCTTTTGGGGAAGTCACTTTACTCATCTATAAAAGGGGAATGATAGACTTCATAACTGTTGTGAGTATAAATGAGTTCATGAGAGCTGAAAGCATCTTTAAGAAGCATTACTCTTACCAGGCTCTCAGGACCAAAGTGATTACTGAGCTTTGAAGCGGTGGCCAGTTCATCATGGATTCAATTGAGACAAATTCAATTTAGACAATTTAGACGTCTACACAACAACCCTTTGAGCATGAAATAGGTCTTCAACACTATGCAGCCTTGGTGGTGTTTATCCAGTGAATGGGCTGGGTTTTTGCTGTTCATCTTTCACTTTCAAAAAGGACCAGTGACATTGTGTGTGATGTCATGACTTGCCCATGAAATGGATTTCAATGAGGCAGAGTTGTATTAAATTATCAGCCTCACTCTTCCGTCCAGAGTCATCAAAGACCAGTGGCCGAACAAGTCAGACTGGCAATGGCCCAGGATGCCATGGATGACTTTGGTGTCTTTGATGCCTGTCCAGTTCAGCAAAAGATACATTAAGCACCTGCTATGTACAAGATATTGGACTAGGCACTGAGAATAAATAGCAAGACAAGAACAGAGCAGCTCCTGCCTTCACAAAGCCAACATTCTACAGAAGGTATGTAGTAAGGTGGAAAGAGGGTTGGATGTGGAATCAGAGGATCTGGGTTTGAATCCTGAAATCCTGCATAAGAGGTTGCTTCGGAGCAGTGCTTGGATGGAAGCCAGGAATTCCATCAGGTGGAAAGGAGGAAGGAAAGTCCTCCAGACCCGCTAAGATACAGAGGCGGGAGGTGGGATGCTGCATAGGAGATAGAAGATATAAGGATATGGGGATATACAAACTCCCTAGGAATTTTCCACAGAGAATGTATAAAAGGTGTAAGAAATCCTCAGACAGCCATTTTGCCTTCGCCTCTAACACTGAGATATAAATTGATGACAATTCCATAAAGGATGAGCTGGAAACCACCAACCCAGCTTTTCAGTATTACCAGAGGGTGAAATACAGCAAGCGATCAGGGACAGGAAAAATGGAGGGTCCCTGGGACAGATTCATAACTCACTAAACTCAAAGGGCAAAGTCAGAGCCTTGTCCTATGGCAGGAATATAAAAATATGAATTCTATTAGAGGTGGCTAAGCAGTGAATCATGCCTCTGGTTTTCTGCTTGTCACTTGTAAGCCTGAACCAAAATGAACGAGGTCGATTTACCAAAAGAAAAATAGTTTGCTATTTCTCTTATGTAAATCTGAGAGCTTCATAAAATATATATGTATATTCTTAGATGTTAAGTTTTTTCAAAGACTGTACCAGAAAATGGTGTAAGGGGTGGGGAGGTATGAAGAAAGGAAATAAACACACAAAAAAAATGACAGTCAATTCACAGAGTGGTAGAAAGAGTATTAGACTTGGAGTCATGAGATCTGACTCTGCCAACTTAATATATATGTGATCCTCAGCAAATCATGTTCTTTGAGCCTCAGTTTCCTCATTTGTAAAATGAGGGAATGGATAGGACTAGATGAGCACAAAGTTTCTTTCCACTTCCAAATCTGGGATTTGATGAGTCTATAATTATTTGTTATAATGGAGGGGCACAAAGAAACAAAATTCATCCCCAAAAGGTCTATCATATTTCTCGAAGGAAAAGTTGTTCTTGTTCATTCATGTCAGTCATGTCTTCATGACCCCATTTGGGGTTTTCTTGAAAAAGATTCTGGACTGCTTTGCCATTTCCTTCCCTAGCTTATTTTACAGATGAGGAAACTGAGGCAAATGGGGTTAAGCAACTTGCCCAAGGTCACACAGCTAGTAAGTGTCCAAGGCCAGATTTAAACTCACGAAGGAAAAGACACACACCTATATCCAATCTGATCTACACATACTTCAATAGTCCCACATTTAACTGAAAGCACCCTAAAGCACCCTGAATCCTTTCGACCTGGCACAGTGCCTAATAAACACTTCTGAGCCCTACCTAGCAACCTGAACACTTTCCAGTCAGTTTGGATTCCTTTCTCCTTGGTGTGCTGTGTTGACAGGTTCCAATAATTCCATTTCTCTGATTTTCCTTGTTCCTGTCACCTCTCCTATCCATTCCTCACCACCACCAGCCTCATTCAGGAACCTCATTACTTCTCATCTGGACTATTACAATGACTCTCTGGACAGATTCCCAATCTCCAACATGTTCTGTTTATACAACCAGAGGACTCTTTATACTTCTCTTAATAAATGGATGTTGCATTGAGTTAATCAGAGACCTTATGTCTCTCCCTCACCCCTAGAGGAAAAAACCTTCAATGGCTCCCCAGTACCTAGCCAAATAAAATGAAAAGTTCTTAATCTGGTATTCAAGGTATTTACATTCTAACCCAATTCTGCATTTCTAGGCTTATCTTACACAACACTACCTTCACATACCAACTTTTTCAGTCAAACTAGCATTCTTGCCATTAACCACACTTGCCCAATATTTTCCCATCTCTGCACCTTTGCTCACACTATTCTTTCTACCTAAGATATCCTCTTCCCTTGCCTCATACCCACCTGGAAAAATCCTGTCCATGCCTTCTAAAGCTCAGATCAAAAAATTCAATTTTCATGAAATCTTCCCAGAAACCTCTCAGGAATATTGAATCATCCCTCCTTTGAATTCATATCACTTTACTGGTATCTTTTCTATGTTTTCATGGGATCAGACAGAGTCGGCAGAGGTCACCTAATCCTCATTGTACATATAAGGCAATGGTGCCCACAGAAAACAAAACACTTATCCAAGATTATACAGCTAGTAAGCTGTGCATTAGCACAATTCAAATCCAGCTCTTCTGACCACAAATCCAACAGGTTTCCCATTATGCTGCACTGGTACTAAACTGATCATATTCTATTTTATATGATATTTATTTGGATGCCTGTCTAATCTCTCCTACTAGAGTTTAAGTTCTTTGCAAGTAGGAATTGACTTACTCATCTTCCTAGACCCCAGAAGGGGCAAACTCCAGTAGTCCTGATTTATATTTTGCCACTAGACCCAGATGACTGAGAAGGAGAAAGTGAGGCTGGTGCCCCTACTTAAATCCAATTCACTTGCAAGTCATGGCATCACCTTCCTGATGCCATGGTCTTCTTTGAAAACAAAGGACCACCACAGACCCCAGAGTACCTAATTATGGTGCCTTGCATGTAGTAGATCATCAATCAGTGTTTGTTCAATGCATGAATAAATAATGAAAACATGATGGAAATGTATTTCACAAAGTTCACTTCTTTATTTCTTTCATTCTCTTGTTTCTATGTACCTCTAAATCCCTACGGCAGAAGGGGTGGATGAGAACAACTTGTTCCAGTGGTCATGAAGATGGTTGAAGCGGATTCTGTGAAGGGCTTAGAGCTTGGTCAGACATTTAAGATGCCAAGATCATCCACTGCATCTGGGCCATCACTAGTGTGAGGGTAAACAAAGTAGGATCTTTTGCTGTTTTTATATAATGCTTCTGAATGATGTGATTAATTAATGTGATTACCACCCATTGTTGGTCCTGGGAAGATATGTAGGAAGGTCCACACCTTTTCTTAATGAGGCACTGGTTCTCAAGAAATATGATGCCCTCTGACTCTAAAAAGTATATAAAGATTCTGAGTTGTGATTTTACTTTGGAACTTAATTTTTGGAAGAAGGTTTGTGTGCCAGATGAGAAACTCTCTGGGAAGCTGCTAAGCAGCCCCATCAGCTCGGAAAATCCAGATGTTGGTGCTTCGCTCTTTGGGAACTATGGTCAGACAGCTGGACCTGTCTGTTGAGTTGTGATGTGTATATTGATTATAGGCAGACAGAGGAAGCCATGTCTGTTGATTTTTGATGTCTCTGAAGTTCAGGGTGCTGATGTTTTCCCCTGAACTAATTGAATGACACATGTGCTTGATTAAAGTGATTGTTAACCCCTCAAAAGTTGCCTTTCCTTTTAGAGAAGCAGATCAAAGAACCTGTGATAGTAAGCCCCTTTATATATGTTGGGGTACTTACTGTTACAACTAGTCATCCCAACTTTTGTCCTGCCAGCAGCCTTCAATGACTCTGGAAATGATAGTGAGGCTGATGGCTTTGTGCAACTTTGCCTCACTTAAATCCAATTCATAGGTAAGTCGAGGTGTCACCCTTCATATCACTGGTACTCTTTGAAAATGAAGGAAGAATAATAGCTCCCAGTGACCCCCAATGAGGCCTCTTCATAAGATTGACAGTTCTTAGACTAGGAAAGAAGCTTAGGAGTCATCCAGGACACCCCATATTTGAATGAGAATCCCCTTTAAAACATATCAAACAAGTGGCCATTGAGCCTTTGTTTGAAGACCTCCAGTAATGAGAAACTCACCACTTCCAAGGTTCATTCTCCTTTGGGGTACTTCTAATGCATGGGAAGATTTTCTTTACACCAAGCTTCAATGTACCCCTTCTACTCACTGCTCCTCATTCTGCCATCTAGGTCAACCAAGACAAGTTTAATTCTTATTTCACAAGTACTTCATGTCCCCTCTAAGTCTCTCTGCTAAGCCAGAATTCCACCCCCATTTATTTGATCTTCACATGCTTTAATCACAAAGTAATTTACCATAATTATAGTACAATGAAAAGAAGAGTAGCTTTGGGTTCAAATCTGAGCTTTGTGATTTACAACTGGATGACTCAAATAACCTAAGTGGTTAAATGGATAGAGCACTGGGCCCAAAAGTCAGGAAGACTGAATTCAACTTTGACTTCCTTCAGATACTCACTAGCTGTGTGACCCTGGGCAAGTCACTTAACGTCTGCTTATTTTCTTCAACCATAAAAGGGATCATAACAGTACCTACCTCATAGGATTATTGAGAGGATCAACTAAGATAATATTTGTAAATTGCTTAGGACAGTGCCTGCCATATAGTAGGGACTTAATAAATGCTAAGGAAGGAAGGAAGGAAGGAGATAAGAACTCATTTAAATCAGGAAACATTCCAAGAACTTAGGAAAGACCCAGAAAGAGCAAGGGTGACCCAGGTGTCTCAGAAATGCTTTTGGTGCCAAGCAAAAATGAACCAAATAAGAGGGTAATTCTGGAGGATGAACAACAGATGGCCAGACTGCAGGAAGAGGAGGCTTGAGAATGATGGCACTTTGGCCAGGATTCTATGAGGAGAGAAGGATTTTTGAATGGGATGATCTCAATTTCACCAGATGGCCAGGTAAACTCCTGGGTCCTGAACTACTGTGGTCAGCTGATTCAGCATTAACCATAAAAAGTCTAGAGAATCTTACCCATTTGCTCTAATCTGAGATTGTACTAATGAATGGGGCAGTGGGGAGAAGGATACAATCCTAAGCAAAAACATTCACAAAGACAATCAGGGGGGAGGCCACAGGATCTTTCTTGACTAAAAAGCCAGGAAAGTTGACAGACAGAGACAGAGACACAGAGAGAGGGGGGGGGGAGGGAGAGAGATAAAGCACTAACTTCTGGGACAAGCAAAGATAGAAGGCAATTCATCATTCCCCCAGATTTTTCAAATGGCATACACTGGCTCAGTGCAGCTGGGCATTGTAGACAGAGCACTAGACTGGAAGCCAGGAAAACTCGGATTTGATCCCCACCTCTGACACTGACTCGCTGTTTTATCCTCAGAGAGTCATTTGTCTTCTCAGGCCTCCACTTGCTATCTCCTCACAGAAAAGAGATGATGCAGGAAAATACTTTGTATCCTTAAGGCACAATGAAAAATATTAATGAATAGTTTTCTTGAAGAGAAAACTGAGGTTTCTTTTTTGGTCTTGCTTTGTTTTGGACTATAAGCTCAATGAATCAAGTGTGTAATAGTCAATGAGATCTCAGGAAAAGGAAAGCAATATCTCTCGTTGTTTTCTATTCTCTGTTGTGGTCAGATCATTTTTAGGTGACTTCTGGGTGTTCAGGTATGGCTGCAGTATTTGAGAAGAGACAGTATCATAAGTGTATGTGAGGATGGTAAAGTGTGGGGTGGGGGGTGTGCTGGAGAAACCTGCTCCAAGGGAATTGTTGAAGGAAGTAGAGATATTTAACCTGGAAGAAAGCACTAAAGGGGGATGGGGCAACGAGACAATCCATCTTAAAATAGTTGAAGGAATGCCCCAGGGGAGAAGAAATGTTCTACCCTAGAGGGCAGAAGGATGGTGGATGGGTAGAGGCAAAGTGGTGAAATAGAAAGAATATTGAATCCGAAGTTAGAAGACCTGAATTTGAATCTCTGTCCTGTCACACACTGCCTATGTGACCTTGGGCAAAGTCATTTGGCCTTTCTCAACTTCTGTGTCCTCATCTATAAAATGATGAACTTGGACCAGATGATATCCAAGACTTTTCCCAGCTCTAGATCTATAACCCCATAAAGAGAAAAAAAGAGAGAGAGATAGGTGCCAATTTGACGGAAGGAAAAATGTTCTAATTGCCAAAAAGTGGAATTGACTAGGAGTGGAGAATGTAGAAGGTGGGTCTCCTTTACTAGGTCTTCAAGCAAAGGCTGAAGTACTTGAACCAGAAATTCCTGTTCACAGAATACTCTAGAAGACCCTTGAAATTACTTTCCAACTCTGAGATCTGGGGACTTTAATTATTTTACCAATGACCAGTGGCCAAATTATTTTACTAATGATCAATTATTTTGCCATAAAAGGAACCAGAAATCACTGGCAGCGTGATGATAAAACAGTTCTATTCAACAACATTAAGGTAAATTTCCCCAGCACCCAGTAAAGGAGCAACTAGATTTCAATAAATCAGAATTTGGAAAGAGAGAGCAAGAGAAGGCAGCATCCAAATTCAGTGGAGGAGAAGCAGCCGAAGAATCCTAAAATATGATCATTAAGGGCACATAGTAGGTATTTAATAAATGCTTGTTGTTTTGACTTGACCTTAAAAGAAAATAAGACACTATAAGAAGCAGGGGTAGAGGAGCAAGTGTGTATGTTGTAGCTAGTTGAGAAGCTGAGATGGCAAAATAGAGGACTGAGCTTAGAATCAGGAAGATTCATCTTCTTGAGTTCAAATCTCGCCTCAGATACTTACTAGTTGTGTGACCCTGGGCAAGTCACTTAATCCTGTTTGCCTCAGATTCCTCATCTGTAAAATGAGCTGGAGAAGGAAATGGCAAATGATTCCAGTGTCTTTGTCAGGAAAAAACCCACATGGGGTAATGGAGAATTGGACATGACTGACTAGGCACTATGCTAAGAATTTTACAAATATCTAAATTTATCTTCACAACAACCTTGGGAAATAGTTGAGGAAACTGAGACAGGCAGAAGTTGAGTGACTTGCCCAAGGTCACACAGCTAGTAACGGTCTGAAGCCAGATCTGAATTCAGGTCTTCCTGATTTGACGTCCATTGCACTATCTACTGCACTACCAATGCCTCAGAATAGGGCACAAATACACATGCACATAGATATATATATTATATATATACACACACACACACATATACATATATATAATGATACAAAAATTAAGAAATTATAATTAAATATAGGAAAGAAAGTATTCAAACAAAAAATATGGGAAAAATTGATAATAGTCTCTTTAACAAATACATATTAAGCACAGGGAACCTGTATATAATTTAAAGTACTGGTTGTTGACTGAAGTACATAGAGGGAGAACGACTTGCCAAGGACCACCAAGCTTACAGTTGTCAGAGGCAGGATTTTAACCTAAGTCTTCTGACCTTCAGACACAGGACTATGCTCACCATGCCATGTAACTACCCCTCTTATTAAAAGGGGAAATTGTGAAAAGGAGACCTCCTAGGGTAGTTATGAGAATCAAATGAGATAATTGTAAGACACTTAGTGCAGCACCTGATATATAGAAAGCACTATATAAATTTTAGCTAGTGTTGTTATTATAAAAAATGATGGAGACAACTAAAGGACCCAATAATTTTCAGTGGTATCCTTTCCTCAGCCAGTCACAGAATCACAGACCTAGAGCTATAAGAGGCTTCTATGCCAACCCCTTTATTTTACAAATAAGGAAACTGAGACCCAAGAGCTTAAGTGAATTTCTGAAGCTAGCAAGCACCACCAGAGGTAAAATTCGAACCCAAGTTCATTGACTTTAGAACCAGAACTCTTTCCCACTATAGCCATCCTTAACCAGCTGCTTGAGTCTCATAGATACAATATCCCAAATGCCTAGCCCTTGTGCCTGAAACTTATTTAATAAGATTGTGTTTCTGATTGTGTAAGAGAGTGCTAAAATTGGGAAAGATATGGTGGGATCTCTGAACTGCTATTGTGGCATTTATGGGTCCACGGGGAAGGGATCTAGAAATTCTGTTTGGAGAAGGGGATCTGAAGGCTTGACCTATAAACTTGTAAAATCCTGGGAAAAAGTAGAACTAGGAAGTGTATCGATATGAAGGGCTACATCGTATCTGTAACATCACCGAGGTTTTCTTCCAATGATCTTTATGAAAATGAAAGAACAGTTTCAAGAATTAGAAAGTACTGATACTACCACGATGACAGCTTGGTCCTAGAGAACATGAAATGTAGGCATCCCAGTTGCAAAGAGTGCTGAGTTTAAGCTGAAAAGGAAATTCATTTAAGAATGAACCATGGTCCTTTTTTTTTGCATAGTTATGAAGACACTGGATACATCTGGCAAAGAACCCTCAATTAAACAAATAAGAATGATCTTCTAAATCAGGCCTCGGCAAATCCCCAGGGAATTGCCAGCAAAATTCTGTATTGTTGCAGCTAATGGTTGTGTTCTAGGAGAAGTAATGGGCTCACATGAGGGCCACCTGTAGATTCCTCCCAAAGTTCCCCTTGTGACTGTGAGTGAATTTGCAAGACAAGTCCTTGAGGTCAGCCTTGCAGGCTTCCTGGAGGAGGAAAGACTTATCTTACCAATTGGAATATAAGCAGTCGTCAATCCCTGGCTCTAGGAACCTCTTAAGGGAGTGAGCAAAAACCAGACAGCTATGGGACCTCTAGCTTGTGTCCAACACAATATCATGTCATGCTAGTCAAGAAATCAGAAAAGGAATTAAATTTGGATTCACATCCTCCATTCCTTATGTATTACTTCACCTCTGCAGGTCTCAATTTCCTCACCCCAAAAAATGAGGCAGCAAAACTCAGTGGCGATCTCTGCCTATGCAATTGTATGGGTTGAAAATTGGCCCATGGACCATTGAAGAAAGGGTAAAGATGACTTATATAGGCTAATTGACCAAAGGCAAAATTTAGTGGGAGCTAGGCGGCACAGTGAATAGAGTGCTGGATCTAGAATCAAGAGGACCTGAGCTTAAATCCAACCTCAGACATTAGCTGTGTGACCCTGGACAAGTCACTTAAGCCTGTGAGCCTCAGTTTCCTTAGCTGGAAAATGAGTTGGACAAAGAAATGGCAAAGGGTTCCAGTATTTTTGCCAGGAAAACCCCAAATGGCGTCACAAAGAGTTGGACAGAACTGAAATGACTGAAGCATGATAACACAGCACAGATCATCGAGTCAGAAGAGATTTAGCAGGTCAGATAATCCAACTGACCCTTGTTAGAGATGCTCAAGGTCAGACTCTCCAAAAGGCTAAGGGCAGCCTGCAAGTTTCAGAACAACCTCTGTAAGGATCTTTCCACTCTACTACTATTTGCATCACAAATAATTTGAGTTTGAATTTTTATTAGCAATAATAGCGATAGCTGATATTAACGTAGTAGCACTTCAGCATTTGCAAAGCATTTTATGCACAGTATCTCATTTGCTATAAGCTCCACAAGAACAGAGACTGTTTTGACCTTTCTTTACATCCCCAGACCTGAGCCTAGTGCCTGACTTTCAGTAAGCACTTCATAAATGTTTATTGACTGACTGCTGTGTCCCACAAACCTTTGAAAGAAGAACTACCACACTGTCCATTTACCTGATGTGGAAGTTGAGGCTCAGAGAGGTTTGTGACTTGCTGAGAGTGACACAGCTTTGAGTGACGAAGGAGGGATTTAGCCCAGGTCTTCCTATAGCCCAGCACTCTCTCCACTGTGCAGAGAAAAACTACACCGATAGGCACTAGGTGGGTCTGAATGTTGCTTCTGTCTGATGTAGACATCTTAAAATAGGCAAAAGAGCTAACAACGTACAGTTAATTTGGTATGACTGTGCAAAACAAGGTGATGGAAACCAGAAGATGGAGGGGTAGTATCAACCCTGATTTACTGATGAGGAAATTGTACCTCAGAGGGAAAGGGAGGTAGGCACATAACTCTGAGATCCAGCTCTATAACACAGGATATGTGATACGGGGCCAGAGACATGGAGTAGTGGAGGGAGCACTAGACCGGAGTTCAAATCTAGTCGCAGACCTTGGTCTGCCTCAGTTTTCTCAATTGTAAAAAGGAGATAATAGTAGCCCCCTACACCCCAGGGAGGGATCGAATGAGATAACATTTGTAAGGTATTATACAAGTATTAGCTACTATTATTACAAAGAGCAATCAAGACCACGGGATCAGAGACTTAGATGCCGCAAACCTTAAAGTGCTTTATAAATGTGAGCTATTACTACTTTGATAAAGAAACAGAAATGGGAGAAACACTTCCTGGAATATGGAGCTAACATAATCCCACCTCAAACAACCCTGTTCACTTCCAGATAGCTCAAGGAAAGTTTTTGTTTCATTTAAGGTCAACCCAAACAGTGATTGGCATCGAGAATTTCCTTTTGGCTTTTGATGAATCAATAGAGAAAAAGGAAATGATAACTATTAATTATAATAACATAGCTGCTAGCAACCAAATACTCCATTTCCAAGTAGCATGGAATAAAAAGCCTTCAACATAGAGAGTTTTGGTCAAAGGATTCAAAGCCATGAGGAGAGAAAAGGAGGCATATGGCATCTCCACCATTTTGTCTATGCTGGGATTGTATCAAGAATACTTTTATTTTTATTTTATTTATTTATAAATGTTCTACAATCACTTCCTTAAAATTAAGATTTTATCCCCCCAACACCTTCCCCCCCCTACTCCCCTCCCTCCCCATGACAGCATACAATTCTGTATAGGTTCAACATATACTTTCCTATTGAGCATATTTTCACTATAGTGATGCTATGTAGTCACACTGACATAAGTGGAAGAAATCATATAACAGCAAGCCTACTGAGGGTGAACTAATACTACCATGACAAACACTACAATTAACAATATTATTTTGTCCACTTGTGCAGCAATCCACCAAACATGATGAGTAGCAGCAGGATATCACGTGTCCCAGCACCATTTGTATCTGAATTCCATCGAACAAGACAAGAACAACCTTCTGAAAATGATCATAATGACAATGCTACGGTTTGTTAAATATTTCCCTGCCAAAAGGACGCTAAAGTATATAATTTCTATGCTCTCCATTTTACAGATGAGGAAACTGAGGCTTACTGAGACTGTTTGAATTGTCCAAATGGGGTCACAAAGAGCCAGGCATGACTAAACATCAACAACCAGGCTAATAAGGCAATGTCAAGCCCCAGATTTAGCTCTTCCAGTTCAGACAATCAAATCACACTCTCTAATTTTACCAAAACAGGCCTTAGAAATGAACAAAGCAATGAACAGAAATGCTTCTTTCAGTTCAGCCAGAAGAAATATTTTTTATTGGCCACCATTCATTCTGTATAATTGAGCCTGATGAGTAAAAGAATCCGATTTCTTCTAATGAATTGTGCTCGGTTGAGAATCATTGGCTATAATACAATGTGCTAGTAGAGAAATCCTTAAGAGAGGCAGCCCCAGTACCAGCCCCTTTGCGCACTAGTGTGACCACAGGATTCTTGTCAGACCATCAATCATAGCCTTTTATGGAATTTCTGCTGAGTTCCCAGAAATGCAGAGCTACCTGAATCTGTTACATCCCTGTGGTATCTACTGACATACTTCCCCAGTCCATGTTTCTGGGCACAGGCTCCCCTTGGCATCAGAATACCCCATACTGACACCAACTAATCAACCAACCAACAAGTATTCGTTAAAGGCCTATTATATGCCAGGTCCTGTGTTAAGTGCAAGGGATATAAGTGCTAAAAATGAAAGACCTCTTGGGGGGAAGGAGGGCTGCCAACTAAGATCACAGAAGCAGAGTTTTGCAGCTAAAAGATCATCAAAGGCACCTCCCTCATTTTTGATTTGAGGAAGCTGAGGCCCAGAGATGTAAGATGATTTACCTAAGGTCATGTAGGTAGGAAATGCCAGAAAAAGGATTTGAACTCAGGTCCTTTGATGCCAAATCCAACATTCTTGCCATTTCATACTGCTGCCCCAAATGTTATGTTTACTTGTCTCTGTGACCTTGGAAAAGTTGCTTAATCTCCCTGGGCCTCAGTTTCCTTATTTGTAATAAAACTGGAGAAGAAAATGACAAACCACTCTAGTATCTCTGCCAAGAAAACCCCAAATGGGGTCACAGACAGTCAGACACAACTCAAAACAACTGAATATCAATAACATTAGTACCGACCTCAAAGAGTTATTGCAAGAATCAAAGAGATAACAAACTTTTGCAAACTTTAACATGCCATGTAAATGCTACCATTGTGTTTATCCGAATTTTACAGACAAAGAAGTAGACTCTAAGGGACAAGGTGAGTGACCTCAGGTCAACCAACTAGTGAGTTTTAGAACCTAGAAGCCAGCCCAGACCTCTTAACTCCAAGGCTCATTAGCTCCATTGCTATTGAAAAGCAACTTAGAAATTTGTTTTAATGAAATCAGTCTTTGCTGGGCCAGGCCAAGAAATGTCATCTTCTTACTCCCTCCCACACACATACACACATACACACACACACACACACACACACACACACACACACACACACACTTGCATTCTGGGGGTCTTTCCCTTACAATACTCCGAGGTCTCCCTTATTAATAAGATCAAAATGGGAAATTGCAAACGATGGCTCCAGGATGCTGACTTTTAAATATGCTTTTCATCCAGTTTAATCATATGCAAAATTAAGCTCATAATCCAGATCTCACTATTCTATTCCAAACAAAGCCTCATTATTTGATAATGAAATACTCAGGTTCTCAAAGATATTTTTTCACTCTGAGTTCTTTTCCACAAGTACTTATGGACTGCTCCAACTTTTAACACATTTTATTTTTTTAACATTCTTTTTTTATTTTGGTTCCAAATTCTCTTCAGCCCCTCCCCTCCCCATTGAGAAGCCAAGCATTAGTATATCCATTATACATTTTAACGTGTTTTCTGCCTAAGATTCATATTTTATCTTCAGAGTTCTTCAGTTTGCAGCTTCCATACTCTAATAAAATGAAGACAATGAAATCCTTTTTTCTTTTCCCCAGAAAAGTAAGTATAGGCAGTAAAGGTTTATTAAGCACCTACTGTGTGCCAGGCACTGTGCTAATACTGGGGATACAAAAAAAGTCAAAAGACAGTCCCTGCCCATAAGGAAGTCACAATCTGGATTAGAAGTGAGGAGACCTTTCTAACAATACTTTGGGGAGTAGAAAGACGCACATACACTAGCTCTTCCCCCATAACCCATAAAAAACCTGTAAAGAAGGACTCTTAACAAATTCTAGAGCAACAGAGCAGTGGAGGAGATTTCCAGCCTCGGGTGACCTGAAAAAACAATGAGAAAGGTCTGTCACACTGGACACGGAGCAGAGCCCAGCCTAGCCTTGGCCTCATGGCACTGGGAGGAGCAGGACCAAGCAGGCTTCAGAGACAGAATCTCCAGCCACAGCACAGATCCCTCAATCCACAGGTGCTAAAAGTCAGTGAGAGGGTCTTTTCAGCTGGCAGCAGCAGAGGTAGCAGTAGACAGGGGCTCCCAAAGCAAGCAGCAGCCCACATCCATACTTGAAGGTCTCATCGTAAAGCCCTGAGGGAATTGTGCCCTGTGTGACACCCCTGCCCCCATCTGAACAGCTGATCTTAATCTTACACTGAATAGTGGCCCTGCCCCAGCCTGAAGCCCCTGAGGGTTTGGAGCAGCTGAAGCTCAGCCTCCAGTGCTGGCTTGGCAGCACTGGAGGTGAGCTGGTTGTGGAGAGGAAACTCAAAAGTCAAGTAACTGGCTGGGAAAATGCCCCAAAAAGGGAAAAAAATAAGACCATAGAAGGTTTCTTTCTTGGGGAACAGGTGCCTCCCCCCATCCTTTTGGATGAGGAAGAACAAGGCATACTGTCAGAGGAAGTCAAGGCCCTTGCCTCCAGAGCCTCCAAAGGGAACTTAAATTGGACTCAGGCAATAGAAAAGCTTGAAAAGTGAGTTAGCAGCTTGTTAAAGGAGAACCAAAAAAATGCTGAGGAAAATAATTCCTTTAAAAAGAGGCTAACTCAATTGGGGAAAGAGGTCCAAAAAGCCAATGAGGAAAAGGAGGCTTTAAAAAGCAGAATTAGCTGAATGGAGGAGAAGGTTCAAAAGTTCACTGAACAAAATAGTTCTCTGAAAGAGAAAACTGAGTTCAGGGAAATGAATGACCATGAGTTAAACCAAGCAGTTAAAAAAATAGTTTGAAAAAATAGAAGGTAATGTGAAACCTCTCATTGAAAAAACAACTGACCTGGAAAATAGATCCAGGAGAAACATTTAAAAATTATGGGACTACCTGAAAGCCATGATCAAAAAAATAGCCTAGACATTATCTTCCATGAAATTATCAAGGAAAACTGTCCTGATATTCTAGAACCAGAGTGTAAAATAAACAATGAAAGAATCCACAGATCACCTCCGGAAAGAGGCCAGGAAAGAGAAACTCCTAGGAATATCTTGGCCAAATTTCAGAATTCCCAGGTCAAGGAGAAAATATTGCAAGCAGCTAGAAAGAAACAATTCAAATATTGTGGAAATACAATCAGGATAACACAGGATCTGGCAGCTTCAACATTAAGGGATCACAGGGCTTGGAATGGGATTTTCCAGAAGTCAAAGGAACTGGGATTAAAACCAAGAATCACCTACCTAGAAAAATTGAGTATAATACTTCAAGGGAATAAATGGCCATTCAATGATATAGAGGACTGTGAAGCATTCATATTGATGACAAGACCAGAACTGCATAGAAAATTTGACTTTCAAACACAAGAATCAAGAGAAGCATGAAAAGGTAAATAGGAAAGAGAAATCATAAAAGACTTTCTAAAGTTGAACTGTTTACATTTCTACATGGAAAGAAAATATTTTTAACTCTTGAATCTTTTCTCAGTATTTGGGTAAGTGGAGGGATTGCACATACGCACACACACACATATAGACAGAGATTACAGGCTGTGTTGAATCAGAAGAGATGACATCCACACAAAAAATAAAAATTAAGGGGTAAGGGAGGAAAATACTGGGAGGAGAAAGGGAGAAATGGAATGGGGCAGACTGTAACTCATAAAAGAGATAAAGAAAAATCTTGTTCAATGGAGGATAAAAGGGAGAAGGGGAGAGAGGAAAAGTGAAGATACTCTCTCCACATATGGCTAAGGATGAAATATCATGCTCACTAAATTTGGTATGAAAATCTATATTACACTACAGGAAAGTAGGGGAGGAGGCAACAAGTGGGGTGAGGGGAATGACAGAATGGAGGGCAAATGGGAGAAGGGAGTAACTAGAAATAAACACCTGGGAAGGTACAAGGTCAAACGAGGGAATAAAAAAATAAGCAGGGATAGAGTAGACTAGAGGGCAATATAGTTAGTATTCTACAACATGATTATTATAGAAGTCTTTTGCAAAACGACACATATTTAGTCTGTATTGAATTGCTTGCCTTTTCGGTGGGGATGGGTAGGGAGGGAGAAAAGTTGGAATTCAAAGTATTAGAAACAAATGTTGAGAATTTTTATCATATAACCAGGAAATAAGAAATACAGGGAATGGGGTATAGAAATTTATCATGCCCTACAAGAAAAGAGAGAAGATGGGCATAAGGGAAGGGTGGGATGTGATAGAAGGGAGGGTACATTGAGGGAAGGGGTAATCAGAATGCAAGGTACTAGGAATCAAGGGGAGGGGAGAGATGGGGAGAAAAATTGGACATGTTACAAAGTGATATAAAAGCAATTGGTATTAAAACAATTGACTGAATTAATTACTGAGAATAAATCAAAGACATATTTAGTTTGGGGAAAAGAATTTTAATCTAAATTTCCTAGAGGCAGGTAACCTTGGGTAAAATTTGGAATTGATGGAAAAGTTAAGGTTTTAATGGTAAATTTGATTTTATGATTGCTATTTAATCAGGAACTAGAACATGTATAGAAAGGCATATACCCACTTAAGACTTGCCTCAAAAGATGTTCCTTAGCTATAGTGAAATTATAGTCATATTTGAAGCCTGGTTATTGCTACTTGCTATTTTAAGATGCTATGGGACTATTAAGTGACTGTTCTTCTGAGTCTAACTCCAAGATAGCAAGAAAGGCATTCTGAGCCTCCAATCCATGATGCCAGTAAGCCTGTGAGATGCTGGTATGAACTGAAAAAGGTGATCTCATGAAAAGGATGGGAGAGTGGCTGTTCAGCCTGGGCTGAGGTAGGATTCTCCTGACTCAATTTCCCCACTGATAACTGGAAGCCTTTAAGCCTGACTAAATGCAAGTTGACAATCTGCTCTGACCTGGAACTGACATGAAGTTGGGGAGATATTGGTTCCCTGAAATGTCTCTACTCTTAGTGGCAATTTCCTATAGTCAAAAGGTTTGTAAGTTTAATATCAGATCTATTAAATTATAGATTGTTGGTAGGGGAACATCTGAGGTTAAGTCTAAAATTAAGCTATTAAGCTTAGGACTTTACACCAACAACAATAAGTTAGAGTCCTTTAATTCTTAGTAATGCTGTGAAGACAATTAGGTCAAGGGCTTGTGAAGTTAGCATGCATAAATATTATTTGTGTCTCACTTGATTAATGTTAAAAAAAAATTCTTTTGTGGTCTATATTGTAAATGCTTTAAAAAGAAGTGTCATCTGACCAAAAGTTGGAATTGTTTTATGTGATATGATCTGTGTTAAAAATGAAAAACAAAATAAAATGAAAAGAAGTGAGGAGATCAAGGTTTAAATCCCAACTCGGCTCATTAGTAGCCACATGACCATGGGCCAGTCACTCTATTGCCCTCCCTTCTCTCATTGCCTCTTCACTCTTCCTTTTCTTTTCGATTGCAAAATGTATTTTAAAAAAAAATCTTTTGTTCATGATAAGAAAAACTGCTCTCCAAAGAGAGAACTGATGAATTTTGAGTGCAGATTGAGGCAGATTGTTTTTTTTTTCACTTTCATCTTTTTTCTTGACTTTTTAATTTTTTTTATTTTTTGGCAACATGGCTAATATGGAAATATGTTTTGTACGACTTCACATGTATAATGGATATCATATCGTTTGCCTTCTCAGTGGTGGGGGAGGAGCTGGAAGGAAGAAGGGAGAGGACTTGGAACTCAAAATTTTTAAATGAATATTGAAACATTCCCCCCAATTAATATTCCCTTCTTCCCCTAGACCATTTTTCCTGATCTCTACTTTGACCAGTCAGTAATATACCTGGTGGTATACTTCTCTCTATACACACAGGTCACCATACCCGGGAAGGTTAAGTTCCCTGAGTACAGAACAGTTTCATTTGGGGCAGTACTTGACCCATAATAGGTATCTAAAAAAATGTTGAATAAAATTGAATTTAGAAAACTGAGCTCTCATAAGGCCTAAGCATCTTTCTCACATGGCAGCCATAGTCTATCTCCTGATAATCATTTAATATCATTTTTGAACTCTCAATAAGGGCCAGAGCCTGAACTAATCAACCAGAAGGAAAGCCTGGACCTAACAGCTTCCTTGTTACTTTGACGTAAACTCAGAGAATACCTCTTCCTTTGTCAACAAGGCCAGATGGGGTTGACTTAAGAGCTTTTTTCTTTTTATGGCCATTAAGGATGAGACCCTTAACCCAAGA
This sequence comes from Potorous gilbertii, assembly GCA_028658325.1. NCBI lineage: Eukaryota > Metazoa > Chordata > Mammalia > Diprotodontia > Potoroidae > Potorous > Potorous gilbertii. Next base: position 253,745,115 of record CM053772.1, on the reverse strand, counting down.
CATTATCTTGAATAATAGGACTTTTTCTTATCTTAATTTTTTTGGACATACACTATATTATGGCATGTTAATGGTAAAGAAGAGAAATATCCTGGATTGTAATTTCAATTGACACTGTCAGATCTCTTATCTTATCATATTTGCCACCTATTCAATTAAGAAAATTCCTTTCTGCCGAGTCAAGATGGCAAAGTAACTGCACAGACTTTCTAGAGTGCTCCCACCAAGTCCAACCAAATACCTGTAAAAAAATAACTCTAAACAAATTCTGGAGCTGCAGAACCCACAGAATGATGGTGTGAAGCAAATCTCCAGCCCAAGACAGCCTAGAAGGTGGCTGGGAAGTATCTATTGCACTACACTGGGAGTAGAGTGCAGTCCAGTGTGGGTCATGCCAGCACAGATGGGCCATGAGCAGGCCTTGAGGAGACTGAATCTCTCATACCTGTGGTAGTTTCCAGACTTCATGACCCCAAAATACTGATGTTAAATTGGAAGATCAGTGGGAAAAGCCTGTGAGACCAGTGCAGGAGGGTGGAGTCAGGGCAGCAGAATGGGGAGTGGAGGAACCCTTGGCAGCCACAGCAGCAGAAGGGGCAGAGACACAGACTGTTTCTGGAACTCTAGGCCCACAGATTGTGGGGGAATTGAGTGGCTAGCAGTATACCCCTCACCCCCACTGAAAGCAGAGAACTGTCTTGCAAAGAGTTCAAAAGTCAAGTAAATGGCTGGGGAAATGAGCAAAAACTGAAAAAAGAATCAGAATATAGAATCTTACTTTGGTGCCAAGGAAGACCAAAGCATGCAAACAGAAGAATATAAAGTGAAAGCTCCTCCATCCAAAGCCTTCAAGAAAAATATGAATTGGTCTCAGGTCATGGGAGAGCTCTAAATGGTTTTTGAAAATCAAGGAAGACAAGTAGAACAAAAATTTGGAAGAGAAATGAGAATGATGCAAGAAAATCATGAAAAACAAGTCCACTGCTTGCTAAAGGGGATCCAAAAAAAATAACACTTTAAAAAATAGACTAACCCAATTTGCAAAAGAGATTCAAAAAGTCAATGAGAAGTATGCCCTAAAAAGCAAAATTGGCCAGATGGAAAAGGAGATCCAAAAGTTCACTGAAGAAAATAATTCCTTAAAGATTAGAATGGAGTAGGTGGAAACTAATGATTTTATGAAAAATCAAGAAATTATAAAACAAAACTAAAGGAATGAAAAAATAGTAGGCAATGTGAAATATCTCATTGGAAAAACAAGTGACCTGGGAAAAAAAGCCTAGACATCATCTTTCATGAAATTATCAAGGAAAACTGCCCTGATATTCTAGAACGAGAGGGTGAAATAAATATTGAAAGAATTCTCCAAACACCTCCTGAAAGAGATCTGAAAAGAGAAACTCCTAGGAATATTGTAGCTAAATTCCAGAGTTCCCAGGTCAAGGAAAAATTATTTCAAGCAGCCAAAAAGAAACAATTCAAGTACTGTAGAAATACAATCAGAATAACACAAGATCTAGCAGCTTCTACATTAAGGGACTGAAGGGCTTGGAATATGATATTCCAGAAGTCAAAGGAACTAGAACTAAAACCAAGAATCACCTACCTAGAAAAACTGAGTATAATTCTTCAGGGGAAATAACGGTCATTCAATGAAATAAGAGGACTTTCAAGCATTCTTAATGAAAAGACCAGAGCTGAACAAAAAATGTGACTTTCAAACACAAGAATCAAAAAAAACATGAAAAGGTAAACAGGAAATAGAAATCATAAGGGACTTACTAAAGTTGAACTGTCTACCTTCCTACATGGAAAGATAATATTTGTTACTCTTCAGACTTTTCTCAGTATTTGGGTAGTTAGAGGGATTATATACATATACACAGAGGGTACAATGTGAGTTGAATAAGAAAGAATGATATCTAAAAAATAAAATTAAGGGGTAAGAGAGGAATATATTGGGAGGAGAATGGAAGAAATAGAATGGAGTAAATTATCTCTCATAAAAGAGGAAAGAAAAAGTTTTTCAATGGAAGGGAAAAGGGGAGGTAAGAGTGAAAAAGTGAAGCTTACTCTCATCACATTTGGCTTAAGGAGGGAATAACATGCTCAATTTGGTATGAAAATGCGTGTTACACTACAGGAAAGTAGGAGAGAAGGGGATAAATGGAGCAGATGATAGAAGGGAGGGTAAATGGCAAGAGGGGATAATTAGAAGTAAACACTTTTGGGGAGGGACAAGTCAAAAGAGGGAATAGAATAAATGGACAGGATAGGGAAACATAGTCTTTCACAACATGACTTTTATGGAAGTCTTTTGTATAACTACACATATATAGCTTATATTGAATTGCTTGCCTTCTCAGTGGGAATAGGGGGGGAGGGAAGAAGGGAGAGAAGTTGGAACTCAAAGTTTTCAAAATGAATGTTAAAAATTGTTTTTACATCCAACTGAGAAGTAAGAAATACAGGTAATGGGGTATAGAAATCTATCTTGCCCTATTAAAAAAAATAAAGGAAGTAGGGATAATGGAAGGGAGGGGTGTGAAAGAAAGAAGGGAAGATTGGGGGAAGGGGTAATCAGAATGCACGGTGTCTTGGGATTGAGAGAGGGAAGAGATGGGGAGGAAATTTGGAACTCAAAATCTTGTGGAAATGAATGTTGAAAATTAAAAATAAATTTAGAAAAACAGTTTTTTAAAAAAAGAAAATTTCTCACAATATGATTAAGCGTATATGGAGATCATAAATTTGAGTGACACAGACATGCTGAGATGAAATTTCTCTAAAACATATTTAAGCCTGGTCATTCTCTTATCAGGCAGTCAGAACTTACATTTTGGCTCCTTATATATATAAGTTCACTAGCTTTACTTAGCTTTAAAGGAATAAGCAATATGAATTTATGTATCACCTAGTCTGTTTGCCTCCTTTAATTAAATTTTCAGGTCAACACTCCAGAGTAGAATTCAATATTTTGCAGCCAGATAAAACTTGCCAGTCTCCACAACAATGGTGTAGCCTTCATTCCAGAACAGGGCTACTTTCCTCCATCCCAAAATGAAGCACTCCAGGAGGACTTTCCAATAATAGCAAATGAATTCTTAATTTTTAAAAATTCCTGGGGGCGGAGCCAAGATGGCAGAGTAGAAAGACTCACATATGCTAGCTCCAAACCCATAGCCCATAATTATCTATAAAAAGAACTCCCAACAAATTCTGGAACAGTGGAGCCACGCAGCAACGGGGTGAAGGAGATTTCTGTTCCAGAGAACCCTGAAAAACTGATCCCAAAGGTCCGTCGCTCACCAGATGGGAGCAGAGCCCAGCCCTGCCCTGGCCGCGTGGCACTGAGAGGAGCAGGCAGATCCGAGCAGGCTTCAGGGACGGAATCTCCAGAGGCCGCGAAGGTCCCTTCACCTACAGACGCACAGGTCAGTGAGAGAGATGTCTGGATGGGCTGAGAGGGGAGCGGAGTGTCTCCATGACTCAGGCCCCCTCGGGAGGCTGTGGCAGAGGCAGCGGGCAGCCAGAGGCTCC
>CM053772.1:253704957-253741075 GCA_028658325.1 Potorous gilbertii | reverse complement strand
AAACTGAAAACAAATTAATAATAAAATATTTTTAAAAAGCATACATTCAGTAAATATTGGTATTTTGACCCATTAAATTTCTGATGGAGTTTAAAATATTGTATAGATTGATCTAAACTTGAATTGAAGAGAAAGTCATAGCCTTTCCAGTAATTTTTGACCTGTTTTTAATCTTTTTAAAGAAAAAAGTTCGTATTTTTTCATTACCAGGTAATAATGTTGAAGATAATATATATTATTTTCGGATATTCAACTCAATAAACATATATTAAATGTGTGCTACTTTCTTTCTAAGCCCAAAGGCGCAAAAGAAAACAGTCTTTGCCTTCAAGGCACTTATATTTCACTAAGTGAACACAAGTCATGTCAATAGATGAGGGAAGAAGGAGAGGTAGTAATAGTGACTCAAGGGTTTGGGAAAGACTTTGTTTTGTCATGAAGGATATTGATCAAAGCGACTGCAGTGACAGGACATAGTTTAGCATCCGGTCTAACGTTATTAGGTTTTAGTGCATCTTTAGTCATTATTATATAGCACATACTTATATGTTATACAGCGTATATTATATATAGCCATTATATAGCTTATATAATATATTAATATGTAATGCGTTGTTAATATATGACATATATACAATATATAATTATATATTATACATAATATATTAAATATTAAATAGCATATGTTATATATAGCTTTATTATATAGCATATATAATATATTAATATATAATGCATAGTAATATATGGCATCTATACAATATATAATTATATATTATACACAATATATTAAATATTATATATAGTTTTATTATATAGCAAAGAAGTTTTTAGCTGTTTAGTATTTTAAGAGGGTAAATATAATTCTGGTAAAGATCATTTCACAGAATTTGCGTGATAGAAAAGAAATAAATGAAAAACACTGCGATGTCTTAGCCAGTCTATTAGTGTTGATGTATGACCACAGTGAATTCTCTTCGAGAGTTGTGTGCACAACAGATGTCTTTGTGTTCTGTTCTTCTGGTAGAGAATTTCTGGAGGATGTGACCTAAGAGGGCTCTTCCAAATTGTTCAGCTCAATCTTCTCATTTTATAGATAAGGAAACTGGAGCCGAGTAGACGAGTAGGTTTGGCCATAGTCCCACAGCAGGTTAGCGGCACAGTGAAGGCTAGTTTCACCTCTGGTTCTCATGATCTTTAATCTATTGCCTTTCTCTTGACCAGTATTTATTCAACCCCTCCTTCATTGAAGGCAGGCGGGGGAGTTGATACATAGTACCCTCAGTTTGCCTGATGTTTAGTTAAAGAGAGAAGTTACAGCTGAACTGAATTTCATATGTTTAGTTTTTGGCCTATTTAAATAGTAATAATTTTTCAAATCTGAGGAATATTTAATTTCTACATTTTCCTCTTTGTGTTGAGTATGCCATCTTTGTAGTCGCTGAGGTTTTGCAGGTCATCTTTAGCTTTTCTTCCCTAACTATTCTCCCTCCAATCTTAATCCATTCACTTGCCAAGTCTTACCCAATCTACTTCCACGAATTTTTACTTCCAGTTGTCTTCTCAGTATTTTCTTCTACAGTAGTTTCTTAATAGATCAGTTTTAAATGGATATTTTTATATACTACAGAGTATTTCCTGTATTTTTAAAGGTTATGCTAGTGGAATGTTCGCTCTGAAACCAAGCTGGAAAGGCTTCAGATGTCAGCCCTGTAACTTTGGCTAGTTTTGTTGTTTGAGCACCATCCTAGGGTAACCTCAAAGAGACTCACTGCCAAGTTGGAGGAGAGTGATGACTGGCCACAGTGGCTCTTGAACATTTGCTAAGTTGTACAGACATCATGATTTGTTGGTAGAAGGGAATACCCACACTAATGAGATCACAAACCTTGATGCAAGATTCAAAGTTGAACCTTGATTAAGAAATTTTTTGTTTTTCAGATTCGTTACATTTCACAGACTCAAGGTTTACCAGGAGAACACTTGTTAAATGTGGGGACAAAATCTACAAGATTCTTTTGTAGAGAAACAGATATTTCACATTCTGGTTGGAGATTAAAGGTAATGAATAAAAGTCTTAAGAAAATTCTTTGCTTAAACTACTCTTTGCTCCTCCTGTACTTTTTTCCCCCTACTGTATCTATTCCAATTTAAGAAACCTTCCCAGTTTAACTCAGCCTATTCTCTCTCCCTCTTCCTTTCCTTTCCTTTCTCCTTATTCTTTCCTTTTTTTCTAATTTAAGTCTTCCTTTATTTCTGTAAAGGGTGTTTTATAGTTGTAGTCAAATTTGTCCAGACTGTGCCTTGGTAAAATGACTCTCAAGTATTTTATACCATTTTGTAGTTGATTTAAATGGAATTTTTTCTCTCCTGCTTGTTTTTTAAAATTTCTGTTTTCTTTTCAGTTCTGAATTGTCTCCCTCCCCTCTCCCTTTTCTTTATCCACTAAGAATCAGCCCTTTCTCTAACCTAATAACAGAGTCACTGGTCTTTTCCCCCTTGGTGCACATTTATAATTTTGTATTTGTAATTTTTTTGATTATATGCTTTTCTTATAAAAATTTTTAATGATTGAGAGTGGAGGACAAAGATTGGAGCTGCTCTGTGTGTGTGTGTGTCTCTATGTGTGTGTGTGTGTATACACCCATACATATACATGTATATAAAAAACTCAAACTCATGTAACTTACCTTGTTCTTGTGCAGTCTGTTGGTGTTTTGTAAGGAATCATTGACTTAACAATTGCACATTGTTCATCTTTGTGTTTATGTAATTCTGTAGCATTTTTCCCCATTCATTCTACTTTTAATCTCAGTAGTATATATCATTGCTAATTACTATATGCTATTTTGAATTTCCATTGCCTTAATATACTTAAAGTATTTTAATGTTTATGCTTTAAGAAAATGAAATAAAACTTATTTTTATTTATTGAATAAGACTCTTGAAGAGCATGAGGCAGAGACAGGAATGAAGTCTAAAGAAGCCAGAAAGTATATTTTCAACAGTTTGGATGACATAGTGCATGTGAGTACAATAATCTTTGTCAGCCTTATGTACTTAAAATGATGGTCTTTAAATGCCCAGTATGGCAAAATACATTCATCATTCTTTTGGTTTAAATTTGAAGTCCTTGGTAGCTTTGAATAAATTTGTCTACCCTAACCAATCAAAATCTAATTGGTTTTGGTTGCTTTAAAAAATGAAGTTGCAACTTTGCTTGTCAAACTTAGAAGTTAGTACTCTGTTTTTCAGTTAAAGTTACTTGCTGTCATGCTACTTAGATTGCCATTTCAAAAAGAAAATATTAATTTAGGGCTTCATTTTTTGTTACATGCTCTTCTGGGTCTGACTCAGGCCAGTAGTTTAGGTTCCATGTTGAAACAAAATGACATTCATTCAAGAGTTAACAAAGTGAGATTTACTTACTCAAAGCAGGACAAGGATGTTCAACAAGGAGAGTTATTGAGAACTCCTTGAGTTGATTCAGCTGAACAAAGTTCCTGTCGCAATCCACCAGTCAGGCATCTGAGAACCCCTCCAGTTCCCTTCCTGCTTTGTATTCAGGAAGTGAGGATATGATCATAAAGGAACCACCTTGAGTCCTTGGTCCCTGGAACTAGCCAACTCTTGAGAAAGATCGCAATACCTTTTAAGGAGAAACTAGCCTGACCTGCTTGGGGGTGTGTGGGATGTGAGTTAGGAGTGTGGGGAATATAGAGAGTAGGACATTGCTCTCTGAAGCACCTATCATGAATCCTTTGTGGCGCTGGAATAGACTTTATGCCCCTTAATTTGAAGGTGTCATTATGCCTTGTGTTCTCTGCCATTTTTAAACCTTCACAATATACTTTATTCAGTTTCATATTCTAGTGTAAATATATTTTCCCTTCTCTGTTTTTTTATTTGAAATTCTGGTTTTTCAGGTGAACACAGTGATGGATTTAGAAGGAATTGATCTTTTGGCAGAGAAAGCTGATAGAAGAGAATTTGTTAGTCTGTTGAAGAAAATGTTGCTGATTGATGCTGATTTGAGAATCACTCCAGTTGAAACATTAAACCATGCTTTTGTTAACATGAAACATCTTCTAGATTTCCCTCATAGCAACCAGTATGTTCTATACAAATATATTTTTGATATATTTCTGGGGAAAATATGACATTTTTCTAGAAAATTATAGTAGTCATCTATTCCAAACTCCACATTTGTTGAATAACCCTCTCTGAAGCTTAATTTCTTTAAGTACCTTCATAAGTGTTGTGGATAGAGCTCTGAGTTTTGTGATTTAAAAAAATCTGGTGTCTGATTCTGGCTCTTGCTACTAATTTAGTTGTGTAATATTTGTTCTATTATCTCATGTTCCTCATTTATGAATTGAAGGGATAGAACTAGGTTAGAGATCAGTAATTTTGTATTTAAAAATGTAAAACTATTTATTCTTTGTTCTCAGGCCATACAAAATAGGTGGTGAGCTAGATTTGGTCCTCAGGCCATCATTTGCCAACCTTAGGATTAGATGATGTCCAGGGATCCTCCTAGCTCTATGATTCTGTCATTTGCTAAGATCATACAAGTAATTAGACCCAAAATTACACACATATGTATACACACATGTATGCATATATATACACACGTTTTCATATACGTGTGTGTTTACATTTTTGTTATATAACAACAATGGAAGAATGACAGTTGTTTGATGAGGGATGTTGGTTGATGATTTTAACTATGGACTTTTCTGGGTGCCAGTGACACCAGTTAGTGTCAAGTCCTCCTGGTCGCTTTCCTTTTCTTCCATCTTGGCCCTCTCTAATGAGGGAGCTGGAAGTATGGGAAGGTGTGAAGATGCACAGAATGGGACCCTATGGAATAACTTAAATGACCTTAACACTCATCTGCTTGGGTGCGGGGAATGGGCTGAAGACAGGCAGCCCAGATGAAAAACTCCATAAAATATCAGTCTTATGCATTTTAGAACTTGGGGCTGACTGGGGGTGGGTGGGTGGGGGGAGAAGGTTCATTTTAGGATTTCATTGTTGCAATCTCCTTATAAGGAAAGGCCCTCTCTGGAAATGAACATCTTCGACTTAGTTTTGCTTGAGACATTGAGAGATTGACTTACCCTGGATTGTACATACCCATGTTTCAGAAATGAGTCTAAGGCCTTACTCTATCCTTTCTTTATTGAGAACTCTTAAAAATAGTAAGATACCCACATACACCAGACAGTTGTTTCAGACAGATATCTAGAAATTCAGGAACAATTCTTTTTCTAGGGAAACAATATTGGATGCAAAATAGTTATTACTACTATTTTACTGTGTTTGAAAAGATTACAGTAATAAAATTGCTTTTATTGACTTTGAAAATCTTCTATTGTATTTTCTAATGAATGTTTTTTGTTTTTGTTTTGGAAACTAACAATATCCCTTGTACATTCTTACTCGGTCTCTCTTTGCATGTGAGCTTTCTATTTTTTTCTTATTCTTTTGAGAGCTCATTATGTATTATTGTATGTTTATTTTTAAATACTATGCATTCAATGGTACTTATAGTTACTTTTCTATTTTGCAGTGTAAAATCTTGTTTTCATATTATGGATGTTTGCAAATCTCACTCAAACTCATATGACACAAATAATCGCAATAAAACTTCACTTATGAGACCAGTTGCCTCAGGCAGTGCTGCTAATCTGACTGCAAATTTCACCAAAATAGGCACATTAAGAAGTCAGGTAAGAATAAATATTTAAGAATTTGTATTTATATACCCTTTTTAAGTTATTCAAATTTAGATTTAGGAATATATAGAAATTTCATGCCCTTATTTTCTTAAAGTACTTTCCTATGCTTCTCCCAATGATTTTCTAGTTTATGTAAACTCTAACCTTCTGATTTTGGGTTTTATCAGCCTCTATTATTCTAACTACTGGGTACATTTTATCACTCCATAGGAATTGCACTCTTGGGAAATAGTGTGATTTTTAAAAATATTGTATGTATATGACTATGGAAACATTGATTTGAACAAAGCCATTTCACTCTGATTATTTCAGGCATTAACCACATCTGCTCATTCAGTTATGCACCATGGAGTGCCTGTGCAGACTGGGACCACCCAGCAGACATTGATTATCTGCCCACCAGCAATTCAAGGTATTGTTCTCTTAAATTATGTTTCTGGTTTTGGCTTATGGCTATATTCCATAATTTCTAGGTGTAGATGTCCTTGAATTTTGTTTTCTGTTTTTTATAGCTTCTGGGTTTTAGCATTGAGTTATCTGACCCTGAAACTACATTTATAGTCACCATTAACCGAAAACGCCACATCTTCAGTATACTTTGGAGAATCTGTTGCCACAAGTAGTGTCCTTATATAGAAACTAGTGGTCAGGAAGAGCTTGCATGTAGTTTGGCAGAGTTGTGTGTGTTCGTCCCTCATTGCCGAAGACCATGCCATCAGAGAAATAATGACATGACTTGCACTTGACTTTGTTTTGAGTGAGGGAGGCCTGTGCAGGTCACCAGCCTCACTTCTCCTCCAGAGCCATTTGATTCCAGTGACCAGATATTCATCAGGATGCCTGGAGATGATACAGGATAAGGCAGTTAGGGTTAAGTGACTTGCCCAAGGTCACACAACTAGTGAGTGTCAAGTGTTTGAGGTGAGATTTGAACTCAGGTCCTCCTGACTGCTGCACTGGTGCTCTATCCACTGTGCCATCTGGCTGCCCCCTACTTTGGCAGAGTTATGTGCTACTTGAAAGTCATGTGTGTTCTGAGAATCATTGCTTTAGGTTTTCAAATTTGTATATGGTATCAATCATTGGTACTGTCCAGCAGAATCCTACCTTTTGCGTACCTTCTTGTTGTGTGGGGATTCTTGAAGGCCCAACAGTCAACTCTGTTTTTGTTTTCCAAGAACTTACCCTAGCTAATTTTGCAGAGGATTATTTCCAGATTGGTAGCAAGATTATCAGTTTTCAGCCAGAGCAATTCTAGAAGACCACTTATTAATTTTTAGGGAGCCGTAAATTTTGCATTAAGTACCCATACTTATAAAATAGATCTTCAATATTTTGATGGATGATCTATGCTTTAGAATTTTAGTCAGAAAGAGATTTGTCCATATAGTTTCTTAGTAACAGAAAAAAATTATTTGACAAGTTTTTTTTAAATGGAATAATTTTTTTCACAGCCCTTCATTTATATTTACAATTCATTTATATTTACAATCTAGTTGATTGGCTTTTTATATTTAAAGGCAAAGAAGAGATAATTTTAATTGGAGATTATTTCTCTGATTGGTACCACTTTTGTACTGTTTCTTACCTTATTTAAACAATGTGCAATGAATTGTATTATTTGGACTGCAAGCATTTCAGGATGTGAATTGGTTTGTCTGAAGCTCAGAACTTGCTAAGCTACTTCGCTTTAATTGACTTTACTCACAAAACAGTTCTGAATTACTTGGTTTTATCCTAGTACTTGAGAAATGTGTAAGATGGGTAAATTTAGAGACATCTATACTCTAGATGTTCATATGAACTGTTTGTGCCTAACTTGTGGTAGAGACTCTGAGCTCATATTGGTCTGATCAGCCACAGTTGAACACATTGTACTTTCACCCTCATATAATGATGTCATTGATCCTTTTAGAGAATAAGGGACAACCAACCAATTCTAGTTGCATAATCAAGTAAGTTTCCATGGTTTTTCACTGTTTTAACTATAATAAATAAAGGTGTATTAAAGGCAGTCTTCCACTAGTAAAATTACAGCACTTCTTTGTTCAGGTTAGACATGATTATATTTCAATGTAACTCTGAGAAGAAGTATGCTAAGTTTTTATGTGCTGCACTGCAGTTTATAAAATGTTAAATTATGATGCCACCCTAAGTTATGAAATATCTGCCTAAAATCCAACGTAAAATATTTTTTAATTTTGTAATTGTTAGTAAGCATGATTATGCACTCTTAAATTTGTCACAGATGGCAAAAAGAGCATTTATGGCAATGCGTGGTTTGAGATATAATCTTAAATATGATTTTTCTTCATCATTTTTAGTTGAACATAAGAACTGACCTATACTTTCTCACAACTTCAAGCAGTTAAGCTTATTGGATGCCTGGGTAAATGCTGATTTTATAAAGAAAAACTTAAGTATGCATCATTAATTAAATCTGGGAGTTTTGAATCTACCTTTTAAGGTATTACTCTGAACAGATAAAGTTGAGCTTCCAGGAGAAACCTGACAGATAGTTTCATGCTTTCAACATAAATTTTTATCTTGAAGTTTAGAATTTTTAAGTTTGACTATTTATGTGTTATTAGAGCTAAAGCTATGTAGTGTGGTACAACATTTTTGGTTCCAGAGGTTTGGGAGCCTTGAAATATGTTAGAAGTGCTGTTAGGAGCCCGTAACTCACTGGCACAAGATTTACTTCTCTGTTTGATGTCACTCTTTTGGTTTAGACTGTTTCTTAGAGTTAACATTGTGTCTTTGAGTCTCCTGGAGGTATAGTGGATTTCTGAGTAGGTTTCAAACCGTCTCTCAACCCCCAAGCCTGTGGATCTCTTTAAATTGTTTAGTGGTGGCAGCAGAAAACTTGAAGACTATATGAAGAGTGGGACCTAGAATGAGTCTCTACTATTCACAAGTCCTCCCTTTTTGGTAGTATCCTTTCAGACTATTTTGTTATATTTTAAAGTAATATGGAAGCAGTGTGCTATAGAGAAAAGAGCATTGAACCAAGATTCAGGAGGCCTGGGTTTTTGGTCTTGGTTTTGCTCCAAAAGAATGCTTCTCTAAAATTAGCAAGTTGGACTGACTGGATAATCCTTAAGATCCCTAGGTACATGATTCTAGGGAAAGGCATAAAGATGGGAACTTTGATTCTATTTATATGGGGAGTGGAATTCCAGGTAAGGGAACTTCCAGGCTGGCCTCTCATCTGCACCTTGTAGGCTAGAGAGTTAAATAGCTCACTGAGAAGTCAAGTGACTTATTTGGGGTCAATCATATAGGCAGTAGGCATCTGAAATGGTACTTCAAGCTGGATCTTCTTGGCTCTGAGTTCAGCTTGCTATCCTATGGGTCCTGTTGCCTCTTGACTGTGAAACACTTGTAAAAAATCCAGCTTAAAACATCTCTGAATGGTGTGGTCCTTAGCATATACAATTGTTTTCTTGAACTATCATCAAAAGTCACGAATGTCACTGCTTGTGTGGAAAAACGTTTTCCATTTTTAATTATTTTCACTCAAGAAATGGGTTAGTTTTTTTGTAGTAAAGGTGTTTATTATGATACTACAGTATCTCTGCCCTTGGTTCTAATATTTTCATAATTAAGTTATTAATAAAAACCAGAGCAAAAATTTTGTTTGCGTCTTACCCCCTAGAAACTTGAGAAGTTTAGAGACTATATCAATACTATCTTATCCTAACTCCAGAGGTTTATGTATAATACAGATTTTTTTTTAAGTGTTTGGCAAATACTGTTTAGCTTTTAAGATGGTTTGTAAGTGATAAAATGTAGGTCACAGAGGACAGAGAAAGGGCAGGGATTATACCTGATATTAATCAGACTGTTCATAGGTTGAATGGTGCTCAGCAACTCTTGATAGAATGGATGACAAAAGTGAAATCTCTGGGTTTACTTTAAAGGACCAGGTTGTAGGGGGAGAAGGCTTGTAAGGACATCTGGACTAATATGTTCTTTCCCACCAAGGAGAAATGAAGACTTCTGAACCCAACGGGATTTTAGGGATAGTTAATAATAGCCAGCATTATCTGATTATCTAGAACTTCATAATATATGTAAAGTTTTGCTAACTTTAAAGTGCTATATAAATGTTAAATGTGGTTATCATTAGACAGAAATGATTTTCCCCTTTTGGGGTAAGTATTGTAAACATTTGAGGTTGACCACTGAAGAAAACAGGAGTAGTTAGGTCACAGTTACACTCCCTCAGCAAACATTTATTCAGTGCTTACTAGCTGCCAAGCCTGGTGCTAAGAGCTGAGATTACAGAGAGGTCAAAAAAAAAAGTCCCTGCCCTCACTAGAAATGTACACACTAATTGGAGGAAGCAAAATGTAAATAATTTGGTTACGCACACAAATATATACAGCATGGTTGGAAGGTTATTCTGAATTTGTCCTTTGGGCAATTTTCTGAACTTTCCATTCCCCTTGAACTTGAGTTATTCTTTTACTTCATAGTATGGTCAAGGCAATTCTGTTCAGCAAGTATTTAACAAATGCCTACTATGTGCCAAGCACTCAAAGACAAAAAGCCCCTGCCATCAAAGACCTGCTGTTTTACCAGGAAGAAGCAGCAGGTGCTCACACACTAAGTAGCAGTGAGCAGAATCAGGAAAGACCTTTCTGAGGTAGGGGCCCCCGAAATTAGCTCTCAAGGGATTCAGGGATTCCAAGTGGGAAGGGGTGGTAGATGTGGGAGGGTGAGGGATCCAGGTGAACAGTCTGTTTGAGGCCACTGAAGGAGGAGACAGTGTCATGTTCAGAAAGCAGTAAGAAGGCCACTTTAACTCCAGAGAAGAGGGAGTAAGGGGAGAGAATAGTCTGCAAAGACAGGTGGGAGCTAGCTTCTAATAGAGGTTCCCAGAGTGGGTGATGCCACCAGGTGGGGGATGCTGGAGTGATTCAGGGGGGCAGTAGTGCAACTTGGGGAAGTTCGGTAAAAATAAGGCGACAATGGAAGCATATGGAAAGAAGAGAAGGAAAATTTGAAAAGTTGTACATTTCATCTGTTGTGTAACAGAGGTAATAGTCATAGTGATTACATTATTTTCCAAATAAACACACACAATGAAAGTTATAATCCATCAGTGGTCAGCAGGTCTTAACAAGTAGATGTTGGCAGGTGAGCATGTGTCGCACCTTGTTGGGACGTCCAGCATGAATCAACAGGAAGGAATATGTGCATGTAATGACTTGTTTACAGTATGATACTATACAATTACATGATGCAGTATTGCATCATCAAAATTTCATACAGGAAAACCTCCACAAATTTACAATAAACTATTAAATTTAAAATGCATCATTTAAAAAAAATTACATATATTACATATATATATTTTTTAAAGTGACACAAATTTTTTAAAAAGCTGTTAAAAGGTTAAAGAAAGTAGATTTCAAGGGGGGTACTGAGTAATTTTTTTTAAAGGGGGTGGTAGGCCAAATAAGTTTTGGAATATCTTAATGGGTTTTAAATGAGAAGCAGAAGACTGTGTATAGAGGCCATAGGGAATCCCAAGCAGAGGTGACAAGGTCCGACGTAGGCTTTCAGAATACCAGATTAGCTGCTAGAATAGAGTCTGGAGTGGAGAAGGCTGGGGACAGCATGGAGCTAATGAGGTCGAATGGAAAGAGCACTGACTCTGGGGTCAGAAGACCTGAGTTCAGCCAGTACCTCTGACAATACCTGGGAGACCCTGGGCAGGACATGGGACCACTCCCTTTGAATTTTCTTATGTATAAAAGAAGAGGGTTGGATCTGGTGGTTTCTGAGATTGCTTCCGGTTCCATAGGGTCCTGTGACCTCAGGCAGCTCACTTAACCTGCCTGGGCCTCATTTGTGTCATCTTGAAGCTGTCAGTAGCTATGGGAAAAGAACTTCTAAATCACTAGGAATTAGATCAATTCAAATTAAAACGATTATGATGTTCTACCTCACACCCATCAGATGGGCAGAGTTGACAAAAATGGAGAATGACTGCTGGACTGGGGCAGCTGGGAAACAGGCGTATTGGTGCACCGTTGGTAGATGTGTGGATTGGTCCAGCTGTCCTGGAAGGCAATGTGGAGTCATGCTCAGAGTTACTCAAGTGTGCATACCCCCTGATACAGCGATGAAAAGCAAAATACAGCAAAATACACCAAAGAGGTTAAAGAAAGAGGAAAAGGAGTCAATGTACAAAAATACATATAGCCTTTGTTTTTGTAGTAGCAGAGAACTGGAAACCAAATTAGGGAGGAGGCTGCCCATCGATTTGAGAAATGGCTTGAACAAATCATTGTGTATGAGTGGTGTGGAAAGAAATGGTAAAAGAAACTTGAGAAGACTTGTGTCAATTAATACATAGTAAAATGAGCAAAACCAGGAAAAGTTTTTACAGTGACAACAAGGACATCATAAAGACAACTTGGAAAGACTTGAGAACCCTTATCAATGCATTGACCAATCCTGACCCTAGAGGACCCATCATGAAACATTCTAGTTACCTTTTAATATAGAGCTTAAGGTCTCTCAAAGCAGAATGAGATTGACATTTTTTGTACATGAGCAATGTGGGAATTTGGTTTGATCAGCTCTGCGTATGTGTTACAAAGGCTTTTTTCTTCAAGCGGGTGGGTTGGAAAGGAGGAAAACAAATGTTAAATGAAAAAAATAAAAGTTAAGGAACTAACATGACCATTTTGGACTAGAAAGCTTCTGAGTTTCTTTCTTGATCAAGATCTATGAGTAGACCTTGGCAGCAGGTTCCGTTCCTAGTCTAGCAGTACCATACACTAGAGATGATGGGCCTCAAATGGGAAGGGGAAGAAGGTGGCTCTGGAGAGAGAGAAAGAGACACTTGCAAGAGATATTATAGAAGTAGGATTGAGAAGATTTGGCAACTAACAATACATGGGGCAAATGGAAAGTCAGGGATAACTCCAAGGTTAAGAATTTAAATAACTAGAAGATTAAGAGTCCCTCAACAGAAATAGGGAAGTGTGGAAGTTGGGTAGGTTTTGATGAACGGATAATGAGATCTTTAGTTAATGACATTGTTGATTCTTCAGTATTGAATATTAAGTTAGATACGAAGAGAGGGTTCTTGGAAGATGGTGGAGTAGGTCAGAAAATTCCAAGCTCAAGATTTTCCCCCACAAAAGAGATGAAATAGTGCCCCAGGGTGAATATTGAGCTGATAAAAAATAAATAAGAGTAGGGCCAGAACAGGGCCTCTCCTGGAACAGTAAGAGAAGACGTGAAGAAAAATCCCAGGATGAGCTTTAGTCCCTGTGAAGCGTAAACACCTCCAGGCTAGGTCCTAGGTCCACTTAAACAATAAGCAGAAAGCCCTGGGATTAGCTGGGTTAGGAAGCTGCTTCAGGCCACAGTAACTGGACAGTGAAGGATATTGGACATCTGAGCTGAGGAAGATGAAGGGAACTTACACTGACAAGGAACCCCAAACTCAACTATGCTGCAGAGACACAGCAGGGATGAGATGGAACCAGCACATGCCTGGTAAGTGCAGAAGCAGTGGGGTGGGGAGATGCCACTGGCTGTGGGCACTTACAGGAGGCTGGAGAGCTTGATTCCAGTTCCAGGCCAGAGGCGAGAAGGGAAGGAGGATCTGATACCAGAAGCGCTATTCACCATGCCACAGGACTAGAGGTGATTATAAAAACTAAGCTACTACAAATAAAAAAATGCACAGGCAAAGGAGAAAGAATCCAATTATAGAGAGTTACTATGGGAATAGAGAACACCAGGGTTCATCTTCAGAGGATACTGAATTTAAGAAACCTTCTTTTACCCTAAAGACTAACATCAAATGGTCCCCTGCTCAAAAAGAATTCATGGAGGAACTAAAAAAAAAACTTTAAAAGTCAAATGATAGAGGTTGAGGAAAAACTAAAGGAAAAAAATAAGAACAACCCAAGAAAAGCAAAAAGATTATGAAAAGAAAGTCATCCAATTAAAAAAAGAGATCCAGAATCTTAAAGAAGAAAAAAACTCCTTGAAAATCAGAATTGGGCAAAGGGGAAGCCAGCCAAGTTATAGGAGATGAATAAATAAAAAAGCAAAATATAAAGAATGAAAAAATAGAAGAAAATGTGAAACATCCCAAAAGAAAAACTGATATGGAGAAGAGATCAAGAAGAGAAAACATGAAAATAGACTACCTGAAAGCTTATGACCAAAAATAGAATCTTAATGCAGTAATATAAGAAATGATTAAATTGTCCTGAAGCTTTTACAAGAGGGGAAAGTAAAAATAGAGAAAATCCTCTGGGCACCATCTGAAAGAGATCCTGGGAGGAAAATCCATAGGAATATTATAGTCATATTTTGAAATCTGCTGCTTAAGGATAAAATGTTATGAGCAATAAGAAAAAAATCATTCAAATATGGTGGTGGCACAATTAGAATCACATTAAGAACATAGCAGTGGTGACACTAAAAGATCGCAGGTCATGGAACACCATAGCAAAGAGCAAAAGAACTGAGGTTCTGTCCAAAGATACCATAGCCAGCAAAACTCAGCATAATCCTAAATGAAAAAAGTGGACATATAATAAACTATCAGACTTTCAGGACTTTATTTAAAAAACACACACACACAACCTGAACTTAATTGAAGCTACATCATACAAGAGCCAAGAGAAATATAAGGTACATTCAAAGAGCAATTACAAAGGACTCAACAAGGACAGACTGTTTTAACTTTTATGTACGTAAAATGTAAAATGCATGTCTAAGGTTGTTATTAGTAACTGGGTATGTTGTATGAAAGATTGGGGTAGATCTGAACATGATATGACACTAAAAAGTAAAACTATTTAGGAACACCTGAAATGAGTAATTATTTTATACAAATGAGATGTGAAAGGAGGAACCGACACAGAGGAATTCCAGCTGTTAGTTCTGGAACCCTTCTTTCATCAGGAATGGGTTCAAGAGGAAACAATACATATATTTCTAGAAGAGTATAAAAGTCTTCTAAATCATGAAAGGAGTAAAACACTAAGGGGATAGGGAGGAGGGAGAGAATAAGGGATGGATCTTTAGAGGTGAAAGTGAGGGAATAGGCTAATGCGGGGGAGACAGAAGGGTTTTTAGATTTTTGGGAATGGGAAGATAAGGGAGGGATCCTTGGAAGAAGGAGGTAGGTTAAATGAAGGGCAAGGTAGTGGGTAGAATTAAAGTAGAGGAGTTAGGAGGGATAGGAAATGAGATAAACACAAATAAAAACAAAGATAAGTAGAATTTGTTAGGGAAGCTATATGTCTATATATATGCACACATATGTATGTGTATGTGTGTGTATATATATATGTATGTATGTATCTATATTTATAAATATATCTGAGCTTAATCATAGCCTTCTGGGTAGGGGAGGAAGGGGGAGAAAAGAACAAGGTAAAAAGTACATAGCAGAGAACAAAAGAAAACTAACAAGGAAGCAAAGAAAAGACGGACAGTTCTCAACACAACATGTAGTATTTATTATATAGACTTTCTTGAAATGAAAATTTATTGCTTTATATTTTGAATCCTCTCATGTTCTGCTATACACAAATTGCTTTTTTCTTTTCTTATTTTGTGTTTGTTTCAATATTAAAGTTATGTGTTTCTTTTTTCTTTTCTTATTGTGTATTTAAGTTAAAGTAATAAAAAAGCAAAAAAGTACTAAGATATAAGATTGAAGAATATGTTATTACTTAGTTTCAGCATCTTTCTCAACAGTTTATCTGAATTTAGGGCATGTTCCTTGTACAATTGTTTGCAGTTGTTTAGGAAAAGTAACATTATAAATCACTACTTGTGAGATATTTAAATGCATTACAGCAAAGTTCTCTTCTTTTACCATAGCACTGATTATACTTTCTAAGTACTTATTAAAGTGAGCATAATTAACCAGCAGTAAGGATTTTAGCTAACCTAATAGATTTGTAGTAAATTGAAATCTTGCTCATTGCTAGAAAGTCAAACTTCATAGTGGCCTTGACAGAAGAACTCTCTTGTGGGTAATAAACTTTGGAATTTAGGGTTTGGTGATTTTGTATGGTGGGTTTGAGAATAACTGGCTCTGCCCTGTTACTCTTATCAAAGTCAATTCTGCTTTTTTCTCTGAAGAGATTATTCATTGCTGCAATGTACCTACAGTGCCTGGGTGTGCTTATATTCCCTTTCTTGGAGAATTTGCTGATCAAGACATGCTTTTTGGAAGCGGTAAGAAGATCAGTACAAATCTATAGATTTTTCTTGAAATAATTCACACCTACTTATGAGATACTTACAGAATCCTTAGTAGTTCTACAGAGGCAAAATATTCTCAGACCATAGTACATAGGACTGTGTGAAGAGAATACACAAGGGAATATGGTGTTAATGTGCTCCATGGGATCACTGTTTGTGATTTCTCTGTGCAATCAAATTTTCAAGATTACACTTTAACAGAAAAGGAAAACACATTTTGGCTGTTGAGACTGTCCAGAAAAATCACATGATAAGTTGCTTCCAGGGATTGGTTGTTTTTGAAATGTGCTTATTAGTCCGTATGGAAAGTAACTTACGTGATGAACTGGAGGTCTAGAGAAGTGTTTCTTCTAGTTTATTATCTTGTGCAGTCTTAGAAAATGTAACTGAAGGTCTCTTATAGCTGTGAATTGAAGATCATTTACTTATTTGTCACATAAAATTGTTTTGATGCTTAATATTTACAAAATGATTTGCTGTGTTTAAGACATTAACAATAGTGTTTTGTGGATTAGCTTTAGTGACCTTACTTGTATCTTTAATTCTGTATCTTTAATATCATGCATGCCTCTATTCGCATTGTTTCTTAAGAGAAAATCCCTTTTCATTACTGTCTGTTATGTAATTGGTTGGTGTTTTACATACTTTTTGTTTTAAACTAGCTTAACTTTGTACACTAGATTAGAGAAGAGGTGACACTTTTATCAATGGCCTCTCGATGTTTCTTCTTTCCTTAGGATTAGGGCATATTGGCTATAATCCCAATTTTATGTGAGAAACGGTAGAAAAAGTCATTTCTTGTTTCCCACCATTTTTCAAATGTTTTAAAGGGAAATTTTGTTAGAGATTTTTTCAGGAGGAAGAAGGAAGCACACAATCAGACAGGATCCTTTGAGTATTCTGGTATAACACATATATCCCACATTTTCCCAAATGCTTTCCTGTTTATATTATATTAAATTAAAAAACAAACACATAGGAGTGCTGTATGACATTACCAAGAAGATCCTGATGTCACAATTTTAATGGTAAAATTGTAAGAAAATGCAACTAAATAATATCTATTTTTGAAAGAATAGTGTGGTGTTTGGGTCATTGAGGTAGTTAGAAAAATCTTCCATTCACATGGTAGCCAGAAGAATGTGGAAAGTAAAACTACATTGTAATGCTTCGGTATTTTAATAAGCGCATGGTCTTAATGGTGTGGGTACTCCCTTTGCTAGTGGAGACCATAGCCGTTATTGTCATCCTGTTTGATTCTTATCTGCATTTTATGCACTTGAACCAGAGATCTACTCAGTGTGCCAGGATCCTTCTTAAGGCTCCTAAAAAAAAAGCAACAATCTTAATAACGAACTTTTCATGGAAATGATAAAACTTTTGAGGGCTGAAAATGAAATTCTTTTTTTGCAGTATAGATTTTTAACAATAGAGATAAATCAGTTTGAAAAATAAATTGGTAATCAAGTGCTTGAATAAGTGGACACCTCTTTTCTAACAAATTGCATTTGTCAATGGTATGAAAAGCTTGTGTGCAGACAACTTACCATGGTGGTTATTAATCCCATCCAATTGAATTTAGTTGGCATATTTAAAAATGTTTTCATTTTTCTTCATTGTAGTTGTTATGAGCATAAGTTCTTATGAAGATTTTCTCTTTTTTAGGTATTCCTACAAACCCTACTAAAACTGGCAGTTATTCATTAAGGGTAGATAATGCAGTTCCACTAGTAACTCAGGCCCCGGCCATTCAGCCATTACAGATCCGGCCAGGTGTTCTTTCTCAGGTTGGTCAGTTTAGCATTTTAAACTTATTTTCTTTCCTTTTCTTATGAATCGCCATCTACTAGACTAGCCCTATGATCATGAAAACTTGTGGAAATTAGTGTTTATGGTGATTGAATACTTCTGTAAAATGATTGGATTTTGACATTTGTTGGTTACTAGTTTTTTCTTAAGATTTTAAGTTTGTATAAAGGGTTACTCACTGCTTCATGAATGGTTATTTATTCAGCAGACTTGGTCTAATCGAACTCAGCAGATCCTAGTACCCCCTTGGCAGCAAGTGGCACCTGTCGGCCCTTCTACCGTAACGTTGACTTCTGAGACTGTGGCAGGTCCACAAAGGCTTGGAGACTGGGGGTAAGTTAAAAATGAGAGATTTTTGCTAAACTTTCAAAGTTGATTTTCCTTCAGAAATTCTTTAATATTTCTAAACTTTCTCCCCAGGAAAATGATTTCACACAGCAATCACTATAATTCAGTGATCCCTCAACCTCTTTTAGCCAATCAGATAACTCTTTCGGCCCCTCAGCCAATCAGTGTGGGCATCGCACATGTTGTTTGGCCTCAGCCGGCTTCCACAAAGAAAAATAAACTCTGTCAGAACAGGTTGGTATTTAGTATTGTTGAGTAGGTGGCTTTATCATTTGGGGGATCTGTTTGGCATGGGCACAAAAGTACCACTTATGTTGTTATTAGAAATAATCTCGTTTGTTTAAAAACAAACACTAAGTCAGCTCCCTTTTTAATTTCTCAGAGGTATTTTGGTAAAACTAATGGAATGGGAGCCAGGAAGAGAGGAAATAAATGCTTTCACTTGGTAAGATTGCTTTTATTGCACTTTTGATCTATTATTTGCTTTTACATTAGTAACTTAGAGCATTAAAATATATCTACAAAAATGACCTTTTGACATGGGCATGAATGTATTTTACCATGTTATTGGTAATTACATTAACTATGTTTTATTAATTATGATTGTTTTATATTTGTGTAAAGACGGGCTCTGTATGTGAATGTACATCACATGCATGGTTCTTTATTTTGTTTATTGAGACATCTTAAAAATGTCCATTAAATGAGTCTGTAGACATGAAGAATGATTAATTTTCTTTGCAGGAGCAATTCTTTGCAGAACACCAATATCCCCAGTTCGGCGTTTACTTCTCCAAAGATAATAAATATGGAAGCAGTTGAGCGAGTTAGTTGCACAGAAACACAGGACAATCATAACTCAGAAGAAGACAGAAATGGTTGCAAAGCGTCCCTAAGAGAGGACCCTGATTCATCGACTTCGGACAAGCAGCGGGAGGCTATCCTCATTACAGACACGCCGAGTCCTGTAGTGAGCGTGATCACTATTAGCAGTGATACAGATGAGGAAGATGCAGCACAAAGTCATTCGGTTAGAAAGTAAGTGTCCTAATATGAGTATGGTTACTGTTGTTCTTCAGGGTGTTCCTTAGAGAGAATGGTGGGGGAAGGGTGGTCCTTTTGTTTCAGTGATATTCCTTGTCTGTTAGGATCTTTGGGGTAGATACAGAAAAACCGGTACTTAAGGGACTCTGACTCTGCTCATCTTCCCCTAAATTCAGATTTCATTATTTTAGAACTAATGAAAAAGTTAACTGTAGAGTTAGCCTGTTCCCTTAAACTTCCTTTGATGAAGGTCCGGACCTGTGATTTTGTTGATGAAGGGAAATCCTAGTGAGAAACTGCTGTCAATGCCCATCAACAGCTTTGCTGCAGTTTACCCAACTAGGGAGTTTCCTGGGGCACACTGAGGATAAGTGACTTGCCCAGCGTCACACAGCCAGTATATATTACCAGCAGAATTTAAACTCTGGTTGTCATGACTCTGAGGTTAGTTTTTTGTCTTCCATGCCATAAATAATGTTAGAAATTCTTCATATGAAAGGACTAGGTCCTCAAAAAGGCAGTAGAAAGCATTTAATAGGATCATTGCCACAGTTTCTAGGTCCTTCAGAGATCACTTACCTTCCTTGGGTGGCTGCCTATATTTCCAAATGTGTAATGGGAATAAAGAGTCTTTACTTTCAACCTCTTTGACCTATGTTCTCTCCTCTGTTTCAGCTGTAAAGGTAGTTTAGATTGTGAAGCTTGTCAGAGCACTTTGAATATTGGTCGCATGTGTTCGTTAAGCAGCCCTGATAGCACCTTAAGCACCAGTTCCTCTGACCAGTCCAGCCCATCTCCTGGCAAGAGATTGAACAGGTAAAGGAAACTCAGCAGTAGACCTGCACCTAGGTCATACCCCTTCAGAATAAATTGTAGTAAAAATCTTGAGACTTGGGAAGTGCAAGGGATGCTGGGTCTGTGAATGAGCCCTCCTGGTAAACCACAGATGGGAAAGAATTTTGCAGCAAGCTGGCTTTCTGTTACTGTACTGACAACTTCTCTCAAATAAACTGGATTAGATAGTGCTTTCTTTGTAGGGTAAAGATATTAATTGCTCTGTTACCTCTTGGGAGAGGCTTTGAATTGCTTTATTTCTTAACAGTGGTGATTGATTGGCATTGCTCTGTGAATATTCTTTTGCTCAGGTCTCTTGAATGTGGAGGCATATTTTTAATGCTTCATTCAACAAATACTGCATACTCTGGATAGTATCAGTGAGCCTCCCCTAACCAGCACAACTCGCTAACTCTGAAAACTGCTCAGAAACTTAAGTAAAATAAATTGACCAACTCAAAACAACGAGTTTTTAAGTGGCAGCTGAGATTTAAATTCAAATTTCAACCTTATTTTTATGCATTTGTCTGTTTTTTTCTCACTACCCCATTAGTAGATTTATTTATTAAGTGCATCCTACTCTATTTACAAGGCACTGTTAGTTGTTGTAACAGTTACAAAGATGTATAAAGGGTTCCTCACTTTAAATTGGATTGTATCTATATAGGGACACAAGGAGTGTACATATAAAATTATGTGTACTACCCTATATGAGATACTGCAGTAATTGGTAATGTAATGATGTAATATATTAATTGGTATGTAGGTATGTACACTTATACACTAAGTACTTAAGGAATTCAGAGGAGAAGAAAGCATCCTGGCCAGGTGAAATAGTATCTATGGATGTGATTATTTGGGTTACAGCTCATTCAAAAAAAAATCCATTCTAATTTTAACTCATCAGCGCTCTATCTTCTCATAATATTTATTGGTATCCCTGAAGATATAGCTCATATAGCCCATGAAACCTGGATATTGTGGAAGGGTAAAGAATTGAGGATGGTAATCTTTTTAAGGGAGGAAGAATGTGGAGAATTAGATGTTGATAAGGATCTACTATAAAAATAATGTAAAGAAATTGACTGCATGATAAGCAAAATCTATATCATATGCTGAATAACCTGTTTGGGATTCAGCATTCTTGTTGGTGCCTAGATTTCATATAGGCTACACTTGTTACTAATATTAGAGAAGGTATTTTCATAAAAATACCTTTTGTTTTAGTATTTCAGATGATGAACAGGAAAGTGGCTGTGATACTGTGGATGGTTCACCAACCTCCGACTCTTCAGGACATGCCAGTCCATTTGTAGATGACTCCTCTCCAATTACAGAGTCAGTAGCAGCTGCTGACACAGAAACCAAACCTGATATCTGTACTGTGGTGGTACCTCCGGTGAGACTAGAAAACAGACTTGATTCAGATGAGCATATGGCAAATACAGGTAAATTAGACTCTTCCCTCTCCCTGATCTTTTTCCTTGTTCTTTTTAAAAGGACTAAAAATTTTCTTTCTGAAACAAGTGCCTTGTTGCTGATATATGTTTCTTTCCATTAGTTTCCTATGCCATTGTAAGGTCTGGAAAATTATGCCTATAAAAGCCTTTTTCTTTCTTAATTTTAGGATTTTGTGTAACTGTGCAAATACCAAGAAATCTAAAAGCCATTCAGATTTTTCTTAGAGAATGAAATATACCGTCTGTAATATTTTCTTTATTGCCAGATTCCACATGTCAGCCATTAGGAAAAGGTCGATCTGCTCCTGGAAGATTAAACCAGCCTTCTACTATGAGTAACCGTCAGCAAAAGCTGACCACAGCATCCCAGCAGCAGCATTTGAATTTCGGTCAGGTGTGTTTATTGGGTTTGTGATTCATTGACTACGTCTTATTTTGTAAACAGGCCCTAGAAACGTCTGATGCTTTGATAAGATTTTTTTTCCTCACCTTTTCCCTTATCTTAATTCAAGTATGATAGTCACAGTAGTTGGAAGATTAGATTAAGGACCTAGATTATGAATACTTCCATAAAAAGTTCTGTTCTTCAGATTGTCAGATTGTTTTACTCTCTTGTTTTTTGTTTTAAGCACTTTGGTCTCAGTATTCTGATTCACTTAGTATAGGTTGCATTGTTAGTAGTTACGTCATTTTTCTAGTGCTTAATTACTATGTTTAACTTATCCTAGTGTTTAAGCATTTTTAAAAAATAACAAAATTATGTATAAATCAGGACTTTTTTGTCTTTGTGGTTTGATGGAAGGACCACTGGGTTTGGAGTATGAGCTCCTAGGAAAGAGTTCCAGCTCTTCTTACTACCTGTGTGACTTTGATCATGCTTATTTGACAGTAATTACATCTACAGATATTAAGCACCAACTATGTGCCAGGAATTTTGCTGGGCAGTGGGGATTTAAGACAAAGAATGAAACAATCTCCACCGTCAGTGAGCTCTTAGGGAAGACAAGAAGTATACATAAGAACCACATTCCCACAGTCTAAGTGTAAAGTGAATAAATCCAAATATATACAAATTCGTTAAAGACAAGGTAGTGTGAGAGCGAGAAGACTAGCCGATGGGAGGCTCAGGAAAGGCTCGTGTGGAAGATGGTGCCTGAACTGTCAGGGAGGAAGAAAGTTGCTCTGTGAAGAGGAGGTAAGGAGGAGGGCCCTTCCAGGCATGCGGGAGTAGTCGGGCCAAAGTCTTTCAAGATGAGACCTGGGGTGAGAAAAAGATGATCACAGAATTAGGGGAAATAATATTTAGCAAGTTGGGAGAGGTTGGGTCCTTGTTGTGTAGGACTCTAAGTGCTAAAGAGAAGAATTTATTGTTTAGATGCATTAGGGAGCCATGGGCACTGGTGGAATAGGGAAATGATGACATGGTTGGATCTATGCTTAAGGAAAGTTACTTCAGTGACAGTGTGCAGGATAGCCTGGAGTGGGGAAAGACTTGAGGTAGGGATAGGGATGCCAATGAGGAGATGTGTTATAATTTAGGCAAGAAATAGTGACGGCCTAAAGTAAAGTGATATCTGTGTGAGGGAGGGCAAAGGAGTTGGATGTGAGAGATGCAACCAAGTGGATATACGGGATGAATGAGAATGAGGAGTCCAGGATAATCACCAACTTTTTGGATCTGAGGGTCTAGGACAGAAACTTAGGAAATACTTGTAGTTTTGGGTGATGAGCCAGCCAAGGTAGAGGAGTGGTATCAAGGCAGATAGGAGGGAAGCTGGGAGAGAAGAGTGTATCTAAAGACCCAGATGGGGAGTGCTTAGGAGGAAGCAGTGGGCTGCAGTTTCAAATGCAGCAAATACATTCAGAAGAACTAAGACTAAGAAAAGGTCAATCAGATCATTAGTCACTTTGGAGAGAATTGTTTTGGTTGAGTGATGAGATCAGAAGGCAGATTGCAAAGTTCTGGAGGAGTAAAGGGAAACAGAAGGAAATGGGGGCAGGAGTTTGGCCGAGAAAGGGAGGAGAGGTTCAGGGTGATGGCTTGAGGAGATGGGAGAATTAGATACACATTTTTGTGAATTGGGGAGGACTGAGCATGTCTGAAGGCAGCAAGATAGGACATAGTTGCTAGGAAGAGACTGAAAATTTGAGGGAATGGGCAGTGATTGAGAATGTGATCTTTTGGAGAAGATAGAAGGGGAGGAGAGACGTGTACAGATAAGAAGTTGGCCTTGGCAAGGAAAGGAACCATCTCTTTGTCACAGATTGGGGAAAAAGAGGAGAGAACTGGAGATGAGGAAAATGGGAAAGGAGTGAGTTCAAATTGAACGGTCTCGGTTTTTTTAGTAAGGTGTAAAGTGCAAGGCCGTCACCTGAGAGAGGTGAAGCCAGAGAGATTTCAGATAGCTTCTTTGGGAAGTAAAATAAGGAATCAGGAAGAAGAGGAGGAGCCTTGTTGTAGGAGGGGTTCAGCTGAGATTGGATAATGTGAGTTTGTAATCACCTAACCATTACAGTTATGAGACATGCAGGCCTCAAAGCCCTTCGTTTCTTCATTTTGATAATGAGTGAGAGTGAGATCATCTCCCAAGGTCCCCTACATCCCTGCTTAATCAGTGATTAACATATGGACCCTAAAATTCCCCTCTAACTCCTCATCAGAACACAGACTCTCCTACCAGGCTCTAAAGTATTCCTTGGTAGACCTGGTAATGGACAGTATGTCTTGCATCTAAGGACTTGCAAGCCTAATTAACTTCAGAGATAATTAGCTCACAGGATTAGCCACCCGGGAATGATTTTTTTTCTTTTGGCCCCTTCAGCTGACAAGTACTATCTTATTTAGGCAGAGAAGGATTGTGAACTATCCAGGCAGTACGTGTGTTACCCATCCATGAACTTATGTCTTAATTTTGCCACATTTCTACAATTAACTTTATTCTTATGTGTAATAATCAGTCATTTTTCTCCATGGACAGGTTCAGCACTTTGGATCTGGGCATCAGGAGTGGAATGGAAACTATGGACATCGGCGACAGCAAGCTTATGTCCCAGCCTCTGTCAGCAATCACCCCTTTGCCCTGTCACAGGGGAGCCCAAGCCATACGGTGGTGCGTGCTCCTCTGGCTGGGACTGCACCCCGCACAGGGCAGCCTGCTCTTCTTCCGTACCCACCGGCTGCACCCCTTGCTACTGCTGCACCAGTCACTCACCTTTTGGCCTCTCCGTGTACCTCAAGACCCATATTACAGCATCCAACCTACAGTATTTCTCATCCCAGTGGCATAGTTCACCAAGTCCCAGTGGGAATAAATCCCCGTCTGCTACCTTCCCCTACCATTCATCAGACTCCGTACAAACCAATCTTCCCACCACATTCTTACATTGCAGCATCGCCTACTTACACTGGATTTCCGTTGAGTCCAACAAAACTTAGCCAATATCCATATATGTGAGAACTCAAATACAGTATATTGAGGAAGTTCAGTGATGCAAATGTTGGATTAAAAACAAAAACATGGTATTTAATAAATATTAGCCATGGCACAAGAAAATTATTTTTTGAATCATGTAGACTTGGGTGCAATTTAAACAACTTTGAGCTTTAAAAAACTCACTTTTAATGTGTTTTGCACATTTGGTATAACTTGTCTTTGGTCATGTTCTCTTATATAGTTACTTAAACAGGTGACGTGGGAGCTGAAATCTGGTTTTGCTCCTGTTATTTTTTATAAAATTGCCTTCTACTTAGTGCAAGACACGTCTACGTTTGGGAAGCCATTCAGTGTACAGATTTGGAGCAACAGATGCACATGTGTCAGACGTACCATGTACAAGTAACCTGTTTGTGTCATTATCTGTGTCTTGTATTTAAATGTCGGGTCACTTATCTAGAAAGGCGAGCTCTTGTTCTCACATCTGCATGTGTCTGCATGGGCAGAATGTTGCCTAGACATTGTTCTTAAATGTTGTCCTAATAATCCAAGCTGCGTTGTAAACCGTTCCCACACATAGTGCCTTAAATATTGGAGGTTGTTAATGTTCCTACATATATAGAAATGTTGAGGACTGCAGCACTTAAAATTCAGATCTGCTGATTTGTTTTGATAGAGTGATGTTCACTTTTGGTTTTGTGTGGTATAGTTTTTGGTGGTGGGTGTTTTTTTTTCCTTATTAGCAGGGTAGGGTGTTTTGCTGTAGCCAAATTCTGCTGTCTGATTTTTTTTTTTTTAATGGTCTAGCTTCAAGAAAAGCAGTTAGTAATGCTTATGAGAAGTTGATTCAGTATCTTATGGGTAAGTGATAAGTAAACTCACAAATAGCATTTTATGCCGCTTAGTGGAATCATAGTCCAGTCTAAGGAGTGTGTTTTGGAAGGGTTCAGTCTAAATGGCTTTCCTAAAACATTTAGAGGTGCAGGAGGCATGACGTGGACTAGGTAAGGAAAGAAAGTACAAAATGCTTGTTGATTCATGATGTGGTTTCATCTTAGCTTGAGCAAACCATGCAGTATTTAATAAATAGTAGCAGAATATTGTTATTGAAGCTTGAAAAGATGTGAGTCCTTTGTGTGAAATCTTCATTTATGCATGTGAGAGCTTTTAACCATTTTATACAATGGTGTTTGTTTTCGCCTGTTGGTGGTGTGTGCTTATTTAATACATTCCGTCAGGGACAAGAAATTTTACGTGCTTTTTTTTCCCACAAAGTGTGTCTTGGGTTTCTTTCTCCTTGTGTGTGTGTGTGTGTGTGTGTGTGTGTGTGTGTGTGTGTGTATGTATGTATGTGTGTGTGTGTGGTTCTGTTTAAATGAAGTTGCTTTTGCAGCACCAAAGACTTAATCATCCATTTCCTATAAAAAGGTAGCTACTTTTTTGCATAGACCTCAAGTATATCATAGTTTAGAGATGGGATTTAGGGAAAGATATTAAAATGAGGCTGTGTTTTAGCTTATGGGCAAGTAATAAATCGTATCATTTATCTTGAATGTATCATAGATAAGCTGCTATATAATGATTGCCACTTCAGATAGCTGTGAAATTAGATGATTAACTAGTTCTTATTTAGCTTTCTAATTTCTGTATAAGTCTGATTGAATGAAATAGAAGTGGGGATTTTGGTTTATACTTTGCTTTCTTGTTTGGAGTGTCATTGTAACTACTGTATTGTAAATGATGGAAGATGATTGCCTATGTTATTTTGGGGTGTGTTACTTGCATCAGTATTTTATCAATTTTAACTTTTGAACTCATCGCTGCATATAAATGGGATATATCAATGTAACTTAATTATTTTTACGTTTTCATACTGGCATTGCGTAGACACTTGAGAAGCTGTATCTTGCAGGCTTGACTTAACTTTCTTTTTAAGAAACAAAATCTGGAATACAGTCTTTAGAGCATTTACTGGAATAAACAGTGCAAACAAAGCATTTGAGCTTAAAACTCCCCAAATGTTTTGAAATTAGAGCATTTCTTTAAATGAATGAGTTTCATTCCACTAGTACAGCTGTCTTACCGAATTGTCAGTAAGCTAATAAGGGATATATTTTTCTTTACTCCATTAACACAAGCAGTGTTTTATTTAATGACTTATCTAGGTGAAATAAATGTGCCTAAAATTGATTTTTAAACAAAAACAAACAACAGTATTAGATCACAAAATAATACCAGCAGTACATTTTTAGATACACTGAAAATGAAGGAGCTTAATTTTTCCCACAAGTTTCAGTGTTTTTAGTAATCAACTCTATGCATTTTATACAAAGATAATTGTATATAAAATACGCATCAAAAAATGAGTAGCCTGAGATGAATTTAAATATAATTTTCACAAGTAAACAAGCATAAATATATGGAGTCAAGAAAATATCTAAATGAACTTGTCATATGCCTTCACAGTCTTATTTTATTTATATCATGCAGCAAATTGTTTATTTCTGCCACTTGGTCCTGGGAATCAGATTTTCTCAATGCAGAATCCATTGCTGGCAATGGTTGTGTTGGGGACACCAACAGTAACAGTTTTCTTTTTGTTTGGGGCCATGCAACTTTCATTGCTCTAATGTATTTTATTTTCCTGTGTTTGAAGTTGTAAGGCTGTGATGATGTTACATTGACAAGTGAACTCAAAACCTTATTGTTGTCTTATCCTACAATAGCATTTGTTACAGATATCCCCCAGTTAAGTATGCTACTCTTTATGGATTGTAATCATGGAAATATTTTGCATTTTGAAGAAATGCAAATTTCTTTGGAAATTCTTTCATCTAAATTAAACAAATGGATTTTTAAAAAAACTTCTGGAAAAATATTACCCTTCTTTAAACCATTTATAAACATTTTCTTTGTTGGTTTTAATGCCTTTTTAAATAAAACACTGCATGACTACAGAGTTGCATATTTGCATACTATTTTTAATTTGCAAATTATTTTTATAAAAATGCCTGATCAATTTTTATCCTTCAGGGTGTTTAATCAGATATGCTACTGTATCAGCTAAATCTTTTGATTTTAATGTTTAAATTTCTACTGCTAATTTTAACTTGATTTTTGTTATGTAAAAGTTAAATCACACTGCAAGGTGCAGGAAGATAATGTTTGAATAAGCCCAATGATGTAGACTTGATTACTGAATTTTAACTGTTACCTATGTAACACTTTGTAGACTTGTGGCTCTCTCTCTCTCTCTCCCCCTCCTCCTCCTCCCCTTCCTATCTCTCTCTCCCTCTCGACTCTCCTTCCCACCCACACCCCCCTTCCTTTCTCTCTCTCATTGGTTGGTTGGGTTTGCTCTTATTTCTGTGCTACACTAGTTTGTCATGTAGCAGTTGCACTGTGCAATATTACAATAAGGACTGGGAAAAAATTTTTATGGCTGTAATGTGTCTTAGAGTTTGCGATAGTATTTCTCTCTAGTTCTCAGTGATTTCAATGTGACCAAGCCTTCTGTACTTTGTCACAAAAAGCGGGTTTTTCAAGTGACTATATTTTGGTGAGTGTCAAAAATGAGAATTTCTGGTGTATCACTGTCAAGACTCACTTTGAATTAAAACATCCATCGCAGCAAATACTTGGCTGATTTTTTTTTTCCGCTAACACAAGTAGTGCTTACGTACTTGAAATGAGGGATTATAAGGCAGTCACATATTTGTTTAGTGAAACAGTACCAATCTTACAGGGAGAGTCAGGATTGTATGGTTTGCTTGTTGCCAATACCACTGTGCCAAAAACTACTGTAGAACGGATAGCCCTTTGAGAGTGCCAGGAATAGTTCCTTTCATCCATTTTTTTTTTAATTCTTTTGGAATTGCAGAAGAAATCACTTGTCTGACCCATTTAATCAGTGAATAGTTTTCAACATACTGTAATGGAATTTTTAAAAAAAGATAATTAGAGATAAAATTATTAACCAAATATCTTGAAGTTACCCAATTTCTCGTAAAATAAAAGGGAAATTTGACTTGTAGGATGAAGCCGTAGCATTTGGAAGAATTGGAAGAATCCAAACTATTTTCAAATGTTATAGGAAGATAAAAAAAATTCTCTGTATCTTATGGTCCTTCTAAATGTGACTTCATTTTATTTTATTTTTTTAAAGAGAAGTTATTTGTTTGGTTTTTTTAGCCACTGCCCATAATTGGTAGCTGTCTTCATCATTATCTGTTACTCTATTTTGTTTCATTACAAATTTCAGTTTAAGAGTATTATACTAGCCATTTCAGAAGACTCATTCTGTGATCTTAAGTGGATTACTTAGGTTTTTATGTATTTTAAAATCAAAATGTATTTAAACAGTACATTTTAAGTGCATTTCTCTTGAAAGTAAAATAAAAAGTACACCGTACTCACCAGTAGTACCCAAAATGATTTTTAGAAAAAAAAAATAATATGAAGAGATACCATAGTTATCTGTTATATATAATCATTTATTAATTTCCATTTTTGAAGTGATTTTTCCAAAATAAATTTTCATAATTAAAATCCAAGTTCCTCAAATTGAATTCTCCCCACCCTCCCTCTTTTTTAAACAGGTTTCTCATAACACTGAAGTCCCTGTACACTGGTGACTGCCATTTCTGGCCCCAACTGTGCTGCTATCTACCTGTTTCTCTTTTGTCCCATGTATGGCTCACTTAAGATGTAGTTTTGCTTTTTTACCTATAAGACTATAATAATGAATTCGCTGCTTAGATGCAATTTTTATGATGATTGTGTAGTGGCTATTGCATCAACTTGTTTAGAGTTATATATTTTTAGCCATATTTTATTAACAGAAATATGTTTTCATGCTCTTTGAATTTTAATATTATGAAGGAGTACTTTAGATACCTCTTTTCATGTTATGCCTTTTAAGATCATCTATAACCCGAAAAACTCCTGTTTTTTTCAAAGAATTCAAACTTTTAAAAATGAGATAAGCCCCTTTTTCCTCTGCAAATTTTTTCGGATATCATGTTTTTGTAAAACTCTAAATTTCTGAATAATTTTCCCTTTCTCCTTCCCAGAAGGTTGTTCCTTGTAACAAAAAAAAAGAGAGAGAGAGAAAGAGAAAAGAAAACGGTCTAGTAAAAACCAGCTCATTAGCTGAGTCAGACAATGTGTAAAATATTCCATACCCAGAGTCTCTGATGTTTGCAAAGATGGGAAGGAAGTCCATTCCCTCAATTCTTCTTTAAGCTTTTTGGACATTATAATTTCACAACATTCCATTTTTTTAATTCAAAATTTCCTTCTGTATCATATATATATATATATGTATTGTTTTCTTGCTTCTACTTCTTGTGTTCTGTCAGTCAGACAATAAATATTTATTAAACACTTAGTCTGCCAGGCACCGTGCTGAGACTGTCTCAGCTCTGCAGGTTTTCCAGATAGCTTTGATTTTCCACATCCACTTGTTACGATTCTGCAAGATTCCATTACATTCATGTATCACTATTTAGGTATTCCCCAATCTGTGGTTGTCTACTTGGTGGTCAATTTTTTACTACCACAAAAAAATCCTGCTCTGAATATGTTGATGTATATGAGACTTTCCTGTCTATTTTTGATTGAGGTGTATACTCAGCAGTAGGGGGTCAGCTAGATGGTACAGTAGATAGAGTGCAACTCAGGAAGATTCATCTTCCTGAGTTCAAATCAGGCCTCAGATACTTACTAGCTGTAGGCCCTAAACAAGTCACTTATTCCTGTTTGCCTCAATTTCCTCATCTGGAAAATGAGTTGGAGAAGCAGCTGGCAAACCATTCCAGTATCTTTGCCTGAAACAACTCCAAATGGGGTCATAAAGAGTTGGACATGACTGAAACAACAACCACCACCTAGCAGCAGATACGGACATTGTAGTCATTTTTTTCCCCCTTTTTAGCCTAGTTTCACATTGATTTCCAGAATAGTTGGAATGATTTTCAGTTCATTGCAGTCACTTTTTTTCCTTCTTTTTAGCTTAGTTCTACCCTGATTTTCAGAATAGTTGGAATGATTCTCAGCTCTATCAACAGTGCATTAATGCTTACTCTTTTTCTATCCCTACTCCCCTCTCAAGCAGGACTATTTCTGTCTTTTCTCTTTGTCAGTTTGCTACATGTTAGGTGAAGCCTTAGAACTTTTTGATTTGCATCTTTCTCATTGGTGAATTGGTGAAGTCTTTCAGAATTACAGGCGTCATCTAAAGCAATCGAAACAGGACAGAGATCTCTACTCTTGTGTAACTAGCAAGCGTCCAATTACTGCTTCACGTTAGGAAGCTGTTCTAGGGTGTTTCGTAGACATCTCAAACTCAACATGTCCCAAAACAGACCCCAGCTTCTTATCCCCAAAACCCTTTGCACTATTGTAGAGGATACCACGAATATCTTAGTCACTCAGGCTTGCAAATTCTGTCATCCTCAGCTCTTCCACATCTCTGTTGGTTGCTATATCTTATTCATAGTGTTTCAGGAATAAATTCTCTCTACCCAGCCACAACCCAGATGTAGACTTCACTTTACATCTGGATTATTGCAAACTTTTTCCCTGTCTCAAGTGTCTCCTCATTGTCCAATAAACGTATTTGCACCAGGCATTGTTCTGTGTACTAGGGACACAAGAATAAGTCCCTGCCCTCAAGAAGCTCAACAACTAATAGAGGAGGAAGGAGAAAGATTTCTCCCCTGTGGGGGGTACACAGTGCAGAGGCATGATATTCTGTGGAATCCAAATGGAGTTCCTAATGGAAAAAGTTCTGAGACCTGTAGAGAAGAGGACTTTGGGAGGAAATTATTACCCTGCGCTCTGGTCATGGAGGAGAGGCCACTTGATGAATTGAGAAGGCTTAGAGTGTCTAACACTGAGTCAGTCAGCATGGGGATGAGATTTCAGGTGATCAACATTCCTAGAGGAGGCATGATGGATGCTCCTAGCAATGGAAACAGAAAATGGAGTTACCGCTCAACTGACAGTGATTTTTCTGTCACATTTTCCAGTCTACTTAAGTTTTACTCCAGTGGCTCCATATAATTTCCAGGAATAAATCTAATTTCCCTTACATTTAAAACACTTTACAACTTGTCCCCTGACTCTACCCCCACCTTTCCAGTATTTTTTAACTTTACTCCTAGGTATACATCTTACATTCCAGCCATACATGAGCCTTCTTGGTCACAAGCATTAACAAATATTTACTATGTGCCAGTCACTGGGGATACAAAAAGACATTATGTAGAAGGTCCATACAGAGTTGATGGCAGGTAATCTCGGAGGAAAGACTATCAATGGGAGATCAGGAAGGCCTCTTTCAAAAGACAGTTTTGGGGCTATTTCCTGAAGGAAACCAGGAGGCAGAGAAGAAGATAGTGTTCAGGATACCAGTGACAGCCAATAAAATGATGAGTCAGGAGATGGCGTGCTGTGTGCATCAACTTCCAGAGGACTTGTGTCACTAGGTTGCAGGAATACATGAGGGATAGTAAAGTGGAAGGTTAGTTGTGAAGAACTTCAAAGTTCAGCAGAAGATTTTATATTTGATCCTGGAGAGTCTCTGGAGTTTGTGGGGGTGGGGGGAGGAAGTATGCATTAGACATGATCAGACCTGGGCTTCAGGAAGATTGGCAGCTGAGGGGAGGATAAATTGGAGTGATGAGAAACTTAAGGTAGGAGGACCAACTGTCCGTTTCAGTAGTTCAGATGTGAGGTAATGAGGTCCCACAACGACATGATGTCTGCATGAATGGAGAGCAGGGGATGGATATAAGACCTGTTAGAAAGGTAGACACTTGGTAGTAAGACTTGCCAACAAGTTGGGGATGTGGGGTGAGTGAAACTCAGGAGGTAAGGATGACACTGAAGTTGGAAGCCGAGGTGACTGAG
The DNA here is from genome assembly GCA_028658325.1 of Potorous gilbertii. NCBI lineage: Eukaryota > Metazoa > Chordata > Mammalia > Diprotodontia > Potoroidae > Potorous > Potorous gilbertii. Next base: position 253,708,225 of record CM053772.1, on the reverse strand, counting down.
AGGATGCTGGTACCCTCAACGTAATAAGTTCAGAGGATGACAGATTTTAGAGGGAAAGATAAGTTCTGCTTTGAACCTTTGGCATTTGAGATGTCCAATGGGCAGTTGGAGATGTGAGATTGGAGCTCAGGAGAAGGGCAGCTAGTGGCACAGAGGAGAGAGTGCCAGTCCTGAAGTTAGAAAGACCCAAGTTTGGCCTGCTCTTCATATGCTGCTGACCTGAGAGAAGATCCACTCAGGGTCAAGGAGATGGCTCAAGTACCCATTGGTCTGGCAAGGGAACTTTAGATCCAGCCCAGATTAAGCAGCTCATTTGCAAGGGCCAAGAAGCCAAGGAATTTGCCTACTGTCTATAGTAACTTCCCAGTGTGGGCAGCTCTCCCACACTTTTTTCAGGATGCAACATAGAAAATGCGTCCTACCCAGTAGGCACTGGTGCAGAACACACTGCCATTCACAAGGCCATCTGGGAAGGACACAAACAGTTCCAGGCCATTGCTATTACCAGTAATTTGAAGGATGACTTTATTGCACTATGTGGAGCCTGCAGACAAGTGACGAGAGAGTTTGGAAAACACTGCTATGTTTACATGACACAAGCAGATGGTACATAGGATGTCAAGATGATCCATGGACTGCTTCCTGGATCGTGTGGACGAGATGACCTAAAGAAGAACTAGTGACCCCTAATGATGGAATTATCCAACTAAGGGTCTTTTCAACCACGTGGGAAAAGATTCTCAGTAATGTTGTCCAGTAGCATCATCCCCAGAGCTATACTGATATGAAACAACCTTGGTGCTGAGTAGGTCCTAAGCACTGACTGCTCCTGCATCTCCTGCTCAGTTTAGGGATCTCTTTGCCATTTATGTTTGAAGTGCCTTGAACATACTATGTGGTGTTAGCAGAAGAAACACCAACCTGGGAGTCAAGAGACCTGTGTTGTATTTCCAGCTCTGCCTCTAACTTCCTATGTGGCCTTACAGTAGTCATTTAGCCTCTCCAGGCCTCAGTTTCCTTTTCTTTCTGTTTAGAATGTTGGCCCAAATCAGGAATTCTTAATCTTGTTTATGTGCTGGACTCCTTGGGCAGTCTGATGAAACATATGGACCCTTTCTCAAAGGAATGTTTGTAAATGCACAAAATAAAATACATAGGATTACAAAGGAAACCAATTGTACTAAAATACTAATAGCAAAATATTTTTAAAAAAACAAGTTCACAGAGTCCAGGTTAAGAATCTTTGCCCTAGGTAGTCTTCAAGGTTCTTTTCAACTCAAATATTTTGTACGTTAAGGTCCATCCTGTGTGTTATAGCTCAACTCTAACATTCTGTGTTCTCAGACCCTTCCTAGAAACTAGCCTTCATTAAAACAAGATGCCAATCAGGAATCCTGCTTACAGCCAAGATCCTTCTCCCTGCTTCTACTTTCTATTGTGGATGAGGTCATGAAGTAATGTAAAAGAATTTTCCAGTTATTATATTAATTCTGCTTAACTGGGTCCAAAATAATCACGCTTTGGTGGCCATCCTCTTCTGATGACTTTAGTTGGAGCTATAGGGGCCAAAGTCACTATATTCATGGCTTGAGTGCAGTTTCCTCTATGGATGCTGTACCTTATAATAGACGAGCACCATCTCACTCACCTCAAAGCCAAAACCAGAAGGTGTGGCTCCTCCCCAATTGTCACTCAACCCATAATGTCATATAACCACCAAGAAAGGACATACAACTCTGATGCTTAAGTGATAAATATCAGAACTCTATGTCCTTTCTGAGTTGTCATATATCATAATTTGCATTGTCTTGCACTGGTCCCATCCAAGCCCAGACTTGGGAAGAAGATGGTTCTCCATGGGCCTAGTAAGTGCTACTTTGTTGATCTATCTGCCTCACCTTACCTTTGATCAAGATCAAGACCTTTGATCCGGGCATCCCTCAAAGTGTTCTGCTTCTATGTTGAGGAATTCGGAAATGTCTTTATTTGATCGCAATCTTTAAAAAATTTTCACTGCCTTATGAGACCTGACCCTGTTCATCATCCTCATCATGACCTCCAATCTCTCCACCCCTTAGGTTTTTTTCTTAGTCTTTCACCCTTACACTCTCTTCTTTTCCCCATCTTGATACCTTGGTGAACCAGTTCAGCTCTACACTGTCCTCCACTTTCAAGTTCCTTGCCACCTTATCCTATTGCAAATCATGCCCTGCCAGGACTCAATTTTGGATTCCTCCCACCCATCCTCTGCCTTTACTCCTATTCTAATATTGTTAAACAATGGAATCCTGAAACTTGGGCATAGACTAGGACCACTAGAGATTTATGTTCCATAACATCACTTGGGCATTCACAGTGTCAAGACAATTATTTTCCACCTTCATAACTGATTCACTCTCCTGACCACCACAGCAATGATTTCAAAGCATTTCAAGCTTTCAAACCATGACCACCCCTCCTTCACCCTTCAGCTAAGGACCTCACCTCATAGTTCACCCAAAACCAAGAGCTTCTCCTCTCCTTTTACTCATTTTGCATCATTGAGGCATCTTCCCAGAAAAACTCACATATACTACTCCGAACCCACAGCCCATGGATTTCCTCTAAAAAGAACTCTCAACAAATTCTGGAACAGTGAAAGCCACACAGCAACACAGTGAAGGAGATTTCCGTTCCAGAGAGCCCTGAAAAACCAACCCCAAAAGACCATTGCGCACTGGATGGGAGCGGAGCCCTGCCCTGGCCGCCCGGCCCTGAGAGGAGTGAGCAGATCCGAGTAGGCTTCAGGGACAGAATCTCCAGCGGCCATGAAGGTCCCTCCACCCACAGACTCACAGGTCAGTGAGAGAGACGTCTGGACGGGCTGAGAGGGGAGCAGGGTGTCTCCATGACTCGGGCCCTCTCGGGAGGCAGCGGCAGATGCAAGTGAAGGCAGTGGGAGGGGGTAGCAATTTGAAGTCAACACTCGGGGAGGGACAGGATCAAAAGAGAGAATAGCAATGGGGGGCAAGATAGGATGGAGGGAAATATAGTTAGTCTTACACAGTACGACTATTATGGAAGTCATTGGCAAAACTACACAGATATGGCCTATATTGAATTGCCTGCCTTCCCAAAGGGAATGGGTGGGGAGGGAGGGATGGGGAGAAGTTGGAACTCAAAGTTTTAGGAACAACTGTTGAGTATTGTTCTTGCTACTAGGAAATAAGAAATACAGGTAATGGGGAATAGAAAGTTATCTGGCCCTACAGGACAAAAGAGAAGATGG
>CM053772.1:253684131-253704457 GCA_028658325.1 Potorous gilbertii | reverse complement strand
AACACTAGACCTAGAGTCAGGAAGACCTGAATGTGAATTTGGCCTCAGACATTAACTGTATGGCTCTAGGAAAGTCATTTAACCTCTGTTTGGCTCAGTTTCCTCATCTACAAAATTGGGGCAATAATAGCACCTACTTCCCAGGGTTGTTGTGAAAAGTAAGTGAGATAATAAAATCACTTTGCAAACTTTAAAGCATTATATACATATACATATGTGTATGTGTATATGTATACAATGTATGCATACATATTATATATATATGAAATGCACACACATAAATACATATATATACTAGCTTGGATGACGATGATGTAACATTCTCTCTACTCTCTCTTCTTTATACATCTGTAAAATAAGATTTAGTAGATGGTATCTAGGATTCCTTCTTCCTCTGAACCTATCATCCTATGATATGTTTATTTAGGGAAGTATTAAGTTTAATACGTAGGATAGCTGAGACTAGTTAGACCTGGAGATGTCTCTCACTTAGGAGCAATTCATTCACTATACAGCAGGTAAAATTTGGGAACATCATTAATAATTGTGACCTCCACATAATCTTATTCAAAATGTGATGCTCACAACTGAGCAGACCCAGGCTTTCAGTGAAATTGGAATATTTTTAGGAAACTTATGGCATAATCTATAACATCCCTCTATACTTCTCGTACAGAAATGTTCAGAATGCCTTCCTTCCTCACTCTGACTTTGTAGAGTCACCAGCTTCCTCTTAAACATAGATCAGGTGCCACCTGTTATATCCGATCTTTCATGAGTCTCTCTTACTGGGACTCATTGCAATGACAGAACATCATTAATGCTTTCTCCCTCTTGAAATTACTTTGTCTTATCATCTCTCTATCTAAATGTACTTGTATGTACGTACTTATCTGTATATATTTCAGATCTCTCCAGTAGAATGTAAGTTTTTTGAGGGCAATGATTTTTTAAAAAATTAATCTATTTATCTAGTTGTAGTTTTCAACATTCATTTTTATAAGATTGTGAGTTCTAAGTTTTTCCCCTTCTCTTCCCTCCCCTTCCCCAAGATGGCATGCAATCTGATATAGGCTATACATGTATGATCATATTAAACATATTTCCACATTAGTTACATTATGAAAGAAGAATCAGAACAAAAGGGAAAAACCATGAGAAAGAAAAAAAGAGAAAATAGTATGCTTTGATCCGCATTCAGACTCCATAGCTCTTTCCCTGGACGTGGATGGAATTTTCCATCATGAATCTTTTGGAATTGTCTTAGATCACTGAATTTCTGAGAAGAGCTAAGTCTATCAGAAAGGCAAGGATTATTTTGTTGTTGTTTTTTCTCTTTGTATTCCCAGCATTTAGTAACATGCTTTGTACATAGCAGGGACTTAATAAATATTGGGTGAGTTAATATTTTTGAAATATTTACCTACTGTATTTGTATAAAATATTGTATTTGTTGAACAAAATCAAATCTTTTAACAATGACAGCACTTTATAAGAAAAATGATGAACAGACTTACATGAACTGATCCAAAGTGAAATGAACCAAACTGGAGAACACTGTACACAGTAACAGCAATATTGTGGGAAGATCAGCTTTGAGAGACAGCTCTTCTCAGCAATACAATAATCTAAGACAATTCTGAAGGACTTGTGATGAAAAACACCATTTACATCCAAAGAAAGAACTCATGGAGTCTGAATGCAGGTCAAAACATACTATTTTTCATTTTCTTAGTTTTCATAATTTTTTTTTGTTTTGGGCTGTTTTTTCTTCCACAACATGACTAAAATGGAAATACGTTTTGCATGATTGCACATATATAACCTACATAAAATTGCTTGCCATCTCAAGAAGTGGGGAGTGAAGGAGAAAATTTTGAACTCAAAAATTTTCTAAATGAATGTTAAAAATTGTCTTTACATGTAATTGGAGAAAAAAATAATGGAATCACTTGCTATTTAATTAAGGAGGGTGCAACTGGATTGAAAGTGTTTAATTGCAGTTCTCTAATAACCAAAGAACAACACTTACTTCCTGGGTACTAATGACTACTCAGCACTGTGATGGTTTTTTCTTCATCTGTCTTTTATGAAATGTCTGTATCTGTCACACTTGAGAAGAAAGGATCATTTATCTGCTAAAGGGAGGCCTCTCATTAGATTTTCAAGTGTTCAGGAAGACCAAAGGGATGTTCAGAGAGGGCTGGGGATTAGGTTCTAACACTCTCCCATGACTACTTGATGGAACATTATAGTTTCAAATTGAGGCAAAGCTTACGGCTGGGAGGGGTTTAAAGGAGTCATGGCATCTACAGACTCCTCTGTCCTGTCTACATTTAAGGTTGAGTCAAGCAAGGTAGGAGAGTCTGTTAACTCTTGAAGTCACCTGGAGTACCATTGGGAGTAGCTGCCTCCATAAATGTCCAATTAACTGCCAGGGAGGGACTACTGCCAGGTAGAAGGGAGACTGAAGTCCTGGGTTTTGTACCTCCTAAAGTCATGTATATTTCTTTAAAGATATATCTGATGCAAAACAGTTGAACAGAAAGCATCTGTTTTCAGACCCCACACCTTTTAGAAAGTCCTTGATGTCCATTGAAGCACATCCTGTTGCCCATCTAGAGTGCCTCAGTTCTCTCTTGAATCTTGAGATGGTGCGATGGATAGAGTGCTGGGTCTGGAGTCAGGAGGGCTTGAGTTCAAATCAGACACTTACTAGCTGTGTGATTCTGGACAAGCTACCTTACCCTCTGTTTGCCTCAGTTTTATTACTTCCCAGCATTGTTGTCAGGATCAAATGAGAGAATAATTACAAAGCTCCTAACACAGTGCCTGGCCATAGTGCTGTATAAATGCTAGCTATGATGACCATTATTATAGCTCAGTGCCTTGCCCAAAGCAGATGTTTTATATTTGCTTATTCAAACTAAAGGAATTTAATTGAATTTTTCACCCTCTGCCACTATAATACTCCTCTCAGGCAAATCCTTTACAAGCCAAGTGTCTCACAGTCTGGTCCTTTTCCTCTGTTAATCACCTAGTCAGTCAACAAGCATGGTGAACCCTATCTGTTCTATTTTCTACTCCTTCAGAGCCTTTCTGGCTAGCTAATCTGATAAGCTATTCATTTGAAAGCATTAGTGGTGCAATGTATAAAGGAGAGGAAGAGGGTATGTCCTTTCCCACTCAGCCCTGTCAGTGGGCAGAGCCCAAAGTCACAGCTTGGAAAAGGTTGGAGCTATACATCCATGATACGGATGGATTTCTCCTTAATTTGGGTTTGGGGACAATTGGACAAAGGAGAAATTCCTCTTCATGTGGTGGTTAGGAACCCACTGCTATCAAGCCACAGCTTAGAAGGAAATAGGTAAGTCAAGTCAATAGGTTCCAGGGGCAGAGTGAGGAGTTAGAGGCAGTTGTATAATCAAAAATTACAACATCCAAGAGGAAGTTAGTGACCACCAAGGTTTGGGGCGCAGGTGGCAAGAATCTTGTCCTGGGAAAGAAGAAGATTATAACTAGACGAAAGCAAACTTTAGGTGTTCCCGATGACTTGGAACTTTTTGGTGTGTGGCTACCCCAGGCCTCCCTCCCAGCTCAGGAGGGCATTCTGGCCCATCTGCCCTCCCTCACCTTTGCCCTGTTACCAACCATTATGAAGCCAAAATTTCCTTCAGCTAGAGAGCTCCCACTACAGCCTCTGTCCTCATTAAGTTCTGTGGAGCCTATGTGGTGGCAACAGTGGAGTGGAAAGCACACCACACTTGGAGCTGGAAGGACTGGGTTTGAGGCCCTTTAATAATTGTATGACTTTAGGCTAGGCACTTACGCTTTCCAAGACGCAGTTTTAACAATTTGAAGAATGAGGGTAATCATGCCTGTAGTATTTCCTTCATAGGATTGTTGGAAGGATTCAAACATGGTCATATATGTGATGCACACTTTAAAGGGGGCAGCTAGGTAGTACAGGAGATAGAGCACTATCTGAAGCCTCAAGTCAAGAAGACTTGAGTTCAAATCCTATTTCAAATACTTACTAGCTGAGTGATGTTGAGCAAGTCACTTAACCCTGTTTACCTCAGTTTACTCCTCTGTAAAATGAGGAGGAGAAGAAAATGACAAACCACTCCAGTCTTTTTGCAAACAAACAAACCCAAATGGGGTCACCATGAGTCAGACACAACTGAAATGACTGAATAACAACCCTTTAAATAGTTGTATAATGTCAGTTGTCATGATTAGGATGATTATTGTACAATCGTGAGAAATATACTTTGTAAATGGTAAAATACTCAATGAGTGATCACTTCTGTCTCAGACATTCATTTCTCATAGTTCTCAGTTTCAAAGATTCTTCCAGGGAGTCAGATGGTGACCCATCCAAACCTGCCTATCCCAAACAACTTTCCTCTCTCCTCTCAGACATTTGCCACAGGGGGTCCATCAATGTGGTGGAGGCCTTGGTCATTTTCTCTTAACATTATGGGGTACTAGTGAAACACTCTGGCTGTCCATCTGCCATCTCTCACCTCTGCTCTGTCCCCAACCCATTTGCTCTTCCTATCATACATTATTGGATGATGTCTATAACTTCTGTACATCAAAGTTCCTCATTTGGTTTTACAGAGTGTCCCAAAAATCTTAGTGCAGTTTTAACCCTCCAAAGCGTCAACATTTGAAGCTACTACAAGCATTAAATTTTAAAGTCACACTAAGACTTTTGGGAGATGTGTCTTGTGGCTGCTCCCACCCACCATGCTTCTATCTCTCTATTTCCTTCTGAATGATATTAATTTTTAATTCTTCAGAGACTATGGCATCTCACTTCTTTCTACCACACAGCAGCACCAGTGGAATGTATGTATTAAACAAATGGGGCTCTGTTTCCATGGGAAGCTTCAGGTCGCTAAAGGAGCTTTGTTATTTTCCAAAAAGCAAATCTAGCCTGTTCTCCTCCACTTCCTCCTCAATCTCTATCGAAGCTATAAAATATAATATAAATGTTAACTATTAGTATTACTATTGTTTCTCCAACAGGGTGAGTAATGATGGAAGTTTCAGGAAACATGAAAGACTAGAATATTATGATATTTTTGGAAGAATTTCCTTCCAGTCTTGACTCTGATGAGTCATTTTATCTCATGCATGAGAGGAGTAATCACCTTTAAAAAGCAAGTACTGTAATATGTTATAACCTGCACCATCGGCGGAAATGTGACCCAGGCAAAATTCAAATCTGTTGAAATTCAAATCTGTTCAAATCTGTGGCTTAGAAATCCATCATGAATCTACATGGTACAACCTGACTGAAAAATGATTCCTTCAACCGAGCTTGAAACCATCTGAAGGGATCAAACATGTCTGTGGGAAGCAGGCCTTCTCTTTGGAACTTTCTGCATAAAATTTCAGATAAAGTGGAACTTTGTTATTTGGATGTGGAACAAAATGGAAGTCTGAGAAGAAGTGTGATTCAGGGAAATGATTGCTAACTTTGGAGTCAAAGAAGAATCTAGACATGACATCCCTGGGAAAGTGATATTTGTGAAGAGAAGAATTCCTTCTCCCCTCCCTGGTTGCCTTGCTAGCTCTGCTTCATGATTCTCTCAGATGGCTGCCCCCAATCCCATCAGGGAGAAGAACCTTCATTACACAGGCAATCAGCATGAGATCAGCTAGGGGAGGAATGGTAGAAATCAGTAGGGAAGGCATCTCATGCTGGTTCTACCAGTAGTTACTCTGTCCATTGTAAATTCAACCAGATCACTCCCCATCCTTGTCTTCCTCTGAGCTCCTGTTCAAATATATCCCCTTGAACTTTTCACTGTTGATATATACCAGACAGATCCCTGAATTTAGTCAGATAGATGAGTACAAATCCTAGGTCTGCCTTCTACTTCCTAAGGCTTCAGTTTCTTCTAAATATAGCATCTGGTCTCTATCCCAAAAGAGATAAAAAACAAAGAAAAGGAAATGACCTATATGTACAAAAGTATTTATAACAGCTTTTTTCTGGGGGCAAAGAATTAGAAACTGAGGTGATTCCCATCAATTAGGGAATGACTGAACAAATTGTGGTATGTGATTATGATGAGATACTATTGTACTATAAGAAATGATGAGCAGGATGCTCTCAGAGAAACCTGTAAAGACTTATATGAGCTGATGCAAAGTAAAACAAAGGACGAACACAACCTGTGAGTACAACAAGCTGCCTGAGTGGGGACCCAGTTAGTTGGGTAACCCAGCTCATCCTCTCCCTTCTGTCTCCCTCTCCTCTTCCTTTTAGGTTTACTGGCTAGATATCCTTCCTTCCTTCCTTCCTTCCTTCCTTTTCACAAAACCTTAAACCCAGTGTACTCTGAAGCCCATCCACTTAATGGCTGGCTTAGAGTGATTATAATTAGTAACACTTTTTTTTGATTTAGTTATTTTTTCTGGGTTCATTAAAAGGGCTGTTCTCTGACTACTTCTTAAAAAGGCCTATTCACTCAATGGCCATTACCTCTCTCTAAGTGAGTATCTGAAAAGGCCAGTCTAAAAAGGCCAAGGTCTCCCAGTACATCGTGGGCCATCTCCAGTCATCCGGATGAATATCTGGTCACTAGACCTAGATGGCTCAGGAGGAGAAGTGAGGCTGGTGACCTGCACATCACTCCCTCCCTCAAAACAAAGTCAAGTGGAAGTCATGTCAGTTTCTCTGATGTCATGGTCTTCATCAAAAACAAAGGAATGAACACAACAACAACAGAAAACGTACTGTGTACAAAGTAACAGCAACATGGTAAGACGATCAGCGATAAATGACTCAATCTTCCTTAGCAATACCACGATCTAAGACAACTCTGAAGGATTTAGGATGAAAAATGCTCTCCCTCCCCAAAGAAAAAACTGATGGTGTCTGAATGCAGATGGAAGCATACTTTTCTTTTTGAAGCTGTTTTTGTCCATGTTTTCTTTCACATGACTGCACATGTACAACTTGTATCAAATTGCTTGTCTTCTCAATGAAGAGGGGGAAGTGAAGTGGGAAGAAAAGAGAGAATTTGGAATTCAGAGTTTTAAAAAATGGATATTAAAAGTTGTTTTTGCATATAACTGGGGAAAATAAAATACTAAACAAATTAAAAAAGGAAAAAAAATATAGCATCTGGGGCTCATTTGGGGGGCCCCCAGAAAATACAACCTAGGTTCATGCTATTCTAAAATTATAGTTTATAAGTCCCTACTGATGGTTTCTTTTACTTGTCATCCAGAGGAAATGACTAGTTAAAAAACAAAGGTATTTAATGAAATATCAGTGTAAGGTAAACAGTATTAAATTATTCCTGTTCCCCTGTAAACCTGAGGCACAGTCTCCTACATGCATATATGTCATACATGGCTGCACCTAGAAAACATTTTTACAATACACATGTAAAATTCCATGCAGTGAGATACAGAAACAGAGGGTATGTGTGGCTAAGATACATATTTAAAGGGGACTACTTATGATTTCTTTGCTATGTGTTAACTAATTTCTTCTAGTGATGCCATCATTCTACTCATTCTGGCCTGCTCCCTGATAAGCAGGGCTATAATTTCTGCTGGAAGTACTATCCCCTCATAGTTCCCCTTTCCCCCAGCAGATTTCTTGTTTGGTCTTGTGGTTGCCTCTAGTTCTGATGGTTAAAATGGTTGGAGTCTTCAGAACTACGTGCCAATCATCTCAGTTCCCATCTGCTAAGGAAAATTCTTCCCTGATAAAGGCAGATTGACATCTCTTTAGTTATAGCCAAAGATTATGAGCCGTTGCACCCAACCTAAAGAGCCTACTGAACAAAAAATCCAATATGACATTCTTAGGTTTAGGTTAAGTCCTTTCTTTTAAGTTCTTAATCTGGGACTGAATTTCAGTTCTTTATTCTAGACAAAAAATAATAAATGATTTAGGGTTAGAAATTCACCAGGCCCTCTCCCATTTGGCATGCAAGTGAATTTGAGTAGAAAATAAGTCAAGTGAAATAGTTAAGGTCATCTTCTACACATATGGCCTACATTTCTGCCTTTATTAGTGTAGCAAGAGCTGTCCCTACCTCATATAGCATAGGGCTATCAGTATTTGGTCCAAAGGGAGGTAGAAAAGACATCTCTAGCTTCTTCTCCCCCGACTCTTCTCCAAAGGAAACTTTAATTCCTTCCAGAAGGATAAACAAGAGGCTGGAGTCTGAAGCTTGGCCACTCTGATCTTATAGAGAGGGGGTACCAGACTAGAATTACATATATCTGTTTCCTCAAACATTGTTAGTCTAGAGGACGCAATTTTCAGGTTCAAGCTAAACTTCTAATCCCTGTTTCATTAATTGAGAGGAAGCAAGACCCAAGATTTATGTCCCAGGCTGATCCCTTTCCCATCAAAAACAATTTATATGATGAACATGAAGCAATTAACAAAAAATCCATTTATCCAAATTAATAAAATAAGAGAAAAGTAGACATAGGAGAATATGTCAGACAATACAGAGTGAAGGAGTTCTCCCATTTAGAACTGGTAACTCAAATCAACCAAGAGAGAGTCCTAGATTTCACCTATGGGGAAGTTCTATTAAATCTCTAGTGTAACAAGCTGGGGATAGAGATATGATGGAAATTGCCAGTTCCTCTCATTTCCTCCCAGTGTCTTTTTCTTCAGTCACCTGAAGTGGGGTTGGAATTTTCCATTGTCTCGCTTGAAGCTGGAAGCCAGAAAGTACTGGAAGGGACTGCAGAGTCTCAAAGAACCTGGAGCTTTCTTCTCTCCCTCTTGCCAATTCCACCCTACCATCATACAGGTATGAGGGGTTGGTCTTCATCAGGGAGGAGAGAGTCCTGTACCAATGTGCTGCTATACATTAGCTATAAATGACTGATAATAAGACTCTCAGGCTCTGAATTGCTCTATGTGTAAAAAGAGGGGCAGTTAGGGGGCACAATGAAGAGAGTGCTGGGCCTGGAGTCAGGGAGACTTATCTTCATGAATTCAAATGTCACCTCAGACACTTACTAGCTGTGTGACCCTGGGTAAGTCACTTCACCTTATTTGCCTCAATTTCTTCATTTATAAAATGAGCTGCACAAAGAAATGGCTAATCACTCCAGGATCTCTGCCAAGAAAACCCCCAATGGGGTCATGAAGAGTCAGATAGGACTGAAAAACAATTGAATGCAAATGAGTATAAAAAAGAGATAGGACCACATGACCTCGAAGGTCTTAGTTTTGGTTCTAAATCTGTGATTCTGTACCCTAGGCCTAGTGTCCCATTTTCCCATCTTTTGGTCCTCATTAAATTTCACTCTGTCCTGTCCAAGTCTTTGTAGACTTCCAGGTCACTGAATCCTTCTGGTAAGATTCATGGTCTTTGCTCCAACCTTTGTCACTTTTGAAAATTCTGGCCTCCCTGGTTTCTGATTGTTTTTAACCATCATGACATCTATCTTCAATCCACCTCAACCCTGTACAGAAGGGACTGTTCTTTAGACACTCCATCAATCACTGCTCCCTGTCCCATGGAACATGTCCAAGAGTTCAAATTCTTAGTTATGATTCTGAATCAGAGAATAAGGGTTTGACATCCCACTAACTCTATAACATTAGACAACTCATATTGCCTCTCTAGGCTCCAGTTTCTCTATGTATAAAATGAGGGGCTTAGCCTAGATGACTTTTAAGTTTTATTTCAGTTTAAAATCTATTTTTCATCCCTCTTACTTTTTAAATTTCTGCTGGGTCTATTCTCCCAGGAGATTCAATATTCAGTTTTTAATGAAAGCAATAGATTTATCTCTAAAAGAACTTTCAAAAGTCTGCAAATTCCTGCTTTCTGATAAAGACTGAAAATTGCTACTTTAGAAAAGTGGGGGCTCTATCTCAATCTATTTTTCCATAAATAACCTCCCAGTGTATTTTCCATTTTAGCATCTGATAACATCAACAGGAGAGGAGGCAAGTCTATTTAGAGGTTGTAGTTTGTCAGAGGTCATGTTGGAAGTTTCAGAATTTGTCATTAAAAAAAAGTCATAAGATTCCAGAAATGTGGTTAACCACAAATACAAATAAGAAGGCAAAAAAACCCCGCCAAAACCTCAGGCCCAGTAGTTTTCAAACACTCTAAAATATTTCCCCAATCTGTTTACTTTCCTGAAATGAATGAAGACAACAATTTAGTCCCACACCGCAGAATGAATGTAAACATAGGTAGCATTTCCTCCTCCTTCCCTTATCAGCAGAAAATGGACACTAGGATGTTTCAAGACTATTCTGTCCTCTCTTTTCCTTCTCAGAGCTGTACCTATTCTGGCTGGATTTGTCCTATGTGTTTTTTCTATTTTCTGAGGGGGAAATGCTCTTAACGTAACTAATTACAGATGCATTTGTGTTTTAAGGGAACATTTTACAGTGTTTAAGAACCATATTTTGGATAGTTAACAATCTTCTTCAAATGTTAGAGGAGATATAAGAAAATTGAAACACTAATGCACTCTTGGTAGAGTTGTGAACTGACCCAACTGTTTTGGAGAGCAATTTGAAACTATGCCCAAAGGGCTTTAAAATTGTGTATACACTTTGACACAGCAATGCCACAACTAAGTCTGTAAAGCAATTTTTTAAAATATAAAAGGACCTATATGAACAAAAACATTTATAGTAACTCCTCTTGTGGTGGCAAAAAATTAGAAATTGAGGGGATGCTCATCAATTGTGGAATGGCTGAACATGTTGTGGTATACGATGGTAATGGAATACTATTGTGCTGTAAGAAATAATGAGCAGGATGCTTTCAGAAAAATCAGCAAAGTCTTCCATGAACTGATGCAAAATGAAGTGAGCAGAACCAGGAGAACACTGTGACACAGTAAGCTGCAATATTGTATGATAATCAGCTGTGAATGACTTAGCTATTCTAATCGATGCAAAGATCCAAGACAATTCCGAAGGACTTTTGATGAAAAATGCTATCTACTTCTAAAGAAAGAACTGATGGACTCTGAATGCAGATCAAAATATACTTTTATTTACTTTATTTTCATTGGTTTTAGTTCTAGTTTTTGAGTTGTGATTTCTTTCACAATTAATATGGAAATATGTTTTTGCATGACTGCACATATACATCATATCACTTGCCTTTTCAATGAGGGGAGAAGGGAGGGAGGAAGTGAAGTTGGAACTCAAAATTAAAAAAATGTTAAGAACTGTTTTTATATGTAATTTTTTTAAATAAAAAAACCAGTCTTCTTCCATTGCTCTAGGTGTTGGGGCACTTTAAACTCAATGCTACAAAGATAGACTTGAAATCACCAAAACTTGGGTTCCCATTGACACATTGTCTGACACAATGTGTCAATATCTTCAGCAATTCATAGACTTATTTGACACATTGTTAAACAAGTTACTTAACTTTTCAGTGCCCCAAAGAATTCCCTACAAGTATAAATGGCAGAGAGTTGTCCACTGTATTCTGGTCCCTCTAGTGATGAAACCAGGACCCCCAAAATCCCACAATTTGTTCCTAACAATGGATGTCCTATTATTCATTGCATTAACTTGCTGCCCATGGCCTCATTTCCTTTGAAAAAGAAATCACAGAGTTAATGGCCTTGGAATGAGGACAGCACAACAAACAGAAAAGACCCCTAGGTCACTTTTACAAAATTTCTCAACATTTTAAGAACAGTAATAATAGATTCTAATTTCTCGTAATCCTTCGCTATTTTCTTCTGCAGGATGTACTGTCACTTCAAAGGAAAAACTTTTTTGCAAATTGAACATCTTGGTTTCATAACTTTTAAAATGAAACAATAGTTCATTTTGTTGCTATGTTTTGCTGGAAATAGTAAGATGTGATGTCCAGTTGTAATGGAGTATTCCAAAAAGGATGTAGGATTCTTAAATGTCTATTTCTCACAGGTAAAAATTTAATTTTTTTTTTGGTTGTGACCTATAATTTTATGGGAGTTGTAAACTATAGCGCCTTTAGAATCAGAGGACCTGGGTTTAAATCTTACCTCTGATGTTTACCACTTTTGTGATCTTGGGCAAGATATTTAATTTCCATGAGCCTCAGCTTCCTCATCTATAAAGTGAGGGAATTGGACTAGATGACTTCTGAGATTCCTTCAAGTTCTAGGACTATTATCCTATGAACTCCTATGATGAAAATTTCCTCCACTAAAACTCCTTTCCTTTTAAAACTAAATTGAAAAAATTCTGCCTATCTGTCTATCCACCCATCCATCTGTCCATCTATTTAAATCTCATGTGCTATGACGCTGGCAACCTTATAGTGGTCAGAAAAGAAAAAGAATAAATAAGTCTATGAATAGCTGAAGATATTTCCCTTGTATCTTGCAATTCAAAACAGGGAAGAAAGAAAAGATACATTCTGTCAGACCCTATCCAACTGGAAAGGTTTTGAATATGGGTCTAGAGATGGACCACATGCCCATTTTTGGACAGCCGGGTTGGCAAGACTTGGAAAAACTCAAGCCCATGTTCACTTCAGGGGCTGAATTATTTGGCTCTCTTCTAGAAGACCATCTATCTCCTATGTTGTGGTGGCACTGTCATCTGCATTGTTGGAGGAAACTCTTATAAGAATGAATTTTTGGTTCCCTGGAGTAGTGATTTCTTAGTAACATAGGAAAGGTCCTCAGGAGGTACAATATTCTAATCCATAATGCAAAAAGACTCTGTCTTTCAACCTGCTTTTCCAACCTCCTTTTCCTTGGTACTAGATTTTAGGATTTGGAGTTAGAAGGGACCTCAGAAATCATATAGCTGTGGAAGAAAAGCAACTAATCCTTGGATCTTTGGCTAAAATCCTTCAGAGATTAATTAAATGTACAAACTGGAAGTTTGAGTTAGAGGGGGATAGGGCTATTCAAGATGGTTCTTGAATTATTCATCAAAGTGGATGATGGAAAAGTGGGCCTACCCTTGGGAAAGTTCTGCCCTCAGAAAACTAAAGATCCAGTCACCAGTAAACTAAGGCTACTCCTTATATTGATTTAGTTATGGCATCATGCCAATATGCAGTACTGTCAATGGCCAAATGCAATAAGCATTTATCAGGCACCTACTGTGTGCAAATAAGAATAAAAAGGTAGTCCATTCTCTCAAGGAACTTACAATCTAAAGGGGGAGGACACCCAAAAGGATGTTGAAAGAATGGGGGCACCAGTGTATTCATGAAGTGGAAACTCAGTAGAACTCAAATGGGGAATTAACTGGAAGGTTCCAAGTCTACTTTAAAGGAAGGCTTTGAGAGGAGTTTGTTGCTCCACCTTCTAGCCCTCCAATCAGAGGTGAGAGGCAACTGAGAGAGTTGAGGAGGAGTGAAGTATCAAAAACTGATTCAGTCTGCATGGTGATGAGATTTTAAGTGAATCCTGGAGGGAATGGTGATGTTTTGTGGAGTATAAAGCAAGCAGGGCTGCTAGTGAAAGATGGAGAGTTACCAGGAAAGTCCTGAATCTTGACTTTTCTGGGAATAAGAAGCTATCTTGATTAGGCCCTCCATTCAAGGGAAACCAAGGGAGATATAGGACACCATGACCAAGTACATCATGATAGCATGATTTTTTATTTTTTACAAGAGGAATCTTAATGCTATAGATTTTCATATCTCTGCTTCCTCCAATTC
The DNA here is from genome assembly GCA_028658325.1 of Potorous gilbertii. NCBI lineage: Eukaryota > Metazoa > Chordata > Mammalia > Diprotodontia > Potoroidae > Potorous > Potorous gilbertii. Next base: position 253,690,802 of record CM053772.1, on the reverse strand, counting down.
ACTAGATGAGATAACTAAAGCCTAGAAGAAGCATCTTAGCCACGGAATTAAAAAAAAAAACAAACTTGGGTTTTGTTTTTTCATCTTAGTTCTGATTTTTCAGGTTTTCTTGGAAATTTTAGTTTGTATTACAAAGGGTTAATGATAGCTAGGTGGCACAGTGAAGCCAGGAAAATCTGAGTTCTAATCCTGCCTCAGACACTAGTTGTGTGACCCTGGACAAGTCACTTAACCTCCATGAACACACCTAGAAAACATGTAGAGGGCACACGTATGAAAACTAACCTCAGTTTCCTCATCTGTAAAATATGGGTAATGACACCGCCCACCTCCAGGGATTGTGATGAGGCTCAAATGAGATAGCATTTGTAAAACACTGAGGATAGTGCCAGCATATAGTAGGTTGTAAATGGTAGTTATCATTCTTAATGGAGACTTTTCTTATCCAGATGCAAGTTCTCCAATATAGAAAGGCTGGAATTCATCGTGAGTCATTCCAGATTTAAATAGAGTTAAGGAGAGATTCTCCTCCTTCTCCTTCTCTTCCTCCTCTTCTTTCTCCTCCTATTGGAGGAGTGGAAGACAAATTTTTATGGCATATGTAGTATTTTAGGAGAGACATTTTAGTTTTAGCAGATAGAGGGCTGACTTAAATTAGGAAGTTCCAAGTTTGTATTGATTCCATTGCCCTGGGCAAATCACTTAACACTTTAGTGTTAGAGTGAACTCTCCAAGAGCATACATCGCAATAAGACCATTGATCTGGATTAATGGAGAGGTTTTCATCAGAGTTCCCTACATTGATGAGATCACTGATTCAGAAGGAGGCAAAAATTCATAGTTCATAAAATTTTGGAGCTGGCAGGAACCTTACAGACTGTTTTGTCTGGGGCTTTCATTTCATAGATCAGGAGACTAAGACAAGAGACATTAAATGACTTGTCCAAGGTTATGCAAGCTAGTGAACAAGATTAAGATCCAAGTATGGTTATGAAAATGTGCACTCCAAAATTTTTTAAAGCACTTTACAGAATATTGGTTGAATCATATTATGAAAGTACAAAGAGCAAGCAACATTATTGGATGGATTTAGACTTTCCACTCAGGATATCAGGATATCACTTTTAGCCCTTTCACAAGACTTTCCATCTCTCAGTCTCAGCCATTTTCTCTGGCTGCACTCATCCCTGAAACGTTCTCCCTCCTCATCTCTATCTAATGGCTTCCCTGACTTCCTTTAAGTCCCAACTAAAATTCCCCCTTCTACAATTCTTCCCTCCCAAACTTTCTTATGTCTAGTGCTTTCTCTATCTTAATTATTTCTTTTTATTTTGTATTTAGCTTGTTTGTATTTATTAGTTTATTTGTGGTCTCTTTATCAGATTGTGAGTTCCTTGAAGGCAAGGATTGTCCTTTATAGCTTTTGGTATCTCCAGCACTTCCACAGCGCCTGGCACATAGTAGACCCTTAATAAATCCATGTTGATTCATTGATTTTAAACTGGCTTAACAGATCCTGCCATTATTCTTCTGTCTAGACTGGAATATAGACCATATTGAAGGAGAACACTGTAGCACCCCTCATGGGATAGAAGGGGACAGGAAAGTAGTGATGACTGAAACAGGTATCTCAAACAAGCTGACTGCAATCCACTTTACTTGTTTGGGCTTCAAGACATGCTATTTTGCTATATACCCTGACTTTCTGGGGTTCATGAGGATTTCCATCATAGAGGATGGCTCACAATTCCCTACTGTTCTCTGCTTTTCAGTGTCAGTAACTTTCATTGCCTCGTCTCTCCTTGACCTTTTTCAGAAGTCATAAGAAATGAAAAGCCTGAGGAACTCTAATTTTAAAATTCTTTCACAGAGCATACTTGAATTTTTCCTGTATTATTTTAAATATTTGTTGCATTTGAATTTAATTGTATCTAATTGAGTTATCCCTACATTTCTTACATTGTAGTTGTATAATTCAAATCCTGCCTTAGACATTCACGAGCTGTATGACCGTAGGCAAGTTATTTAATTTCTATCTGTCTTAGTTTTCCCATCTCTATCCATAGGTTTCATCAGGGTTACTATACTATAATATAAAAATGTTACAAATCCCTGTTTTATTTCAAGTTCATTTAATTTATTTCTAGTTTTCAACATTCACTTCCATAAGTTTTAAATTATATTTCCCTCCTTCCCATTCCCCTTTCCCAAGATGGCATGCAATTTGATATAGGCTCTGCATATACATTCCTATTAAACATAATTTCACATTAGTCATGTTGTGTAGATGAATTAGAACAAATGAGAGGACCCATGAGAAAGAAAAAAGCAAAACAAATAAAATAAAGAAATAGTGCTTTGCTCTGCATTCAGACTCCATAGTTCTTTCTTTGGATGTGGATGGCATTTTCCATCATGAGCTCTTTGGAACTGTTTTAGATCCTTGCATTGTTGAGAAGGGCTAAGTCTATCAAAGTCGCCACACACTGTGGCTATTACTGTGTACAATGTTCTCCTGCTTCTGCTTGCTTCACTCAGCATCAGTTCATTTAAGTCCAAAGCCTTATTTTATACAGAATTAGGTGTACATAAATCGAGATCTCTTAATTGAGAGACTTTTGTTTTTATTCATTAAGATGATTTTTACTCAACAAGTAGTAACTAAGGAATTTTCAAATAAAGTATTTTGCATGGATTGCCTTAGAATTGATGGTAATACCTTTGTGTCTTGTCTGGGGCTATCATTCCAGGAGGCCTGCCACTCTAAAAATACACTGTTAACTTTAGATGTTGGCTTTAATAGCATAAGTAACTTTAAGAACTTTGACACGTGGAAACAAAGTGAAACAAACACAAGTAAAAGTTATCCCCTGTTATAACATGACTGCTGGAGACATATGCACACCAGTAACACAATTTCCACACTGTTTCAGGGGCTGCTAGAAATACTCTGTAACACTTGGACAAAAGCCCAACCTTTGCTCAACTATGAATATTCTTGTTGGATATTTCAGCAGTTACAGTCTACAAAGTTTCAAAACAAACATTCTTGCCTTCCCCCCAGCTCCAAAAAACATCTTTTAAAAGTTAAATAATGTCTCAGAAGCTAGTTTAGTCTTGAGCCAAAGACTCGAAATAAGATTTAAAAATAAAAACCCTTAGTGTTTACAAATTCATTCAGACGCCTTTCTTTTTCTGAATATTATTCTGTTGCTTACAAGAAGGGAATGAAAGGAATGTTATATTCTGAGTAGTGCCAACTTGCTGTAACGTCAGTTTGTGAAAATTTTCCAAAAGAACATTAGCCCTTAGCAAGATGTTTATCTATTAGAAAGGAACACTGTGCCCAAGAGATTTTTTTAAAACACAATTTTCTAATTTATTGGATATTTATCACATGTTCTGTATGCACACACGCACACACAATTACTCATCATCCTTCCAAAAGAGCTCACTGTGAAGAGAAGGCCAATGGTTCCGTATGAGCCCAAAATGATGTCTTTGACTTTTAGAAATATCTGGTTTAGGATATCCTTTTATATGTCATGAATTTCCTCATTTCGAAGATGAAATACCACTAGGCTGTGCTTCAAGAATCACACTGGATATTTGTGTGTGAATGTGTTTAAATACAGGAAAAACCCAACTCGGTTTCATAATTCATTCTGGGAGGTGCTGGGAGCTGCCCATATGTTTTTTAATTACATTGCCTCAAAGTGGATACAACCACGCCAATGATGACGTGAGGGTATGTTCTTCTGCATGCTATATCTGAAGGGGAGTGGTGGGGAGGGAGTAGGAAGACCAATGTTACAGCTAATTCCTGAAGAAAATCTGGAATGCTTTATTCAAGAGGTGGTTGGGAACACTAAAGCAGTCATTAAAAGCCAGGCCATCCTCTGAAAGAAAAAGTCATGAAATGCCAGAATTAGACATCGTCCCAGAAACCCACTAGAAACTACCTGAAGACCTTCACGATGTGCTGTGCAACATACTCTATGAATGATCTCTGTGCCTTTGTTTGAAGACCTCCTCTGAGGGGAGAACAGGGTCTGTTCCAATTATGGATTGTGCTAATTATGGAAGTTTTTCCTCACCTTGAAGCTAGATTTCACTCTGTGAAACTTTCCCCTTTAGCTCTTTAGGATAGCACAGTGAAAGTAATCCTTTTTCACAGGACAGGCTTTCAAATATTTGCAGAGACCTGTCATTTTCTCCCTATGATTTTCTTCTAGCTAAACACCCACAGTTCCTTTAGCTAATCTGCACATGGTCATGGCTCTTCATCATCCTTGCTGCCCTCCTCTGGACACTCTTCCATTCATCACTTTTCTTTCCAAAATGTGGCACCTGGAACTGAACATAATGCCATACACATTCTATGAACTGGAAAGAATATAGTGATTTGATCTTGGTCCGACCAACATAACCTCATTTCTCTTTTTGATCAGGGAGAATGTCATGGAGATACTAAGCCTGGACTTTAGCAAAATAGTTGATGAAATCTTTCATGATTTCCTTGTGGGTGTCATGTGCTGTTATGACTTTATTCATATGAAAATGTTTTATAATTATGTTTATGTAGTTCCTGGGTTTGTTTTGGTAGGTAGACTCCCAGATATTTTATGATGTCTATAGTTATCTTAAATGGAGTGTATCTTCCTATCTCTTCTTGTAGGATTTTGTTAGTGATGTATAGGAATGCTGATGATCTATGCAGGTTTATTTCATACCCTGCTAGTTTACTAAAATTATTGTTTCAATTAGTTTTTTCATTGAATCTCTAGGATTTTCCAAGTATATCAATCAGCATATTGTCTTCAAAAAGAGATAATTTCATTAACTCATTGTTTATTCTGATTCCTTCAATTTCTTTTCCTTCTTATTGCTATTGATAGCATTTCTAATACAATTATTGAATAATATTGGGCAATAATATTGGGCAATAATAATGGGCATCTTTGTTTCACTCCTGTTTCTATTAGGAAGGTTTCTAGCTTATCTTCATCACAAATTATGCTTGCTGATGGTTTTAGATAAATGCTTCTTATCATTTTAAAGAAAAATCCATTTATGCCTGTGCTTTTAAGTGTTTGTTATAGGAAGAAGGGTTGTATTTAATCAAAAGCTTTTTCTGCATCTATTGATACAACCATATGACTTTTATTACTTTGTTATTGATATAATCAATTATGTTAATAATTTTCCTTATGTTAAAGCATCCCTGAATTCCTGGTATAAATTTTGTTTGTTCACAATGTATAATATTTGTGAGATAATGTTCTATTTTCCTACCCTGTGTTTTATTTAGTATTATTGTATCCATATTCATTAGTGAAAGTGGTCTATAATTTTGCTTTTCTGCTTTTCTTTGTTTAGGTATCAGCACCATATTTTTTTCATAAAAGGGTTTTGGTAGGATTCCTTCTTTGCCTGTTATTGCAAACAATTTATTCAATGCTGGAATTTGTTGATATTTAAATTTTTGGTGGAAATCACTTGTAAATGCTTTTCCTGATGCTTTTTTCTTCTATTATTTTCCTTTCTCCTTCCAATATATTCTTCTCTCACCCCTTAATTTTATTTTTTTAGATATCATCCCTTCCTATTCAACTCATCCTGTGCCCTCTGTCTATACGTATATAATCCCTCCAACTACCCAAATACTGAGAAAAGTCTCAAGAGTTGCAAATATTATCTTTTCATGGAATGGAATGGAAACAGTTCAACTTTAGTAAGTCCCTTATGATTTCTCCTTCTTGTTTACCTTTTCTTGTGTTTGAAAGTCAAATTTTCTATTCAGCTCTGGTCTTTTCATCAAGAATGCTTGAAAGTCCTCTATTTCATTGAATGACTATTTTTCCCCCTGAAGTATTATACTCAGTTTGCTGGGTAGGTGATTCTTGTTTTAACTTCTGGAATATCATATTCCAAGCCCTTTGATCCCTTAACATAAAAGCTGCTAGATCTTGTGTTATCCTGATTGTATTTCCACAGTACTTGAATTGTTTCTTTCTGGCTGTTTGCAATATTTTCTCCTTGACCTGGGAACTCTGGAATCTGGCTATAATATTCCTAGGCTTTTCTTTTGGGATCTCTTTCAGGAGCTGATCTGTGGATTCTGTCAATATTTATTTAACCCACTGGTTCTAGAATATCAGAGCAGTTTTTTTTTTTATAATTTCATGAAAGATGATGTCTAAGCTCTTTTTTTGATCATGGTTTTCAGGTAGCCCCATAATTTTTAAATTGTCTCTCCTGGATCTATTTTCCAGGTCAGTTGTTTGCCCAATGGGATATTTTACGTTGTCTTCAGTTTTTTCATTCTTTTGATTTTGTTTTATAATTTCTTGGTTTCTCATAAAATCATTAGCTTCCATCTGCTCCATTCTAATTTTTAAAGTACTATTTTCTTCAATGAGTTTTTGAACCTCCTTCACTATTGGGCTAATTCTGCTTTTTAAAGCATTTTTCTTCTCATTGGCTTTTTTGGACCTCTTTTGTAATTTAGGTTAGTCTATTTTTAAAGGTATAATTTTCTTCAGCATTTTTTGGGGTCTCTTTTAGGAAGCTGTTGACTTGCTTTTCATGATTTTCTTGCATCACTCTCATTTCTCTTCCCAATTTTTCCTCCAGCTGTATTTGGTGTTTGTGGGTTGAAGAATCTGAGA
>CM053772.1:253668871-253684031 GCA_028658325.1 Potorous gilbertii | reverse complement strand
GTATAATTTTCTTCAGCATTTTTTGGGGTCTCTTTTAGGAAGCTGTTGACTTGCTTTTCATGATTTTCTTGCATCACTCTCATTTCTCTTCCCAATTTTTCCTCCAGCTGTATTTGGTGTTTGTGGGTTGAAGAATCTGAGAACCACAGCTGCTGTCCAGGATTCTGTGCCCTGAAGCCTGCTCCAGTCCTGTCTGTGCTGCACCACCAAGACTGGGCTGCACTCTGCTCTGAGCCCAGTGCAATAGTCCTTTCCTGTTGGCCTTCCAGGCTGCCTTGGGCTGGAAATTTCTTTCACTGTCATTTTGTGGCTTTTGCTGCTCTAGAATTTGTTTAGAGTCATTTTTACAGGTATTTTATGGGTTTCAGAGGGGAGAGCTACAGCAGGTCTGTCTTTCTACTCTCCCATCTTGGGTCTGCCTAAATGAGTTTCTTGAAAAGAACATATTGTTGCATTCTGATTTTTAATTCATTCTGCTACTTATTCTTTGTGGGTGAACTCATCACATTCATATTCAAAATTATAATCACCAAGGCATTTTCTGCTATCCTATTTTTCCTCACTGTTTATCCTTTTCTACCTCTCTTTTTGCCCTATCATTCCTCAGACACCTAATTTACTTCTGACCAGGGCCTCCCTAATCCTCCTCTTTCTAAGAATCTCTCCCTTATCCTCTCCCCTTGCTCTCCTTTTCCTTAACCTACTCACCCTTCTAACAGTCCCTCCCTTATCCTATCCTCTCACTCTCTTATTTCTCTGTAAGTTATGAAACCTTTTATACATTTCTAGGTGTATATACTATTCTCTCTTTAACCTAGTTCTGATGAGAATAAGATTCTAGTACTACCTGCCCTCCATTCCCTCCTTTCCTCCACACTAACCATTCTTCCACTCATGCTTTGTTTGTATTAGAAAACTTCTCCCTTTTACCTCTCCCTACCCAATTTTGTTGTTTAGGATTATCCCATCATACTCAACTCAACTCCAAGTCTCCTATCTATGTATGTTCTTTCAAATTACCCTAGTAATGAAAACATTCTCTTATTTCAGAAGTCATCTTGCTTTCATTTTAAATAATATTTTATTTTTCCTAATGGTATGTTAAGACATTTTTTAGCATTCATTTTTACAAGGTTTTGAGTTCCAGATTCTTCTCCCTCCCCCTTTCCTAAAATCACACTCAATTATATGTGTGTAATTTTGTAAAATATATTTCCTTATTAGTCTAGAGTTGAATTCATCAGTCAGCTATATATTCTTTTATGATCTCCCTACTTATGTTGAGTTTCAAATGCCCATTAGTTATTTTTATTTTTTCCATTTCAGTCCAAAAATTATTCTCTTTCAAAGAGAAAATGGTAGTCAATTATATATGTGCAATTATGTAAAATACATTTCCTTATTAGTCACAGTTGTGAAAGAAGAAACAGATCAAAGGTAAAAAACACACACAAAAATAAAGTGAAAAAATTGTGCTTCAGTCTGCATTCAAAGTCCATCAGTTTTTGATCTGTATGTGTATAGCATTTTTCATTGTGAGTCTTTTGTACTTGTCTTGGATCATTGCACTGCTGAGAAGAGCTAAGTCATTTATCACACAATCAGGGCAGCTGATTGTCACTAATTAGTAACTGCTTTTTTTCTTTTTCTTTTTCTTGGTAAGCTCACCCAGATTCTGCCATTGGTCTAAGGGTATTTACATGCCTACAAATCAAAAAGGTTTTGGCTGAGCCCTCATTTACCTAGTCCTTCCCTATTTCTCTTCCTAGCTCTCAGTAAAAAGCTTCTGAAGAAAATATAATTACTTTTCTAAATAACTTAATTGCATTTGGCTAAAAGCATATTAAAATGAGTATATATTGTTTTTCTGATTCTACTTATCCCATTTTGCATCAGTTTATGCAAGTTTTCCCATTGTTTCTCTGAATTCCTCATATTCATTGCTTCTGATGGTACAATAGCATTCCATGACATTTATGTACCAAAATTTCTTTAGTCATTACCTAATTAGACTGCCATTTTGCTTCTAGTTTTTTTTACTACCATCAAAGTTACTAATAGTTTACTATATGTGATACCTTCATTTCTTCTTTGGATTAATACTCAGTAATTGGATCTCTAGGTCAAAGAGTATGAACAATTTCATCTCTTCCTTGTATAATAACAACTTTTTTTTTCCAGAATAGATGAACCAGTTCACAAATTCATAAAGAGTGTGTTTGTGTGTCTACATGACCTATTCTTGATAAAGCCATGTTGTTTCTTTGTAATCACCACTTTCTTTTTTTAGGTATTTATCTTTAATGCCTCTAATAATGCATCCTAAAATTGTTTCAGGAATCTAAATCAAAAACCCTTGTCTATAATTTGCAGACTCCCTTCTCTTCCATTTAAAAAAAATTGGAATGACATTTGTCCTTCTCTAGTGGCATAGCACATTTTTTCAATCAATACTGTCAGTGGCTACATAAAGATATCTCCTACATTTTTAGATAGAAGTATTTAATCTGGGTCTAGAGTTGAATTCATCAATGTCAGCTTTATGTTCTTTTATGATCTTTCTACTTATGTTGGATTTCCAATGCCCATTAGTTATTTTTCTTTTTTCCATTCTAGTCCCAACGTTATTCTCTTTGGAAGGGAAAATAAAGGTAAAATAAGGGATTAAGTAATTCTGCTTTCTCTTAATCATCCATGTCCATCATTGTCTCATTTCTCTCAAGTGGCATCCCCCTCTTTGATTTTATTCTTATTTTTTCCCTAGTATAGATAAAATCTCCATTTTCATTGTTCAAATTATTGATTGTCTGCTTCAGCTCCTTCTTAATTTTAGTCATTCTGGGGCTCTTTCTATAGGACCCTGCTGCTGTTTTGTATTCATCCTCTGTTAACTATCCTTGTTTCTATTTTTAAAAAATTTAATGTTTAGTTTAAGTTCCAAATTCTCTCCCTCCTTTTATCTCCTCTCCCACTTAGTGAGAAGGCAAGAAATATAGTATTCATGATGCATGTGAAGTGATGCAAAATATTTTTCACATTAGTCATGTTCTGAAAAAAAAACCAAGAAAAATTAAGGAAAAAAATACACTTCAATTTGCATTCTGAATCCATCAGTTTTCTATCTAGAGGTGGATAGTATGTTATATCATGAGTCATTTGGAGTTGTGGTGGATCATTCTATTGATCAGAGTTACTAAGTCTTTCACAGTTGATTATTTTTACTGTTGCTACCATGTATACAGTTCCCCTGGTTCTGCTCATTTCACTTTGCATCAGTTCATTTAAGTCTTCCTGGTTTTTTCTGAAACCATCCTCTTCATCATTTCTTATAGGACAATAGTATTTAATCACATTCATTTACCATAAATTGTTCAGTCATTTCCCCAATTGTTCAGTCATTTCCCCTTAGTTTCTAATTCTTTCCCACCACAGAAAGAGCCGCTATAAATATTTTTGTTCATATGGATTATTTTCCTTTTTCTTTCATTTCCTTGTGGTTATAGATCTAGTATTGGTATTGCTGAGTCAAAGGGTATGCACATAGTTCCAATTTGTCCTCCAGAATGGCTGGACTAGTGCCCAGCTTAATCAAAAGTATTCATATAAAATTTGAAAATCTAAGTTGATGAACGAGTTTTTTTGTGCACTTTTATCAGTTTTATAACTAATATAACTCCCCGTTTCCTTCTCATTGGAATTGTTACTCTTTGTATCCCTCTTGGGCTAACTTCCTGGCATTTTCCACATTTCTCCAATGTTTATTTGTGTGTTTGCTTTTGTAATAGGGATAAACTGAGAAAAATCATAGATGATATATCTGGAAGAGATTCTTTGCTCTCTAAATCTCCCAGTACTAAAGTCTTTGCTGCTACCTTCAAATAATATAATTGTAGCATCCATTCTGAATTTCTCCCCTCCCTTCCTCTCCCCTCCCTTGTCCTTTTCTCCCCTCCCCTCCTTTCTAATTCTCTCCTCTCCCTACTTGCCTGGGGTGCTTTGCCCAGGGGATGGTACACTTTGATGGTCAAAATCTCCCTTTTTTCCTTTGAGTTTACTGACTAGATTTCTTGCTCCAAGAACAAGTCTTAAGCCCAATTCACTCTGGAGCTCATGATTAGACAACTTCTAGCACAAAGTGAACATAAATACTAGATAGTAACTGTTTTTCTTTTATTCAGGTATCTGTGTCTTCCCTCCCAGTTTGATTTTTTTTAAATTTTATTTTATTAAAGGGACCATCTCTTGAGTAACTACTTAAGTGGTCTATTCATTGAATGGGTGCATCTCACTCAAAGTGAGAATCTGATAAGACCTTAGCCTAAAATGGTCAGGGTCTCCCATTGTATCCAGTTGTCCTTGATGTTGTCATTCATTGGACCTAGATGGCTCTGGAGGAAAAAGTGAGGCTGGTGACCTTGCACAGCCCTCCCTCATTCAAATCAAAGTCAACTGCAAGTCATGTCATCATCTTGATGTCATGATCCTCTTTGAGAATGAGAGACAAACACAACCTCCCCATTGGTTACTAGCCAACCATACTTCATTAACTTTTAGAAAGGGTCATTCTAAAATTTAGTAGATCAAGAATTGTTACAAAAACATTCTCCCAGAAGACTGTGACTCTCTTACAAGTCCATACAGAGTCATTTGGAAAGTAGACTGAAGCTTAGAGCACAGGGGACAAAGCACAATTCACAGCTCTTGGTAGAGTCCTGCAGTTGTATTTCTCTTTGCTTCCAAATAGATCATGCTCTCTAAAGGCATCTTTACTCAGTTTTCCTAGTTTGTCTTCTCTTAGTTCCTACCTGGATGTATCATCTATAATTGGTTCAGTCTCTCCAGAGAGATAGACAATGACTGAAGGTTAAGGGAGAGTTCGACTCTCCCTCTGAGCTCAATTTCTTCTCTTTCTCTGATTGATTGGTTGATTCAATAAATTGTTCACACCTAATTTACAGGTTGATCCATTCTGTAACTTGATGAAAGAAGTATTTTCTACTGATAAAGATATCAGAATTTAGAAAAGCTGGTTAATTGCATTAGTCAAGGTTGGGGGGAGGGTATGGGAAACACCCCTCTTGCAACGGTTAGATTGTGTTTTTTTAATGGTAATGGAATAGGTTGTAAGACTTTTGTTTACTCCACGAAAAGTATTCAGTGAAAAAAGAAGGCAATGGGTCAGCCACCTCTAGACAGCTTTTCAAAGGGACTCTGGCCATCCAAATCATTGGCAAGATGGCCTTTTAAATTGTAATGAGACAAAGCAAAAATTATATTGTGAATTAGATGTTTATTATTAGAATATTTGTTTTAGATAGGTTGTACAATAGTTTTGCCTTTATGAATCCTTTATACACTTTGTGGTATATTGAAATGTTTCATACAATCAATGAACATAATACTTTCATATTCATTTTAAGTGCTTTTACAATAGAGGGAAGTGTGATATTAAGAAAAAAACATTAAATTTGAAGTCAGGTTGTATTACAGATATACTGAGATATAGCAACATGACTTTGGATAAGTCAATTAACCTATGTGGGCCTCAGATTGATTTGTCATATGAGAGACTTGGGAAAGGATGATTGTCAGGACTTGGAGTACAGTAACTTCACATAGCTGTCATGACTGTTTTGGTGACATGTTACTGATCATATCTATGATTAATTTGATGCTGAATCCTCAATTAGAATTTTAACCCATAATTATGGCATTATTCCTGGAGGGAAATATGATCATGACAATCTGATGTTTCCAAAAATGAACAGTGGTAATCAATTAGCACACTGTTTTTACAATGGGTATGACAGCTGTGGCTGAGGGGTAGAAGCAGTTAATCTATCCTAAATGGTGACAGCTTTCATTCTAATAAAAATTTTCTTCACATGATAAATTACAGATGATAAGCATGATTGCTTGGTATACCAGTTGTAAAATTTTGGGTTCAGCAACAATGGAAGAAACATTTATTATGTACCTACAGTGTGCAAAAGGGTGACTAGATGGTTCAGTGGATATAGTTTTGAACCTGGAGTCAAGAAGACCTGAATTCAAATCAGGCTTCAGACACTTATTAGCTGTGTGACCCTAGGCAAGTCACTTAACCTCTATTTGCCTCTGGAGAAGAAAATGGCAAATCATTCCAGTATCTTTACCAAGAAAACCTCTTGGACAATATTGACATGATATGGTCCATGGGGTCATGGAAAATTGGTCATGTCTGGATGCCTCAACAACAACCATGTAGGAAATACTGTGCTAAGAGATACAGTAGGGTCAGCTAGGTGGTGCAGTAGATAGAGCAACAGCCCTGGAGTCAGGAGGACCTGAGTCAGATACTTAATAGCTGTGTGGCCCTGGGGAAGTCACTTAAACCAGATTGCCCCCCCGCCAAAAAAAAGGAAAAAATAAGCCAGGGACAGGAAGACAAAAGCCAGTGATAGCCCAGCCCTGAGATGAGAAAAGATTTAATGCTAATAGTAGAAGTGGAAGTTTAAAGGAAGAGGTGGATCTGAGAAATATATGAGATGGATATTTCTTATTTCAGGCAGTTCCCTTCTCCCTCTTTGGACAATTTTTGGTACATAAAATAACTTTCAAAATTCAGACTTTTTCTTTTCATTTCCCCCCTTCAATATTGCTAAACAGGTATGACTTTATAGGTATGAGTAATCCTTTCATAACCTAGTTGAAAGTCTTCATGAGTTGCTGTGTCAAAAATAACTTATCAGTTGATGGCCAAACTTTTGGAAATGAGCCTTTCTAAACTTAGCTTGGTTAGTCGTCAGTTGACAGACAAACAATCCATCACTGCCCCTATACTCCCTGGTTTGTTAGGACCTGCCAGGGTTCAGACCTTATTAAGTATGGGTGAATTCAAGGTCATCTCCATGGCGTGATGGAGCAACAGGATTGGATTTTGGTGGAGGTTGGGTGGGACCAAAGACTGATAAGAACAAGTGTCTGCCTTCTTGGAGTTTGAGATCTAGTAGGTAAAATGAGTCACAAAGATGAGAATTTGCAAAACATCAATGTTTTCCTAAGTTTTGGGGGCTCCTTCCAGCCATGTAGAAGGCAGTGTCAACTTATTTACTAGGAGGTTGCTTAAGGCACACAGAAGTGAGATGATTTACAACTAGTAATTGATTGAAGTCCAGAACTCTATCCACTACCTTATTTTGCCTCCAAGAGCTATACATGGATAACGATTATTCACTCATTCAGCAAACACAGGCTCTTACTATATGCCAGGCACTATGTTAGGGGTGCAGAAATGAAGAAGAGTTCCTGATCACAAGCTTTTTATAATCTATTGGGGGATGGGTGGTATGTGTACAGTAAGTATTCAATAAATACTTTTTAAAAGAATCATGAATAAACTAATTAGTGTTGAGCAAAGGTATCAGACTTGCTCTCTGAAACAATCCCACATGTAGCCCAAAGAAGATTAAAATGTAATGGGGATATATTTAACAAAATTAGTAAAAGTACAGTATAACATAGATAATATTAATAGATAATTTTTGAAGTCAATATGACCTGCAAGGATCCTTATGTACAGTTCAGTGACCCTAGTTTCTGTTTGAGTCTGTCACTACTGGTGTAGAATTTGGATTCCAGGCTGGGGGGCTCAAAGGAGAATTAATGAAAAAGACTGAAGAAAGGTTAAATTCTTAGATGAATATGCTGAGGTGAGTGATCGAGTGGGGGGTGGTTACTGCCAAGATGAAAGGAATGACAGGGGCTAGGAAAATATCAAGCCTGTGTGCCCATGGGGGAATAAACTATCTTGGCTAGAGCATAGAGTAACTTACAGGGGAGTAGTAAGAGACAAAGCTGAAAAGGTAGGCTGGGGTCAGACGGCAACTGGCCTTGCATGCCAAGCTAAAGAAATTGGACTTTTTCCAGTAAGATCTGGGGAAGGCTCTTAAGCAGGAGAGCACAGAGATCAAAGGGAGATGAATTTGGCAATAGTATGCAGGATGGATTGGAGTGCCCTGTACTAAAGTTGGGGTGGGGACTCGGGAAGGAGGGCAGAGCCTAAGAAACCAGTTATAGTAGAGTCCTAATAACCTTAAATAAGATGGTAGCAGTGGAGACACGATCAAACAGGGGAAACATTTAGATAATTCTACCTTTCATTTTTTAAAAAGTTCCCTTCTTCCCCTTTTAAGAGATGACTGCATCTAAAAGATGAACAATATGACAAGTGTAGAGCATGGATCCCTCCTTCTAAAGATCTCTTATCCCTAGAGAATTAGTCTGAAAAGGCCTGAGAGTTGGAAGTATGTAGAGAACATATTTTCTGTTGTTCCGGGGGTGAGTTTTTTGCTGCCATGTTAACCTTTTCTCCTTTAAATTATTTATCCTTTTTTTTGGTACTTTCCACTCCTCAGCTATTTCAACCAACAGCCACCAGAAGTTAAAGGAAAAGAATGCTTCACATTCTGTGTCTCACCCAGTCTAGGTGCAATTTTGTTTATCCATTTTGGAGGTGTCTTCTTGTCTTTATATTTATTAATTTGAAAGAGTCAAATATTTTTAAGAAGCCTAAATTTTATTTCCAATTGATGAAGAACCTATGATTCCTCCCCTTATCCCCCTTATAAAGGCATCACCTAAAATACTCTTGTCATAAGTTGGGAAGCAGTAAGTAATAAAAATTCCTTGTTAAGCATATGATGGTTTTCTCTTCTCCCTTAGTCCTGCCCTAGTTACAATAGTGATAAATGTGAGGAGATGATCATCCTGCAAGTTCTATTCCCCTTTGGGAAAACAGTGAGAGACATGGTGGGTAGAAAAGATGCCGGACTCAGGATCAGGAGACTTGGACTCAAATTATTCCTCATACTTTTATTAACTATGTGACCATTAGCATGATCCTCCATCTTCCCATCTGCAAAATGGGGATAATGACACATTAAACAGCACAGAGTGCTGTTTTGTTACCAATTGTTACCAATTACATATTGTTACCAATATGTAAACAGCACAGAGTGGTGGAAAAGTGCTTTGCAAACCTTAAAGTGGCGTAAAATGGTGAATGGTTATTAATGGGAACTTTTCCATTCCAAAAAATTCAATTAAGTTAATATTTATTAAATGCCTACCTTGGGCTAGCCATTGTCTCAGGGACTGAAGGTACGGACAGAAAATAGAGCAGTCTCTGCTCTTGACGATACTTCTTACTGGGGAGGTGAGGACAACAATATGTTTGTGTAGCAGCCTTTCTGTTTCCTTTTTTTTTTTTTTTTTAAACACAGGTTTATGTTGGTGGGTTAGATACCTAGAAGAGTAGGGAATTGCTCTTCTCAGGCTTTTATAGGTTTGGCTACATTTTCTTTTTAAAATTTATTTAGCATTTTATTTTCTCCATTACACATAAAAACTTCCCACATTCATTTTTAAAACTTTGAGTTCTAAATTCTCACACTTCCTCCCGCCTCTTCCCCCTCCCTCCCCCGCATTGAGAAGGCAAGCAATTCCATATTGATTATAAATGTGTAGTTATGGAAAATATATCCATAATAGTCACATTATAAAACATAGACAAAAAAATCAACTCAAGAAAAATAAAGAAAATTTAAAAAAAGTCTGCTTCAATCTGTATTGACACCATCAGGTTTTTCTCTGGGGATGGATAGCATTTTTCATCATAAGTTGTCTTGGATCATTGTATTGCTGAGAGTAACTGAATCATCCACAGCTGATCTTACAATATTACTATTACATTGTACACAGCACATTTCACTTTATATTGGCTCATGTAAGTCTTTCCAGGTATTTCTGAGAGCATCCTGCTTATCATTTCTTATAGTACAATAGTATCCCATCATAATCACATAACACAACTTGTTCAGCCATTGCCCAATTGATGAGCGTCCCCTTAATTTCTAATTCTTTGCCCCTGAAAAAGAACTGTTATAAATATTTTTGTACATATAGGTCCTTTTCCTTTTTGTTTTTATCTCTTTTGGGATACAGGCCTGGTAGTGGTATTGCTAGGTCAAAGGGTATGGATGGTTTTATCACCCTTTGGGCATAGTTCCAATATGCTCTACAGAATAATCGAATCCGTTCACAACACCAACAATGCATTAATGTCTCATTTTTCCTACAGTCCCTCCAACATTTGTCATTTACCTCTTCTGTTCTATTAGGCAATCTAATATATATGAGGTAGTACTTTAGAATTTGTTTTAATGTGCATTTCTCCAATCAATAGTGAGAATATTTTTTCATATTGTTACATGTAGCTTTGAGTATTTCATTTGAAAACTGATCACTTTTTTGATCATTTATCTATTGAGGAATGGCTCTTATTTTTATAAATTTCACCCAGTTCTCTACATGTTTGAAAAATGAAACCTTTATCAGAGAAGCTTGCTTCAGATTTTTTTTTCCAGTTACTATTGCTAACTATATTTCCCTCTCCTCTAGCTGCAAGTTTCTTGAATTGTTGCTTATGAGCCCCTACTGGTGTGCTTCTACTTGATTATCCATCAAATAATTATTTTTAGAAAGATTACTTACTAGGTAGGTATGTTAAGACAATTGTACAGAATTATCCCCCATCCCCTAAATGGGGGCAAACCCTCTCCTTGCACACCCAAGATTCCTAGGAAGAATAGGCATAAATTTAGAAAGTACATGTGACCAAAGAGTAGATTCACAGTTAGTTCCTGGTTCCTGGGAATTATCATCTTACTTTGTGAAGCCCTTAGGAAGTTTTTATCGGATGGAGCTATAAGTATCAGTGCCTTTGTTGAATCCTGGAGCTCCCTTTCCTTGGTTTGCCTTATTTGTCCTTGTATCTCTTAGCTGTCGTTGCTTTGGGGGTATTGTTACCAATATGAATAGGAACTCCAGCTCTTCTGACCATTTGAAGTTCACAAAGGTGTCATCACGTCAATAGGGAGAAGGAGAAAAAGGATATTCTGTTTCAGGAGTCCTTCATCACTGCTGCATATGACTATCACTCATCTGGCCTACAACGAAAATGTTTGAAATTCAGGATGGTTTTGCTGTTTGAGCCATGGCCTCAAAGACCATGATTAATTCTTTTTAAATTATCACAAGACATTTCCAGGGTGGGTGGTGTCATCCTCTAATGGAAAGAAGAGTGGCTCTGGAGACCTTGTGACCTTGGGCAAATCACAGTTAAGCTCACTTGAAGAGCATCAGTTTCCTTAAACATGAATTGGGGTGCAAGTAGGAGGAAATAAGCATTTATGAAGCACCTATTATGTGCCAGGCAGTATGCTAAGTGCTGTTACAAATTTATCTCATTTGTTCTTAACAACAATGCTACCAGAAAGGGACCGTTATGACCATTTTACAGTTGAGGAAACTGAGGCAATCAGAGCTTAAATAACATGCCCAGGGTCACATAGCTAGTAAATGTTTGAGGCCAGATATAAACTTGAGTCTTCTTGACTTTAGGCCCAGAGATGTATCCACTGAACCACCTGTCTCTAAAGCATTTTAGGTCTAAATCTATGAGCATATCCAATTTCGTCCAATGACCCAAAGCCCCTATGATTCTTTCAAATAAGGGATTTCTTCATAGTTGTTTTACTTTTGGTTGATTTATTGAATTGAGATGTCTAGGTTTTCATGATTAATTGGGCTAGAGTGAACAATAATAGGCAACATGTAAGTATGAAGTATATCCAAAATGTTTGAGTGGGAGAAGAATCAGAAAAACTTTCTTGTAGGAAATGACTCTGGAGGTGAACCTTGACAGGAACTTCAGGTTTCAAAGGGAGGAGATGAGGAGGGAGTCAATTCCAGTCACAGGGAACACCTTGTCCCTGGAGATGAGAGATTTATACCAGGAAGAGCAAGCAGGTAAGTCTGTCTGGAACTAGAGTTCTGGGGTGAGAGTGGGGAGGAAGTAATGTATAATCATCCAGGAAAGGGAAGTTGAACCACTTTTGGGAAGTGCCAAACAGAGTAGTTTGTAAATACAAATATTCCTTCAGGCAATAGGGCCAGAGAGAAAAGTGTTTCAGTTCTCAAATAAAGACTGCAAGAGTTAGTGGAAATTACCAACTGGGAATGAGGAGATTTGGGTGATCATTTTTTTTTCTGCTACTAACCATAGCATTATGACTTTGAGCAAATCTCTTTACCTCTGGAAGCCTCAGTTTCCTCATCTGTAAAATGGGGATGATAATACCTGAAGAACTTAACTCTCAAGGTTGTAATAGATGAGATAGAGCAGGCACAGTGCTCCAGCTATTGTCATTGGCATGTGCTGTGCTCAGTGCTCAGTGCTTTTCACAACAACCCTGGGATGTAGGTTATATTATTTTATAATTGAGAAAACTGAGGCAGAAAGCTTAAGTGGCTTATCCAGGGTGAGGCAGCTATTAAGTGCCTAAGCACAGATGTGGACTGATATTTCTGACTACAGGCCCAGCGCTCTATCCATTGTGCCATCTAGCTGCCTAGTTGAAGATAAGAACTTACTTCCTACTAAGGAAGAAAAAGGGATATAGTACAAATAAATATGTAGGATGTTTCCTGTGTAAAAAGTATCTGTCTGCATGAATTGTCTAAATTCTACTTCTGGGAAAGCATGAATATCTTTGGAATATTACACACCCTTCTCCAAGGGAGATTTTGATTCCTATCCGTAGTCGATTGAAGAACGGGCTATGACTAAAGAATGAGAGAGACAGGGTGGGGGGGAAGGATAAAGACTAAAATTTTATGTCTAACCTTCCCATCCCCCATCTGCAAATATTTCTAGGCTTAGGGAAATGATTTTTTTTTAAAGGTTCAAATAATTTTCCTTGTTGTTATCCCTTCAAGGGATATTAAAGGGATTGACTCTCCACTAAACACTAGTTATACCAAAGACTATCTCAAATTGTGAATAGCACACAAAACCATTTACATAAGACAACAAACAGAAATGAAAGAAGTTACCCAGATTAGAATATGCCAGAGAATATACAGAGTGAATGAGCTCTTTAGACAGGAACAAGCTTTTTCAGATCTACCAAAACCCTGAAGTTTTGGGGGAGATAAACTGGAAATCAGAGATGTTTTGATGTCTAGTTCTACCTCTGCCAGTTCTCCAAATCCTTTTGTTCTCTCCATGGGTGTGGTAGGAACAAACCTCTAACCACTGCTACCATGCAAGTTGGACTAGTTTCTCCTTAAAACTTACTGAGAATATCCTTAGGACTTGGTTAGCTTAGGGAACAAAAGGCCCAGGCTGTTGTCATTACTTTCTGATTAACTACAAAACAAGGAAACCCTTAAGACAGGAGTGGGGAACCTTTGGGCCTCAGGTTCCCCACCCCTGCTATAAGACCTGTAATACTGAGCTTTTGGAAAATGATGGACAACTCAGGAAAGTCATTTAGCTTGGCTCAGTGGAATCAATTTGGTGTTCTCAATGATTTTCTTTGTTGACTATCTCACCCCCTCCCAAATGGCTAAGTAAATCTTTTGCTGTGGAATGATCTGAGTGTTGCATTTGATTCCAGCATTGAATCTAAACTCCCAGAGCACCAGCCAGAACAGTGAGTCGGTCCCAAGCGAGAACCTGGAGCCACACATGTCTCCCTCTCTCTTCTCCAAAGCTCTCCTGCCAACTTGTTTCCTCATACACTCTTTGTACCAATTGGATATTACACCTCAACATCAGCATGAAAAACCCTAAGCTTGGAAGGAGGTTTCAAAGTAAATACAACGTAATTTGAGGAGGAAGGGGACATTAGTTGGGAGATAAATGGGGGGGCACTTTCTGAGGTAGGTGGTTTCTGGGCTGAACCCTGAAAGATAAGAATTCAGAGAGGCAGAGTTGAGGAGGGAGCACATTCCAGGCGTGCTGATGACTCGTACAAGGCTGTAGGAAATGGAATGAAGAAGGCTGGGACTCCTAAGGAAGGTTTTTGATATCGTGGTTCAAATCTAAAAGTTCAATATTCCCGGAATCACTGCATCTCAGAGTAGGGAGGGACCGGCTGCAGCTGTCTAGTCTAACCAATGGTACCTTCCTAACCCCATCTCTGTAACCATTATATAACTTTCATTGTAAACGTCCAATGAAGGGGATAGCTAGAGGGGTCATTGTATTATCTTACTAATTTCCCCTGAGTTCCTGAATTGAGAAGGGTTACTAAATGTAATACAAGTCTGGCCAGTGGGAAGAACTCCTAATTTTTAGCCTTGGACCTTGCCACTAGCTAGCTGGGAGGACCCTGAGCAACTTCTTCGCTGGTTCCATCTCTCAAAGACAGTGGGATGGAATGATTTCAAATGTCTTTCACTCGTAGAATTTTAGGATTCTTAAAAGAGAAAAGCAGAGGGCCGCCGTGGCAGAGCACCACGCGTTAAGGCGGTCGCCCTGGGGGTGGATGGCCCCGAGGCTGGGGGTCCCTTCAGCCTTCCAAGTCTCTGGGCCTCAGTTTCCCCCTCAGGGCTTTGCCAGGACCATCCAAGGTCGCTCCAGCTCGGAGCTGCGAGTCTGTGGTTTGAGATGAGTCACTCCATGGGCTTCCTGAGGAAAAAGTGGAAGAGGCTGTCAGGGTAGGTGTCCGACTTCAGGCCGACTCTCGGGGGAGGGGGGCATTTCGTTTCCCCCTCCCCGGATTTTCGGGTGCGCTTGACCGTGGATGGGAGGACAGGCAGGCAGAGGGGACATGGAGGCTCCGGGGTAAAGAAGGCTCGCACGTCCGGCCCCTTCCCGGGGTGCTCCTTCCCGGGGTGCCCCTCCCTGGGTGCTCCTTCCCTGGGTGCTCCTTCCCGGGGTACTCCTTCCCGGGGCCCTTCGTGCCCACGGGGAGCCCCCAGCCCAGCAGCGGGACCCTCGCCCGGGGGGCTGGTGCGTGGAGCGGCTCCTGCGGTGGAGGAGGAGGGAGTGGGCCAGGAGGGGTTCAAGGGCATCGCTGGGGTGGGGGGAGCCCAGCCCGCCGACGAGTCGCGCCTGGGACCAGGGTGCGGCTCGGGCTCGCGCCCGCGCTAGGGAGCAGGGAGCCCACGGGCCCGGCTCGCGCCCGGATTCGCGCGGAGGGGAGGGCGGAGGGGAGGAGGAGGGACAGTTCCCGCTCCGGTCGGCGCTTCGGCGGAGGCGGGGGTCGGGGGTGGGGTGGGTGCGGCGGGAGGGGGTGGGGTAGAAGGGGAGCGGGGCGGGGCTGGCTCG
>CM053772.1:253642856-253668771 GCA_028658325.1 Potorous gilbertii | reverse complement strand
GCGAAGGCCGTCGGGCCGGGCCGGGCGGAAGAGGAGGAGGAGGAGGAGAGGGGAAGGAGGAGCCGGAGGCTGAGGGACGGCGGCGGCAGTTGCCTGAGCGGCGGGCTGGACGGCAGCAGCAGCCGAAGGCCGCGCCGCGCTCCGCTCCCGCTCCCGCCGCCCCTCCGCCTCGCTCTCGCGCTCGTTCTCGCGCGCGCCCCGGCGCCGCGCATGGGCCCCAACCGCCGTGGCCGCGGGAGCCCGCGCCGCCCGTAGGCCCCGCGAGCCCGCGCCCGCCGCGCCCCCGGGCAGGAAGATGAGGCGGACGGCCGCGGGGCTCCGCCACGGCAGCAGCAGCAGCAGCAGCGGGTGCGGGCCCGGGGCGTCGTCGTTCCGCCGTTTGGTCTCAGCCTCCGGCCCAAGATGGCAGCAGCCGCCGAGAGGGGCTGACCCCGGGCTGGGTGGTGCCGCCTACTGAAGCGCCTGGCTCCGCGGTCGTCCCCGCGACGGACATGCCCCGGGCCGCCGCCGCGGCCGCCAGCCCAGGGGAGCGCGCCGGCCTCTAGGAAGGTGAGGACCCCCGGCGCTCGCGCTTCCGGGCAGCCGCGGACCCTGGGGCCGAACTTGACCTTCCCCTCCCCCGCCCCCAGCGGCTCCCTGAACCTCCCGGAGCGCCCCTCCGGCGAGGCCGGGCGGGCCTTCTCCTCCCCGCACGCCCGGGCCCGGAGCGGTCGCGGGGTACTTCGGCGGGCCCCCTGTCCGGCGGCGGGGTGCCCTCCCGGGGACCCTGGAGCTCGGACGGGGCGGGCACTCCCGCGGATCCGGGCTCTCCCTTCTTTCGCGGCCGCCCAAAGTTTTGCGTGGCCCTCGAAAGCTCGATGCCCGGACCCCCTTCCCCGTCCAGACCCTCGTCCGACCCGGGAGTCCCCCAGAAATCCCCCACTCCCTTCCCCTTGGCGTTACATCGGATCCTCCATCAAGGTCCTCCCGGGCTTCTTCCCTTGTCATTTGCCTTAGGACCCCCAGGACCCCTCTCATCTCCCCTTGCCATATCCCTGAACCCTTTCCCCCAAAACACCTTCCCTTTGCCATTTCCCTTGACTCACCCCCATCAAAGCCCTCTCCCCTTGTCTTTACCCTAGATCCCCCGTGAAAGCCCTCCCCCGGCCCCCCCAGGTCCCTCTTCCCCAAAAGCATCCGGGCCCCCCGGGGCCGGAGCCCCGCGACTGCCCCTGCCCGCGGCGGCGGAGGAGCCGGGCAAGGGAGAGTGTCAGCCTCCCGAGGAGATGCGCGTGTGTGTGATTGTTGTGAAAGAGAAATGTGATCCGGCTGCTCGGCTTCCAATGGCCGAGCCGGGGAAGGCGTGGCGGCGGCCCCTGTAGTCTGGGCTTCTCCCCTTACCGGGCCGCCGCCGCCGCTTCCCCTTGTGCAAAGGTACAAGGGTACGTCTCTCTGGTTGCGAGGGGGACGGACGCCTTAAAATGGTACGTGGATCTCCGCGGGCATTGGAGGGGTTTGCGCTTTTAAAGGGTGGGGTGGGGGTTGGGTGTCAGCATTGGGGCTGCTTTGGACTGGGTGGTAGTGAAGTCATAACATACCAAGTCCTGGAACCAGTTTTCACGAACCCGTGGTAGTCTGGTAGGGATTGCATCTCCACCTGTCGTGTTTCAGTTCACGAGCTGCGGCTTCAGGCCTATGAAGGAAGCTTGCTCTGTTCTGTTCTGTTGGAAGCTCTCTTTTCTTGTACTTGGGGCGTTTGGGGAGCTAAATATTGACTAGTCCAGGCTTTTATATGTTCACATCGTAATTTTGAAAGAACTGCTTAAATTCTTTTCTAGTTTCTTTAGATCTATTCTTGCTGATGATACTTCCCTAAGTGGAAGTACTTAGGTGAAAACTTTTTTTCCCCTGCCAGTTCATTTCTGAAGTTCATATTGCTTCATATTAAAGATGAGTTTTTCCAAAGAAGGAAGCTTCTTGTTCGATTAAAGCTTTGAGCATGCTCCATGGCAATTTTTGAGATGATTTTTTAGAACCTACTTTCGCAGTAGCATACGAGATTTGATTTTTAAGAATTTGGGATTCTCCCATCCACCAAATACTTGATAAGACCAGATTCTGCTTAGGGTTGCAACTGCAGAGCTAATTTTATACAATGAGCAATGATAAAGTCTTGATAGGTCATAATTGAGCTCAAGTATTATGCTTAGTGTTTAAAGTAAACAAAGTTCCATTAATTAGTTCTTATCGTTCCACTTATACATTATTTTTTTCTGGGCACTAAAAGTAAGAAAACCAAATAAAATTGCAAGACACCATTAAATCAACAAATTCGTTTTTACATTTATGAACTTTTTTCATTTGTGGAACATTATGTAGAAGATCAGATTAGATAGTGGTTGTTTTTTTTTTACATCTTCCAATTTTTACTTTAGAACTTTTTTATTTTTGAAATTTATTTTAATGTTGAAGAAGTAAAAAGGTAAGTTGGTGGTTCCTTAGTGTCAGGATATTAAAGTGTGCCATGCACCTAAAACATATTTTTGAGACTCCTGAATCAATGTCTCACAAATGTTACCTGCAGTTTAGGCAGAGGAGAACTGCATAATAATTGAAATTCGTTTAATTTTCAACCAAATGGAATAAAGTAAATTAAAATTGTGTTAGAATAAGATAAAATATTCATGAAAGTAAAGAACAGAGCAAAATGTAATAGATTGTAGTTGTATTTACTTATTATTAGTTTGAATTCCTAGGAAGAGCCAGATGATAATTATATGACAGGCAAGCAGATAGGGAATCAGTGTTATTTTATTTTCACATGAACCCTTTCACTATAAGATAAACCTTGTCATTGGCATTTTAGGTTTGTATTCATGTATAATTTTGAGGTAGGAGTCTTTTGTTAATACTTTTAGAAAGATACTTTAAGTCTTTTAGGGATGTTGCTTTTTTTTTGTGACTCTGTTCGTGGAAAAGTCCCAAATAAAACAATTGTAATTAGATTGGTATAATGGCCATCCATTGTTGTTTTTAACCAGTCTTTTGTAGAAACTTGCAAACTAACATTGACCAGTGCATTGCTGCCCTGATTTGTTTTTGTTTTAAATATCTGAAGCATGAGCACTCAATGATAAGACTGTATGGGTTTAGACAGGTGTGGGGAAGAATGCAAGGGGGGAAAACATCAGTTTCAGAAATCTGGACCTATGCATTAATGTTCCTTAAATAACTAATGAGTAGCTGTCTCCAGTGGCGCCCTCCCCCCATTTTTTCTCTTTCTTTTTTTCTTTCTCTTTTAAATCAGGATGAAGTATGGTAATTTTTTTACACTGTACTTTTGGTCTTTTAATAAAATAGGAAAAGTTAGTCTTCTGTTTCTCACTGCATACTAGCAGTTTGTCAAATCTGTTTAGGACAGAAGTCTCATTAATTTGATTCAAAAGCATGATGGTGTAGCATTTTGAGGAGTCTTCAGATTTTGGTTAGACAATGAAAAGATGTCATCACATAATTTATGTCAGAACCTTTAGTGGGCAAAGGAGTTTGTAACTTAGTATATACCTGAATTTGTTACTCTTGCTTTTATAATTACATTATTACAATGTTGCCAAAATAAATTAGGATGTTGTATAATTCCACAGTTGCAGCTCTCTTAATTTCCTAATGTCTTTCCTCAGTAAAACTTAGAATGTCCTTTTCTTTCACTTTAATATTGTATTAAGGTACAACCTTTTTCCCTGAAATGATCCTTGTAAATGGACCTTCTAAGCCTTTGTGACCTCCATTGTGATGTGCTCTACATGGAAGCCACTCTTGAAGACAAAGTAGAACTTCAGCTTGTCCAGAATGA
Organism: Potorous gilbertii; assembly: GCA_028658325.1. Lineage (NCBI taxonomy): Eukaryota > Metazoa > Chordata > Mammalia > Diprotodontia > Potoroidae > Potorous > Potorous gilbertii. Next base: position 253,664,939 of record CM053772.1, on the reverse strand, counting down.
GGCAGCCTGTCTGTGTCTCTCTTTTTAAAGGCAGTATCCTCAAGCATGATATGGTATTGCTGTTCACCTTTTAAATAATGTGAGTTGCCTTAAACCATTAAGATCTTTACTATGGTCTACCATTTGTTCATAAGGGAAATTTAGGTCAATAGAAATCTTCTATAAAGCTCTTTATGCTCTGGGATCCAGCTGCTGAAAAAAAGAGACCACCTCTTAGGTAACACTTTAAATAGTTAATATCAAGTAAGTGATGATACAATTTTATAGCTAAACTTTTGAGGAATTGATAACATTTGTATCAGTGGAGGGGGGAGAAATACTTAGAATCTGTATCTTATGAGAATATACTTCACTTATTTTGGTTGATTTAGTTTAAATTAAACATACTTTTTGGGGAAAAAAAGTACCTGTTAGTACATAGTTTTTGTAGTTTTGTAATTTCCTTATTTTGAGTTTTAGCTCTTTCATTTGTGTGGTGGATAAAAGCTATATTGCATACATTTTAGTTAAATTAGATATTATGGTTTTTTTTTTCAGTAGGTCAAGCTACTCTCTTTGGTTGTTTAAACTGTCTCTATGTGCCATGGAAATTGAACCAAAGTAGTAATATTGGTCATTCCAGTTTGCCATGATTAAAGTACAAAACATTTGGGATTATGAAAACATTGCTTGTATGGTGTTCCAAACTGGCAGAGGATTGAGCTAGTCATATTTTTATGGATTCAAGTTTGGCTTGCTATGGATTTGTATGACTTGAGATTGGGAGATAGCTGTCAGTTTTTTTTTTTGTTTAATCTACCTATAGATTATTGAGAAGTTTTATTTACTTTAAAAATTAGTTATATTTTTCTGGTGCCAAATTAATATTTCTGAAAGCTTTTATTCTTTTCCTAGCCAAGTTAGGGCCAAATTGTTAGACATTTAAATGTGCTGTTAATTAGAGCCGAACCATTTATTTGGTGGCATAAAATGTGTTTTCATTTATGTGAACCAAAGACCAAATTTTTAAAACTCTTAAACATATGGTATTTTTTTTGTTGGTTCCAAACAATTTCTGTGTGGGCGAAACATACTGTCATTTCACATATAAATATATGAAAGATCCTGAAAAGAGACCAAGGATTTTGGGTTGATGTGATGAAAAAAAATGAGAAATGTTTTGGCCTAAAAGCTCAGATTTCTGGAGATCAAAGTTCATTTATTTATGAAGACAAAGTAAGTGAGCAATTGTGGTAGCTGGAAGGATAAGAATAGGCCAGTGCCAGCTGTTAAATGATCAGTCTAGTTGAAATGGCATTAGCATTTCTGTTTCTCATTCTATATTCCTTGGATTCTACTTCCATCTTTTCTTTCTGTCTCTTGCTTCCTCCCTACTTCACTTCTCCCTACCTCCTCTTTTTGGATTACTTCTTCAGTATGGAAAGGATTTACTTAAGGTATGGTATCTAGGAATGGGAAGATATTCTGAGTAGAGTTTTTAAAGGCAACTTAATTAAACACATGAACCAGAGAGCTTTAATTAAAACATAGGGCTAGTGTACAACCTATCATTTGACAAGTTTTGAACTTTGGTACTCTGTTGTTGCTATTGTAGTCATCTTTTAATTAGGTTGTTTGGTTTAAGCTGATTTTTTTTCCATTTTTATGATTTCTATTTTTATGTGTCATTTAGAAAATTTTCAGTGGTAATTTTGAGTGCTTTACTAAGTATGTCTCTTTTGTTTTGATCTGTTTTTACCTTAAAGTAAGATTACTACTAGAAAGTTTGATTTTAATAAGTCAGGTTGCTTTCCACATATGATTTGGAGGAAAAGTACTGCAGTTTATTTACTTCACCATACTTTTCCCCCCTATCTGTGAAATTGGTGTGAAAGATTGTATCACTCTTAGAAAAGTGACTACTGAGTCATCAGAGATTTAAAAAAAGGGTTACAAAGAAAAAGAGGAATTACTTTATTTACGAATAGTAAGACTGATGTGAACCTTTTTCCTCCTTCAGTAGTATCCTTTTCTGTAGGGAAGAATCTGTCTATGAAAGACTTCTTAGTACAAGTCCTGGTGAAACACCAAGTCATTGTGTCAGCCATAAATATTTATTAAGCACCTACTATGTGCCTGTTGATGTACTAAGCTTTGGTAATGCAAAGACAGCCCCTACTCTGAAGGAGCTTACAGTTTAATGAGGGAGATAGCATGCAAACAGCTATCTACAAACTATATATACATGATAAATTGGAAATAACCAGTAGAAGGAACGCACTAGAATTAAGAAAAGTTGGTAAAGGCTTTGTGTAGAAGGCAGGATTTTAGCTGGGACTTGAAAGCTGGGGAAATCCAGAGGCAGAGATGAGATGGTAGAGCATTTCAGATATGAAGGACAGCCAGTGAAAATGCTTGCAGTCAGGTGATGTAGTATCTTGTTTAGGGAACAGTTAGGAGGCCAGTGTCACTGGATCAAAGATTTGGGGTGGTGATATGAGGTGAGGTGAAGATCACCAGCATAGGAAAAGACTCATATATAATCCTTTGTATTTTGCATAACTACTTATCAAAGGAACTCTTTCACATGTTCATTAAAATTCAATTTGACTTTTAAAACTTTGGAAAAAGACGGTTTTTAAAAAAAATCAATTTTGTGTCTGATTATTTCAACATATGTTTCTGTTTGTGATAGACCATTAAATTTACTTGTAAGCTAAAACCTGATAGGAAAAAAAAATCTGTTTGGATTTTTGAAATAGTTTAAGTTTAGAAATTTTAAAAAATGAGTTGATTAAAACAATTGCAATAAATCCAAGTTATTTTGCATTTTTCTTTTAAATGAAAAAAGAAAAAATTTAATTTTGTCAAATGATATACTCCGAAATACTTGCTGCAAGGACTTTGTGGAACTCTATAAAACACTGATATTTATGTTTTTACATACTGTTTTGTCATCTGTTTAATAATATAAAAGAGTCTTATAAGTTTGGAAGACTATATGACTTTGCCAGTTTTAAATAATTAATAGGCCAGGTAGAGCTTTCATGCTAAAAATGGAATTGGATATCTTAGAGAAGTTTGTTCATTGTATAGTGTAATATAAAGTTTTGTTTCTGATGATCCTAAACTTTTGTTGAGATGAAGTAAATTTCTTTCTTCTAGTGATATAATTTAGTGGAAGGATTTTGGGCAGTTTGTCTGTAAGATGTGTAAAGCTTTGTGATAATCTTAAAGTACCTGGAGGTGTTGGTTAGTCTCAGGTGCTTGTGTATGGATAGCTAGAAAACTGTTGTGTTAACATCTTTTTGAGAATGAAAGTTAAAAAAATTTATATAATCGTTAATTATAATTTGTAAATATAATGATTGTACCACAACAAAATTGTTTATTTGTGTATATACAAGTACACAAATTTTAGAGTGATTACAACTCTAGCTGTAGTAAAGTAATTGATTATGTCATCCAAGTTAGTGTGACTTGTAATATGTCAATGGAAAGTGTATTTACACCTGAAAATTAATCTTATGGCATAGATAATCTTAATTTTAAATTATTTTCAATTTAATGACCCTAAATTTTGAACAGGTTCCCTTAAACCCCTCCCCCTCTCCCCCCATTTAGATAGCCATCTCGAAGCTTTGTTAGCTGAGATCAGGAGTTTTTATTGATTCTCTGAAAGACAGTACATTTTTCATATAATACTTGAACCCTCTACTCCTAAAGTTTTCAACTCTCCTTCTATCCACCTCTCTCTGTTGTTTACTCCTTTTAAGCTTGTTCATCTTTACCACAACTTTCTGTCATTCCATCCTGCGTTCCTTAGGACTTTCTTTCCCAATCTGGACCCTATAGTTAACCAGTCTAATTTACTCTTCCAGATCTTTTGCTCCTTGTCCTCACTCCACTCGTGCCTTGCCATACCCCAGTCCTAAGTTACATTCACTATCTTTCCCCACACTTATACTTGTAGGCTACGGAACAGAACTGGAGGAAGTCTCACAACCATGTTGACTGAGTACACTACAAATTTTTGTTATTTGATCTCAGCTTGGCCCTTACTGGTGCATTTGGCAAATCTTTTATTCTTTCTTCATTGACTTTCTGTAGTACTCCCCATTTCCCCTCAATTCTCCTATACCACTATTTCCCCCTTCATTTTCTCCCCTTTCAGCAGAGAACCTTACTTCCTACTTACTGAGGAAATAGGGGCCATGTGTTATACTTCCCCTTTATTTTACACTTCAAAAGTCCTTGGCATCATTTTCCAGTCCTTACCAAGGATAGCCCTTCTGCTTGTATCTTCAGTCTTGTTCTCTCTCATCTTATCGCCTCATTCATCTTCTTTTGCTGATTCCCATTCTCTTCCTATCTGCTGGTTCCCAGCCTTCTTCCTTCAAATATGCCCAGGTCTCCTGAGCCTAAATCAAAACATAACTTCACTTGACCCTGCTATTCCCACAAGATATTATTCTGTATTTCCTGCCTTTCATAGCAGACCTCCTAGAGAAAGCTGTCTGTACTCAACTGCCTCCATTTTCCTCTCTTCCCACTCTTTAACACTTTGCAATCTGGTTTCTGATTTCACTTTCTTAGGTTTATCAACGAGCTTATTCTTTCCATGGTTACCAGATCTCTCAATTGCAAAATCTGGTGGACTTTTTCTCAGTTCTCAAACTTTTAAAATGCTCTGTCTCAGTAGTAGTATGACTGCTCCCTCTTCTTGTGTACTCTTTCTTTACTCTCTGGTTTTTAATGAAATTGTGCAGTCTTTTTTTGCTGATCATCACCTATTTAGCTTTGATGGACCTGCAAAGCTTTAGCTTGGGCCATCTTCCTTTCTTTCTCTAATACTTTCTTGGTGATATTATCAGCTCTCTTCCCTTCAGTTATCTTTGTTCTCCGTCATCTCCAGTCATCCTGATGATTATCTGGTCACTGGATTCAGATGGCTCTGGAGGAGAAGTGAGGCTGGTGACCTGCATAGCCCTCCCTCACTCAAAACAAAGTCAAGTGCAAGTCATGTCATTATTTCTCTGATGCCATGGTCTTTTTCGGCAATGAAGGATGAACACACACCAGTAAGACAATGCCCTAGACTCTTCTGTGAGCTATCTTGTCTTCACTCATCCTTTTGGATATCAATTGTCTCAAACTCAGGCATCTCAAACTCAGAATGTACCAAATGAAATCTTCCCTAAACTTCCTTATTTCTGGTAAGGCAACACTGCTTCTTGTATTACTCAGGCTAATGCCTTGAAGTCATCCCCAGCTCTTCTCTTCATTACCATGTCCAGTCATTTGCCAAGTAGAGTCTATCTCTACAACATCTCTCTCATCTACCCTCTTTCTGTTCATAATGGCCACAACTAGTTCAGAGCTTCATTCTCTTTCATCTGGACTCCTATAATTTTTTTTTCTAATTCATCTCCTGGCTTCCATTTTTCCCCTATTCCATAAACCTTCTGAACAGCTTTTGCTAAAACAGTTTTCCTTAAAGCTTGCCATATTACCCCCATGTTCAAGAACTTTTAGCCACTAAAGGTTAGTCTTTAGGATTAAAATACAAACTCTCCAAATTGACATTCAGGGTTTTTATTATCTAGCTCTTGTCTATCTTAATTGGTTCATTTCACATGCTTCCCCTTTCATTTGGCACCAAATTGGCCTAATTGCTCTTTCCCCTACTTAGCAGTTCATCTTCTATATCTATGCCTTTATGTAGCTTATCTCCATTACTGTATTGTACACTCCAGATTTCTTCTTTCCAAAACTTATTTATGTGTCACCTTCTATGTGAAGCCTTTCTTTATTTCCTTAGTGATTTGTGCTTTCTGCTTTCTCAAATTCTCCTGTATGTGTGCAACTATATTTTTGTATTATAGTATCAACTCTTCTAGGGCAGGGACTGTTTTTTGTTTGGCATTTATATTGTCAATGCCTAGCACTATACTTTGTTTGTAGTAGGTGTTTAAATGTAATAGGGAACTATTGCTTCTTGAATGAGATTGGAAAGTTAAGAAGCTTTAAGATTTTTGTTATATTTCACAGTTAAAATGTTTGTGGCTCTTTTTTTCCTCAATTTTTCAACATTTTTGTTTAAAATCCCTCTCTGAGACAGTAACAATCAGATATAGGTTATATATATGCAATTACGTAAAATGGTTCCATATTAGTAATTTTGTACAAAAAGACTTCAATGAAAGTGAAAAATGGTATGCTTCAGGCTGTATTCAGGCAATATCAGTTCTTTCTCTGGAGATGGATAATATTCCTGTCACTAGTCCTTTGGGATTGTCTTAGATTATTGTATTGCTAAGAATAGCTAAGTCATTCACAGTTCTTCATCAAACAATATTGCTGTTACTGTGTACAGTGTTCTCCTGATTCTGTTCACTTTACTATGAATCAGTTCATGTAAGTTTTTTCAGGTTTTTCCTAAATCACTCTCTTTGTCATTTGTTATAGCGTTTGTGGATCTTTTTGATTTAGTCAATTTCATATTTATGAGTGTAAAGTCAGAGAAATAATTCGAAATCCAACAAGTTTCCTGAAATTTTTGAAGTTTTGCAACTTAGGTTGATTTTAAGAAAATAGAATATTTTTTAAAAAAAGCTTTTATGTGGCACTGATCTGCACATAAACCAGCCTTTGCATGCTTGTCTGTTTCTTTTATTGCTTGGAATTTCGTTTTTCAGGTTTTTTGTGTTTTTTTTTGGTAACGTATAAATGAAAACTTCTTTAGCTTTTAACTGTTGCAGATTAGTTTGCAGATCACTTGGCTATTATTGTGCACTAAATTTGGAAATACCTGTAGAATTTCGGTCACTGAAACAATTTCTAACATTTTTTACATACTTGTCAGTGTATCTTTATAATGCAGGTTCCTTGAAGACCTGTCCATTTGTGTTTCAGAACTCCTATGGCCGATAGCTTTTATGCTTGTTAATTGGTTCAGTGCCTTACCCACTTTTAATTTTGATTCAATGTTTTGAGGGTACCTGCTGTTGAACTGTGTTTTTTAATGATTCTAAAGAATGAAAATAAAATAATTTATTGAGCACTTACCTCCTGAACATTGTGGTATTGGTGCATATACAAACTAATGAAGATGTGGCATGTCTTTGGCTTTACAATTTAATGTAGGTATGCATAATATTAAATAAGTGTATCAGAGAGTTTCAAAACAGTACAATGTGAATCAAAGGGGAAAAGGGGAGTTGTTATGTAAGTGGGGGAAGGAGTATCTAGGAAAGCTTCACAGAGAACTTCAAATGTGAGCTGAATTTAAAAGGATGAGTAGGAGAAAAAGAGGAGTACAGACATTTCAGGCATGGGGAGGGAGCAGCGGGAGAAAAGGTATGAAAGCTGGAGGACAGAGTTGTGTGTTCAGGAGCCAGAACTGGGCAGTTTGCTTGGAGGGCAAAGTGTGATGCCTTGCATTTCTATTGATAGGGTCTGGTAATTGGATAAGGTAGGAGAAGGAAGAGATACAGGACGCTCAGGTTTCTTGCAGAGGTCTGATGTAAGATTTTAGATCATAAATCTAGAGCAAGGAGTCTTAACCTTTTTTTGTGGCATGTATTCCTTTGGCAGCCTGGGGAAACTTAATGCATTTCTTGAAGTAATGTTGTCAGATATGTAACATGAAGTTGTTAAGTTGAAATACAATTATTAAAGTATTAAAAAACAAGTTCACAGGCCCCAGAGTAAGAACTAATCAAGAGCTAAAAGGGACCATACCATAGGAATCAATCTATAAGTTAACTTCCTCATTTTCCGGATGATTAAACCCTGGGAAAGATTACATTGTTTGCAGGACATGAAGGAGAAACAAGGGGCAGAGTCAGGATTTAAAATTAGTCCTTTATCTCCAAGTTCATCCTTCTTTCCATCCATTACTTTGTATATTAACATTTTTCAGTGGCTAGCATAAGTAGAACAAAAGCAGAAAAATCCTCGTCGTAACACTCCCTCCGTATTCACAGAAGCTTCCTTCACACCTAGTAGATTAAGACTTCCCATATGCTACGGATGGCAAAAATCTGGCACGTTTGTTTTCTTGAGGAATGCTTGATTTCATTTCTTAAGTATGGTATTTGTTGCAGTTTTATAACATTGACATCTTGAAACTTTTAAAAAATATATCAATAACATTTTATATTATTTTATGGGTTTAAGAATTCCTGGTGCTGGCTTACTACCAGTTTTCTCATGGCTGTAGGTAGATCTGTAAAACTTTTGTAAGAAACAATATAACAATGTAACATCAGTAGCACTGAGGTTGATGAAATCTGACTTATTTGATTGCTGTTGTACAGTTGAATAGTGGAAAAATATTTTGCTTTCTTACTTTCAGAAATTACTTCAGCTGTTACTTATTGCCTAACCAACAAATTAATTTTGGACTTTAAAAATACAATTTAAAGAACAAAGTTATAATTTGATTAGTATCATAGATTTTGAACAGGAAAGGACTTTAGAGGCTGTCTAATCCAACCCCTCCATTTTATAAAGAAGGAAACTTGAAGGTCAAAGAAATTTAGTGATTTTTCCAAAGATTATCCACAGATAACAAATGGCAGAGTTGGAATTTGAATCTTTGACTGTAAATCCAATGCTCTTTAGTGTCTAGTGCTGATGTTTTCATTAGGGTTGTTTTATGATTGCTGTTTGTTCTTATGATAATAAGAAAGAACCTGGTGTTTAGATTTCTTTATTAATGAAAAAACAAACTACCAATTTCTTTTTTTTTTTTGCTCAGACAAAAGAATGGTCTGCAAAATGCAGATGAGAAATTCTACTCTTTCTTTTTCGATTAGTTTCATTATTGAAATTCAATATAATTAATATTATGTCTTTTCATTCTCTTTTTTTCCTTTGACATCTATTTTCAAAGATATATGTGGTAACCTGGTGAATTCTTATGATGATTCTTTGTGTGGATGCAAGTTTTTTCAGAATATATTTTTTGAGATTTGATCATATGTTGTTTTGTTTGGAAAAGAATCGAGGAAAAGAAAAAGATTTATTTGATTTGGCAATATGTCATATAATGCAAATTTATAAATTTATATTAACAAAATTAGTCAAGCAATAATTTAAAAGCAGTGATAATCACTCTTTTGCTTTGAAACTGATGACCTAAAATGTTCATATCATTTCCTCCAGCGATTCTGCTGCTAACCATATGTCCTAAGGAGTTGAAAAACAAAAAGAAAGACACGATATGCAGCAAAATGTAGCAGCATTTTCCATGGTAATAAAGAATTGTAATGGCCATTGGTTTGGGGAATGGCTATAATGTGATTCATGAATAATGAATATTACTGCACTCATGTGAATGATGAATAAGATGAGTAGAGAATCTTGTAATGGCTCATACAAATTGAGGCAAAGTGAAGCCAGAAGAACTGGGGAAAAAATATGCTTAATGTCTGCAACAGTATAAATGGAAAGAACAACAACAAAACAAAACTTCGTACTTTAATATTATAATGATCAAATTTGGCTCCACAGAAGAGATATTAGCAGACACTTCTACCCAGGTCTTGCAGAGCAGGGCGTATATGGACCAGGGCATATATGGACCAGGGCGTATATGGACCAGGGCGTATATGGACCAGGGCGTATATGGACCAGGGCGTATATGGACCAGGGCGTATATGGACCAGGGCGTATATGGACCAGGGCGTATATGGACCAGGGCGTATATGGAACAGGGCGTATATGGACCAGGGCATATAGCCCTATCATGCTTTTTCAGTATGTTGGTTAATTTTGTCTACTTTTTTTGTTATCTTCTTTTTAAATTACTTGTTATGAAAGATGGGTATCTAGAAGAAGAGTAAGAAATATAGCTGATAAAAAACCAAGATATATCAATACAAACTTATTTTAAATTAAAAAGCCATTGGCCAAAAAAAAGAAAATTGATGTTCTCACTCTGTTTAGGACTTTTCCCCCACATCATATCAAAATTGAGCATTAATATTTGATCATGATAAATAATTGTCTAAATATAATGTTTTATGAAACTCCTAATACTGTACTAGTTAAAATATATTAAAATCACTTAAGATTCCTTAAATGATCCCTATAATTTTTCTTGAACTTCATTTGGTTCTCTTTGGACTTTTCATACTTAGTTAACCCTTCTTTCAAATCTGCAGTGAGGAAAGGCAAGAGAAAGGAGCACTATTTTTTGTGATACTTTATAGCAGTGGTACAGTGGAAAGAGTACAGGATTTGATATCACAGGATTTGGATTTAGATCTTGGTTCTGTCATTTGCTGTCTTTACGATGTTGGGTGATTAATTCATTGAACTTAGGGTCTTAGATTTCCTCATTTTTCAAATGAGGGGGCTTGGACTAACTGCCTTTCCTCTAAGTTCCTATTAATCTGTACTTTAAATGCCTTTACATTCTTCTTATTTGTATTGGGTCATTGTCTCATGAAGCTATTGTGTGGTCAATCCTTTTAGAAAGGTTATATAATAGAAGGTTTATAAAGACTTCTTGCTTTAAAAAATAACATATAAATGGGATAGATAGTTACCCCAAATCTGGAATAAGTTGCATAAAATATAATTTAGAGACATAGTACTATAGGTTACATTGGGACCTTAATATTCTTTCTAAGACATAGAATATAGTTAACCATGTTTTGGCAATTTATTTTTCCAGGCTTCAAGATCTTCCTAGAAATCGATGTTTTCTAAATATCAGGTACCTTTTCCAAGTATATGTAGTTGAAAAGATGATTATTATAATTTTTTACCCCTTACCCTTTACTTTCTCATATATATATACACGCATACGCACCAATACGCTCACTTTATAGTACTTTAAATGCCTTTGACTGGAAGAACTTAATTTTAAAATCTCTATTATATTTTAAAAATTGCTATTTATTTTTAGTATTAAAACATTTTTTGAGTTCCCCATTCTTTCCTTCCCTTCAGTCACTCTCCCATCCATTGAGAAGGCAAACAGTAGCAATATACATGTGAAATCATGCAAAACATAGTTTAATATTAGCCATTTCACAAAAAAGAGCAAGAAAAAGTGAAAAAAATTATATACTTTATATTGCATTCATAAATTCTCTCTGGTGGTAGATAGCATTTTGTTATGAGTCCTTTAGAATTGTCTTAGATGATTGCATTGATCAAAGTAGCTAAACCTTTTACAGTTGATCATCATTATAATATTCTTGTTACCATATACAGTGACCTCTTGGTTCTGCTGACTTCACTTTGTATCAGTTCATATAGGTCTTCCTAGGTTTTTCTAAAACCATTCCATTAATGATTTCTTATAGCCCAGTAGTATTCTATCACATTTATATACCACAACTTGTTGAGCCGTAACCCTGTTGATGGGCATTCCCTCAATTTCCAATTCTTTGCCACAACAAAAAGAATTGCTATAGCTATTTTGTTAGGGCAGTTAGGTGGATGGAGTGCTGCTCCTGGAATCTGGAAGCCTCATCTTTCTGATTTCAAATCTGGCCTCAGACGCTTAATAACTATATGACCCTGGCCAAGTCACTTTGGCCATTTTCTTCAGTTTCCTCTTCTGTAAAATGAGTTGGAGAAGGAAATATCAAACCATTCCAGTGTCTTTGCCAACACAACCCCCAAGGGGGTCACAAAGAGTCTGACATGACTGAAAACTGATTGAATGACAATAAATATTTTGTATTTTTCTTTGATCTCTTTAGGATACAGATATAGTAGTGGTATAGCTGGGTCAAAGGATATGCAGAGTTTTGTGACTCTTTGTCCACAGTTCCAAGTTGTTCTCTAGAATTGTTGGACCATTTCGCAGTTCATTAATGTACCTATTTTCCCACATACCATCCAAAAATTGTCATTTCTGATAGGTGTGAAGTGGTGTCTCAGAGTTATTTTAATTTGCATTTTTTCTAATCAGTAGTGATTTGGAGCATTTTTTCACATGAATATAGATAGCTTTGATGTCTTTTTCTGAAAACTTCCTCTGCATTTCCTTTGACCATTTATCAGTTTGGGAAGGGCTCCTATTTTTGTAAACTTGACTTAGACATAAGGCTTGCAGTAAAAATTTTCAGTATTATCTCTTTTAATTGGGTCTGGTCTTGCTTTTCTTTAACTGAGATCATGAGTGCTATCTCTGCCTTTTTTTAGCTTAAGTTGAAGCATAGTTGATTCTGCTTCAGCCCCTTATTTTAACTCTGTATGTTTTTCTGTTTCAAATGTGTTTGTTTCTTATAAAGAACATAATGAATTCTGGTTTCTAACGTATTTTGCTATCCATTTAGGTTTTATGGGTGAGTTCATGCCATTTATATTCACAGTTGTGATTATTGTGTATTTTACTTCATCCTGTTTTCTTCTGTTTATTGTTCTTTCTCTTTTTATCCTGTCCCACCACAAATGTCTGTTTTCTTCTCCCTCCTGTCTTATTGACCCCCCCTCCCCCTTTTAACACCTCTCTTTCTCTCATCTCTTTCCCCTCCTACTGTTGGCAGCTAGGTGGTGCAGTGGATAGAGCACTAGTGCAGGAGGACCTGAGTTCAAATATCACCTCAGACACTTGATACTCACTAGCTATGTGACCTTGGGCAAGTCACTTAACCCCAGGTGCCTCATCCTGGGTTATCTCCAGTCATCCTGATGAATATCTGGTCACTGGATTCAAATGGCTCTGGAGGAGAAGTGAAGCTGGTGACCTGCACAGTCCTTCCTCACTTAAAACAAAGTTAAGTGCAAGTCATGTCATTATGTCTCTGATGGCATGGTCTTCTTTGGCAACAGAGGACGAACACACACACACATTTCCCTCCTACTTCCCTTTTGGTAAGATGAATTTCTATACTCAACAGAGTGTATCTTTGTCTCTGTATGACATGTGTATACACACATATTCTTCCATCTTAGAACCCATTCCACTGAGAGAGAGAGTGGTTCGAGCACTGTCTCTCCAACCCCACCCATTGTCCCCTCCACTGTAAAAGCTGTTCCTTGCAGATCTCTTTTATGTGAGATAATTTCCCTGTTCTTCCTCTCCCCTTCTCTTAGTATATCCTTCTTTCTCGTCTCTTCATTTTTTCTTTTTTGGGATCATCCCAACGTAATTGACCTCTTTGTAGACATCTTTTAGCTGCCATAATAATGATAAAGTTCGTAGGCAGTATATGTGTCTTTTTCCCATATAGGAACGTAAACCATTAAGCTTATTGAATCTTTTAGGATTTCTCTTTCATATTTGCTTTCCTGTGCTTCTCTTGAGTCTTGTGTTTGAATGTTCGATTTTCTATTCAGCTCTAGTCTTTTCATCAGGAATGCTTGAAAGTCTTCTATTTAATTAAATGTCTGTATTTTCCATTGAAAGATTATAGTCAGTTTTGTTGGGTAGGTGATTCTTGATTGTAATCCTAGCTCCTTTGTCTTTCAGAATATCTTATTGCAAGGCCTCTACTCCTTTTAATGTGGAATCAGCTAAAACTTGTGTGATCCTGACTGTGGCATCATGATATTTTATTTGTGCCTTTCTGACCACTTGCATTATTTTCCCTTTGACCTAGGAGCCCTGAAATTTGGCTATAATTCTCCTGGGAGTTTTCATTTTTGGATCTCTTTCAGGAGGTGATTGGTAGACTCTTTCAATTTCTTTTTTCTTTCTTTTTTTTTTTTTACCCTCTGGATCTAAGATAGGACAGTTTGTCTTGATAATTTCTTGGAATATGATGTATAGGCTCTTTCTTTGCTCATGGCTTTCAGGTAGTCTAGTAATTCTTAAATTTTCTCTCCTAGATCCATTTTCTAGGTTGCTTGTTTTTCTAGTGGGATATTTCATATTTTCCTCACTTTTTTCATTCTTTTGGCTTTATTTTATTGTCTTTTGATGTTGCATGGAGTCATTAGCTTCCACTTGCCTAATTCTTAATTTCAAGGAATTACTTTCTTCATTGAGTTTTTGTGTGGCTTCTACCATTAGGCCAATTCTGTTTTTAAGGTATTTTATTCCGTATTTTTTTTTGTGCCTTTTTTACTAAGCAGTTAATTCTCTTTTCATAATTTTCTTTTATTGCTCTCATTTCTTTTCTCAATTTTTCTTTCTTTACTCTCTTTCTTTAACTTAGGGATCCTTGTTGGGGTTATATCCAATTAGAAGGTTTTTTTCTTTGAGGCTTTGCTTGTAACTATTTTCACATTGTCTTCTTCTGAGTTTGTGTTTTGGTCTTCCCTGCCACTGTAGTAACCTGTTAGAATTAAGTTCTTTTTTTTGTTGTTTGCTCATTTTTCCAGCTTATTCCTTGACTTTAATTTAAAAGTTGGGTCCTGCTCACTTATTGGTGGAAAGGGATCACCTCAAGCTTCAGGCTTTTTCATGCTATTGTTTTAAGAGTTAGTTCTGAGAGCTGTAAGCTTTTGGTGCTTGCAAGGTGGTGTGGTCCAGGAAGAGGTATGATGTTTGCCCTCCTTGTCTGTACTTTAGTCTTTACCCAGTAAGGACCCTTGCTGTCCTGTAGCTAAATGTGCTAGTGTTCCTCTTCATCCTGGAACTGTGTGTGACCAGGTTCCCTGGTCCTTTGTGATAGAACACTAGTGCTCTTCCCTGGCCTGAAACTGTGTCCAGGACCCCTGCCTGCTCCCTTGTGACCAGCCACAAGCACTCCTTTCCACCCTGGAACTGTGACCTAGAACTGTATATGGGCAGTAGAGTTGCCAGACAGCGCCAGGTCTTGCACCCAGTGCCAGCAGAGGGTCCCCTGTAATCACTTTCTGACCAATTGTGCAGCCTTCTTCCTTACCTTCTCAAGGAGGAGAGTTCCCAAAGCGGTTGCAGGTTATAGCTGCTCCCAACGCCCACCACTGGTGCTACCCCTGCATGTACTCTAAACTGGCCTCCATTCAATGTCACAGACCTCTCCTGCTGACCTCCTAAGTTGTCTTAGATTAGACAAATGTCTCACTTTGACTTTTTCTCAGCTCTGCCCTTCAAAAATTTGATTTGTTATTTTAAAGTTGTTTGGAGGAGAATGTTGGGAAAGTTCAGCTGGATTTCTGCCTCTACTCTGCCATCTTTCCTCTGCTCTCAGGCATAAGTGCTTTTAAAGAATGTTTCAGTTTAGGACAGGACACTGAAATGTTTTGTTAAAAATACAGTATTGAATAAATAAAATTAGATAATTATGTAAAATTGATCTCTAGATAGGCTTGTTTTATGGAATTTGGAGACTCTTCTTCATTAAAATTCTTGCCTCTTTATTATCACTGTGAGAATATATTTGAGTTAGCATATTTTTATTTTTTCCCCTCCATTCCTTCCCTCTTTCACCCTCCCCATATTAGGCATTTGATGTGGTTTTAATGAGTTACTCAATATTTGTAATTCTAGTGACTTCAGTTTGTAGATTGGGGTGAAGAAGTCTTAGATACAGATCATTTGCATTTGTCCTCATTTTTCAAATATTCTTAGGTCAACTGTAGTTTAGTTGTAAAGAATTTTAAGGAATTGAGTAAAAAAATACATTAAATGTTTACTATGTGCCAGCACTGTGCTGAATATTGAGGATACAAATACAGTTAGGTCTCAATTAGTGTGAATAATATCATTATTCAGATTCTCACTATTTAAAATTATATGTAAAATATAGTAAAAATTGATTCTAACCCAATGGAAAAATGTAATAAAAATTTAAAAAATTTATGTTTGTATTTGTTTATCAGTGCAATATAATAGCAAAGTTAAAATACATTTCTGATTAAAGTTTATTTCAAAATAGCTATAGAAAGCAAAATTTAAGAAAATGAAAAATTTTAAGTTGTAGATTATCATGCGTAAATATAAACCCACATTAACATATGATTAAATATTTTTCATTGTTTAAAGTCTTTTAGCAGCATTAAGTATTCTTTCTTTACATTTTCATATATAACTGGTAGGTGAAGAGAGCTTAGCCCTTATCTCAGTGAATTTATATGCTTACATTCTATCACTGTAAATCAAGTATAGTTGGTTTACCTGGGACATTAGTTAAAATTCATAATGCTTTAAATGTGATATTGTTGTCCTTGCAACATTTTCCCACACTTGTGCTAGGTAATTTGGAAAATGTTTTCAAAAATAGCTTTAATCATTACCCATGCTTTTTTATTTGATCACCAAAGATCTAGAAATGATAGATGATTATCACTTCTCAGAGTGGGAGAATTTTGAGACTGATAAACAAGCATTGATATTTAAAATCCTCTTCATGACATTCTGACAGAAGGGTTAGGCTATGGTTAGACTCTTTAAGTCCACGCTTTTTTCTTTCTTAGACATGTAGAGTTTTTGAGGGTGTCCTTTACCAGAATAAGCCTGTTTCATATATATTAAAAATGTGTTGATTGGTGTATATCCAGTGCTTTTGATTATTTTCTTCAGAATATCAAAGTATTTATCTTCCTCCCTGTGTGCACTGTCTGTCTCTTTGGGAGTTTTAATATTATGTAATTAAAGTTGATTTTTAAAGTGATCCAACCAACCGACTTTTGCAGTAAAAGTTTCTTCATTACCCGCTTCATTTCCATTTTTTTCTCTTGCCTTAAATCAGTTAGAAACAACCTGAATGACTGCTCTGCTAAGAAAAATATTTTTGCCTATAATCTTCAATCTGTATGACTTTTTCTTTTATTCTGCCTGTGTGTTTTATAATTTTCCATACCATAAAGTCAGGCATTCCAGCATTTCATACTATTTTAGAGTTGCTTTTATCACATTCATGCCATTCAATTATATAAAATTTTTGTTCTAGTATAATAAGCCTCCTTTTTTCATTGGCAGTGTATCCTTCTATAATTTTCTTCTGTTCATTTTGTTAAGGACTTATAAAAAACACACACCTTTTAGTATTAAGGCATGCTGTTGTTAACACAACTCTTGGTAACCTCATATATATCAGCACATCACATCCCCCATACTCCAGGATAGAAAAATGCAGTTTGACAGTGGAGCAGTGAGATCTTAACTGCTTCACCCAAAATGTGATCTGGTATATCATTTTACAGTTAGTACTAATTCAAACTTTGGATTATTAGTACTTATATTAATTATGATTTAGCTGTGCAAAAGAGAAGATAGTTCCTGTCCTCAGGGAGCTTACATTTATGAATGGAAGTGACAATACTATTCAAGGGAATATCAGCCAAGTGTTGTTTTGGTCAGTAGAGCCTTAGTGGAGTAGATGAGACAATAACACACCCTAGCTAGTTGTGTGACAATGGATTTTTCAGCAACTTTGAAATGGCCAACATGTCATTTTTTTGTTCCAAAAAGTTGTTCCAAAAGTTGGAATGTTTTGCAAAGTCAGATGAAGCTTGTTATTTAATGTGCTGATTGTGTTATAGTCAACACATTCTCTGAATGCTTTGGTCACAATACCACTGGAAAATGCCCAAGATCTGAGCATATCTTCAGTTACATGTTTCAGCATGCACATCTGCAAGTTTAATTTATGAATTTTCAGGATATGTTATGGTTTATATACTAAAAAAAGTTCAGATTTTTTTACTTTACTTCTTATCCCCAAGCTTCACCATTTGTCTTTTTCTTACTTTGTATTTTAAAAATAGAGGAAATGAGCAACATTAGAGCAAGATAAGAAATCATGGGGTTTTTTTGGGGGGGGAGTAAATTAGCATTTTTGAGACATTTCATTTTATTCTGTAATTTTTACAGGCTGCAAATAGCCTTTAAGTAATTTCTCAGCATGTCCATGCCAGGTCTTCTTGAATTAATTTTTCATTAAAAAAAGGTACTTTATAAGTCCTTAAAATAATCTGCCAATATGAAGTGTGAATTTATAGAAAATTAAATCCTGAGTACTAATGGGAGGGAAAGATAGCTATAGTTATAGGTATTTATAAGTCCTAAAATTTGAATGGATTTGATTTTTTAAAAACAAAATGTTAACAAAAATAAAATGCACAAATATTTATAGAGTTCCTTTTAATCTACCCAAATCTATGTAAGTTATTGTGTAACTTTTAGATTTGGAAGGTTTATTTCCTTACATTTATTTATGTTTGGAATGGGGCTGTCAAAAGCCCCTTGAAATCTCAGACTTTGTGTGGGTTTAGTTTTTCTTGTACACTTTTTCATTTGTTACCACACATGCCACTGTACAGAAAGAAATTCTAACACTTCAGTGTGTAATTACAGTGTGAGAATATTGAAATATTATGGAATAGGTATAACTATATTATGGCATAGTTCTGAGCATTTTATAGGGATATGTACACCTGGTTGTAAAGCTTTAATAAAATTTGAGGTTTTAGAGACGCTGGTTATATTTTCATTAGAGACACATCTGATGCTGGTGAAGATCTTGTTACCTTGTAACTTCTTTGGTTAGTAGCAGGTTGGGAATTAAGTGGGTGGCAACCTGATAAATACTAAAAAGGAATGGATGAGTCATAAGTTGGTTTAGCTTTGTAGTCTCCCAGCTTGTACCTGGTTAAAGAAGTTCAGAAAATAGTTGATTTTACTCACCAAAAAAAAAAAAATAGAAGAAAGAAAATTTAAACTTAAAAAAATGATTAATTTAGGGGAGTTTATTTTTATATTTTTTTTGAAAATCTTTTTTATTAACTTGACAAACATCAACATGTACCCATGTTCAAAGATAAAAAGGATGAAACCATGAATTTTTATTATGTACAAGTTTAAAAAAAATCAGCCCAGTAGAATTAAAATAATGGTTCTAAAATTGCCCTGATTTTTTTTCTTTTTCTTTCTTCTGTTTTTTTTTTTTGGGGGGGGGCATCATTTTCACTACTCTCTGTTTTCCCTATAATATTCCCTCCTCATTAAAAAAAGATAATCATCTTCCATTATAACAAGTACAGTCAAACAAAAAAAATCCCGTGTATTAGGTTTGTCTGTAATGTATTTCTCATTGTGCACCTTAGTTCATTACTTTACTTCTCAAGAGGTGAGAAGTATGACTGTCTTTTGGATGTTCTTGTATTGATCAGAGTTCTGTTTTTCCTTTACAGTGTTGTCATATAAATTGTTCTGGTTCTGCTGATTTCATAACTTGTATCAATTTATACAAGTCTTTTCAGGTTTCTCTGAATCTGTGTGGTAGATCATTTTATATATATACATATATATATATATATATATATATATATATATATGTATATATATATGTTTCTGTCATTCTTATACTGTAATTTGTTCAGTTATTGCCCAGTTGAAGGATACTCCCTTTGTTTCCAGTTTTCTACTGAAACAAAATGATGCTATAAATATTTTAGTACAAATGGTTCATTTCCCTCTTTTTTTGGTGGGGGAGGGTGGAATATACTGTATATCTAGTATACTTAACTGGGTATGATTAGTTAGTAGTGACTTTTGCGGATATAGTTTCAAATTATTTTTCCAGAACTTTTGGATCAGTTCAAGACTCTACCTAGAGTATATTAGTGTGCCTGTTATCATACATACTCTGTTAATTTTCCTTTTTATTTTTTGTCATTTTGCAAAATATGATGGATGTGAGGTGAAACTTCAGAGTTGTTTTAATGTGTATTTTTCTTACTAGTGATTTGGAGAATTTAAAACAATTTTTGGTCCAGCTTTTCTTTTTTACATAATCTATTTCCTCCCTCCCCCCATACCTCTTCCTTTCCCTCTTCCAGAGAGTCCTTTGTGTAACACGAATTTTTTTATGGGAAAAAAAAGGAAGAGGAGACAAAAATTGTCAGCAAAACTGATCACTGTATTAAAAAAACTAAAAAAGAAAACATATGCAGTGTTCCACATTTGTGGACCTCTCACTTCTGCAGAGATGTCTTCTCATGTCTCTTTGGAGCTATGCTTGTTCTTTGTAATTTTGTAACATTTTATTTTTCAATTTTTTTGTGATTCTTTGCATTTACATTGTGTCAGTATGTATTGTCTTCTTGGCTCTTATTTATTCTGCATCAGTTCCTGTCTTTCCATCCTTCTCTGTATTGATCATACTCATTATTTATAGCACGGTAATCTTACATTCCATTCATGTACCACAGTTTCTTTAGCTATTCCTCCAGTCTACTCTTCTAAGCATTTTGCTTTCCTCTATCCATACACTTTAAGGTCCAGCAATGCTCTCCTCTTTGCTTTTTCTCCGAAAGGATTTTCCTCTTTGCTGGTGCATTTACACTGCCTGTCTCTTGCCTATCTCTGGAATGCTCTTCTTATGAAAGGAGGATAACCATTCCTGACCAAATAAGTGATCTCTCACTTCTTTGGCACTTAGTTTGTGTTTTACAGTCCATGTTTTAGTCATTTCCTTATGTTTATGTTTTGTCAAGATGCCCTCTAACTTTCCTGGCTTTCTTCAAGATGAGATCAAAATCCCACCTTTGGCTAGAGGCTTTTTCTGTGGCCATGAGAAGGAAGGGTCACAACAAACAATACAATAAAGAATTCTATTAGGGAATACTTGCACAGCTAAGTTCTCAACAAATTAGAGAAATGAAAGATAGTAGATGATGTTTGACAAATGTATGAATTCAAATGCAATTAATAATTTAAGTAGATAATTCAGTAAATAATAATTAAGTAGAATTTAAACTGGCTGCTCTAGGAGGGGAAAGTAAGATATGTAATCAAAGAATTACTCTTCTTCCACTCTGAAACCCTTCCCCCCGCAAAAAAACTCCATCCAAACCACAGACACTTTCCAGGTTAATTCTTTTAAATAGTCCAAGAATAATAATTTCTATATTATTTCGTTTATTCGTAATTCCAGAGAAAAACCACAGTTTATTTTATATTAGGCAAATGAATTTTTTATTTTAAAACTAATTTCCTTAATAAGTATAGGTGCAGAAAGTTTAGACAATAGACTATAGCAGTTATATAATTATTAAGTAAACTTTGAACCAGTTATGCAAGACTATTTCAATATCAGAAAAGTTATCAATTTAAAATACTCTGTTACAGTGTTCAGGAAATCTTTTACAAGATTGACATTCATGATGAACACATGAAATCCAATCAGGGGATTTTCCAGCAACACAATTTAAAATATTTGTCTAAATAAAGGTCAACATAACAAACAAAAAAGAAACAGAAGAGGCATTTTCACTAATAATAGGTACAAAACCAAGTTTACAAGAATATCAAGTTTCATCACTTATATTTGTATAGCATTAGAAATTGCAAAATTGCAGCAAGAAAGGAAAGAGATACTATTAGGATTAATTAACATTGAAAATGAAGAGCTAAAACTGTCATTTGTAGATGACATGATAGCATATCTAGAAAATATAGGCATCTCAAAAAGTTAATGGAGACAATAAAATAGTTCAATAAGGCTGTAGGATACAAGATTACCCAGTAAAAGTCATTTGTGTCCTTATTTACTCATAGTAAGTGTAAGGAAAATAAAAAGAGAATCTTGTTAAATAAGAAAAATATCAGGGAATTAGCCTAATTTTGTAATGTAAGACTTACATAAGGACAGCTTTAGTGATAATTAATGGAAGATAGGTCTAAAACATTCAGTATTCATGAATAGATAAAATTATTATAATATAAAGGACTTAATTTTTACATTTTAATGCAATATCCCCCCAAAATGACAGTATTTTTAAATAGGATTTGATGAAAGTTTTAGGAAATTTATATTGAAGAACAAATGGGTGTGAAAATTGAGGGGCTGGGGAAAAAATAAAAATCCACAAAACTAATGAAAATGATCTTATATTTCCTACCTTGATGTTACAAGCTAGTCATCAAAATTATCTGGACCTGGGCAAACAGTAATAGGTCAGTGGAATAGAATAGAGGTATCAGTCACACAGCCAAAGAGTTTATTACTTATCCAGTTCCTTGACAATAAAATATCAAAGGTTTACTTCTGAGAGCTAGAAAAAAAGCAAAAAGTTGAGAATCTCAAGGAAATTAATTTTTAAAAAGTGGGAGGAACAAGGAAGGAAACATAGAAGTTCCAAACACTGAACTATATACTGCAAAGCAGTAATCATCAAAACGAACTGGTACTGGTTAGAAATAAAAGGTCAATCAATGGAACAGATTATGTATACAACATGCAGAAGCAAACTTTGTAATTT
>CM053772.1:253492796-253642356 GCA_028658325.1 Potorous gilbertii | reverse complement strand
TAGTTTTTTTCCTTTTTCTGGGCATTTTCCCAGCCAGTTACTTGACTTCTGAGATTCCTGTCTACCCTTGCCTAGATCCGCCCAGCTAGTACTTGGGGTCTGAGTTTCAAATGCTGCTCCCCAGACTCAGGGCTTTCAGCGGCTGGCTGGCTGCTACTCAGGATAAGATTAAATCAGGTTCTCAGGTGGGGGCAGGGCTGCCTCCCAGGCTCAGTTCCCTCAGGGGGTTTATGCAGAGACCTTCTGTAATGGAGCTGCTGCTGAGCTCCTGCCTGCTCCAGGAGCCTCTGGCCTCCCGCTGCCTCTGCTGCTCCCTCCAGAGGGGGCCCAAGTCATGGAGACACCCCACTCCCCTCTCAGCCCTTTCAGACATTTCTCTCACGGACCTGTGCGTCTGTGGGTGGAGGGACCTTCATGGCTGCTGGAGATTCTATCCCTGAAGCCTGCTCAGATCTGCTCACCCCACAGCCAGGGCAGGGCTGGGCTCCGCTCTCATCCGGTGCGCAACGGACCTTTGGGATCAGTTTTTCAGGGCTCTCTGGAATGGAAATCTCCTTCACCCCATTGCTGCACGGCTCCACTGTTCCAGAATTTGTTGGGAGTTCTTTTTATAGATAATTATGGGCTGTAGGTTTGGAGCTAACATATGTGAGTCTTTCTACTCTGCCATCTTGTCTCCAGCCCCTCTCTATAGTTTTTGAGAAAAACATGATAGTTCTTTCAATCCAGTGAAATTTATTTTTTTTCCTTTCTTTCATTTATTGATATTGAAGACTTTGCAGTAGCAAGATATGCATGGAATTTTTTATAGAAAGAAACCCTACACTCATAGTTAAAGGAAAATACTTAGCCTTCTGTTATATAGGTACATCTCTAAATCGTGCTTCTTCCCTATGTATTCTAGTTCTGGGATCAAGAATAATCTGATCAGTTAACTTAGAAAAATAGTTTCATTTTTCAATCTCATAAACTGGATCACAAGTTTCTTTGACAGACACAACATTCTGGTAGAGAACGAAACCATCCAGGTGGTCTCTCTTCTCAAAAAGCTGAGTTACATGAAAACCTATAGGGTGCAAAAGATAGTCTAGGTTATTTACATTAAAAGGGATTCTTCAGTGAGATTCCTGAGCTCTGCATATATTATTCCACTAAGCTTTAATGACAAGACAAAAGCAAAATTGTGCAACCATCTAATTCCCCAACCCTTCTGGAGCAGCAAGCATCCTGGCATACACAGGAGAGCCTGCTACACAGGTTCTTAGATCTGCATTTCTAAGAGGAAAGCAACTTTTGAGGGGTCAATAATCTTCTTGGACTATATTCACCAATAGAGAAAATGCAAGCAAAGAAATAAAGACCAACAGACAGGGCTTCTAACTGTCTGACCATAAGCAATACATACATCACAGATCAACAAATAGAGCCAACAGTTTGACCATTACATACATATTTAGTTACCAGAGAAGCACCAGCATCTGGGTTTTAGAAGCTGGGTGTGGGGAGGCCTCCTTAACACCTACCCAGAGTCTCATCTGGCACAGAAACCTTCTTCCAAAGAGTAAGCCCCCAAAGCAAAACCTCACCTCAGAATATGTATGGGCTTTTCAGTCAGAAGGCATCACAAACCTCCTGCTTCATTATCTAATTAGCAAAAGGTGTGAAAGTCTTCAAGCAAGCAAACCTCCCCATAAGCAATCTATCCCTTTAAACAAGTTCCTCCCTCAGTGGGCTCAGTGAGGCCTATTAATGGGGGAGGGGGGAAGATCTTTAGCCCTCATTACACTTTCTTCTCCATGTCTACTAATAAGTGAGATTTCACATGCTTTAGGTTTTGGAAAGAAAAATGTTTTAGCATCATTTTATTCTTGTCAGATAATACTAATTATTCAAGATGACATGTTAATCTAATGGTCATCTATTCCAATGGTCAGTCCTTCTAGCATAACTTGGGAGTTTGACATTACTCCATGAATGCAGTTTTCACACTTATCTCTGCCCTGGTAAGACCTGGATGAAGATAGAAAACAAGTTTCTTCACCCTTATGCTTTAGTTCCTATTTCTACCTTCATTTAAATGAGATTAAGATAAATTAAAAGAAAAATATAGAAGTGAAAAAGCTGTTGAAAAAATTAGATTTAAAAACTGATGGCATCTTTTAAATGAGACCTTTAGAGAATGCTTTTTTTCAGCATTATATGTTATCTTTCTAAAAAGAAACCATTTGATAGGACCCAGAGAAACCATAAATAAACATAAGATCATGACACAATAAAAAAATCATTAATATAAATATCATTAGAAAAAAATCAGACCTAAATTGAGACTAAATAATGCTATCCTCAACAGCAATGTAAAAAAGAATGAGACATAAATGATGAAATTTGAGAGGCTGCTAAAGAAGGAGGAAAATAGTATCTCTTAAAAATGAACATAACCCTAGTCTCAAAGACCAATGTCTCCTTATTGATGAAGATGGGTGTCTTGTGCCTATGTAGGAAGCAAGGCAGAGAGCTTCAGTCTCTTCAATCAATTAATCATTCAATCTCCTTCAAGCTTTCCAGACTTTTTTCCTTCAGCAACCTTGAAATAGGTTGACATCTTCCATCTTCTCTCTCAAATTTGGATGCCAGAAGTGCCTTGGAAAAAACTTGAAAAAGACTAAAGAGACTGAAACTCTCATTTGTGTTTCCACCAACCATGCCCTGCCTCTCACACAGGCTCAGGCATTGATCTCCTTTGAGGATAGTGTCCTATACCAAGGGACTTTGGATCTGAGGTTATCTGCATTAAAAAAGAGAAGAAAAAAGGTAAAATAGGATTAATAAACTTTCTATGTTATTAAAAAATAGGAAATCAACCAACTAACAAAATTAAACACAGAATACAAAATATAATGAAAAGACTATAGAAACAACATACAAAACAACTGATATTTTGAAAATAATAACATTAATATACCTTTATGTAACCTGAAGAAAATAAAAAGAAATGGAAAATTCAAATCACCATTTTAAAAAAGTGTAAGATGAATTTACAATGACTGGAGAGAAAATAAAATGTTGCAGACCAAATGTGTCAAACACAGCATCTACAGGCTGGCCCAAACCAAATTAAAATGTATTTGGGAAACACCGAGTGAGATAAATACAATAAAATATAGATAACAATACACTTTAAAACTAAGTCAATATGCAGCCTGAGTGGATCCTAATGTATGGATTAGTGGTCCCCATTTCTATTTGAATTTGTGTGTGGGTTCATCCTTCGTTGCTGAAGAAGACCATGCCATCAGAAAAATGATGACATAACTTGCACTTGACTTTGTTTTGAGGGAGGGAGGGATGTGCAGGTTACCAGCCTCACTTCTCCTCCAGAGCCATCTGAATCCAGTGACCAGATATTCATCAGGATGACTGGAGATGACCTAGAATGAGGCAATTGGGGTTAAGTGACTTGCGCAAGATCACACAGCTAGTGAGTGTCAAGTGTCTGAGGTGAGATGTGAACTCAGGTCCTCCTGACACCTGCACTGGTGCTCTATCCACTGCACCATCTAGCTGACCCAATTTGAGTTTGATATTATTGATGTAGGCGACTTGTTATGTTTGGCCCCTGATGGAAAATGACTAGAAGTTGCAAACAAACAAATCTAGGTTTTGACTTCTAGAAAAAGTTCCTAATAATTAGAACTACCAGAAAGTGGAATGGATTTCCTCAAAAAGTGGTGGGTTATTCCCTTCTTCAAGCAAAGGCTGTACAATTGCTGATTGAGTATGGTGAAGCAGGAATGCCTTTGTATTATCTGTGGCTACACTCCATATGGCTGGTGAAGTCTTTCCAACTCTCAGATTCTGTAAGTGTGTGATACATCTTTTTATCACCATTTTGAATTCCTTTAAACACCAGAATGTCATTATCAGAAATAAGAAGAGTAGGAAGACCATTAGGAATGTTATTCGTTAAAAATGTCGAAGTTCAAGAATGTTGCACAGAATGGAATGACAAGGCTATTTGGGAAATTAAAAGTCATAATAGTTTAGTCATGGAATTTAAAAAAAAATTTTCACAATGACATTAAAGTAGACAAGTTGGTGAAAAAAAATAAATAGACAAGAAAAAAAGCAAACAGATGTTTTCCATCTTTGGCTATGTAATTCCATCTCCTGGAGGGATGCTTCATGCTTCATTTAAGGAATGGTGACATCACTTGAATCATTTTCAGCATGACAGATGACCACAAATAAAGCATGTTCTTAATAAATTATATATTTTTTAACCTTACAAAGAAATAAAATGTAATTGTTAAATCTACAAAATACTTAAGAACTTAATCCTAGGACAGACCTGACAGATAAGTTATCTAGACTACATCAAGCATTTCACAGTTGAAGAAAGGAGTGAAATGAATTTTACGTTGGTTCCAAGGAAAATTCTAAAAACAGATTAATAAAGATTTGATTTTTTTAGTACTTATAAAGAGAAGAAATGATTACTATGAACCAAAATATATTGGTTCAGAATGTCAAACAAGTTTTTTCAGACATTCCACATATAATGGGATCCCAATATTTTTGCTTGTTTGCTACCACAGAGTTCTGCTATGAATATTTTGGTTTAATTCAACTTTTCTTTCTGTCTTTGACCTTCTTGTAGTATATGCCTAATTATCTAAAATTGTTTTCTAGATTGGTGAGACTCCTTTACAGTGCTGTCAGTAGTATTTTAATGCACCATTCCTCCCATTTCACTTTTACAATTATTTCTGTTTTTCATCATCATTGCCAGTTCTCTGAATACATGGTAAGACCTCAGAGTAATGTTTATTTGTGTTTCTCTTCTTATCAATGACTTAGAGCAATATTTCATATGGTTGCTGATGTACAGTTCTTTTGATAACTGTTTATATCGTGCGACCACTTTTCCTTTGAGGAATAGTTTTGGTTTTATATAGATTTATATTCCCCATCTTAGATTTTTATTAGAGCTATCTGATATAAATCAGATCAGATTGTAAATCAGATATAAATCAAAAGTTTCCTTTCTTATACTACCTGCAATTATTTTGTTTATGCAAAAGCTTTTTTCAATTTTATATAGTCGAAAATGTCTATATTCTTTTTTTATGATAACCACAATTCCTTGTGTGGCTATTAAATCTACCCCTTCTCATAACTGCGAAATGTCCTTTCTTCTATCTGCTTCCAAAACTTTTTGTGATATGATATTTTTACATACATACAATATAAATATACTATACATACAATATACATACAATACATACCTATACATACAATATAAAATACTAGTCTAATTTTTTTTTTTAACAAAGGGCTTTCCAATTTTCTTAAGAGTTTTCTTCAAAGAGACTGTCCTCCTGGCAGGTTTCATTTTGGGTTAAATTTCTTATTTATTTACTTATTTTGGATCAGGGTTAAATGACTTTTTGGGATAGGGGTTAAATGACTTGCCCAAGATCACATAGCTAGTAAATGTCTGAGGCTACATTTGAACTCAAATCCTCCTGACTTCAGGGCTGGTACTCTATGTTCCTGGACTTATTGAACAGTGGGCTACTGAGTCCAGATGTTTCTCATCTTTGCTAGTTTAGTCCATTCCACTTAGCTATTTTCCCATTTTTTCACCAATTTCAGATAACTTGAATGAGCTGTGTGGTCCAGAATTGGTAAGCACCCCTTCATTCCTATTTTTTTTCATTTCCCTTGGGATTCTAGATGTTTTGTTCTTCCAAATGTATTTTATTATTATTTGGTCTTATTTTATAAAATAACTCATTGATAGTTTGATTTATATAGCCCTAAATCGGTAAATTAATTTAGGCTATATCACAATTTTTATTATATCAGCATTGCCCAAATATCAGTAATGAATATCTAATTGCTAAAAATATTTCTTTATTTCCAGAAAAATCATTTTGTCATTCTATTTATATGTGTCTTTAATGAAAGTCAGGAGGTATATTTCAAGACATTTTATGTGCTTAGTTGCTATTTGAATGTGCTTCCTATTTCTATCATGTTCTCCAGGATTTGGTTAAAATGTGAATTACTGTCTTTTTTATTATCATTATAAAAAAACCTTATTGGGTGGGGTGACTGTATCTGGCCATTTTGCTATTAATTTTTCACAATGAATCTCTTCGCTGATCCTCTGGGGGGTCACCAATCTGAGGCCCAGTTAAGTCCTGCTACCTCCCGCTCCGTGTTGTACTTCTGATTCACCAGATTCTACTACCTTGTCCCTACACCATACTTTTCCCTCCCCTCACCCTTTTTCAGATCACTTTTTTGTATTGTCTTCTCCCATTAAAATGTAATCTCCTTAAGGTCAGGGACTATCTTTCTTTTGTTCCCCCCAAAATTTAGCCAAGTGCCTGGTACATTTTAAGTACTCCATGAATACATCACTGCCCTTCATCCTACGTAATCAATCGGATGCCAGATCTTATCAATTCTATCTCTACATCATCTCCCAGGAATAGGAATAGTGGATCTAGAAGACTTATAACTTGGATGTTTGGGCTGTATGGAAGATGAGGGAATTGTCCTTCATGACCTCTGAGATCCCTTCCAACCCTAAATTTATGATTCTACTAACTGGAATCAAATACAGACTTGTGGACTCTATTGATCCATTAAAGCCTTTAATAACCTGATTCTAGCTTGTGTTTCTGACCTTATCCCATGTTATTTCGTTTCATGCAGTCTTTGATCCAGTTCAACTGACTTCCTCTGTGTTCCTCACAGAGAACATTCCGTTTCCTGTCTCCATACTTTTGAACCAAGAGTCCCCATGCCTGGAATATACTCTCTCCTTTCCTCTGCTTCTTAGAAAGCCTAGTTTTCTTCTTCAAAGATAAACTCATGTACATAAGGCCTTTCTTACTGTATCCCAATAGAATAGAAGCTCCCCTGGAGATGTGAACTATTTTTTTGTCTTTCTCTCCTTTGCACCTGGAATAGGACCCAACACATCGTGGGTACTTAAATACTTGTGATTTGATTAGAGAGGCAGAATGAGCAATATTTGACAATGGATTAGACCTGAGGAATGAGGGAAAGCGAAGAATTAAAGATGATCCCAAGGCTGCAAATATAGGTGACTATATTAATTTATAATATATTTATTATATATTATAATATTATATATTATTATAATTATAATATATATATATTATATATATATATAATTATATATATATAAATTATATATAAATATAAATTATAATATTATAATTATAATATATTATAATATAATATAATATATTAATATATATAAATATAGGTAAATCAGAGAGGGTGCCTTCAACAGAAATCAAATTAGCAAGAAGAAAGGGTTTATGGGGAGAGATAACCTCTTCTATTATGGAGATGTTGTATTTGAGATGCCTGTGGGACATCCATTGAACCCTACTTATGCGAGATAACACTAAAAAGAGAAAAGGAACACAAAATCACACACCCACAAAAATGACAACCTTGGAAATCCATTTGGAATAATAGAAAAAACACCAACTGAGCTAGGAGAAGAGAAATCTGGGTTCTAGTCTTGGTTCTACTACTACCTAGTTTCTGGGATCATGAGCAAGTCATGTCCCTGTCCTAGCTTTGGATTTCTGTCTTCTTATCTCTTCCATGACAAGGTGGAACTCACTGTTTTTTGGTACTTTCCCAGATCTAACATCTTACGATCTCCCAGTAAAAATACATGTGTATGCACCAACAAAGAAAAGATCAAAAGGGAAGGAGAGCTGTAAACAAAGTTTCAGTGTTTACTGGGTTTTTCTGGACATGTTCCCAGAACTGCTGAGTTGGAAGGAACCTCAGAGGGCCCCTTAGGCCTCCCTATACTTGAACGAGCCTTTTGAATGACAATTGCTCATAGTTAAAAAAAAAAACAACATTGTGTACACATAACAAATAATCCAAGGGTGAAGACTTTCAAGTGATTCTGTCTCTTGCTCTTGTGGAAGAGGGGCAGCCATATGGAACTTTAAGTATACACAGGAAGAAGAGGGATACAGCACCTTCTGAAGCCAGAGGTCATGGCTGGAATTGGCGCAACTGCGACTAAGGGAACAAAAGAAACTGTTCTTAAACCTTTCTCCCATTATGGAGCTTGGATTACCACCCCCACCCCCCAAATACCAAGAGACAGCTGGGATGAGTGACATATATATGACATGTTGTCTCTGTTTTGTTAGGGGCCAGCATAAACCCAGGGAAGTTAGGTGGCACAGTGGATATAGTACCAGGCCTGGAGTCAGGAAGATTCATCTTCTTGAGCACAAATCTGACCTCAAACACAGCTGTGTGACCCTGGGCAAGTCGTTTAACCCTATTTGCCTCAGTTTCCTCATCTCTAAAATGAACTAGAGAAGTAAATGACAAATCACTATAACATCTTTGTCAAGAAAACCCCAAATGGGGTCATGAAGAGATGGACGTGACTGAACAACTACAACAAATATATGTCTGTGTATAAATTTTATCTCTACACGGAGAAAACGTCACGTAAGGCTTTAGAAGCTGTCATGCCTCCACACTGCACACCCTCATTTGCCTCTTAGGGAAGGTTATCTTTCTCCCATTCAGCTTTCAGAGAGTCTAGGGTCCATTGATATTTTGAGTTTTTTCATCGTAACTATTTAGGAAAAATTCTATGCAAATCGACATTAGTCAGGCACTCAAAAAGCCTACATGTCTTCCTGGAAGAAAGATAGGCATTAACCCTTTCAGTCATACCATACCATAAGATATTTTTGGTATGGTATGAGATGAGTCAAGGCAGTAGAGTTAGAAGAGTGTTGATCTATGAGGGACCCGATTTCTGACAGGTACTTCCTCATTTATGTGATCCACCAGTCAGTTTTCTCATTTATAAAAGAGAGATATACTCAAACTTGTCCTATTGAGCTACCAGGTTTGTTATGATGAAAGAATAAACTTAAAGAAGCCCATGAGTCTGTAAAGTCATCAATGTGAGTATTCCCTTTGAAGGGAGTGATTATAACCCACCAATGTCATAGAAGTATAGTAGAGGCAGCTAGACAGCATGAGGATAGAATGCCAGGCCTGGAGTCAGGAAGATCTGAGTTCAAACCCAGCCTCAGATACTAGCTATGTGACCATGAGCAAGTCACTTTACCTCTTTCTGCCTCAGTTTCTTCATTTGTAAAGTGGGGAAAATAAAAATAACACCTACCTCCCAACATTGTTGTGAGGATGAGCTATCTGTGAAGCACTTTGTAAACCTTAAAGCACCATATAAATGTTAGCTATTTATTACTGGTGGTAATAGTAGTAATACTTGTCGTATGTACAGAACATTTCATCAGGGTATATACAGAGCAAAGTATATCAAGTTAAAAGAACTAAAATAATTAAACCTAATTTATCAAATTAGCAACCAAATTTTAATTTAAAAATGAGAAATGCCACGCCAAATTCTTTTTGAGACATTAGGGTGTGCCTGGATACACCCTATTCACATGCCTGTACAGGGTCCTTGCCTTTTCCTCTTGTGCAACTCTTGTCTATGTTTTCCTGCAGTTACCCCATTGGGAGTTCACTCCCAGTGCTGAAGGCCTTCCTTGACTTCTCGTGACATTGTGTGGATATCAGTGGAGTCTTTGTAGACTCTCTGATGGTTATCCCCCTTCTGGTTAGACACTGGGCCCATCTCCTTTCCATCTACCCCTCTAAAGAAATTCTTTGCAACCTTTTTCTTTCACTTTGTTAGTTTCACTTTTTCTTTTACTTTGTTAGTAATGGGTTACAGCCTCACACCCATCATGAATCTTTCTGGTGCCCTTTGTGTGATCCTCAATTTTAATTCTTCGGGACTACTGCATTCCATACCTTCTAGTCAGTGGTATCAATACTTGATAAACATTTATTAAGCACCTACTGTGTGCTTATCACTGGAGATACAAATATAAAAAAGCTATTCCTTCACTCAAGAATCCTACAAGCTAACAGAAGACCACACAAAAAAACAAAGCTGAATGACAAGGGATTAGGAGGGAGAAGACACAATGGTTGGAGCACATGATGGAATCCAGTGTAAAGGAATGAAGCTGGCTGGGAAGTAAAGACATGGCTGGCCTGAGAGTCCTCTTTAAATGGAAGCTTTGGGAGAAGTTCTTTGCTCTGTCTTACAGCCCTTTAATCAGAGGGGCAGAGGGTATGGGGTTACCAATGAAGTGTGAGTAACAAAACGGATGTAATCTCACTGGATGACAAGAACGGTGTGCTGCTAAATGCTTCACAACTGGCTCTCAGAGGAAGAAAACACATGCCAAATGGCTTTCATGTTTAATCTCCATTATTAATATTTTCTAAAGTCTAGACAAAAAACAGTAAATCAAGTGCTGCTTTGTAGTGTTTGCTAATTTCCAAAGTATAAATGCTCACACTGAAAATTTAACAATTGTCTCTCTGGAGTTTGTTCAAGAGCTCCAGTGCACTACTGCCTCTAGCCATATTGCATTACCTGATGAATATTAAAAAGAGGGGCCATTATTTTAGGAAAAAGCTTAGAGCCATGAAACCTATAATTACCTTTGAGAAACTGAAGAAAGCTATTAATGATCATCATCTCCAGCAAAACTTTAAAGCACTACAGAAATGTGACAAATTACATTTTCAGTAACAGGACAATATTGTTTCCTCTATGGTGTTTGATCAATTCTACCATCCTACAGATGGACCACAGCTAATCAGATGGAATAGTTATGCAGCAAAGTCAAAGCTACGGCCAAAAAAGCATGATCTCTGATGCTGACTTCTGATGTCATATGAATGAAGTTAATATTATGAATTCATTGTCCACAAAAAAAACCCCAAAACATTTTGGCTTCATTTTTCTTATTCTGTAGCAAGAACAAGGGAATGGAAGGACTGAATACATGCAAAAACATTTATAAAGTATTTACAATGTACAAGGCACTGTGCTCAGCATTAAGGACAAAACTAAAAACATGCAAGATAGTCCTGCCCTCAAAAGAGCAAAACAGCAAATGTCAAAGGAAAAGAGCAGATAAGAAGGTGTGGAAGACATTTGGAAATGACCAGAAAGTAGTATGGTGATCAAGGAGCCAGATAAGTTAAAGCAAAAGCTTGCCAAGTCAAGGCCATGGTCATGGGTTGGGAGTTCAAGTTGCATTGAGGAGAAGTCAAGGAGGAGGCTGATGTGCAGGCAGTCAGAATGGCTTAAAGATGGCCCATATGATCTGGATTTTACATTATAGCAAGAGAATGGAAGGAAAGCCCTCAACACTTTGGGTGGCCCTCTGTGGCAAACTTATGGAAATACATGGACAAAGAGGCTAGGGCTGTGCTAAGCTCTAGTTTGTTTTGCAAACATTCTAAGAGTGGAAGACAAGACATAAAAGGGAGCTGAAAGGTGGGGATGGCACCTTCTTTGAAACACAGTGGTAAAATCCAGAGAATGGAGGATGGCTGGTCTAGACTCTTCCTAAAATAGATGGTCCAGGAGGAACTTAACAGTGGAAACCTACAGAGAAAGAGGGAGAAGACAGCTGAAACATGGTGGCAATAGTATGACAATATTCAGTGCAATCCTATAATAACATTATAGTCTGGATAGTGACTGATACAAAAACGGTATTGCAAAATTCCTTTCACAAAGAAGCATATATTGGACTTCATTTTCTGCCAGGAATAGTACTTATAGGGAGGGAATGTGCTATCTTTGGTACAAGGAGTTCTGCTCAAAGTTTAATGAGAAGGAAATGTCTTTATACTTCAGTGACTGGAAGGAAAACACTTGTGGAAAAGATAAAAAAACAAAAGGTCTGAGGAGTGTATGTTATCAAGGAGTGGGAAGAGAGGTGGTTGGTCAGAGAAGTATACCAATGATGTCATCGCTTTGAGTCTTGTGTGGATCAACCCATTTTGTTCTGTCCCTACATCTACGAAATGTATCCCCAAGCACCGCAATCTGGCCTACAAGCATGTCGTATCAATAAGCAATCAATTAATGTTCCAGGTACTTGGGATAAAAGATAAAAGTGGGAAAGTTCTTACCTTCAAGGAACTTATATTTTCATGGGATTAGAGAGATTAAAGAGGTTCATGGGTAAGTGCAAAACACTCACCATTACTCCAATATGCTAATGGATGTGTGAGCTCATAAATGTGGAAATTCTCACAACTGTATGAAGGTAGAACTCTTGTCTATGTTTTCCCATAGATTCACAGCAGGAGATTCTCTCAATATGCTAGGGGTTCTTTCATATTCTCTTTTTATGATAGAGATCACCCACTAACATCCATCAGGTATCTCTTGCTCTTATCACATGGTCAGTCCATGGGTTCTGATCATCCATTTCTCTATTGATTTCCTTTCCTATAACTCTCCCTCATTTACTCATTGAACCCTGATCACACCCGTCACCTACCTCTCCGTTGCCTTCTTAGTGGTACTAATTTTTAACTGTTCAGAAGCTATAATTCTTATTACATATATATAATATATAATTCTTATATAGTCTTATAATTCACGGTCATATGAGGTACAATATTGTTATTAAAAAGATAGGCCTTTATTTCTGGGAGAAGTATGGGATCATTAACCGAGCTTTGTAATTTTCTGAAGGAAGTGTTCCAGCTGACTTTCCTCCTCCTATTTGATTTATAGTACAATTTATTGTCCATTTTCATTGTCCGTCCAAGACATATGTCCTAACAGACAAATTCTAAACCTTGTCCACCTACATGCCTGCCATAATCTAGACAATGAACATTCATCATGAATTGTCACTGTAATGAAGTTTTATCCATAGCAGGATAGCACTCAGTTAAAATGTACATGTTTCTATCCCCTAGTTAGACTTTATTATCTTATGAAGCAGTATAATTTAAAGAATGAAAACCATTTTTTAATGTATGATGACAAAGGAATCATGGAACACCACCATTTCAGAAGGGTTACAAATGAATGTAGCCCGAAGAGTTATGGAAAGATGCCTGGTGGGTACAAGTGGGCTACAGCACATTAACGAGGATAATTCTTCTGAATGAAGTAATGTAAAAGTTATCACTAAAGATATACATGACTGTTAAAGAAGTCACGAAAAGGGTATTCAGTAGTGAGAGGGATGGATAACAGATGGACAGAGCAGTGATGCTGGTTTCAGAGAGATGCTAAAAAAACTAGGGAAAAAGTCTCAACCATTTGGGTGGCTGCCCTAAAGAACAGTGATGTCTAACTCAAATAGAAAAAGGGGTCACTAATGTGTGTATAAAGATCCCTTCGAGCCACATATTGATTAAATTTTAAAATGTAAAGTTACCTATATTTTATTATATATTTTCGAACTACATTTTAATCTGTTTGGGCTAAGTGTTGGACATCTACATTATCTAGGACCTCACTTAGGGAGGATGATACAGACAAGACACTGAACTCCATGACGATCCTCATGCAATATATTCCATGCATTTTCACTGATCCCCATCCCCATGCCTGAGATTATCTCCCCCTATGTTTCTATTTCTTGGCTTCCCTTAAAGTCTGTCTCAAAGTCTCAGCTAAAATCTCAACATTTTGCAAGAAGTATTTCCTCATTTATCTTAATTCTAGACCTTTCCCTCTGAGATTATATCCAATTTTTCTGTGTATATTTTGTTCATATATACTCGTTTACATGTTGTTTCTCCCACTATATTGTGAGCTCTTTGAGTTCAGGAACTGGTTTTCCATTTGTATCAGAGTACCTGGAATATAGTAGGCATTTAATAAATGCTTGTTGACTTGACAAGAATGGTATTAGATGAACAGCCATGGGTGAGTTGGTGTCTTCACATGTTGTTTCCCTCCCAGCATCATGTAGCTCCCTGTTTCATATCTCTACTGCTAAACAGAGTAACTGGCACAAAACAGGTGCTTTTAAAAATCCTTGTAATACGACAAAAACAAAAAATCATGGTAAGAGGTATATGAACTGATACAAAATGAAGGAAGCAGAGTCAGGAAAAACAATCTACACAACAACATAAATGAAAAAAAACAATCACTGAAACCGAATGCTGTATAACTATGGTGCCCAAGCCTGGCATAAAGACAAGGTAGAAGTAGGTACCTCCCCAGTTCTTGAAGATGTAGAAGACCTTATTTGTGGAGCTCTGTATATAGAGTCAGACGTTTTCAATGTTGTTTTAGTTTTGGTGAGTTATACTACATTTTTTTTCTCTTTTTCATTTTTTTATCTGTGATGATTTTCTGAGAAGGACAAAGAGAAGAGACATATTGGGAAATACAGGTCAAGTACAAACCAAAGATACAATAATGTTTTTAAATGTTTGTTTAAGTTGAAATAAATCAAATTGCACAAATGGAAAAAATATCCACACTAAGGAGATTCCAGATGCATTGAAGTAAGACAGAATTTTAAAAGTGATTTTAAAAAAATCAATTCTCAATTATTCAAACCCATAACTAGTCATGGTGCATCGCAGTTTCAGCACGCATGGGAGAGCACCAAACATTTTGGAGTATATTTTAAAACACTTTAAAAATAGACCTTCAAACTTATATTTTGGTTCCTTTCACATGAGCTTTTAAAAATATTCGCCCATCCCTCCGCATAGCTCCAGTCATGTGTTTGTTCACTCGCTAGTCTTTTTTGTAAAACAGACCAAATATAAAAAGCAGACAGAAAACTGAACTGCTGGGGTGGGGAGCTGGAGAAGACTTGATGTGCTGCTTCTATGTATAGATGTACTCCCCGTACTTGCTAAGAATTTTACTTAGGACCGATTTCATGTATGCCTGATGGGCGCCTTTTAAAAATTAGAAATAGAGATATTCAAAGAATGTTCCTCATGAATCTCAGTAATCTTGAACTGGACAGCAGTTACTTGGGTACCAGGAGTGCTTCATCAAACACTTTAGCTCCCAAGTAAAGGTCTAAAATTGACATCCATGGTCAAAAAACCCACATATTTGGTGGCTATTGAGATGATTGATTAGGGAAGTTGAATATTTTTCAGGATAGCCTGATTATAGAGGCACATTCAACAGAAAGCTGGGCCTGGAGTCAGGAAACCCAGTCTCAGGCACTTAACTAGCCGCATGACCCTGAATATGTCCCTTATCCTCTGTTTACCTTAGTTTCCTCAACTGTAAAATAAGAATAATACCTCGGAAATTGTGGAGGTCAAATGAGATGACAGTTCTAAAGTGCTTAGCACAGAGCCTGGCACATAGAAGATGTTTAATAAATGTTGTTTCTTTTTGTCTTACTCTGATTATACAAATCACACTCAATCTGTGTGAATAATTAATCCCCTGAAATAGTTGCATGGATTCCAGTTTGTATTTTTCAAAATTATAATTATGTAAAATATGGTCATTGACTCAATGAAAACACATAATGCACAAAGGGCAAAATCAAATAGTGTGATTCACACTCAGAAAGTAGCTGTGCAACAAAGTTAATCATAGCCTTTTCTACATCCAGGAATTCTCAGTTTCTATAGGAAGACTTTCCCCATCACCCCACTCCTTAGTGCTTTCCTCCCCACTAATTTGCACATAGTTTGAATTTCCATATCTATGTACCCATAGTTTCTCCTTTCTCCACTCAATAGAATGTAAACATCTGGAGGATAGTGACTTTCATTTTTTTTTTTGTCTGCGGAGCCTCAGCACCTAGCACAGTGCCTAGAGCATAGTAAACATTTAATCGATGCTTTTTTAATTGGATCAAACTGAATTGGGTAGAAGAGAAAAACTCTTTCTTGGATTTTGAGAGGAGAAGCTCTCCTAAACCATTTGGTGAATATATTCAGATTGTGCTCTAGCATTTTGAACAGGTATTTTTATTGGAGATATATACATATATGTGTGTGTATGTGTATGTATGTGTGTATACATACATACATATAGAAGTACATAATACCAATTTGGAACAAGAATTAAAAGTTTTAGGGTCTGGAAGAACCAAGTCAAGTCATAAGTATAGTCAAAACTTAAAGTAACCCTTTGTACAGTCTAGAAGTATCTAATGAGGTTATTCATTTTGTGATTAGTTAGCACAATAACCTTCAAGTTCAGGCTATTGAAATATGAAAATTTTTATTTATTTTTTTCTTGCAGCCAAGCTAGTTTGCTCAGGTCCTTGGTGGAGGCTGTGTTAGTCTGCCACCTGGAGGTGTCATGGAACCATCACAAGAGGCAAATTTCTAAAATCCGAAATCTTGTCAAAAGTATAGTCGTAGTCTATGAGTTGTTCTATTAGAGATATTGAATGATACATGCCAATTAGCTGTGACGTCTGGTTGAAAATATCCATCCAGTAGCAATATATGAAACTCATTTAGAAAGGGTTGCCCTCTCTCTCAGCATACCATTCCTTTCATTTCCATCTATATTTCTGATTCCCCCAGGAGTTCCTTCAGGAGCTAGTTTAGAATTGAATGAATATGTCTGATGGAGGAGAACAGATAAAGATTTCTATACCTCAAAGATCTGGGATTTCAATGGCTTGGGTTCTCTTCCACCTTTCAGATTTCAGTCCCTCTTCAAATCAGCACATGGTCATCAAGAGTTGCATTGGCTTGAGAAATTCATCAGTGTGAGGTAAATGTGATGGTGAACCTCTCCACATTCACTTATGTTTTTCCCCTGGTAATAGACCTTTAGTCTATCCCCACCCAGTACTATGCTCAAACCCTTTCCAAATTGGAAAGACCTACCACAAATTTTATTCCTCTCACCTTGGAGAGTACAGTGTGAACTCTCTGCTATGACAAGGCATCAGAGGAAAAAGACAGGTTATCTAGTGCTAAGCGAATGTATAGAGGAATGAGTACCCAACTAAGAGAAGGATCAGGTTTAACTTAATTTATCAATTGTACCAGCTGGGAACTTTCCTAGGGAGTTCTGTCTTTGTATCCCTGACATATAGTAGATGTTTATTAAAAACTTATTGATTTTTATGTTCCTCCCCTCAATTCATTCTACCTGAACAAAAGCAGGTCTAATACAGTTATCCTTTCCACATTTCAACTTTCTCCATCACAATTTTGATATATTGGGTCCAATATATTGCAGAAATTAACGGGGAATTTGAGGGTCCTTGACTTATGACAGAAAAGACTTAGAAACTCAGAAATGCATAAAATAATAAGTATAGTATTAAATAACATCAACATACCTTATCTTTTAATACCATAATAACTCAGACCTCTTCTCTGGTACAAAGAGAGGGCCAAAACAAAGTTTATGCAGATTTTTGTGAACCCCCAACTCCTGCAATATAGAAGGGATAATTTTATTGTAGGCTGTGTAGGGCTCTTCTCTAGCTCTGCCGCTTTTAACCAAGTGACCTTGGAAAGCCATTCTAGTTTTCTGAGACTGTTCATCAGAAAAGGGAGGACCAGGAACTGTTGTTGTTATTTTTAATAAGAAGAAGAAGAAACAAGAAACAAATCACATGTATATAGAGCTTCAAGATTTGCACAACACTTTCCTCACAACAATCCTAGGAGGTAAAGAGCATAATTATTATTTTTCCCATTTTATTGATGAAGAAACTGAGGCCATGAGGGGTTAGTTGACTTGCTCATTGATGAAATATGTGAACCTAGGCCTCCTACTGTATATAGCACTCTACACAACATGTACCATTCCATCCACTGTTCCCTTAGAACTATAGAAGTACATAATACCAATTTGGAACAAGAACTAAAGTTTTAGACTGGAAAGACCAATGCAAAGTCATAAGTATAGTCAAAACTTAAAGTAACCCTTTGCACAGCCTAGAAGTATTGAATATGAGGTTATTCATTTTGTGATTAGTTAGCACAATAACAGTCAAGTTCAGACTATTGAAATTGAAATTAGCAAGAATTCGACCATTCTGTAGAGCAATTCTGAACTATACAATACCCTTTGATCCAGCAATCCACGACTAGGTCCGTATTCCAAAGAAATCATAAAAAAAGGGAAAAGGACCTACATGTACAAAAATATTTCTAGCAGTTCTTTTTGTGGTGTAAAATATTGAAAATTGAGGGGATGGCTATCAATTGGGGAATGACTGAACAACAGCCAGCTATTGTCCTTGAAAAGGACCGAAATGATATCACCATGATAAAGTGAAATTTCATTGTGTACTACTGTGGCTGATTAGACCAATACAAGCTCGGAATGCTCTATCACAGGTTGGGCACAGATAGTCCATGTGAATATTTGGGGAGGATACTCCAAATCTGCACATTCTACATTTACTTTGTGCTATCTCAATTCTGCTTTGTTCATAGAGCACAGCAACCTTTCTGAGGTGGGTACACCATGCTAAGCGGTTTTGTGCCAGCGTCTCCCATGTTGCAGTCAAATTCAAAGCTCTTAAAAGAGACCTTGAGAGTGTCCTTATATCACTTCTTCTGACCACCATGTGATTGCCTACCCCATGTGAGTTCTTCATAATATAGTCTTTTTGGCAAGCATACATTTGGCATTCGAACAATGTGGCCAGCCCATCAGAGTTGTGCTCTCTGAAGCATAGTTTGAATGCCTGGCAGTTCAGTTTGAGCAAGGACTTCATTCAGTATCTGGTAACCTATTCTGCCAGGTGATCCTCAGAATCTTCCTGAGACAGTTCAAATGGAAGTGATTCAATTTCCTGGCATGGCGCTGGTAGACTGTCCATGTTTCATAGGCATATAACAATGAGATCAACACAATGGCTCTGTAGACCTTCAGTTTGGTAGTCAGTCTAATACCTCTTCTCTCCCAAAATTTTCTTCCACGCCTCCCAAACACTGAGCTAGCTCTGGAAATGCTTGTGTCAACCTCATTGTCAATGGAAAGTACATTACCAAGGTAAGTGAACTCAGTCACAGCATTCAAAACTTCTTCATTTGTTATAATCAATGGTTCCACGTATGGATGGTATGATGGTAGCTGATGGAGCACCTGTGTTTTCTTGGTGTTAATTATTAGGCCAAAATTAACACAGGTAGCAGATAATTCATCCATATTTTGTTGCATCTCAGGTTTAGAGGCTGCATTGATGTACAATCATCTGCAAACAGAAAATCATGAACAATACTCCCTCCACTTTGGTCTTGGCTAGGAGCCTTTTCTAATTGAAGAACCTACCATCGGTAGAGTAGTTGACATTGATGCCATGTTTATCCTCATTGAAAGCATTTGACAACATGGCTGAAAACATCCTGCTAAAAAGCATGGGAACAAGCACATAGCCCTGCTTCACTCCATTGGTGACTGGGAAGACATAAGAGCATCGTCCACTATACAGAACCCAGGCAAACATGCCATCATGAAATTGAAATACAATATTGATGAACTTCTCTGGGCAACCTAATTTTGACATAATTTTCCATAAGCCCTCATGACTAACAACGTCAAAGGCCTTGATCAGATCTTCAAACGCTGTGTACAGACCTCTGTTCTGCTCCTGGCATTTCTCCTGGAGTTGTTGAGCAGCAAACACCATATTGATCCTTCATCTGGAAGATGGTCATATATCTGAGAGCCATTGTGGCTTCAAAAAGGGCCAAGGAACAGTCTGAACAATATGTGTTATATGAATGTAATGAAATATTATTGTGCAATTAGAAGTAACGAACAGGCCAATTTCAGAAAATCCTGGAAAGACTTGTATGAACTGATGCAAAGTGAAATGAGCTGAACCAGGAAAACATTGTATGCAGTATCAGCAACATTGTGTGATGATTAACTATGAAAGAATCTGCTCTCCTCAGAAACACAATGATCCAAGAAAAGTACAAAAGACTAACAAAGGGAAACGCTATCCATCTCCAGAGGGACTCTGAATGAAGATCCAAGCATTTTTTTTCACTTACTTTATTCTTTCTCTCATTTTTAAAATCTGTTTCTTCCTTTACAACTGTCACTAATATGGAATTATGTTTTATATGATAGCACATGTATAAACTATATTACACAGCCTACCATTTTCAGAAGAGGAAAGGGGAAGGCGGGAGGAAGGTAAAAAAATTTGGAACTCAAAATCTTGTGAAAATGAATGCTAAAAAGTTTTTCTTGATATATAATTGAGAAAAAACAAAATACTGCTAAAAAGAAATTAGCAAGGATTTGCAAATATGGGCTTGCAAATTATCTTCTGTTGATTTGATCATCCACAGTCAGACACACTGAAACTTGACTCTAGCATAGAGATGTCATTTTCGTCCTCTTCCAGAATGAAGGACAACAACCAATTTATTCACCGATTTACAAATCTATCTCCTTCAATTGTAATAATAGCAAATAAAATTTAAATTGAGCTTACTAAATGACATTATGCCAAGTACTTCACAATTATCCTTTCATTTGATCCCCATAACAACCCTAAGACGTAGAAACCATTATTACCCCCATTGTACAGATGAGGAAACTGAAGCAAATAAAGGTTAAGTAACTTGACCAAGGTCACACAGCTAGAAAGTTTCTGAGGTGACATTTGAACTCAGGTCTTTTAGCAGCAAATAACCTGACATATCCAGGATGGCCTGCTAGCTCAAGTTCTTGGATCTGCTTTTCTAAAAGGAAATTAACTTTTGAGGGGTCAACAATCTTCTTTAATCACATAGAACAGAGAAAAAACAAGTAGAGAAATAAAGACCAAGAGACAGGGCTTCTGTCTGACCATAAGCAATACATTCATCATAGATCAACAGACAGATCCAGCTATCTGACTATGACACACATACATAGTTATCAGACAGAGAAGCACCAACATCCAGCTTTTCAATATATATATACTTTTCACAACCCTCTTGACCCAGTGCCTTGTTAGAAATTAACAAAAGGTGTGGGCCTTCCTACAAAACAAGCCTCCCCTAATCAAGCTTTCCTTAATTGGCCCCACCTAAGGCCTATTAATGGGCCTGGAACATCTTTAACTCTCATTAACATTACAAGTCTTCCTGACTCTAGGCTTGGTGCTCTATCCTTCATAGATTCCTTGACCATGAGTACTGTTAGCCCTTTATCTGCTTCTGTTTTTGTTCAATAGAGCTTAGCAACAGTACAGTTGTTAGTCATAGACATTTAATAAATGTTTCCTAATCTGAATTATGCAAATCATCTGGCTAAAAGTATATACACAGACAACCTTGTATTTGAATAAATTTTTTAAAGAAACAAACATTTATTAGGGGCTTACTATATACAAAGAACTATGCTAAGGACTGGAGATACAAGTCAAAAATGAAGCTGCCCGTACTCTCAGGGAGCTCACATTGTAATGTGTTACAAAATGCATACAGGAGGTTTTAGCTGTAATTCAGATGGGAAAATCCCATGATCCTCTAGATACAGCAGCAAAGCATGTGGCCGTGGCTCTTCACTGACACCAAGTACATTTAAATTTTAAATAAAACTCACATTATCATTCAATTGTACAGAGAGAATATTTAAAGTTTTCCACAGCACTCCATAGTTGCTTTCAAAATAGTGAAAGGGTAAGTAGAAATGCACTGGTGGAAAACTGTTCCTCTTGTTTGCAATTCCTCTGAACAGTTTAGTAATATGTCATATAAAATGTGGGATCCTTTCTCATCTTTCTTTTCTTTTCTTTTTTACTTTAGGCTAAATACTGAAGTGACTCATGCCTATGCATAAAACAAATGTAAATACTAGGAGGGTGGATTCCCTAAAGGGAAAAGTCATCTGCAACATTTAAAGCATAGAACATTTTAGAAAATTATTTTAGTCATTAAAATTAGCATTAGCAAAATGTTCTTCAGAACCTAGAGCTAGGTACCAAAAATTCTGACCTGAGCAGGTTCAGCTGATGTATTGTGGACCATGGACTGCCTCTACATGGTTCTTCAGCAGAGCAGGGTACAGTCTTCTGGAGACTAGAAACATTTAAAAGTCAAGGCCTTGACCACAAGGTCAAGAGGCTATCAAACAAATAATCTTTGCATTTGTGCAGGGCAGCTAGGTAAGGCAGTGGATAGACCATTGAGCTTGGAATCAAAAAGATTTATCTTCCTGAGTTCAAATCTGATCTCAGACACCAGCTGTGTGACCCTGGGCAAGTCATTTCACCATTTGTCTTAATTTCCTCATCAGTAAAATGAGCTGAAGAAGGAAATGTCAAACCACTCCAGTCCTTTTGCCAAGAAAACCCCAAATAGGAACCCCAAATAGGGTCACAGCGAGTCAGACATGTGAAATAAATGAACAACACGTGCCATTAGATTCTGACTCTGTACCAGTTGCTATCTTCTCTTTATCTGGTTAACAAGT
Source organism: Potorous gilbertii (assembly GCA_028658325.1). Taxonomy (NCBI): domain Eukaryota; kingdom Metazoa; phylum Chordata; class Mammalia; order Diprotodontia; family Potoroidae; genus Potorous; species Potorous gilbertii. The sequence goes on along the minus strand of CM053772.1, from coordinate 253,620,056 downwards.
TGGTTTAACACTCGCTGAATACCCAGGGAGCATGAGCAAGGCACTCAATCGCTCACCTCTGGGCATCCTTTCTGGCTTTCCCTCCTCCATTCTGAACACTGACCTCTTGACTTTCTTTAAGTCCTATCTAAAATCCCACCTTCTACTAGAAGCCTTTCACAATCCCTCAGTTCTAATGCTTTCCCTCTTTTAATTATTTCCTACTTATCCTGTATATAGCTTGTTTTTTATGTATTTGTTTGCATGTTGTCTGCTCCGTTACATTGTAAACCTCTAGAGGGGAAGGAACTGTCTTTTGCCTCTTTGTGTATCCTTAATCCTTGGCATGATGCTTGGCACATAAAAGGCACTTAATAAACTTTTTAATATAATTTTTTCCAATTATATATAAGCATAGTTTTCAGCATTCATTTCTGTAAAGTTTTGAGTTCCAAATTTTTCTCCTTCCTTCCTTCACCTCTCTCATCCCCAAGACATGAAGCAATCTGATATAGATTATATATATGTATATATATATATATATACATATATATAAAATATAATTGTGTTACACATATGTCCACAGTACCATGTTGTGAAAGAAGAATCAGAAAAAAGTAAAAAACCATGAGAAAGAAAAAAGTGAAAATAGTTTGCTTTGATCTGTATTCAGACTCCATAATTCTTTCTTTTTTAAAATTTATGTATTTATTTTTAATTTTTAACATTCATTTCCACAAGATTTTGAGTTCCAAATTTTCTCCCCATCTCTCCCCTCCCCCACCCCAAGACGGTGTGCATTCTGATTACCCCTTTCCCCAATCTGCCCTTCCCTTATCTGCATCTCCTCTATTTTCTTGTAGGGCAAGATAGATTTCTATACCCCATTACCTGTATTTCTTATTTCCCAGTTGCATGTAAAAACAATTTTTAACGTTCATTTTTAAAACTCTGAGTTTCAACTTCTCTCCCTTCCTCCTTCCCTACCCATCTCCTCTCATGAGTTACAAATAACATCTTTCCAAGTAGGAATGTAAACAGTTCACTTTTAATGAGTTCCTTAAGGCTTCTCTTTCCTGTTTACCTTTTCATGTTTCTCTTGATTCTTGAATTCGAAAGTCAAATTTTCTATTCAGTTCTGATCTTCTCATCAAGAATGCTTGAAAGTCCCCTATTTCACTGAATATCCATTTTTTCCCCTTGAAGGATTATATTCAGTTTTTCTGGATAGGTGATTCTTGGTTTTAATCCTAGCTCCTTTGACCTCCAGAATATCATATTCCAAATTCTCTGATCCCTTAATGTAGAAGCTGCTAAATCTTGTGTTATCCTGATTATGTTTCCACAGTACTTGAATTGTTTCTTTCTAGTGGCTTGCAATATTTTCTCATTGATTTGGGAATTCTGGAATTTGGCTATAAATATTCCTAGGAGTTTTTCTTTTGGGATCTCTTTCAGGAGGTGAGCTGTGGACTCCCTCAATTTCTATTTTACCCTCTGGTTCCAGAACATTGGGGCAGCCTTCCTTGATAATTTCTTGAAAAATTATGTCCAGGCTCTTTTTTTGATCATGGTTTTCAGGTAGTCCAATAATTTTTAAAATTATCTCTCCTGGATCTATTTTCCAGGTCAGTTATTTTTCCAGTGAGATATTTTACATTGTCTTCTATTTTTCTTTCATTCTTTTGGTTTTGTTTTATAATTTACTGATTTCTCATAGAGTCATTAGCTTCTATTTGCTCCATCCTAATTTTTAAGGAATTAAAAGTAAGCTTTTAGACTTCCTTTTTCATTTGGCCACTTCTGCTTTTTAAGGCATTCTTCTCCTCATTGGCTTTTTGGACCTCTTTTGTCATTTGGGTTAATCTATTTTTAAGGTGTTCTTTTCTTCAGTATTTTGTAGTGGGGAGGTCTCCTTTAGCAAGCTGTTGATTTGTTATCATTATTTTCTTGCATCACTCTCATTTCTCTTCCCAATATTTTCTTTACTTCTCTTCCTTGATTTTCAAAATCCTTTTGGAGCTCTTCCATGGCGTGTGGCCAATTCATATTTTTCTTGGAGGTTTTGGATGTAGGAGCTTTGACTTTATTGTCTTCTTCTGGTTGTATGTTTTGGTCTTCTTTGTCACGAAAGTAAGAGTCTACAGTCTGAGGTTTTTATCACTGTTTGATTATTTTCCCAGCCAATTACTTGGTTAACTTTTTGTTAAGGTAATGCTTCACTTCCAGTGTGGAAGGTATGCTGTCTCAAGCTTCAGGGGTTTTGTGCAGGTGTTTTTTTTTATCTTTAGAGCCTAGCTCTAAAGGTATTTAATAAGTAGGTATTTAATAGTGTTAAATAGGTATTTAATAAGTGTTTATTAGATTGGATTGGTATTAGTTGAGGTATATTATTATAAGTAATTTTGAATGTATTCATACTGATTTGTCATTTTGTGTCCATAATGAAACTTATTTTGAAAAAATAATTTAAGAGAACCTCTAGAGCATCCAAATCACTAAGTCTTTGGTGAACTTTGTAATATGTTGGTAGTTTAACACATATCATCAAATTCTGTAGGATGTTTTAATATGAATATGTTGCTACTTTGAGTCACAGTGCATGGCACATCACTTAATAAAATCTTGTTGACTGACTGAGAGATTGAAGAACTCATGAAGTTGTTTGTGTGAGTGTGTGTGGATGCATGTGTGTGTGTGTATATGTGTGTGTGTGTGTGTGTGTGTGTGTGTGTGTGTGTGTGTTTCCTTTACCTGCCAAGGTCACAGGCTTTCTATTTTCTCAGTTGATGACATTCTCAGTCACGTCATTCTATGAGTCCTTCATAAAGGGCATCTTCAACCTGCTGGTGGTATTTCTTTATATTAAAATTTGTGCATATGGGTTTATCCTCACACCAGTCCTATGACTGGAAGGTCGTCCTTCAGAAGAAATTAAAATGACCTTCCCAACAACCCCAGACCAGAATGGAAATATTCTCTTTCATTCCTAGCCTGCCCCTCCACACCTCTCACCACATACATACACACAAATACACATACAGATACAGGGTTATTAATACTTCTATTCTCATCTCTGTCCTCTCTGGAATCCTCCCTGGGAAGTAACAGTTGGGCCATCAATTGACACCTTATCAGCAAAGAGAAAAGCTAAGAAAAACCCCCAGATTGCAGTTAGTTACCAAGCTGGACTCCATCATTTGGCTTCAGATTTTCCCTCTATTTATCTGTTTTCTTTGCAATTTGAGGATATTTTCCCCTTTGCTAAGAAATAAACTTTGCTTTCCTCTTTTTAAAAAAATGCTTAAGTTGGAGCAAAGTTGAAAGCAGGCTAGCCACCAGGCAGGAACTGACTTGGCCACAAATTGCCTGCCTGCTAAGGCAGTCTGGGTGGGTAGAGGGAGGACTCCCTCTGAGAAAATCACTGATCTTTGGAAATATTAAGGAGAGTATCATACTAGAAAATGACTGTTTTGAACACTGTATTGGTCTGAATATACAGTGGATTTTTTCCCCCAGATCTGGCTTGCTTAAAATCTACGTGCAGTCTATAATTGTGCTATTGTTACGACATAATAGAAGAAAGAGAACAGGGATGGTAAAAAAAAATGAGGAAAATATCTTTCTTTGAATTGAAAGTGATGTTAAAACATGAAGACTTTACAGTAAATATGTTATATTTTAATTCTCTACAATTATTTTTCAGTACATACTTGTATATGTGCATATCTGTGTATGCACACATGCATATGTATATGTGCATACATATTTTTCTCCCCTTTCAAAGAGCTCTAATTTTAGGGCCATTGCATAATTTGAAGCAATATGCTTATGTAATACTTTGTAAGTGGAGATCAGACTTACTGTTCTTTTACGAATTTACATATTGTTTTTAACATTTAATTTCTATTTTGAGAGGTAGTGTGGGTTACTGGATAGAAAATAGGCCTCTGAATGAGGAAGACTTTGGCTTAACTCTTTCCCTTGAGCTTATCTCCTAACTTCTCAATGCCCTAGGCAGCTTTCTAAGACTATAAATTGCCAGGAAGTTGTCAAGTTTCATTCGTGAAAATACTTTCATTAATGGAAGTCTCTAACAAAGAAGAAAGATTCAAACTTTGTCCCTCTACCCTCCACCCCCAAAAAAGTAATTGTTATGGTTGTTAGGAAGTGTGTGCTGTTATTTTGACCATACAGGCCATGTATGTTTACATGAGTCTGTCTAGGTTTGACTTGAAGGGAAATATGTCTAGAGGTTTTCCCAGGGAGACTTTGATTCCTGCCAGGAGGGGAGCAAAAAGTTGGAGACAGAGGAAAAAGGACCCATGAACAAAAATATTTGTAACAGCTCTTTTGGAAGTGACAAAGAACTGGTAGCTAAGAGGGTGTTGTTCAGGTAAGGGAGGGAGGGGAGTTAAGTAACAATGATAAAAATGAATACATTGTAGTAACATAATAATAATTTGTTTAAATTAAGGTATACTAATATAATAGAATATTAGTGTGCCATAAAAGATGAGGAAAGGAGTAAGAGAGAAAAATGGAAAGATTTGCAAGAAGTGAGATTTTAGAGATATCTATTCATGCCTCCCACTAAGCAATGTCTAGACAGATCCTTATGAACACATATAACCTACATGGGTAGCACACATACACACACACACACACATATTTTATACAGGCATTGCTTCTTTTAAGTTAGGATTCTGTATTTTTACAAAGTTGCACTGTGAGTACAATTCAAAAAGCTTGTGGACATTTAAAAAATACACCCAATGAAGCTACAGAATTGGCAACGAATGTTTTTACTTGCTTCTGGCAACACGCAGCTCAAATATTCCTTCCATGAGTTTAGCACTAGAGAGCATAATTTATGACCTAAAACAAACATCAGTGTCATCTTGGGAATGTGAAAAACTTGAGAAATTTTTCCCTTGTTATGTATCAAGGATTGAAACACTGGACTTAGTACTTAAAAAATAAATGGAGGAGAAAAAGAAGAGTCCAGATGAACTTGCTTCTCAATGTTACAATGATAAAATCATTTCCAAAGAAAATATCACTGGAGTCAAGATAGACTTTTCCAGGTTAAGATTCCAGAAAACCACATACCTGTAAGTCTTATGTAACGCAATTCCAAATTCTCCCCCACACAGAGCTGACATTCTAGCCAACGCTTCCAATGGGGTGTTTCCTGAGCTCTACATCCTTTCCCCCATACTCCATGCTTTGGCAAAGGCTATCCCAAATGCCTGGAATGTACTGTCTCCTCACCTCTCCTTCATAGAATTCCTTAGTTTCCTTCCAGACTCATATCAGGTTAAACCTCTTCTCACTAAGAGTTCTTAACTGCGGGAGGTTCATGAACTTGTTTTAAAAAAAATTTTGATAGGTGCATTTTGATATTTTGGTACTTTTTGATAAGCGCATTTTCCCTTGTAATTCTATGTATTTTTTTGGATGCATTTAAAAACTTTATTCTGAAGTGTCCATGTTTTACCAGATTGCTGAAGAAGCACATAAACACACACACACACACACACACACACACACACACACACACACACACACACACACCAATAAAAAAATTATAGGAAACTTTTCTGAGACTCCTGATTGTTAGTACTTTTTATATGAATTATTTGTATAAATGTTCTATTCCCTCCCATACCCCTGCAATATAAACTCCTTATGGACAAAGATTGATTTCGATTTTGTATTTGTCCTTGTATTTCTAGTACCCAAGAGAGTGTCCTATGTAATGGGACCCTAATAAATATTTATCAAATTGAATCTAGAATTTCAAAGTAATTTTATTGAAAAGTTAGAAGTTGTTGGAGATCTTCCAGTTTGAGTACTACCCATAATTAAAATTTTCAATTCAATGCATAAACATCTATTAAGTGCTTACTATGTGCCAAGCACTGTGCTAAATGCCAGGGATACAAAAAGAGGCAACAGACCATCCCCGCTCTCAGGCATGTTCATGGAACTGCAAGTCACACATTTATACAAATATGCTTAGCTAAATTGTCTGGAAGGAAAAGGGGGGAAAGCCCAGCCAAAGCTGACAGTAGTCACTGAATTTAATTATACCCAATCAAAGAATGAAAGAGTAGGCAAGTGCTACCGATAGTTTTGTTATCCAATTATAGGTTATTAACTGTGTAGGATGTTTAAAATTACGTGGGTTTAGACTTCAAGAAGTGTTAAGTACAAATTATAAAGCTTCTCTCTTGCTACTATTTTAAGAAGCAATGCATCGTTGCCCACATACGCTACATATCTCGGGGGGGGGGGGGGGGGATCCTTGTACGCCACAGAATAGCCTCTCCTTGGGTAAGGAAGCAGGTCCTATCGAAAGAATCAGCACTGTGTTAGTCTCAGTATTTACAAGGGAGTGGAAGACCCTTTAAGGGAAGAGATACAGAGAGATAAAACATTTTTTAAGAGTGTATTATATGCCAGACATTGTGCTAAGTGCTGTGGATCCAAATACAAACATGAAAGAGAGAGTAAAATTCTGATGTTCCCAAGGGTTTGAGAGTGCAAGGCAAAACATTTTTTGTTGAGACATTTTCCTTTATCCCTTCCCCTAAGATAGGACTGCTAGAGCCTGATGAAGGCTGGAAGGGGTGGGGTGAGACCCCCCCACAAAGACGCGGGTACTATGGGCAGGTTGCCTGGAAGGAATTCGGGAACTCAAGCATTGTTGAGGTTACAGATTTATTACGCTTTACAGGGGGCAAGAGTTCTTAGGGAATCTGAAACAGAGGGGTACAGGTAAAGTTTATATAGGATATTTTATGGGAAACACGTGCCAAATATGCTAACTAGGTGTTTTGGGGTGGGATTAGGGAGTGGTTAAGGAGTGGTCAGTTCTTAAAGGAACATGCACTTTTGGTATCTACTGCACAGATATTTTACCCAGAGTTCATCGGGAAATAACCCAAGGGGGGTTACCTGGAGGTGTGGTTTTAGGCCTGAAACATCACTAAGGCAACCAACAGTCAGGGCTGCCCAGAAAAATCTGGCTTGTTAGACAGGATTAATGAAAAGGCAGTACACGTACAACTAAGTCTAGGATACAAATGATTGGTCAGTGAGTGGTCAATGTCCTTGGTTCAGACTAGTAAGTTCTACAGGTGCAATTGGCTACTGTATCAGGAAGGGAGATACAGTGTTGCTGGGGCAGGCTGTGTCCTTGGGCTGGGGAGAAACTGTCTGGGATAGGACTTTGCGGCTAGGGAGAAACGTGACTTTTAAAAAGAAATGCACCCCATCAAGCCCAAGTAACAGAGGGGTTACAAGTGCTGTGACTTGTGAAGGAGTCACCAGCCCTGAATGTATCTGTGAAGCAGTACCCACCCTCCAGGGAGAGGACCCTTTCCTGCCCTACAATCACGCTTCCAACCTCAGCCCTATGCTTTGGGAGGAGGGTCTTAAACAGGAGCAATGCGGGGACTGCGTATTTTGCGCAGAAGAGGGGGTTCAGGAAACGAATCTGGCAGAGAAAGGAAGCAATAGTTATTTAAAAGCAGGGAAATTTGAAGAGGCTGTTTCAGCAACGCCATCGCAGCCCTGTGCTGGGGGTCCTCCGGGTCCAGCCCCTCACAAACAGCAGGGCAGGGTCATTTAGGGCTCCCCAGTCCCTTCCAGCTGTGAAGCCAAGGTGGGTGGGCATCCTCCAGCCCCTCGGAAGAGAAGACCCGGGTGAAGCCTGTAGCGGGGCTTGTGGGGCGGAGCCTGGGGTTCTAATCCCGTGTCTGGACCTTGTCACTTTGGGGACCCTGGGCAGGTCCCTATAACGGGGGGGGTCTGGGTCAGTTCTAGAGCGGTTGTTAAGAGGGAGCCTTCACAATTCAACGTAGGCCCCAAATTATCTGGAGTTAAGCAAGGGGCGGAGAACGTGATTACAACGAAGAAGCGTCAAGGGGACAGGTTTCTTGGTTCCGAAAGCCGGCGGTTAAGCGTTTACTAACACCGCCGGTCCGGGCGTCAGTTTCTCCATCTGTTAAATGGGACGGTGCGGCAGGTTCCCCTCGAGCTCGGTCTCCACGCCTCCCAGCGAAGGGCTCCGCCCCCCACTTCCGGCCTTCTCGGAACCGGAAGGGCGGGGTGAGGACGCCGAGCGTGTGCCGTCAGAGCCGCCTCTCCGCCCCTTCGCCGGCCCTTGCGTTGTCTAGGTGCCGCGTGAGGGCGCTGCAGGCGTCACGACGGCCCTCGGTGCCCCGGATGTTCTCCCTTCCGGCCCCCGACAGGGTCGGGGCGCCGCCATTTTGGCTCCTCTCGGAGTGGGTGGCGGCGGCGGCGGGTGCTGGCGGTCCGCAGCCACCCGCCCGGGACACGCTGCTCTCCCGCTCTTTCTTCGGGAGGTGACTTGGGGTTTCCTTTTCCTCTTTTCCTTCCAGCCCCGCGCCGCGGGCCAGCTCCTACGCCTTGCCCAGGCCCCCGGCGCAATGTCCGGCGACGGAGCCGCCGAGCAGGTGAGCGGGAGAGGCCGGTGGGGCCTCATGGCCGCCGTCCCTCAGCCGGGGCCGGCCGCGTCGGGAGCGGGGCGGCCGAGGGGACGCGGGGCGCCGCGGGCGGGTGCAGGCCGGGCCGAGGAAGGGGTCCGGGGGGCGGGGCCTCCCCCCAGGGGGGAGCCTTGGGGCCGGGGGGGGGGTCCCACGCCCCCGCTCCCTCCTCCGAGCCTTGGGGCGTGAGCGCACAAAGCCGGTCAGCCCCGGGGCGCCTCGCGGCGGGTGGGGGCCTCGGGCGCCGAGGGCAGGACCCCGAAGTGGCTTCCAAATGGAGCGCGCGGTGTGAGCGGCCAGGCTCGCGCCCCCGGGCCGCGGGCGGAGCGCTCGGGAGGCGTGGGGCCTTGGCCTGGAAAGTTTGTGTAACCGCGAGCGTCCCGAGCTCTTCCTGCTCGTTGTCACCTTCGTGGCCTTTGCCCCCAGCTGAGCCCCGCGATCTAACAGACTCGGGGCGCGGGCCTGGCCCGGATGGGGCGGCGGGCCTGGAGGCAGCCCCGGCCACGTCCCGGCCGCCCGCCGCCTGCGCCCCCCGCGGCAGGGGTGCCTGGCGCCCCGGGGTGAGGTCCCGCTAGCCCGCCGCGCTTCGTCCCCGCTCGCCTCCTGCTCTCCCTCCTTTTCCTTCCTTTCTCTTCGAAGCTTCACAGGCGCTGAGCTCTCCGGGGCCAGAGCGTGAGGCGCTGTGTGTGAGAGAAGCCGGAGCGGGAAGGGGGCGGCCCGGCCGGGAAGCTGGCGGGGGCCGGAGGCGGGCCGGGGCCGAGGGGTCCGAGGCGCGTGGGAACGGGGCCGGCGCGGCGCCGGAGGGGGAGGTCGTCCTGGAACCTTGGGCAGCGAGGGGAGCCCGGAAGGAGCGGTCGGACCCGTCCGGCCGCGGGGAGGAGGGCTGACCCGCCGTGACCTGGCTGCACCCCCGAGAGCAGGCCGATCTCACCCAGGGGTGTCTGCCCCTGTCGGTGTTGAGCAGACAGCCCGGCCGCTGCCCCCCTGCAGCGCAGAGTGGGACGGGGTCACCCCCGGAGGAAGGGCTGGCCTTATTTTGGGGAATTCGGAGGGCGAGGTTCACCCGAACCATTACGGCCAAGTCAGGGTTTGGATTAAGGGAGTCTGGGACTTTGGAAGTGAATGACCTTGCCGGGCTGGCTTGGTGGTGTGATGTGTGGGCGAAAGGACGTCTGACAGTAAAAAGTAACTTGGAAGAACTTCAGTCCTAAAGAAAGATAGGAGTGACCCAATCAGTGTGAACTTTGAGGGGGGAGGAAAAGAACAAAGAGAAGAACCTGCCAAGAGGACGGGAATGTATAAACTGCTTTAAAAACTGGACAAGAAAAGGCAGACTCGGGTCTTCAGGGGGTACAGAGTGTAACCCTACTCTGATTACATGTTGTAAAAAACGCAAGTATGTGGTTTTAGTGCATGGAGTAAATGGTTTTCTTTTAAAAGTGTTTTCCTTAGAAGTGGTTTAGTTAGTGACTTGGATTATGGTAGAAGGAGGGGGAGGTTTTAAGTTTTTCTAGTCACATAGAGCTAAGCTGCCTCAGAAATGTCATAAACTTACATCCTGATACCAGTTTTTTGAAATGAATGATGGCATTGTAATTGGTAGTTTCAGGAACTTGAGATTTAGGAGAGAATTTGCACAAGTACCAGGGGTCTGGAGACCATTATAACTACAGTGGAATGTGCTTTTTGCATATTTCTGGTCTCTTTTTTAGAATGTTTAGTCTTAAGTAGTTTCAATAAGGAAATATTTAATTTAATTTTTCTTATTGTATCATAAATTAGCACTTTATATGGAGTCTGCTTTATTCTTAAACATGAAAGAGTTTGTGATTCTTCATCTAATACTATGTTCGCTGTCTTTGACAGTATATGGAAATAAAATTATCTATATGTAAGTGACTTTTTACCAACGGAAAGGTCAGATCTCTGTAAGGAATTAGAACTAAATTCATTGTGTTGATTGTTTTGGCTTGTTTTTTGTTTGTTTTCGGGGGATTTTTAAAGGGGGGTCAGCATCTGAACTAAAGTTAGCAATCTGGAAAGATTGACACCCTCCCCCCCACATTTTCCTGAGGTGCTGTTGTGCTGTTTTCTACTTCCTTCAGAAAGCTTACTTACTATCTTTCCTTATTCTCTAGAAAAAAGAATGCTTAAAAGTATATATTAATATATATGCATTTTTAAAATTCCTTACCTTAAAGAACTGTTTTATATATAATTAATCAGCAAGCAATATGGAAGACCTCTAGACACTGTGCTAGGCACTGGAAATAAAAAAAATGGAACAACTCTCCTCAAGCTTCAGTTTTGCCTAGGAGACAGCATTTAGGTGTATAAGTAATATATCATGTATACAAAATAAAAATAAGGCAGTTTTGCAGGGAGGCACTACTAGGGAAGAGGGAATTGAGAACAGTGGCACTTGAACTTTACTTTTCCCCACTTAATAGTATTTTATTTTTTCCAATTACATGTAAAACTAGTTTTCAACATTCACTTTTATAAGATTTTGAAATTCCAAATTTTTTTCTCCCTCCCACCTCTCTCCCCTCAAGACATCATGCAACCTGGTATAGGCTGTATATGTACAATCCCTATTAGACATATTTCCAAATTAGTCATGTTGTGAAGGAAGAATCAGAAGAAAAGGAAAAAAACCAAAAGAACTCTATTTCCCTCCATCCTATTTCCCCCTCACTCCCTCATTTATTCTTTTCTCTCTCCATTCACTCTGTTGGACTGAACTTTAAATGAAACCAAGTGTTCTATGAAACAGGTGATAAGAGTGAGGACATTTTAGGCATTAAGAAGGTGGACATCCAGTGACCTTGGTGGGAAGTCTTTACAAACGTTCAGAGGGAAGGAAAAGCAGAAATGAGTTACTAATAGTTCTCAAGGACAACATTCAAGACAAAAATAAGTATTTGATTTCATATTAATGGAAAATCAAAGCATACCAAGTTATTCAAGGGAAGGAAGTTTAAAGAGTCATTATAGTGTGATGTTAATGAATAGAGGCAAAGATTACATTTTTATTTTTTGTTCATCAGCGATACTCAAAAGAAATAGCAACAATTACCAGGTTTTTAAATCTTACTACTGGTGGGGTGGAGAAGGGTGGGAAATGTATATGTGAGAGAAGGGAATGTTTTGTTAGGTGCTTCATAGGATCGTAGATTTGGAATTTAAGGGTCCTTAGACATTGTTTATTTCAATCTTTTCATTTTACTGGCAATAAAACTAAGGCTCAGAATTTAAAATAGTTTGTCAAAGAAGCGCATAGTACGTGGCAGAGCTAGAATTAAAATCTAAGAACTTATGTGCTGTTGTATAATTGTACAACAGCTTAGAATATAGACATGGAAGGAGAGAGGTACAAATTAGTCTAAGTATTGAGAGAAGAGCTGAAATTACTTCCAATTAGGGAGATGATGTAGTGCTTCATGGAGAAAGTGTCTCTGAACTGGGTCTAAAGTGAGTAAATAGGAGTTATATCTGCAGGGGTCAATGGAAACGGTAGGGAAAGAGTCCTGTGGGTAAAGGCACTCAGAGGCAGAGACTTACAGGGGTATTTGGGAGAATGGCAAGTAGTCTGGCGTGGGAAGTTTTATGAAGGGGAAAGCCAAGGCTGCTTATAGAAATTGAAGCTGAGAAAAATGGGATAATTACATTAAGGGCCCAGAATGGACTGTTGGATGAAGTGATGGAAACAGGTGGGCAGTTAGCTGTAAAACGGAGGTTTCCTCCAAAAGTGAAGAACAAGGTATACATTTTAAGGAGGAATGGATGGAAATTAATGGAAACTTCTGTCTTAAAAAGTATGAGATGGGGTCATTTGCCAGCATCAGGGTAAAACAGGTGTTTGAGAAAAGTGGAAGAAGTTTGTAGTAGGCACTGTGGGGGAATGTTAGGAAGTAAACAAGTTTCTGACAGCTATGATGTGAACATAACTAATTGTATTCTTTACATTATTTTAATGTGATAATTTAAAAGTACAATTGGGAGTTCTTTAAGGAAAACTTTAAAAAGGGGTGAATTGAGAGGCAACCAGGGGTTCTTAACCTTTTTTTGTGTCATGCCTTTGGCAGTCTAGTGAAGCTTACAGACCCCTTCTCAAAATGTTTTTAAATGCATAAAATAGAAAGGATTACAAAGTAAATTTATTATATTGAAATAAAATGTAATTGAGTACTTGAAGGTGTGAGAAGCACTTTATGTATGTGTCCCCTTCAAGATCAAGGACCCTCTGAGATCTGTTCTCATGAATCCAGATTAAGAACCCCTGGTCTAAAATTGAGAGTTGCTTCAATTAAATACAATTTTATGAATGTTGAATACAAATCTGAAAAATAAATACATAAGTTTGGTATTTTCAAAAGGTATCTCGTGACTTAATATTTCAACTACATATAGCTAAAGGGGATGAGGACTGGACCAGCTCTCTGCAACTTAATCTTAGCAAGTTGCTGGAGATTTAAGAGATTTGCTCGATATTTGCAGAGTCCATCTGTTGTGGGAACTTGAATCAGGTCTTCCTATCTCAGAGGACAGCTCTCTCTAACTTCTAGACCAGAAACCATTTTTGTGTCATGGACCCCTGTTAGCAACCTGGTGAAACTTAGAGGCCCTTTCTCAGAATGTTTTTAAATGTACAAAAAAGACAAAGAAAACTAATTATCTTGAAATTACTATTAAAATATTAAAAACACACATAAGCTCACAGACCTCAAGTTAAGAATCCCTGCTCTAGGCCATGATTTCTCTTCTAGCTAAAACAGTTGTAAATTCACATTCCCAGAGAAGACATTTTTCTTGTAGTTTTTTTAAAGCTGCATTTTACTTTAAGGTAATTTTAAGATAGATGAACAAATTCATCTAGGTTAAAAAGTATTAGAACGATTATTAATACAAATAAAATAGTTGAGCATCCGTTTTGACTTAGAGGCATCAGAGAACATAGATGCCTCCTGAAGTTAGTTGTCCACTTATCAAGGTGATTTTTGAATCTTTGCAAAGCTTGGAAGTCAGTTTTGTTGTTTTGTTTTTTTTAATAAGGCGTATTGTTTCATTACTGTAATATGTTTGGTTTGTTTTGTTTTTTAGCTTAGTAAAGTATGTCTTGCTGGAACCTCATTAATTTCACACAGTTGTTTTAAACAACTGTTTAAGAACACAGCTGTCCGTTTCAGTTGGCATTAATCAGAGCCATGTGGCACCACCAAGTGTTTTACTTTGTGGGCATGACAGTTGATACTAAAACTTAGAGCAAATTGCTTCAGTAAGTAGGTTTGCAGAGCTAACTTAAGTTAGCAAAAGCTAACTTAAAGTAGGTTGCATTTGATTATAAAAATAATTTCTTGAGAAATGCCATTGTCTCACACATAGTGAGAGTGAGTATTTTTAGCACTGGTTTCATCACAGTTAAGGAAACCTGATAATATGAAAATCAGTATTTTTAGAATGGCTAAATTAGGGGGCCATTTGTATTTCAAAATGACTCATTATCTTATGTGCTTCAGTATCCTCAGCTGTGAAGTGGCAGTATTTACTCAGGTTATAAAGCAGTTCTAAAGCATTTAAATTTCTTAGCAAAGAATTCTCTCTCCAGACATCTATGACATCCATCCATTTCTCCTCACTCACACCACAACTACCCTTTCTAACTTGGGCTACTAAAATAGCCTTTTAATTGGTCTCCCTACATCTAGTGTTTCCTTCTCTAATTCATCCTCTATCCTCCTGCCAAAATAATAATCCTGACCATACTGTAACACTCTTGTTTTACTTCTCTCTAGTGCCTCCTTTACAGCTAGGATGAAAAGTAAACTCCTCTATTTCTTTCACAATCCAGGTATGACCTTCTCAAAATGTGCATTTACTGTCCTTTCCTTCTGTGTTCCTTCTAAACTGGCCTGCCTGCTGTTCCCGGTACAGAAACTTGTCTCCCCATCTCAGTGCCTTTAGACAGGTAACCCTAAATGCAGTTAAATTCAACAACATTCTTATATTATTGGTGCCTGTTATGTGCCAAGAACTGTTCTCTGCCCTGGGTATACGGAGACAGTCAGTACTCTCAGGGAACTTAAATTCTATTGGGAAACCTTCCTGCCTCACTTCTCTGTCCATTTACCCTTGCCTCCTTCAAAGATCTACTTGAGTCACCTCCTTCTTAATTCCCTTTCCAGGCAGCTAGGTGGCTTAGTGTGGATTGAGCAGTGAGCCTGGAATCAGGAAGACTCGAGTATATCCATTAGTGACGTATCTAGGTGTGTGACTTAGAGAAAATCATTCATCCTATATATTCTCAACTCTATATTGAGCATAATACTAGTGCCTATCTCAGCAGGGTTGTTGTGAAGACTAAAAGAAAATATTTGTAAGAGGCTTATCACAGTGTCTGCCACGTAGTAGGTGCTATACAAATGCTTGTTCCCCTCCCTTTTCTTCCCACCAACTCATGTATCCGTGTTATTTCCCTCATAAGAATGTAAGCTACTTGAGGGAAAGGATCTCTTTCTTGTCTTGGTCCTCCAAGCCTGACTCTATGCCTGGTACTTGTAGGTACATAATAAAAGATGATTAACAATCAGTATGTATATTGAGTGACTCTTCATTGTAAATGATTACCTAATTTATCTGTTCTGTAATTGAAATAGCATATTCACAGACTATAGCGTATTAATTGTATTTTGAAACTCTTCCAACATTAACATGTATTTGGATAGAGCCTGGATTTGGAATCAGAACTATTAATCAGTCAGTCAATCAGTAAACTTTTATTATGTGCCTTGTATGTTTGGGCCTTGTGCCAAGTGCTGGGATGCAAAAAGAGGCAAAAGATAGTTCCTGCCCTCAAGAAGTTCACAATCTAATGGGAGAGACAAGAAATAAAACACGTAATACATGTGTATGTGTACCTATATAAATAGATGAGTAGAGAGATAGATAGGAGAGGGAAAGCAATAGAATCAATAGGCATTGGAAAAGACCTCAGAAGATGGGATTTTAATTGGGACTTAAAGAAAGCCAGCAGGAAAGACAAGGAGGTAAAGAATTTCAGGTATGGGGATTAGCCAGAAAAAATGCCCAGAGCTGAGAGAAGATGATGGATGAACTGCGTTGTTCGTGGAACAGCCAGGAAGCTGGTGTCACTGGATTGTAGAGTACATGGTGAAGAGTAAGGTAGAAGATTGGAAAGTTAGGAAGGGTCTAAGTTATGAAAGTCTTTGAATGTTAGTGGATTTTGTTTAATCCTGGAGCAACAGGGAGCCACTGGAGTTTTGGGTTTTTTTAGTAGGGTAGTGATATGCTTGAACTTAGGCTTTTAGGAAAATCACTTTACAGGTTAGGTTATTGCAGTGGTTGAGGTGTGAGATTCTATACTAGAGGGGTGAGAATGTCGAAGGAGAGAAGGGGGTATGTTTGAGATGTGTTACAAAGATGACAGTTCTTGGCAACAGGTTGGATATGAGACTTTGAAGATAATGCTTAGATTCCAAATATGAAGGACTGGGAGGATGGTGCACCCTCTACACATTTAATGGGGAAGGCAGGAGAGAAGTGAGCTTTAGGGAAAGAAATTAGTTCAGCTGTGGATATGTTGAGTTTAAGGTGTTTATTGAACAAA
This sequence comes from Potorous gilbertii, assembly GCA_028658325.1. Lineage (NCBI taxonomy): Eukaryota > Metazoa > Chordata > Mammalia > Diprotodontia > Potoroidae > Potorous > Potorous gilbertii. The sequence goes on along the minus strand of CM053772.1, from coordinate 253,603,934 downwards.
CATCCAGTTCGAGATACTGAAAAGCAGTTGGAGATTCGAGAGTGGAGGTCTACTGAACAATTGGGGCAGGATAAGTAGATTTGAGAATCATTAGCATCGAGATGGTAAATAAATCCGTAGGAGCTGAGATTTCCAAGTGATGTGGTATAGAGGGAAAAGAGTGCCCAGGACAAAACCCTGTTAGTTAGAAGATGTTTTCTGGAAGAGGATCCCGCAAAGAACACTGAGAAGGAAAAGTCAGATCGGAGGAGAACCAGGAGAGAGGATGTCCTAAAACTTAAATAAGAGTATCAAGGAGGAGAGAGTGATCATCAGCGTCAGACTGCAGAGAGGTTCAGGAGAGGAGAGGAGGAACTGAGAAGAGGCCATCAGTAATTTCATAGAGAATAATCTTGGTAGAATAAGATTGGAAGTTGCTGGAATGTAAGAGGTTGAGAAAAGAGTGAGAGTAAGTGGAGTCACTTAGTGTAGACAGCCTTTTCTAGGATGTTAGCCTAGACAGAAGAGAGAGAGGACAAGTTAGCAGGGATGGGAGGATCAAGTGAGGGTTTTATTTTTTCCTGGTTAGAAAGATGTGGGCATATTTGTAAGCACAAGAGAATGAGCCAGTAGACAGGAAAGGATTGAAAATAGTGAGAATGGCAAAAGGGACAATAAAGCATCTGAGTGACAGTAGATGAGGAAGAGGAGAGAAGTGGGGGTTCAGTGTGAGTGGACTACACAGATTTTTAAACTCACCTCAGGTACTTATTAGCTGTGTGATTTCAGTTTTCTCTTCTGTAAAAAGATAGATTAATAATGGAACTTGCTGCCTGTAGGTTGCAGTTAAGGATCGAATGAGATAACACATGTAAAACATTCCGAATCTTCCCTGGTATAAATTCGGATTATTTAAATAAATTTAATATTTAAATGACTGCAGTATGTAGGAGATACAAAGGTAAAAGACAGTCTCAGGAAAATTAGACTATTTTAAATGTTTTTCATTCAGATGAATTTGGTTTGGCCTACTACTGGAAATGTTTCCTGATACCTTCCAGGAGTGCCTCTCCTCAAATTTCCTTGTGTAATTTGTGTTTACTTGTATGTATTGTTTTCTCCAAAGAAAGTAAGCTACTTAAGGGCAGAGACTTTTTGAGGGTTTGGGGTCTATTTATCTTGAGGGCCTACCATAGTACCTGACATTAAATAATTGGTTGTTGATTGATACAAATGAAAAATCCTTTTGTTTAGCACATTAGCAATTAAGAGACCTCAGTCAAGTTCTTCCTCTCCACTTTTTAGCCAGTACACCTCCTTCACCTACTCGCCCAATCCTTTAGGATTCTGTTGTTCTTACTGGTTAAGAAAGGGGGAGGGGAATATTTGAATAGATAGGAGTATTCACAGGCCCCAGGCTATGGATAGATCTTGGGATCCGTGAATTTGGATGGAGAACCTGTGTATTTTATTTTATGTAACCTTATTCTGAGGAGAATCGATAGGATACACCAAACTTCCAAAGAGTGGGATTCATGATACAAAAACTTAACCCCTGGACTAGATATCAAGAGTCCCTTCCAACTCTGATATTCTGTGTTAAAGTGAATAATCATGCCACATCTGTTGTTTGGGTTTCAAATAATGCTTAGCCTTTATTTGAATCAGGGTTTTTTTTAGTTACGACATACTCTTGTTTCTCTTTTGATTTCCCATCTCTTTCCTTTAATTAACTGAAACCTTAAAATAGCTTTTAAAAATTGTCCGACCCCCCCCCCTTCCCTCCATTTCAGTTAACCAAGATTCTGTGCATTCAAAGCACTTGTTTCCTTCAAGAAGAGCCTTTGAAACACTTTAATATGTTACAAAGATCCTTCCCTTTTCTTTATTTTCCTCTCTTCACCCTTTTACCATGGATAATTCCTTCATGCTCTTCCAATATTCTCCTTCCTCTTCTGCCCATTTCTTTCTCTTCTCTGTACCTTGAAACTTCATTATTGATTCGCCCCGTTCAGTCATTTTGTCTAGCTCGACGCCTTGCACATGGGTGCTTACTGAAGGCTTATTGGGAGTGCCAGGAGCCAGAACTGCATAGCAGATATAAAATTGATGAGCTAGAAGGAGAAGGGTTCAGTGATGCATCTGGAAGAGCATTCCATTGAATTATCTCTAAGGTACCTACTAATTTCTAAGATTCTTGGATCCTGTAAGATTATTTGCTCCATTGGTGAAAATGCTGCAGGCTAGCAATCTCTCTCATTTAAAAATAGGCACATTTTAGAAAGTACAAACTTAATTATTTTCAAGGCATTTTCCTTTTACAGGGAAATCTCTAGTAGTTTGCATTTAGATGCTCACCTTCCCCCTGCCACTTCCTATAACCCTACATTTTTTATTTGGAAAGTTAGAAATTTTTTAGGTCAGTTTAATCCTTACATAGCATAGTAATATTTTTATTTTATTTAAGTATACATGTTTTACAGTATTTCCTTGCAGCTGCTTCAAACCAGGTTAATGAGATGGTGAACTAGCTTTATTCTACCAAAAAACTTAGTTCAGGATTCAGTTAACAGTGCAATCGTTTTAGTAAGAATTTTGATGGTGACTTATGTGAAAGAGTAAGTTCTGTACTTTTCGCTTTAGGCATAGATCTGCCACTTATAAATTTATTAATTAAATTATCCCAATTCAGCAATCTGTTTAGCAAATAACCCAAAGTCACAGATATCCATCCATTCTGCTTCTGAAAATCTTTTACATGAACCATTTTCTATCAGTTTATGACATTCCCTAACAGAAGACAAAATTCCACCAAAAAGATAAAACACAGTTATACAGTTCAAGTGAATGTTCCTGAACAATTTAGATTCCTCAAGTAACAGTAACTTAATTTTTCTAGCGCCCTAGAGAATCATTTTCTTAAAATCATTCCTAACTCTCTTCGCTGGTCCCTCCAACATTCTATTTTTAGACTGTTAAAGTCGACTTTTTCTGTTTTAACCTAAGACTTAGGACAAGGGGATGCTACTTTAAAGTGGATTAATCGAGTACCCCTTTCCTTTTTCCAGTCACCACCATGATAACTTTAAAAAATAGAGTTCCTTCCTGAACTTTGCCTTTCTTTTTCGAGACAGGTTAGGCCTTTGTAAAGGAGTTCAGGGAAGGACAGCGATTAAGTATAGGACAATGTTTTCTATTCTAGTGGGACCAAGGATTTTAGGCATTTTAGATTTTCTCCCAAAGAGAACAAAACAGGCTAATTATGCTTCTATGCTTGGATATGAACCTGTTTATGTTAAATTCTAAGGATGCCTTCATACTTAAACACACATAGACCATTGACAAGTTTTTCAGGTTTTATGACCCTCTGAACCCTAATTTTAGTCATTTCATTTTTGACCAAATGCTTTCGGTTATCTCCATCTGATTTTTTTTCTGTTATCTGTCTTCTCTACAAGAGATAATTGAGGTTAATTTAAAGCTTAAAACTATTGATACTGGTGCTAGTCCTTATAGCTTAAGGTTTTCTGTTATGAAAGCATGTGTAACATATACAGGTTCTTCCCTTAGAGATTTAAATTTGGCATCATCCTTTTGGATTTTTTCTCATAGGGAGATCTTGAATTGCCATGTTTATGCTGCTTTTCATCTATTCCAGGAGTAAGGCAAGCTATCCTGTAATCATGAAATTGTACTGGTAGTGGAGAGAAGGAACCTAAATTTCCCGATCAACCTCGTTTTCTCATTCAAGAACTTTTGTTTTAGTGACTGGGTAGCAATGAGAGTAGTCGGACACGGATTAGGCTAAGAAGAGATAGTTAAGGTGTAATAAAGAGTACTTCTTTGAGTCTGGGCTCGTTTACCATTGAGGCATCATCTATCTATGAATCAATTACTTTTACATGAATGGGAAAAAAGGTCTACAGCTCCTATTTATTTCTAGCCAGACACAATTGAAAAATGTGTTCATTTTATTGATATTCTTTAAAAAACTTGAAGTACATGTCCTACTGATAGTAATATATTTTCCACAACACAGCTTATCAGTTAACTTAATATACACTTTGGTTTTAGGTCTTTTATTTGTTTCAGTTGAAAGTGTTCCTTGTAAGTTTTTAAGTAAAGTCTGCTCCCATTCAGTGCATTGTCCATTGTAGAGTAATCTTGTTTATCTTGGGAATCAACCAACTTTACCATACCACCCAGTTTAGAATTTTGAACACCTTACGCTCTGACAGTTTCTTCTACCCTTAATTGAATTAACATTGGAGTTCTAAGTGACTAATAGGGTTATTAGTGAGGAACATTCTTATGGGGTTTACTTGGCAGTGACTTTGCTGTCGATGTAGAACTATAACACTCAGTTTGAGATGTTAAACTATTAAGTACAGGGTACATGGGCAGCTAGGCAGTGCAGTGAATAAGGTGCTGGGCTGGGCCTAGAGTCAGGAAGACCAGACCTCAAATCTTGCCTTAGATACTTAGTTAACTGTGTGAACCTGGGCAAATCTCTTAACGGTGTTTTTCCTCAGTATACTTATCTGTAAAATGAGCTAGAGAAGGAAATAGAGTACTCATTACTCCAGTATCTTTGCCAGTTGAAGTTCATTCATTTTTCAGTTGTGTCCAATTCTTCATGACCCTATTTAGGGTTTTCTTGGTAGAGATGCTCAGTCTTCATCAAGATAACCCCTAATGGGATCACGAAGAGTGGGACATGACTGAAATTACTGAACATCACCTCCACTACATCATACAAGGAATGTGCTTTGTTTTCCCTAGTGGATTTCCATTTCTCATAGAGGCAATACTTATTCTACATAGGAGGGTTTCTTAGCGCACACGCGCCGTGTGTGTGTGTGTGTGTGTGTGTGTGTGTGTGTGTGTGTGTGTGTGTGTGTGTGTGTTGTGGACCCTTGTCACAGTCTGGTGAAGCCTACAGATTCTCTTCTCAGGATAGTGTTTTAAAATGCATAACATATGTTGCTCCGTCATTTCAGGTGTGTCTGAGTTGGTGGGTACTGAAGTTGATGTAGTAAGTCTCTGGAGCCAGGTTTGAACTCAGTAGATGAGTCTTCCTGACTCTAGACCTGGCACTCTTTCCACACAACTACCTAGCATATATAGATTTACAAAGGAAAGCTACTGCAATATTGTTCAAAAAAAATTTTTTTTAATTGATTTCATGGATCTTGGGTTAAGAACCCCTATATTATAGACATAGTATTCCCTCTTAAATATGACAGTTTGGCAGAAAAAAACAAAAACAAAAAACTGGACAAGTTCAGGGAACAGGAATACTATATTTAGTAATGTTTTCAAGTTTTTGTAAGTGCTTTAGTGTGATAGAAAATTTGTATTATGTGGGATTGAACTGCTAAACTAACCAAAGTGATTTTGTTTTCATCTTTAGTAGGGAGAAATATTTTAGTGTGTTTCTTACATAACCAATAACCATAGCAAGCTTATTTCCTAGTTTTATTGACCGGGAGGGACATAAATAAATTACCTAGTGTGGTATTTTGTTTTGCCAGTGAGGATACAAAGATGACGTTCTGGGATTTGTACCCAAGTTTGGATTGCCACATTCTTTCTAATACACTGTGTTCTCTTTGTGATAATTCTGCTCTCTTCCTGATTTATGGTAAATTAACCTAATTTGGAGGTCAGGTGTACTTAAATTATTAGAAATATAGCCTTTTGGGTTATAAGGGGGAAAGTGCTATGTTTGTGAGGTTACCTGAAATCAAATCTTTACTTAGTTAACTCCATTTAACCTCCAATCCAACATTTCTTCATTTATAAAATAGGGGAAAATAACCCCCTCATAGTTTTGAGGAAGGTATTTTGTAGCCTTGGAGTAATATATAAATATGAATTGTTTAATCTTACTACATTTTAATTATTTGTACTGTGGATTTGTTTGTTTTTATCTTTCTTACGTTTCTTTCAAACAAAAAACCAGTTATTTTCCCCAATAGGAAAGTTGTGTCCTAGAATCCTTCATTGGTTGTTCCTTGGGCTTTTTCCTTCTTCTCCTTTTATACTGTCTCCTTTTGGAATCTGTTCTGGTGTCGTGGGTTTAATTATCATATCTGTGCCAGGATTCTTAAATCTATTTATCTACTCCTGATCTCTTTTCCGGACCTCCACTCTCTCTAAAATAGAACTCTCTGTTTTTCCTTTCCCCTATCTAAAGTATTGCTGTCCTCCCTGTTGCCATCCTTCATCCTTCTTTTACTTGGTCCATGTATTCGGTTGGTTGTCAAGTTTTGTCATTTCTATTTTCACACTGTCTCTCACATATGTTCCCTTCTCTTCACTTACACAACTGCTACCTTGCCCTCATCACTTCATGCCTAGACTGTTGCAATAGCCTTGTAGACGATTGGGCTCCAGTCATCTCTCCATTCTAATCTGCCCCCACTCAGATACCAAGGTGATCTTTCTAAAGGCCAGATTTGACTCTCTGACTTTTTCCCCTCTCGTTCCCCTCACCCCAACCCCTCCCGCCCCCAATCAGTAAACTTTGGTGGCTCCCTATTACTTCCAGGACTAAATATGAAGTCCTGTTTGGCCTTTAAGGGCTTTCACAACCTGACCCTTTCTTACCTTTCCAGGCTTAAACTTCATTTTTCTCTGTGGGCTCAGCAACACTGGCTTCCTTTGAGACTCATTAGAATCCTGCCTTCTGTAAGAGGCAGTTCCCAGTCTCCCCTCTGCTAGCGTTTTTCCCTCTGAGATGACCTCTCATCCACACTGTATATATAATATAGTTTTGTATGTAGTTGTCTCCACCATTAGAATATGAATTCTTTGAGAGCAAGGACTATATTTTTGTTTTCCTTTGTGTCTTCAGTACTGGGCACAATGCTTGCCACATAGCAAAAGTCTTAATAAATGGTTCGTTGACCTGACTTAGTGTATACTTTACATAATGGAACATTTTTGGTGCTGTTCTAACATGTTGAATCCTAGGGTTTATATGTTGGACTTAACTGGCATTGGGCACTTAAAACAGTAATTTCTGTTCATTATCTGTTTTTTTCCCCCTTAGGCTGCTGAATATGTCCCAGAAAAAGTGAAGAAAGCAGAAAAGAAATTAGAAGAGAATCCATATGACCTTGACGCTTGGAGCATTCTCATTCGAGAGGCACAGGTTTAGTGATATAGGATTACATTTCCTTCTCTATGGGTCCAATCACACTCTTTGGTTCTGGAGTAAATATTTACATAATCATAATATTGTAAATGTTATTTATTGGTTTTTAATTTTTAGAATCAACCTATAGACAAAGCACGGAAGACATATGAACGCCTTGTTGCCCAGTTCCCCAGTTCTGGCAGATTCTGGAAACTGTACATTGAAGCAGAGGTTAATATTTTTTATTTTACTTTTCCTTATATAACACCCAGTATGAATTGAAGTTTACACAATAGTGATAGAAAATAACCAATTAGGAACATACTCACAACTAGGACAAGGAGGATTTAAATGTCTCTTGCCTTTATTTTGTAAAATAGGTATAAAGGAGTAATTAAAATGACTTCTGAAATTTGGGTCTTTCACAAGCTGATGATTGTTGCATTATGGAATTGCAACAACATTAAAACAGTTTCAATGGTATTGGAGTGCTTTAGCCTTTTATTTACTTGTCGTGTCAATTTATTGCCTCCTGTGTCATTTATTTAGAACTCATTTTTCTTTTTGTTCCTACTTACAAACTAAATATGAATGGGCTTATGTGAAAATATGGAAATGTTAAACTTAGTTTCATAGCATATTTGAGTGTCTCCAATGAAGTGTGAAACATTGTTTTGGGGCACAAATGATTCCCAGTTTAAATTTCTGTATAAATGTATGGGTGGTCAAAGTATTGTAATCACTTAAGTAATACAAAAAGAATTTTATGTGTCTTGAGTAAAGGTTAATTTTAAAGTAAATAAACACATTTATTTTGCTGAAGACACAAAATTTACTTGTAGAAACTCCTGAATTTTTATAGTAGCCATAGAAGTTTAAAATTCATTTAATATTAATTAATTAAGTCTTACTCTTCGTCAGTTTAAAATGTGAAGTCAAGGTAATAGGTCAAATATTAATGAATTTAATCATTTGAAATTGATTTTTATGAATGTTTTAAAGTCCAAATTAAGCTACAAGTTGTCTATCTTATAACCACTTTTATTTTGGATAGGAACTTCTCAGTGTAAATTCTCCACATGCCTGTCTACACTGGAACCTTTTTATAATATGATCTAACCATATATTATCACATTTATGACAAATGGATCTCTCTTGGAGATTTAGTTGCTAGAAGTGCTGAAAGGACTTCACTGTAGCACAGTTTCATCTGTGATTATGTTCTAAGGATAGTGTTATAGGGAGGCTCCAGTGTACTAATTTAATTTTATTTATGGTCTGTTGAATTATTCATTATTTTGTAAAATTTGGAAGAGATTAGTTTAGAAGAGTGTGAACATTTTGTGTGTATGTTGCTCTGTGTGTGTGTGTGACACATACCTTATGCGGGGTCTAGTTGCCTTTCTTTCTCTGCTTCACATGCTCTGAACAAATCTTTGAGGATACCTCGCTCATTCTCTGGTAACATTCTTTCCCCTTTAAAACTAAACCATCAGATTAGACTGCCACAAGTATAACAGGTGAGTGAATAGCCCTATCTGAATTGCAGACATCTTTGCTGCTCTCTGTCACTCAGTAAAGGAAGGAACCTGGATCACCTGAACCTGATCTGCATTGCAGTGCTGGCTTTACAGAGAAACTAGTTTACATGCAAGCTCGTCAGGAATGATTGTATATCATATGTAATGTATTTTCAATAATGGAAATATAATAGTTCTTTGTGTTAGAAATATTATACCTCTGCCACTCACCTCCTGACCAAGAAGTGATGAACTTAAAATGCAGGAAGAGATATACATTTTCAGACATGGCCAATGTGGGAATTTGTTTTTGCTAGTCTATGTAGCTACATCTCTAGGGCTTTATTTTTCAGGTCCGTTCCCCCCACCCCCACCCCCACCCCACTCCTCAAGAGGGGAGCGGGTAGTGGGAAGAAGAGACAAGATTAATAACTTTTTTAAAACTTCTTAGAAAGATGTTGAGATAGTAGCCAAACATTGAAATTTGGAGTTTGAAAAAATTTCCTAACTCCTTAATCAGGAAAGTACATCATAGGTCCTTACTAAGGATATTGAGAGTCTAGCTATGAGCCACATTTTAAAGGAATAAAATGTTTTTTCAAAACAATTGAAACCAAATTGAATTATTCAGGGGACTTAAAAAACATGGTTAGACTCATTTCATGATAACATTTCAGAGCTGGCCATCCTTACTTTATTTAGCCTCAGTAGTTCTATGAAATGTTTGCTAAGACAATTCCTGAATGATACCGGGAAATAAGGTTATGAAGGAGTTTTGTTTTTGTTTTTTTTTTTTTAACTATAAGATTATAAAGGTTGTATATTTTGTATTTTGTGGCATCATTTGCTTGGTTAGGAATTAATATAGTAGTTGATTTCCTTATTCTAGAAAATTATTTCTGGGATGTATTTCTCTACTAATAATCAATTGGCTCTCAATTTTTTTCTCAGATTTGATATTTAATTTTTACACTTACATCAGAGTTAACACATTTTCTTTGGTCATCCCACTTAATTTGGCATTGATATTCTTGAATGATAATATAACATTTCGAATTTTTAAGGTGATAATGTGGTGACTGGCATAATACATAAGGGAAAATTCATAATACTTGCTAAGCTACTCTAAATTATTATAAGATTTGCTTTGTGTATCTGTAAGGAAATGAAATTTTGTTAGCGTATTTATATGATTCACTTTGGGAGGGCAGGTATTGGCTCTTAATTTCGTTCAGTAGTTCATTCAACAAAACAGTAATGTATTCAGCTGAACTGAGTATATTGAGTCCAACAAAGTGATACTGTGATTTTCCTAAAAAGAGAGAAACCATGATATTTTAATAAGTTTTCCTTCTCAAACCGCTGCCTCACCCCACTCCCCCATAGGGAAAAAGGAAGGGGAAATAAATTTCTTGAAATTAATTTTTACTTAATAACAAAACTATTACAAAACGTATTTTTTTCACTTTTCTTTCTAGCGTCAGTGATAACAATGAGGTAGAAATCAGAAGTTAAGTTTTAAAGTTGAAAAAGTTAAAATGAAAGAAAATATGGATGATTCTATTTAGGAAAACATTTGTAGGAGAAATAACTCATTAATTTAAATATTGGCCTGTGGGATTTTTCTTAACACATCAAGTAAAATAGTAGTTAACCATTTAATATGAACCATAAATGATATCACTCATTTTGCGTAAGGCATTTACTTGTAATAGTGAAAATGGGTTACTTTTCTTACTATGCAAATTGATCTGTTACTGTAATTAAAAAAAATTTTTTTATTAAAGTCTTGGAACGACCAGCTCTTTTTGTGTATCCATGTGATATTTTAAAATCTGTTTCTCCAAGTTATTTTAGATTACATTACTTTAGATTACAATTTTGCCTGAAAGTATGTGAACTATGTATATTAGGTCCTTAATTTCCAAAAAGGAATTAAATATCCCTTATTTTTTAGTGTATCATTTTCATAGTTAAAATCATATCTATGTTGAGATTTCTGATAGTTGACCATGTAACTTACTAGACATGAGTTTGGAAGCTCATGTCTAATAAATAAACATCAGTGATAGAGTCCAAATATCACCATCACATGATCAAACTGTTTTTCATTTTCTAAATTGTGAGATAGCAAACCTTTTTACAGTCTTATTGAGAACACAGCTATATTTAAATATTTTATATAAAAGTAGTTTGTATTCTAAGAAATGCCATTTCCTCTATTCCCCTGGGTCACATGGAGTGCAACATCTTGTATTACTTTGTTAAGAATTAAGAAAGAAAATGAAAATCAGTGTCAAAATTTGAACACTTGACATTTGATGCTTAACACTAGAATTGTAGAATATGAATACACACACTTGTCGTCTTGTTTGCTGTTCTTAATTATTCTATACTTAATGCATTATATGTAGGCAATGAAGACAACATAGAAACTGCTGCAGCATTCCATTACACTAGATGCAACTCAGGTTTTCTGAGTTATGACATATTCTGAAGATAACTTGTAATTTTCTGCCTTTTGAAGGATGTTTTTAATGGTAGCTAAGTAAGTAATGAAAATGCTGCTAATTCTAGGATGAATGTTTTGTTTATACAAGCTGTAATTCTTTAATAAAAATATATAGTGAGTTGATTGCTTCTTTTGGGAAATGTTGAATTTTTATTCTTCAGTTTTATTTTTATCTTACATAGATAAATTGAAAAGATTGAAAAGTTATGTGCCTTTTAAAAAATAGACTTTCTGCTTGGGAAATCGAAGTGACTTCAGGATGGAGTTGGAGTGACCTAAATCGAAATAAACTTCTCCACTGCTAACATTCCTCCTTAATTTTTTTTTTGAACTAGCCTTCAATTATCCTGTACTAGAACTTTATTTGTATAAATATAGCCATGTGACTTTTACAAGTAGCCAACTCTATATGGTGCTTACCCTTCTGTATACCTCCATACTTACATATATCATGTAGACAATAGGTTTTTTTTTCTGTTTTATTCTCAGCCTAAGACTTTTAAACATCTGTACTTTTTCCTGATGGACTTGCTCTTTTTGTTTGTAATAAATGTTGGTCCATGTCTGTGTGGTTATTACAGATTTTTATAGTAGAAATCAACTGTGCTTTTTTTGTTTGTATGATATGTTTTTCTGAAAATTAGTCTCACATCATTGTAAAATGTAGAGGTATATAATTTTTGATTGGAAATGGGAGTGAAATTTTCTTGCAAACACATGTTTTGTGCTAGAACAGAGTGAATCAAATGTATGAAAGCAATCAACTCAAACAGTTAAATAACTTAATATTTAGCAAAGGAATATGTTAAAACAGCTAGGATGGATAGATGTTAGTCCTTTGAACATCTTTTAGTTTTTATTAAAGTGCCTTTCCTTTCCCTTGTCTCACCCCTTCATTTGTAGCACAGGTCCTATGTATTTCCATTTTCACAAACAGGAAGTATATTCTCTTGGTAATTACTCTTCCTTTAACACTTTTCAAACTTAATGTATAAAGTCATTGTCTAAAGTAAAGGGAACTTCCCTCAGATATTTCTTTTGAACAAGTAATTCCTTTTCCCACAATAAAATCTTATATTTTTCATGTACCTTGTTAGAAGCACAAAAGCCATTTTTTCCTTTGAAATTTAGCCAACATATCAATAATTATTCTCAGTTACAAATCACTTGACACCATGCACTTGTTTTCATTTCTCAGTTATTTTGGTTAAGCAAAAGCACTTCATTAACAGACACTGAAAGAAACGTACATTTTTAAACATATAAATAGGTTTTTATTTAATCACCATGCAGTATAGTACATTCATACCTAGCAATATGAAGAAGGGGCATCTTTAGCCTCCATAGTAGCAGAAAGTACCAGGATTTGAGACATAATGGTGTGTAAGGGACAGATGCATCCGTCCAAAGTGCCAGGGGAAGTTAGACTGTTAAGATTTTATTTAGATTCATTGATTAATCTTTTTCAGATTATTATGAAGATCTTATTGAATGGAAATAAACTTTGACATGTTACTTAAATACTGGGCAATTTACTTTATTGTTGCTTTCAGTTTGTTATTATGTATATTGGTTATTTTATTGTAATACGTTGAATTCCCTGCCCCAGCAAGTATTTAATTGTCACAATACATATCCTTCCACCTATGTCCATGAATGAGCAGAACTAAAATACTAATGTCAATATTGCCAAAAGAATATCCACAGAGCAAGAAAGGTAGCACACTTTTTTTATTTAATAGAGCATTTCTGCAAATTATACCTTGCCCAGAGATAAAAATATGTAATATTAATTCTGACTTGAGATACGTGCCATGAACAAATATTTCTTCCCATTTGGGAACTGTTGTGGCCATCTCTTTTTTACATCATAAAAATAAAATTCTGAAAGCTAAAATTCCTCAAAAGTGATTAATAGTTTTGTTTGGGGAATTTAAATCAGTATTAACTGGGCTTTGCCTTTCAGTCTGTAGTGATGAAGCTTTAATCAGGCTTTAATGGAAAGATACATGGAATTCGAGTCAGAGACTTGGGTTTAAATCTTCGCTCTAATATCTATGAGCAGATTTCTTTTATCTTGTCTACAAAAAGAGGGGACTGGAATAGATCATTTGTCCCTTTCAGCCCTAAATCCTGTGATTTTAAGAACTCGGCTCAATCTGCAGTTGTCTGCACATGTGCCAAATTTTGAATGTACACTATGATAGTAAGTACAGCTTTTTAAACTGGTTCTATTCCATGTACCTACTAGAATTCAAATGGGTATATAGGTGATTTAGTGTGCGGTCATAATTTATACATTCATACAAATTGCTTTATTCAAATTAGTAGAGCACTTAGAGAATTTCATCAGAATTAGATTATAAAATGATTCTGTGAATTACAATTTCCCCCATGTACAATTTATCTGGAAATTCAGTACTTTGATTCATTGGCTTGAGTTTGAATGGATTATAAATCACAGAACTTGATAGAAGTAATCTTAGAGATTTTTTTGGTCCAATTTAACACATTTATGAGAATTACCCTTTATCGGCTCTCTTTTCCTGATTGTGTGAGGGGTAGTCCAGTGTTAATTCATTTTAAAACATTCTTTCTTTGGGTAAGTTGAATTGCCATTTTGTATCAGGAGGAAAAACCTTGCCCTTCTAAAATTCAATTAAATGCTGAATCAAAGAAGTTAATTTTCTTTGGAACCAAAGGAGTTTGCAAAGCTCATTGCTTTCCATTTGCATATGTGCTTATCTTTTAAATATACTATTTTTTAGTCCTGTGGGTGATCAAGTAAGAGCATAAGAGTTGTGTTATCTTAGTTATCTGTTATCTGCATATCTATAGTTTGAATTTAACAGTGGTGGAGACCCTTTTCACATAAACCATTTGATAAGGAGATAAGCATGAGTGCACGTTTACTACATTAATTTATTAAGCACTTATTGCATACAATATGATAAAACCATTTATTCTCTGCCCCTCTTCTAAATCCCCATGTACATTCATTAATCAATAAATGACAAAGCCAGGGTCTGTTGCCCATGTTTCCTTATTCTCTTTGGTCTTCCCACCTGAATTATTTATGTAATTTTAGAAAATGTAGGATAATTTTTAAAACATGTTTCTGAGTACTTAACTGTGTGTCAGGACTTCTCTAAGTGTGGTTCATTTTGTTTTCACTGCACGATTGAGGTCACCCAAATACTTGGCATTTCCAAGCTTGGTTTTTAGGTTCCAATGTCATTAAACTTGAGATCCTGCTATTTTTATGGTCTAAAGCATAACTCTAAGAAGCTATGAAATAACTCACTTCAACTCTAAGAAACAAACAAATACCTATAAGTTTTGAATCCCAGAATACTGAGTTATAGGAGCTGTTTATATAGTTGTACTTATCTTAAAGGATATTTGCAAGAAATTAGAGCATTTATGTACAGGTACATACTTACATACATGTTTGTGTGTGTGTAGCTAAACTACTTTTAGAGCTCTGGGTTGTCAGGACTATGGAGACTTTCTTTTCTGCCCTATAGCTTACTCTGCTTAGAATATATAAGATTATAGGAAATCTCATTTTATGAAGTACAAATGACTTGCTTTCTATTCAATAAACATTTTCTGTTTTCAGAAGAATATGCTATTAATACAAATGTGATCACATTTTTTTTATATAAACTTTTAAAAATAGATTGCTTTTCCTTTTAAAGATCACAGTAAGGGTGCACCTAAAGCTTGATTTTATTATATATATTATTATTTTACAATCAACCAAGTTTTACTTAGCCAAACATTATATAAAACTATGGAGGCATTAAAATAGGTATTTTGTATAACATTCCAAGTTGGTCCTAGAACTTAGCATAACATAACAAAGGACATTCTAGTTTCATAGGAGTAACTTTAAAGTCCATTTTGAGATCTTTGTAGTTTTTGCTTTATCCAGTAAATGGGCCAGCAGCCTAAAGGTTAATGCTGCTTAAAGACTGGAGAATCTAAAACTAAGTTGTATTAAATGGTTTTGTCTTATTTGATATTGTGACATTTTAGCAAATGGAAGCCTAGTTTTCTGATACGTTAGAATATATTTTTATGGGAGCTGTGATTTCATTGCTGTCAATAACTCCCAGTATGGGAACTGCTTCTATCCATGTATATTCATATTTCTTCTGTAACTTTTTAAATCTTAGAATTAACTTAGGGCACCAAGAACTTCAGTACATTCACACAATCTAGTGTGTTTCAGAGCTTGGTTAAACTTGCATCCAAATCTTCATTTTTCCAATGCTGGCTCTGAATCCAATAGCCAGTGTTAACTTCTTAAAAATATTTCTCATGTACATATCTGTACACACACTGAAATACATATGTATGTGTAAAAGCCTGTGTTTTATGTTATGCATACTAAAACTATAAGAATAATGTACTTGCTGTTTGTACTACAGCAGTGTCCTTTTAGTATTTCTAGTTACAAACCCCATTTGAACTAAATTTCAAACCATAAAGGTTGTAGCTAATTAGTAATATCTATTTTAGGTATATATGTTTTAATAAATATTAATATAAAAACTTGTATGGATAGGAATATTTAATAGTTGCCAATCATGATTCTCACTAGTCTGAAAAAGTTTATTATTCATATACAAGTTGGACCTTGGAAATGTAGAAATGAATGAGAGGGGCAGTGTGATCTAATGGGAAGAGCTATATATGGAGTCAAAAGAATCTTGATCAAATGAAGTTCTGCTATTATACATTTTATGTTAAGTCATATTAACCTCTGGTGATGAGTTCCTTCCTCTAAAGTGAAGCACTTAGATAAGAGGACCATCTATTTCAACTCTAAGTCTATGATCCAGTGAAATGGATTTTATATTTTTATAGGAAGTACTTAAAGTTTCATGGGAAAAAATGACATACATGATTTGTCATGTTGATTTTCTTTTTCTTAAATTGAATTTCTCTGAACTTGGTATTTATGGAATCTTTGAAAACAGATTTTTTATTTTTTCTTCAACTTATTTAACCTTCCAGCTTCGGTTTCCTCCTCAGTAAAATAACAGTGTAATTTATACTATGTACTTTTTGTTAGGAAAGGGCATTGTAAATATTAAGTATAGATATATTTTGAAAGACTGTGCAGTCATTTGTATTTAAATGGTTTTATGGTCATTTGTTGTCTCAGCAATACTTTGAACAAAATTTTTCCACTCTATAGGCAAAACCCTTGCCAAGTGATTTACAGTATAAATGTACTTTGGAATCTTTCCTAGCATAAATGCTAAGCAATATTTCTATAAATTAACAATAAAATAGTCATGTTTGAGAGTGAGTGCTTTTATGTAGTTATCTATCTTTATCACAAGCTGTTGGTGTTAATAGAATGTAAGCTCTTTGAGGGCAGGGATTGTTTTTGTCTTTGTAACACCAAGCACATTCCCTGGCACTTAGTAGGTATTTAATAAATTCTTGTTCAATTAATGATAGCATCATAAAACTTGATTGCTTTCTTGGCTATTCTTGAGTCAATTTATGCTGTGTTAACATGGCTTAAAAACTTCCTGATGTAGAAAATATTTTGAAGAGTTTCTTTAAAGAAACAGAAGGAAATTGTTGAAATTTACTAATAAGGAAGATGATACAGAAAGTAAATGGGTTTTAACATCAAGTAGTTGTATGACTGAGCATACTACTTGAATTCTCTTCTTTTGATGAGTGGAACTCTTGATAATGTAAGGTATTATTCACCTCTGAAGCTACTGAGCATGAACTAAAGCATGTACTAATCCATTTCTGCCTAAACCTATTTTTAAAAATTTTTATTTTTTGATACCAATACTCAAGTTCAGATCCCTCCATCATTCTCAGTGGCTCTACTATAGTAATTGCCTACCCTCCTTCCCTGTCTTCAATCTTATCCCTCTCCAGCCCATTCTCTACGCAGCTGTCAAACTTTTCTTCCTAATCATGGGTCTGAACATACCCATCCTGCGAACTGACAAAGGTCCATAACTGTCTGTCTCCAACCTTCCTTTCTCCCCTTATTTACAGCACTGTTGACGTATACAATATTAGATCTAAATTAGGCTTATACTAAGCTGGTCTCCTATGTCACTCCACATTCTTCATATATTTGTACAGAAGGGCTTCTTGTGCCAATGAAATCCTCCTCGTGGTTCAGCACAGGTGTATTATTCCCCATATTATATTTCCTGTTTTACTTAGTTAAAAATGAATGCTCAAAATCATCAGATTTTATACCATTTTAGAGATTTCTCTTTTGCCCTTAATCTTTTCTACTTTGTCATTTGTGTACATGTTTTCTCCTCAACTATTAAGTAAAATCTCGGAGGAAAGACATAACTTCATCTTTCTATTCCCCGTACCTAGTGCCTTATACTCATTGGATACTTAATTAATATTTGTAGAATTTAATGCCTAAATTTTTAGGAAAATATTTCATGAGGGGAAAAGTAGAGTGGTTTTGGATGTAGCCTCCAGAGGTGACTTTCAATTTTATTTTACTGTATATATTATATAGGTTTATATATTATTTATTTTCTTTTTAATATATACCGTAAAATTTTATTAAAATTCAGTATACTTTAAAAAATTTTGCAGGATGGTATTATGGAGAATTACTGGGGTCATATACTTTTTCATACAGGCTGCCTGAAAGTGAGGTAGTTCTGTGTTCAAGGTTATTTGTGGAACATTGATCCCTGCCTCACTCTTTTAATAATTTATAGAGGTGGTAAATATTACTGTGATGGTTTAAGTTTTTAAGATTAGGTAACTAAATTTTTCTTTTTGTAATATTAAGTCTAAGAAATCCTCCCAGGCGCTTTCTTTTAATGAAATTGTGTATTTACCAAAAGTTCATTAACTTTCTTATCAATTATTTTTTAATGAGTAGGCAACAGAGACAACAGTGACTTAAGGGATGTTATCCATCTGTAATTACAGAGCTCCGTTTTTGTCCCTCTCACCTTCCTCCCAGTTGTATAGTTTGTAGTAAACCTTAAAACTGGCAATCCTTTTTCTTCCAAAGATAAGCTTGACAATATTGGCTTTACAAAATCTGGATTTAGGGGGTAATTATAAGTTAAAAATATAGCTTCTAGTGACTAACAGCAACATTTTTAAAAACTAATCAATGAACATTTTTATGACTCTACAGAGAAGAGCCGACCACAAAGGATGCTTAGGTTAGTTCAGAAGCATGGCTTTCACCTTACGTTTTTCCTGCTTTTAAAGTTCTCTTGTTTCCTATAAATGAAGATGATAATTCCTACCTCACAGGGTTGTTGTGAGGCTCAAATGAAATAATGTATGTAAAGAATTTTGTAAACCTTAAAATTCACCATATGCTAGCTATGATTATTTTGCTAATTTCCATACAAATTAGAATTATCCAGTCTGCCAGAGTTTGGGTGGACTTTCAAATTAGATTTCCTCATAAAAATTATTTGCTTGGATTGGGTAAGTATTAATCTGGAGGCAGCAAAGAAATTTATGAAAATATACTTCCAATCTAACATACTATAGTTTCTATTGGACAGTAGCATATTAAAGGACTTAATAGTGTTTTGGAAGTTAGGATTTTCATTTCAAAATGGAGTTACATTCTTGAACTCAAAGCAAGGCAAATATTTAGAATTCAGATATATTCTATTCCATCAATCCTGGGTCAGAATTTTAGAAAAAAATCCAGGTGTCCCCCATAATTTCTAGTTTTCATATTTTTTCTTTTCTAAGAAAAATAGATGCTTAATGGGAAAAAATCTTAGATTTTTCTCTTTAGCTTACAGCATAGTGGTGGTGGTGATTTAAGGAGGAGGCAGAAAATTTAGCAGTATTTTAACTAACTAGGTGTTTGACTTGGGGCAAGTCTCTCCCTCACTTTAAGTCTTCTATGAAACACATTTAAATTACCACAAAATTTCAAGAGTTGAAAGGAACCTCAGAAGCCATTTAGTACAACCTGCACATGAATACTGTCTTTTGTCTTTACATCCCCAAGAAATCATCCCAGATTTTTCTTGAAGACCTAAATCAGGAAGATTTTCCTACTTCCCTAGACAACTAAATTTTGCTTTGGGATCCCAATGGCCAAGATTTTTTTTACATCAAGCTGGAATCTGCCTTTCTACAATTTCTACCTATTGCTACTAATTCTACCATCTACCATTGTTTTTCTACCAAAAAACAATTTTTTTGGTGGAAGTACTTGAAGACAGCATGTTTCCCTTAAGTCTTATTCAGGCTAAAACATTCCCATTGTTTTCCATTGATCCGTTGGTATAATCTCAAAGCATTTCACCATCCTGTTCACTCCATGCCTTCCAACCTACCCTTTCCTTGAATATGGTGCCCAGACCATATTAGATTTTTCCATATGTGTACTTAACCTGGCCACAGTATAGTGCTTCTGTCCACTTCCATATTCTGGATGTTAATTATGATTTTTGACTCAAATAAATTTGCATTAATCATTTTGGAGACCCATTGATCTAATGGATCACCAGATATTTTAGATGTGAATTTGGCCTTAAAGTTTCTGCCTGCTCTAATGTCTTATGATTGACTTTACAATATTCTTTTTGAGAAAGTAGTATATTTACTATGAAACTTAAAAAATAATGACATTGGAATTATGAAAAATATTTAAGAGATGGTGTATAAGTTTTAGGTTGCCCATTAATGTTTTTTTTTTAAAAAAATCCAATGTGTAGCCACCATCAATATCTGTTACTTAAAATTAGAAGAATTCATTGCTATATTGGATTGCATAATTTTTGGACCTAGGACCAATTGTTTTAATCATTTTACATGGGGCGAAGAATTCACTTTTCCGTAACTCAATTTCTGTTTCTGGTAATTACCAAAATTACCTTAGATTACACAAAATGCAAACAGGATTAGATAGATTTTGAATGACAGAGGCTTGATTAAGAAGCCTTCCTTGGATTTTAAATGTAATAATTTCTTGAAATGCTGAATAGATGGGGAACAGAAAACTACTTCCTAACGGGAATTTTCTTAAGTTTAAAATTGAAGCTCTAGGGAACACTTGAGGTTTCTAAAAGCTAGCTTCCATAATTATGCTAGTCACTGACGTCGTCATTCTTTAATAGGCATTGCTTCTCCTTGGCAAGAAGAAAATTGCACTTAGAGAAATCTGTTTTCATGTGCAGTTTTGGACAAGTAACTTCAGACTTTCAGGATTTTCATCTGTAAAGTGGCAATAATAATACTGGTCCCACTGTTAGACTCAGTTAACAATTTGAAAGTGTTTTTAAAGTACTTTAAAATTTTAGGCAGCAAATTTTCATGGTAGGTACCACAGTGGCACTTTACCCTGGTATTAAAAATAAATCAGGCAGCACTCCATAGTATGACCAATTCCAGTAGTGAAATTGACTCCCAATTGTTTTTCACAAACCTTTTGGATACCTTTGTTTTTATATCACCTTTACTTAGGAATATACCCATTTTCTTCCCCTACCCACTGACCCATGGCCTATTGCTTTAAAAAAAAAAACAAATATATTAATAGAGTTTGACTATGTATGCACACATAATACACATATGTTTCATACTCTTAGGCTCACATCTACGGGAAGAAGGGAAGGAGTTAACATTTTTCTCACATTCTCTTGCCAAACTTGTTGACTGCCAATTCATAATTATACCTAAGAAGTCATCTGATAGTCCCAACACCAGCTGGGTGTTCTGGTTGATTTTTAGGTAAAGAAAATGAATGATCGCCCTTGAAGTTTTGCCATTGAGTTCTTTGGGCAAAAAAAGAAAAATGACTTCTATTTTCTCTTAGGAAACTTAAACAATTAATCTTCATGTGTTGTAATTTTTTTAGCTTCATCATGTGAAGCTTGTTATAAAGTAGTTTTGTTAAAAAAAAAAGTGTACAGTATATGTTCTATATCCTGCCTTCATTATATAGTATGTCCATCATTTTCAACCTGTGAAGTAAAGGAAGGAATAAGAAGCTTTTAGTTGTAATAGTTAATAGTGAAATCTAGAAACTGAATGTTGTTCAAAGTGAAGCTGTATTTACTACTTGGCATTTGGCTTCGAAGAACTGAGTAAGTGATATGTAACTATTAAGATGAAATTGTCCCATACCAGATTGCAGATTGAACATTCAAGTGGTCACGAAATCTCCAGACTTTGCCAGTGGAATACAAGTGCTATATGGCCTTATTAGTCTGAAAAGGTTTGGAATTCTGCTTCTGAGTCTTTTGGCTAAGGACCAGTCTAGTGAAGTTCAGAGAAACTCATCACTAGGTTGGCCACAGCGGTACAATGTAGCCATAGTAACTTGAAAGACCATCTACTAAGCCATAAAGGATCTCTCTCTGACATTGCAAGGTGTAATGTCAATAAAATTTCATATTGAAGATGCATCAAAAGATTCATAGTTTAACCAGTGTGAGTACTTCCTTACATTATATAAATTATACTGAGTTTTGGTGTAACCAAAAATTTCAGCATCTGGTGACCCAACTGGTAATTAACCTCTCTGAACTTAGGCTGATAGATGTGCCAGACTTTCCTGTATTCTAAATCTATATGCAAAAGTACGCTTGTGTTGATGCCCCGAATTTTAAAGTAATCCCATGGTCAACTTCACAAGAGCTTAATATTGGAATGCTCATAGTGGCTAAAATATTTCAGTTAGGATCTGAACTTAAGTATATGCTTAGTACTGATATAAATTTGAATAACAATAAAAAGGGTTGGATGTCTGTGAGTGGAAGATATCTGATACATTTTCACAGGAAAAAAAAAACGTCCTTTGCCCTTGATCGTTTTTATTTCATTTTTAAATCATGAATTTGATTAATAAAGAAAAAACAGCCTTAGTCTATAAAGCTTTTTACATTTTATGATAGCTATGGGGTGAATTGGATGTCACACCAAAGTAATTTTGAGATTCAGCTTTAAGAAAATTGATATTTAAAGGAGTATTAGGGCAATTTATCTATTTTGAGTACACCTTAAGAACAGTAGCCTTTTTTTTTAAATGAAAATTTGTAACGATGATTCACTCATTTTTAATAAAACAGTGCCCTATTATTCTAAAGCATCTTTCATTATGAAAGTGTTTTTGAAATGTCATAAAGTTTTACATTGAAGGTATGTCAAAAGAGATCCATAGGTTAATCTGTGAAATTTCGTAAATGACAGGTGTCCCCAAACAATGGGTTTTAAGAGTCCCAGTTAAGTGTAAATTTCTTTTTTGATTAATAAAATCTTTTCTAAGTGAAGTGACCAAACTTAACTATTATTTTCCAGTTAACCATGAATTTTACTTTAGTAGAATTAGGGAATTTCAGGGTTGGAAAGGCCTCTGGGAATTAGTTCCTTGCCTCTATTTTACAAATAGGGATATGAATCCAAGTAGATCATGGAGTGATCTAATAGGAGAGTGGGTACTTCTTGCTTCCAGTCTGCTAATGCTCCTATCCCTTATTTTTCATAAGTGGTTGACTGCTGAATCTTTGTTATCTGCTATTAGAGGGGAAAAATACTAATTTAAGAATTATCTTTTTGGGACATAAAGGAGAATGGCAGTGAGTTTTTTAAATGGCATTTTAATCATAGAAAATAAAACATTGTATTCACGTAAGTTTCTTGATTCTGTTAAATTCATACACAGTTGACAAATCTGTACCTAGGAAACAGTATTTTATAGACTAACTTGTTGACCAAGTTAGCTACATTAAATGCAAAAGAAATAGCTTTTTAGTTTTGAGTAGACTTTAGACCTCTCATTTACTTTTTGAGTATTTCTTAAATCAGACTTAAATTTTGGTAATCTAAAATTAGGAGGATGTAGTGGGGAGGAATTCCAACCAGTAAAGAAATATTTTCGTAGCATTTGGTGGAGAAAGGGGGTGGGCAGAATTTTACTTTAGTATTAGTGAATTATACTTGGTCAGGTTGACCACTTTAGACTTAATACTGTTCAAAAGGGTTAGACTAAGCTGGGAACCTTCTCTGGGTAAACACGGAAGTCAAGGATCAGTCAAGATGTCTGTCTTCTGTAATGTCTGCAAAGCAGTTCACTTAGGGAAAATAAAGTAAATAAAAACATTGGAACTTAGATTTATAAACTAGTCGTTTCTCAGCAAGCTGTGTAATATAGGGAGGTAATGAAAATATTTATTTGAGAACAGATTTATT
Source organism: Potorous gilbertii (assembly GCA_028658325.1). Classification (NCBI taxonomy): domain Eukaryota; kingdom Metazoa; phylum Chordata; class Mammalia; order Diprotodontia; family Potoroidae; genus Potorous; species Potorous gilbertii. Next base: position 253,580,578 of record CM053772.1, on the reverse strand, counting down.
TGGTGTAACATTTATATTCCTTATCTGCACTACCAAAGAGTGAAATCAGTGTGCAGTGGCCACACATAATGAGAATCATCAACCAAAACAGTGAGGTCTGGCCTACTTTCCCTTCCCTAAGATGTAGTAAACATTTTCTTTATTGATTCACAAGGTAGTGGAGATAATTGGTAATTCATGAAATTTAAAGATTATTTGAATTGTCAATCTCAATATTTCTGAAAGTTGACATGTTATCTGCAATGATAGTTGTTAACCTTTACCCTTCACTAAAGTATAACTCTAATGTGAACTTGTCCTGGCTTGGGACCACCTTTGGTTCTTAAATGCTGTACCAGGAGAGTGCAGGCTCTACCAGCATGAAAAGACTTGTAGAATATGGGATCTAGAGCAAGTAGTTGTTTACGAAATAATCCATCCATAAGAAGGATTGGCTTTGTAGGGTGATAATGTTTTTTTTGGGGGGGAAGGGGGGGTTTGGCAACAGCATCTTGTGAAGCCACCAATCAAAATGTGAGGGTATAGCTTAATTATTACATGTTTAAGTTAGTTTGATTGATCTGGTAATTTTTCCATTCAGTAATGAAAGAAACCATACTTTTTGGCCAAGTTAGTAACAGAGCCAGATGGTGGAATTGAAAGTGTTCGGCATTCCATCAGCAACCTCTGTTCATTTGTCCAGGCTACTTCTTGTGTCTGAAATGTATTTCCTTTGAACCTCTGTCCCTTAGAATCTTTACACACACACACACACACCACCCACTTCCACCCCCCCAAGTAAAAGATAAGAAGGAAAAGCTGCTCTTAACCTGCAAAAAACACTATTCTGGGGAATACATTACTTATAAAACAGATAAGAAGTATTCAAAATAATTTGGAGAGGAAACTATTAACTGAAGCTCCAGTTAGGCCTCCAGTAGGAGACTGAGCTTTTGCACTCAAACTGTCTTAAAATTCCTAAGCCTCATCTTCAGAGAGATAAAAGGAAATGTGTTCCCAGCATGAAGGGTTAGGAAGTGTAGAGGAGGCACATGCAGACATTTTGAGGGTTAGCTAAATGGCCTAGTTTTGCTGGAATGTAGATTGCCTGAGGAGTAAATCCTCCATCTAGAAAGGTGGTTTGTATTTTACCCTAGAGGTATAAGGAAGCCAATAAAGACTTGAGGATGTAATAGTAACCAGGTATGATTTCAGGAAGTTGGTTTTGTCAGTTCTGTGGAGGATGGTTTGGAGAGGAGAACCTAGAGCAGGGTCATCTAAGAAGTCACTGCTGTAGTGGAGAGTCATGATGGAGGCCTTAATTAGGGCAGGCTGTGCGTAGAAAAGGGGCTAGATGACGATGTTGAGGTGAAATGGATGAGACGGTATCTGATTGTGAAGGATCAAAGATGACTTCCTCTAAGGTTTTTAACTTGGGGATTCCTGCAATAGAGAAATATTTGGAGGAGTATTGGCATTAGGAAGGAGGTTTATGAGTTCTCTTTTGGACAGGTTGAGTTTGATATGGCTACAGAATATCCAAGTAGAGAGATCAGTAGCAGACCACTGAGTAGATGGGGTTGGAACTCAAATTTGGAAGCTGTCAGTTTCGAGACTATGATTGAGTCCATAGGAGTTGATAAGGTTCTAAAATAAAGTGTAAAGAAAAGGGCATGGAGGCCAGAGAAGAGAGCATTAGTGGATACTAGAGAGTGAGAAAGAATGGTCAGGCATGGGAGGAAACGAGGATAGTGTCATGGAAGACTAGCCAATGAGAAAGTATTTGCAGGAGGGGAAAAGTCAAAGAATGTCAAAAACTGGAGAGATCAAGTAGTATGAGATCTGAGAAAAGACTATTAGAATTAGCAACTAAGAGATCTTGTGATAACATTCTTAATGATCATAAGTCCACATACTTTGTAGGTAGTGCTTTAAAAAAGCAATTTTTTTTCCAAAAATAAATTTATTTTTATTTCATGGAAGGTAAGAATGGTTTCATAATGGTAAAGTATTTTCAGAAGTAAGGGATGAGAGAGTTTAAAGCCTGGTAGATTACATAGAGGCCGAACCAGCCTGCATATTTGCTTCAAGAAATTAACCTGTTGTAGAAGGGACTTGATGTAACATTAGAAGCTTGTTACTTTTGAAGTCAATTCTCAATCAGCAGTGTGTAGTCAGACCAGTGACTTGTTAGAGATCAAAATTAATTCAAAAGTAGAAAAAAAATCAACAGGAAAAAGACAGCTACAATCTCACACATTTAAATAAGCTATTGATGCTGAAAAATGGAAAATGAAGAAACGAAGGGATGATACCAATTTATAAGGGTATTTTTTTTAACAGAATTTTGAGTGATGTAAATGGTTAATGTAATGAGACCAAAAGGAACTTAAATACTATTTGATCAAAGTGGAGAGGTGGGCAGTGAAAGGTCATACTGGTTAGGCTACACACTTGTTGAGCTCTATCTTATGGAGGAGGAAATGAAGGTTATGAGTGACTTCACCTTATAAAACAAGTAATGGAAGGAAGAACAGGTTTGAGAAAACCAACTAAATGATCATCTGCAAAACATTAAGGGTGGAACTCAAAGGAAGAAGACTGTAGAATGTTCTTACAAACGTTTCACTCTCAAGGACTGTAGAGAACACTACACTTAACACTCCATTTGAACTCTAGCCTTATGTGCCGCTTGAAGTGGAAATGGGACTGAAGAAAACATAGTAAAAGCAGCAGAGCTAGATCAAGTCTCTTTGGAGGAGGTCAGTGCCCAGAAGCAATGCAATGTTGATAGTGTTGAGGGATTGTTTCTTAAGGTATCCAAAGAAAGAGGAAATCAGATGTGGAAAAAATCTTGGACTTTTTTTTACTGGGAAAAAAGTGACTAAACATCAGTAACTACTGATCTATATAACTTTCCCATCATTTTTTAAAAAATGAGAATACATGTACTGAAGGCACCTTAATTAGGAAATTTGAAAGGAATTACTAAGCTTTTATAAGTGATATTCAATTAGAGCACATCTTTGTAACGATTCACAATTGTACAATACAAGATCTCACTGTGCTTAATGTTGATTATAATAAAAGTATTTGATTCGTTGGAACAAGAAGGTGTCTTGAAGGGATTCCTCTAAAAAAGCATTTCTTTGGCATATGTGAAAATTATGCAAGATTATAATAAGAGAAAACCCTTGTTCAAGGATATATTGATTTCAAGTCCACAGACACTGCAGAGCCTCCAAGATGAAATCCATAATCCCTCAAAAGAGTTTGGCTCAACTGTCCAAGTAACAAAAACCAAGTGGATAAAAAATGCCTCTTGTCTAATAGTATTCAGTTGGATGGATTCCCAGCAGAGGCATGTGTGTGTGTGTCTGTGTGTGTTTTAGAGCCTGCAAAAGGACTGAACCCGGAATTAATGGAAAGAAAAGAGTGGACTGAATTGCCTGTGAAAGATTTAAAAATTTATTTTAACACAAGTAATCTTCTGCTATGTGTGACTGGAAGTGTAGAGCAACATAAGTGATCGTCCTAAGGGCAAACAAGAAATGGTAGATGGTGGTGGAAACACATTACAATCAAGGGGGAATGAGAGTAGTGGTATAAATGGTGTCAGAAAGAAATGAATGAAAAAAGATAGGCTGATCATATAGTGAGAGAAGAATGAGGAGCCTACATTGATTGTCAAAAAATGTGAGTGAAATTCATCCCTAGAACATTAAATGAGATCTTTGATGAACACATTTTTTTCCACTTGTGGGACTTGTGTGTCCAGACAGATGGATTGGAATGATACGCTCAATAAAGAGTTCATAAATCTATTGGAGTAGATGTGAAGTCATTGATCAAGTGGTACCTCATGTGTAAACTATAGGCTTAGAAGATTCCCAAAACAATAGCTGTCTCTTGTATCCAGTCCCTGTGCCCACAGCACCCTTCTTCCACTTTCCCCACTTCTAATCTTTCCCCTCCCAAGACTTTTCTTATTCTATTCCTTTTAAAAAAAAAAAGCTAGTTTTGTCTTTGGTGTTTCTGTAAGTCATGACATTTTTAATTTCAGAAGTTGAATGGCAACAAAATTATGACAAGTATGTTTTTATTGATTGCTTTGCATAATCCCATTGGGCCAATACAGACTAGTCATGTCTGATTACTTTTGCCATGGCTTTTTGTATTTGATAGTGATGTGATGCCAAACATCTCAAGGAAAAGTGAAAATCCAGTAAGTTTGTCTATTTGAAGATGCATAAACAATTGATTAAAATTTTAATGTTAACCAAGTATTAATACGTTCTGTAAGGAATTGAGACTTTCTTAAATCAGGTATTGTAACTGCATCTGAAAATAACATTTTTAAATGAATAAAATAAAATCCATAGGATTACAGAGGAAACCAATTATATTGAAATGCAATTAACAAAATGTAAAAAATAGACACCAAGTTAAGAACTGATTTAAACAAAATGATTATATGAAATAGGAGCTGTCATAATTTTAATTTTAAAAAACTTAAATATTGTCACTTTCATTGAACATGTTTTCTCTAATATTTTTGTTCATATTAATCTTTAAAAAGCATAAAATGTTTCATCACAGAACTGATACCTTTAATAATGAACATAAATTTAAGTCAATATGCAGCTATCAGGGATCCTTCTGTGATTTAATGGCCTTATATCTCTTTGATATTGATACCACTGCTCTATATCAATGAAATCAGAACTTCAGACCAAACACATGCACACATACATTTTAGCAGTGCAATATAAGATTTTTTTTTAAATGTGGAAACTCTTATAAAATATGTTTTAAGCCAAGTTTGTGAAAATAAATGTTTCCAAAGTGTTAGATGTTGTAAAATTTTATCTCAGAACTGTACAGATTGCTTCCTGAGCAGAGCAAATATTAACCTTAAACTTACTAGAAAATTGATTTGTATGTACCAAAAAGTTATGGAAGAGTTCATTTATGGAGGGCATACTTATATTTGAATCCAGCTTTTGCAGTATTGAAATTATTTGCGGACATATATAAAGGCCCTCTGCTATGTGTAAGGCATCATGATGTAATAGAGAGTTGAACTCTGAGCCAGTATCACTTGGATTCAAGTCCTCCCTGCTGACTTAAACTAGTTCTATGCCCTGGGCCAGTTGCTGATTTATCAGTTCAGTACTCTAAGCAACTCCAAGACTTTAAGTTGTAGAGAAAGTGCTTACCTATATTGGTAGAGGGAATTCTTTGTCTTCTTTTGAACTTTTTTTGAGGGAGGAGGTCCCTGAATGTTTATTTTTTGTAATCTTTGATAGAATATTTTGTATGATCATTTTATGCATTACTCAAATATCTGTATCTATACTAATTCTATTTTGTATTTAATTTGTGTCTCTAATGAGCTTGAAAGTATTTCTATTATACATATTGAAATTTAAAATAGAAAGCTGTTTAAAAAGAAAAAAATACAAGAAAAACTGAATTCTTTGAGAATCTGTTGTGCTTCAGGATTATCTATTTTAAAAATTACAACTTTTAAGGTAATCATATTAATTTTGATTTTCACATATCTCAAAAACCTTTTCTGATGAACAGAACTGTAATGTCAACATGAGTTGAAATTCTCTGCAGCTATCTTTCTCTCACTTTTACAAATAAAGCTTGGAGGCTCAGTTTCCAAGTAATTGAATTTCATTGTTTGTGATCTTGATGAAGGACAAATCTGTCAGAACAAAGCATGCCTTTATTCTGATGAAATTTCTTCCTAATAGAAAATAACCAGTTACACAATTCTAAAGTTTTCATTTTTAATACGTAGAGACAATGTTTAAATTACTTTAAAGTTCTTATGCTATTCCCTTTCATTCCATTATGCTTCTCAGACATTTATGCATAATAGAAATTTTAAGAGAAATTTATTCCCAAGTCTATACCTAGTAATTTTGAAATAAATTGTAAAAAAAAAAATCCACTGAAAACATTAATACCTTTTTTGTCTTTCCTAAGAAAAGCAAAAACACTACCTGAAAAAAATATTCCTAAAACATGCTTTAGAATTGTATTAGTTTTCTAGATGAACATTTAAGTCTTTAGAGTACTTTAGAGGAAAAGATATTATTGCTTTTAAAGTGGAATGAGATACCCAAAGGCCAGTGGTTCTGTTGTCTTCAAGTCAAGCTCTCTACCAGATTATCCCTTATTTAAAATCTAGAAGGTAACAGCAATAAGTAGGTAGTAGTCACTTAGTTTTTGAGCAGAAACCTTAGGTCATTGGCTCTGGTTGCCTGTTTTGTTCTTTTAGTTTTTCTTACATCTAGTTGAAAAGTCTGTCATTTGAGCCTATTTCCTTTATTCTATCTGAAGATCACAAACTTCTCATGTAAAGCCAGTCATTCAGCTGGAGACATTTTGCTACATGTAACTAATATTTGATTGCTTGACTTGAAATTCAGCACTTTCATTCTAGACCTTATATTATTTGTAGGCATTTATGCAAATGGAATGTCTCATATAAGTGGAACCAGATTCATTGTTGTATATATATATATATTATTTTAAACCCCAAAATAAAACTTAAGTAAACAAATCATCACTAAATGGTTCTGTTTATATACAGGACACTATATATGTATATACATATATATGTATGTGTGTGTGTATACACAAATATACACACACAGACCCCAGTGCTTGTAATGTTCCTCATATTAGTTTAAAAGGTCATTAATATATCTTAACAGGCAGAATAGTACAATAAATAGAGTACTGGCCTTGGAAGCAAAGAGACCTAAGTTGAAGTCCTGTTTCTTTGTACGTATTAGTTGTGTGACTTTCAGCAAAGTCGTAACCTTTCAGGACCCCAGACAACTCTATAAAAGCAAATTTCACGTAAACTAAAAGTTTGCCATTCTGAATTGGTAGAAGGGGTACCTTCATCACACTGAAAAAATCATATTTTGATCTCCTCCTCCCAAAGAATGGGAAAATTTTCTTCCAAAAATTTGTTATCCCAGCTAGACGATAGTTTTAATAAATGTTTGTTGAATTATTGAAACCTATCTTGCCAACCAGTCATTAATTTTTTCCTATGGATTCTTCCAATCTTCACTTTTTAAATCCCTCTAATAGTACCCCCTTCTTAGAAGTCACCCCAAATTGGATGTTTAATGACGTTATGCAATTTATTAGACCATATCCCTTGATATTTTTACTTAACGTGAATTTTTTAAAAAATCAGTGACATGAGGTACATGTACATTGAAAAAGTAAAATTCCTTTCAAGTAATACTCACGCTACTAAATATTTAATATTGTCCATTATTCCTCTCAATGATGTAATATTTTCTCAAAACATATAAAGTTCACTTAGGCTTTCATGATAAATATCTATTTGGTAGTAAGTTTTTTAGTCAGATTATATTTTTGTTTTAAATTGAATATTTTCAGAGAATATTCTGTCAATAAGATAAAATTAAGAATTGACATTTTATTTGAGAATAGTATGTGTTCTATACAAATTGTCAAGGAATTTTAGCTTTAAGCATTTCTAAAATATTTTCCAACCACAGATTGCATGAATTTCTCCATTAAGATATAATTACTTTTTTTCTTTCGGAGTTCTCATCCCACTTCTATGCCTAGAATTAAAGTTTTCTCCATTTAAAAACTTTTAGCTATATATGTTCCAATTCAACACTACTGCTGGGTAACTTGGCTGCATTTTCAAAGCGGGGCAGTTTTCATAGCAATACATTTTTATTTCACTCGTTGTCATAGTAGCATGTCTTGGCTATTAAAGTGGTGCATAAAACTATGAATTAAAATTGAAAGTTGGTTGATCATTATTGACAGGTTCCCAACCCAGCCCGCCTTTTAAAAATCTTCCCACATTTGCACAGTCAGTGCCCTCCGTGCCTAAAATGGATCATTCTCTCTCTGTATCTGTTGAAATCTCTATGGTCCAGTTAAGGTTTCATCTTGTTCATGAAGCTTTCCCTGAATCTCTCGTACCGTGACCTCACACCCAGTGAGAATAAAACCTCCAGGACACTTCCAAGGCTATACGTAATACTTTTTGAACACACTGTGGTTATTTCTATCTGTTCTTCTGAATATAATTTTTTGCTTGGAAAATTCTTATTTATAATTATCTCCTTTTGTTTTTACATTGATAATCACAGTTACTCTCATTTTACTTAAGAAGAGAGGAGGCTAGAGAGGTGATCTGACTTCCCCTAAGTCCCCTTTTGGCCTAAACGTACACTTTTGTTTATTAAAATTAATTACCAACTAGAACTGAGTCATCTTGAGTAATTACAATGGAAAATTAATTTACATTGTGCTGAATTTTGAGCATGATAGAATAGACACAGCCTTTGGTATGATTTTGTCTCCAGCTTTGGCTTCTTTCCCCCAGTCTATGATGAAGGGTGGCACTTGTTGCCAGTACCAATCTCTTCCGTGTCTACTTGATGCTGTTCTCTCTTTTTTCAGCAGCTTTTTCAATCATTTCCACTCCTAAATCTTCAGTTTCTCCCTATATGTTGGACCCTGTTGTCTCTAAACATGACCAAGTCTCCCCCATCTCTAAAGAACTTTCGCTACATGCCCCCACTCTCTGAGCTATCCTCCTATACTCTTCCTCAGCTCAATTCCTTGAAAAAACTGTCTGTACTCATTTCCACTTTTCATCTCAAATTACCTTTGCAGTCTGGCTTCTGACCTTATCATTCACCTGAAACTGTTCTTCTTCCAAAGTTATGAGTGATCTCTCTTAATTGCCAGATCTGATGGTCTTTTCTTAGTCTTCATTCATTTTCACCCCTTCACTGCATCAGACAAGGCTGGATTCCCTTTTCCTTTGAGTGCTTCCTCCTTTCTGGGTTTCCTCTTGGTTCTCTTAATTGTCTAAGCATTGTTTCTCCTTTCCAGCTTATTATGCATGTGCAGTTGTGGTGATTTCCCAAAGCTCCATCATAGGCCCTCTTCCTCTACCTTCTGTTCTTTGGTAACCTTATCGGCTCCCATGGGTGTAATTATCATCCCTAAGTCATCCCATGGCTTAGCAATCTGTATATGTAGCCCTAGTCTCTCCCTGACTGTCAGTCTTTTATCTGGAGTCTCCTATTTAACATTTCAAACTGACTATTCTGGAGGCATCTTAAACTGAACAGATACAAAATTAGATTCTTTGTCTTTCCCCCAAACTCTCCTCCCCTCTTCCAGCCTTCTCTACTTCTGTCGAAGGCATCAACATTCTTTCAGTCTCTCAGGTTTATAACGTTGGTGTCATCCTTGATTCTTCATTCTCCCTCATCCCACATATGTTTGCCAAGTCTTGGATTTTGTATGTCCTGAACATCTCTTGCATCTTATCCCTTCTCCCCATTCACATTACCTTAGTTCAGGCCCTCATTACCTCTTAACCTAGACTATTGCAGCAGACTCCTAGTCAGGTTCCCTGCCTAAATTTCTCACCACTCCAGTCCATCATATACACTATTGTCGAAGTAATTTTCCTGAAGCACGTATTTGATCCTAACATTTTCTCTTCAACTCTGCGTTATCAAATCCCTCTCTTCCTTTAAGAGGCAACTCAAGTGCCATATTCTACATGAAGCCTTTTTTTATCCCAAATGGTAATTGCTTTCCCTTCTACTTTACTACCTTGTATGTGCAGGGTGTCCCAAAAGTCTCAGTGCACCTGGCAAGCTTAAAACCAGACCGAGACTTTGGGGACAAACCATATATTTATTCACCTCACGTGTACTTGCCTCTGCTGTTAGAATATTAGCTCCTTATGAAGAGGGAGTGTTTCGTTCTTTGTTCTTATATCCCCCAGCACCCGTGCCTGGCATGTAGTAGGCACTTAATACATACCTCTTGCTTTTATTTGCTCTGCTGTTATTTGGGGATTGACACTTCAATTTGTTTTGATTTGGCATAAGTCCACATATTTTATCTAATTTTCATTTTTAAAAATTTAGATCCTCGATTCTATAGTTTCATATTTAAATTGGAACTTATGTTTGCATATTGTCTACATTCTTTTTCATTCTTTCACTGTAAATGCTTGAATAAGTTTAATTGGAAACACCTCACTTAACAAGAACTACAGGGTATTTTTCTTCCATTCATTAGGTTCTCTTCCCATTTAATTACTTTCCAAAACAGAATGAAGAAACCATGGAAGAGACAAAGATTAATTTTAGTCTTGTGTGTGACTAGGTTTTTCTGTCTTATATAACTTAGCCTTTTAAATAGCAGTTTTTATTCTGAATGCTGCCTCTGCATGGACTGAATGAAATACAAACTAGCTTATCACTTTAACTAAGCATCACTTTTCTTGATTCATCCAGTCTGTCTTAAGATTTTGTTTATAGAAAGGGACAGTCATGAAAAGAAAGAACTGTCTTCCTGTGTCAGTAGGAAAGTATTTTATTTGACTTTGAATAGCTTTCTTATGTACAACTATTGTTCCATTATTTTTCATTTAATATTGTGAACTCTTAGAACTTATTTGGTGTTTTAAAAGTTTTTGATCAGTTTTAATACTCACTTAACTTGAAGTGAAGGCTTAACAGGAGTATTCTGTCTATACCTCCTGACCACTGAATATCTCCGGAACAAATTTAAAAATTCATTGCTACTTTTTCTAAGGCATTGGTTTATAAGTTGGGTTTTATGGATATATTTCAGAGGTCTGTGATCTTGGATAAGAAACAAATCATATTTCTTTCAATATATTTTATTTCCTTTGTAATCAAGCATTTTATTTTATTCATTTAAAAAATATTTTGAGAAGGGGTCCATAGGCTTCACCTGAGTGCCAAAGGGGTTCATAACAAAATAAGTGAAGGACTCCTGTTTTAGGGGGCAAATTTGCAACATTCCCTGTATGTCTGGTTGATAAAAAGCAACTGGGTCAGGAAACCTGATTCTCTGAAGACATTCTAAATATCTTCACTGGAACACCAATGAATAAACTTACCCTTGCTGTTGGTACCATGGCCTACGGCAGTTGGGTTGTAATGATGGTGTCACAATAGAACTTCAGTTTGGTTATTTAAAGTTATAGCCTGAACAAACAACTAGTTACCTCTCAAAATACCCAAGAATGCTGGAAAGGCAATACTGGTTTCTGTTTATGAAATATAAACCTCATCCAGTGCAGTAGGCTTATATATGCCTGTCTGTATCAATCGTACCATCAAGATAGTAAAATTCCAGCATTAACTTTCTTTTAAAAAATTGAGTCATCAAAATATATTTCATATCTAATTGTGCTTTTTAGTTTTGGTTGCAATTTCTTACTTTGTAGTTTCTTACTTTAGTTTTTTAACTCAAAAGTCACTAATGACAAAGTATCAGTCTGAAAGTGTGTGTGTGTTTGTGTGTGTGTGTATTAAGACCAATATAATCTATGACAAAGAGGAAAAAACCTTGAAATTGGAGTCAGGTGACATTTAAATACAGATTCGTGAACGTGGGAAAATCCCCCTTTTTGAACATCGGTGGCTCCAGTTCACTGAAGAAAGCATTGGACCTGGAGTCAGAAAGACCTGAATTCAAATTCTGCTTCAGACACTGACCATGTGTTGCTGGGCAAGTCAATTTCTCAGTCTCAGGTTCCTCATCTGCAAAATGGAATAACAACACCTACTTCCCAGGATTGTTGTGAGGTTCAAAGGAGATAAGATTTGTAAAGTATTATGCAAACCTTAAAGTAGTATAAATGCTAGGTATTCTTATTACTAATGTTTCAAGTGCTTTGCTAGTCTTCAGGTGATATGTAAACTTGAGAAAATTAAATTACAGTTTATATGGCAATTATTAATTTATAATAATTATCAATGTTAAGCAGGAAAATTTTCTTTCTAAACTCTTTTAAATCCATTTCTTGTCTGCCAATAAATTTCCCATCTGGAAGCATTTCCTTGGTTTCCTATGATGATATAAGAGGATGTGATACCTGTGTAGCCATGGTACATTTTTAGATCCTCTGTATATTTACCCTTTCTCAAAATTCAAAAGGTATATCTCATCCTACATTTTAAATTTGAATACTTTGGTGTGTGGAATGTCTACTTCAAAAATTAAAACTATATCAGATACAAGGCATGAGGAACATGATTTAGGAATTAAGTGTTAAATTGGGATGCACACAATTTAATGAGAAGATCTCTTAACCTCAAAATTCTAGCTTAAATAGTATTTTTAGTCCATAGCCTGTATCTCCTTCCTTGCTAGATAGTTATATCCTTTTTTTTGCTTTTAACAAAAAAGATTTAGGAAAAGTATGTCCTGTCTCTGCCTGAGGTAGATTATCTAGAATGATCTATAATCCTAGTAAGATTCCTAAACTAAATGATTTAGGAAAGTTTTTGCCTCGTAGATTGAATTGTAATTTTAAAAGGAATGATGGCTTTAAAAATTAACTATTTACAAGTATATGTGCATATATGGGCAGTTAGGATCATTGGTTCATAGGTTCAGAGCCAGGAGTTCATCGTCTATTTCAGCCCTTTTATTCTACAGATGAGGAAAGAGAATCAGATGGGTAAGTGACTTGCCCAAGGTCACACAATATATACAGCCAAGGCAGGACTTTGAATTGAAGTTGAAATACAATTATATGTAATTCATTATCTCAGTAATTGTAAAAGGTGAGAGGGGTTGAAAATAGAGATTAAAAATGAGTATATTGACCCTAAGAGGCTTAAGAAAAAGTAGAGATTTACAGCAATTTAGAGTAGTCATATAACTGAAGCAAAGAACTGTGCATGTTTTTGTATTGTGTTAAATATCTAATGTTTGTCAGGTTTTCTTGCATTAATTTCAAAGACAGGGTTGAACAAGTTGAAAAATTAATGAATGGAATAAGAGCATAATTTAGATAAATGAAATTTAGAATTTGTAAACATGATCAATTCTTTATTCAAGTTTTAAACCTGTTTAAACGAACCTGTTCATCTCACCTGCTTACCAAATTCATGGAGGGGAGATGTGGCTCTTTAGGAATAAAATATACTTAGGAAATGGTAAAATACAACATGTAAAAGACTTGGGGGGTAAAGTTAAAAATACCATTTGTTTTCTTGACTAAAACTTGGGAGTGAAGAACGAATTAAAATTAGTCGGGTGGTGTGGCCAGGCGAAATAGTGCACATACAATTTCTGAACTATCAGTTGTACTGGTGAAAGACTATATTCATAAGGTGGCTTTGGTGAGACATTTTATTTTAAAGAAGAATTGCTTGGTATTCAGGTTTTGCAAAATGAGTTTTATAAGCTTTCAGGAGTAGTGGTCTTCACTGATAATAGATTCCTTAAGAATCAAGCCACTTAGCTTTGCAACCTTGAAGTCAGTCCTGACTTTCCCTTTCCCTCACCCCTCATTCCCCAAATCAGTTGCCAGATCTTGCAGATTTATTTTGTCTCATAAACTTCAGTTGGCTCATATCACCGTTACCTCTTGACTGTACGGTTTTACCCTCTTAAATTAGCCTTTGCATTTAGTCTCTCCCTTCTCCAGTACATTGTCTGCACAGCTTCCATGGTGATATTTCTGAAACCTGAATATGTCACTGCCTTACTCAAAAAATCTTCATTTGTTGCTAGTTGCTTTAGTATAAATACAAAGTAATATTTTTTGGGGGTGGAAAGACAATAACAGCAGGGAGAAACAAAAGGTCTCATATAGGAGGTGGTGCTTGAGCCGAACTTGGAAGGAAGCTAGAGATTCTAAGGAGAAGATGAGTAGGGCATCTAGGCAGGGGGGATGGACAACCTTTGCAAAGAAGGAATGTCCCAGTGAGGAGCAGCAAGAAATCTAGTGTGTCTAGACAGTGTCTGAAGGGAGGGAGCCTAGTGAAGATAAAGCAAGGCTGGAAAAGGCATGTTGGTCCCACGCGGTGAGGAGCTGTAAGTGTGAAACCGAGTAGTTCCTAGTTGGTTCTAGAGGCAAGATTGAGTGATACGGTTGCACCTATGCTTTAGGAACATCCCTTGGCAGTGTGAGAACAGAGACATTTGACAGGGAGACCAATTAAAGTATTTCATTTGTCCAAGTGATGGATGAGAGCATCAACTCCAGTGGTGTTTTGAGTGGAGAGAAGGGGATGAATGTGAGACATGGTGTGGAAGGAGAATCCGTAAGACTTAGCAACTGATTCGATATGAGAGGCAAGTGGGAATGAATAGTTGAGGATGACCAAGTTTGCAGATGTGGGTGACTAAAGGATAGTGGTACCCTCAACCAAAATTTAGGAGTTCAGAAAAGAGCATGAGTTTGGTCGTCATTGCTAGCATTTATAGTGCTTTAAGGTTTTCAAAGTACTTTACATATGTCAGCTCATTTGGTCCTGGGAACTATTACTATTCCCATTTTACGGATGGGGAAACTGAGGCAAATAGAAGTTAAGTGACTTGTCCAGGATTATATGGCTAGTAAGTGTCCGAGATTAGATTTGAATTCAGTTTTTTCTTTTTCCAAGTCCGGTACTAGCTACTGCACCCCCTACCTGCTAACATTGAGTTTAAGATGACTACAGGGATACAATTTGAAATGCCCAAAAGACACTTGGTAATATGTGATCAGAGTTCCTGAAAAGGACCACAGCAGAATATGTATAGATTGTGAGTCATCAGCAAAGAAATGAAAATTGAACCAAGGGGAACTGATGAGGTCACCAGATGAGTGGGTAGAGAAAAGAAATGATCCCAGGACAAACTTGGGGGACACCTACATATAGAGAATGAGCCAGCAAAAAAGTCTGAGGAGCAGACATATCGTGAAGACCTAGAGAAAAAAGCATACATAAGGAGGAGAATGTGGTCAATACTGTCAAAGTACAAAGGAGACGTAAAGATGAGGAATGAAGAAAGACCCATCAAGTTTATCAGTTAAGAAATCATTAATAACTTTGGAGAAAGCAATTTCAGTTGTGATGAGATATTGGAAGCAGGCTGCAGGAGGCTGAAAAGTGAGAGGAGAGGAGGTAGAATGAGCTTCAAGCTTCCCCCTCCATGGAGGTCTTCAAAATAGAAGGGGAACAAGCATTTGTTAGCTGTTATAGTGGACATTCTTTTAGACTAGATGGGTCCTGAAGTACCTTTTAGTTCAAATTCTTTGATTCTGTGAAGTTGAAGCAATGAGTTTATAGACACCTTTTTTTTTTTTTTAATGAATTTGACTCTGTAAGGCAAGAGATATATAATACATGATATCTGAAGGCCTTTCATGTGGCTGAAGATTAGACCTGTCTGGTTGCAGAAGGCACAATTAGCAATGAGTAGAAGTTACAAGAGAGAAAGATTTAGTCTTAATATATGGCAAAACTTTTAAAACTTAATGGGCTGCCTCAGAAAATAATGAATTCCCTCGCCCAAGATCATCAAGCAAAGATTCAGTGATCATTTTGTAGGTATGTAATGGAAGAGATTCTTATTCAGTTATGGTTGAATTAGATGGCCTCTGAGGTCCTTTTCAACTCTTGATTCTGTGAGAATAAAGAAAGCAGCTATTAATATATGGAATGGCAGTCTTAACCAACATCACTTCTGCCACCATCTTTCTGCTTAATGGTAAAGGATGAGTAATATAATAGACAATTAACTCCCTAACACTCAAAGTAGAATGAGATATTTTGAATACAGCAAAATATGCTTGCCATTCAAATTATCCCTGAAAATTGCAAAAAATAATGAAGAAAGCAAAGTTATTGAATAAAGGTATATTCATTGATTCCATGTTTTATGGAGGTAGTATTTTTACATTATTAAGAGGGAGAATTTTATAAAAGTTGAAAATTAAAGTACAGTAAAGAATTACATTATATTAGAAAGATAGTACATTTTACATATGAGGGGCTGGGTAAATGAATCATCTCCATTTCCTTGAATATCACTCAGGCTATCAGGTAGGAAATTCATATACTCAGATATTCAGATTAGTGGTTTGCAAATACAGTTTTTGTGCCATCCTTAGGTAGTTCCATATTTTGAGGTATGACAAAAGTCTAAGCTCCAAAATCTTTGAAAATTTAGTGATAGAGGTATTTCAAACCAAAAGGAATCCTCCCCAAATTAACTCCAATTAAGAGATTTTTCCTATTAGAATTTTTGAGATTACTTTTGAAAATTAATTTTTCACTCATTTTGAAGCAATACATATATTAACAAGAAAGTTTACGTATTTTCACTGCAGTACCAATCTGAAAAAGTTTGTCTACCTGAACCATGATTTACTGTTTATGTGACGTAGGCCAAGGACAAGGCAGTTAGTGAAATGGAGTATTGGCAAGCCTCCTAGTCATTTGGGTTAAAAGAGTACCTGAGGCATTGGAATAATCATTTTTATTTACATTAACAAGTGTGCCTGGCAGTTTCATTTCATTTGGTTTTATAGGCAAAGCTAAGAGCATTAGGATTTGTTTGTCTTTAAGTACTTTAAATTTGGAACAGTTAAATCTGGGGGAAAAAATCTTGTATTTAATGGGTCTCTGAAACTGCCCCCCTAAGACTGTCTTATTTATTCTCAATTCCACTTACATTTTCAATATCCTTTGTCTCCTTGCCTCTCTATCCTATTGATGCTATTGACTGTTACTTCCTCCTGGAAAACCTTTATTTCCTGGCCTCCTCGATCTTACTCTTTCCTAGTTTTCCCACTTGTCTGAACCTTCTTTTGTTTCCTCTGTTCACCCCTAATTGCAAGCACTCCCTTAGAATTAGTTCTTAACCTTATAAAAACACTTATACCTATTTCCCCAAAACTGATTCCTTCTCATATCTTTAACTATACTTCTTCAGTTAATTCAATTTGTTATTCTGATGTTTAAGAGAAAATTCTGCTATGTTTGGTAGCATAAGCTCTTGTCCTATACTTAGGCTTACTAATAAGGTATCTTCCATTTTGTTCTCTCATTATCATCTGAAATTCAACATGTAAAAAAAATTTACTTCTCTCCCCAACACTAACCCTTGTAACCCAACTTCCATAATTTAATTTAACTAAGTATTCAAAATCATGCCTTAGGCAAGTGACATTTGATTTTAATTCATTTGAAAGGATAGCTCACACTCTGTAAATTGATGCTCATAAATCAGATGCATTAGCTCAATTCAGCAAGCATTTACTAATTGTCTACTATGTACCAGGCACTGGGGATACATAGATTAAAAAGTTACCAATAAAGGGAAGTTTAGAAGAATAGATTTGGGGAGAAGATAAACTGGACATGTTGAATTTGAATTTGTCACCTACATGACATTCAGTTGGAGATATCTAGCAAGGAATTGATGAGACGGGATGAGATGTCATTAGAATTAGGGCTGGATGTACTGGTTTAGGAGCTGCGTATTCAGAAGGAGTTAATGAGGTCAACATGAAGAGAGTACAGTGAGAAAAGAGAAGCCATGATAAACAGAAAGTTAGTGAAATTGTATGGGCTAGGTTTTAAGCCAAAATTATTTGAAAATGAAGTCCATTAGGGTCATAATTTGCACATTTCAAGCTCCCTATAATGACTGAACCCCATTTGTTTAAGTATTTCCAAAGTAAAAAAAAAATGCTAACCGATCAATTTGTGGTCTAGTGGAAAAGGACTGAATGTGAAAGGTTGATGTACAATGTGTAATTTTTAGAAAAAGTAAAAGCTATTACTATATTATTTAGATTAAATATGATTTATTCCAGTTAGTGAAGAGATTAACTAAGAAACTCACTGACAATTTAATATATCAGTTCAACATAGGTAAAGGAGCAGACACCATTGCCTAGATAGTCAGAGTATTCATTATCTTATCCAGATGAGATCCAGATGACTTTGTACAGTTTTTCAAATTGTAGTTCAAATGATATGTCAAATTTCTAAATTGGATTTCTGTTTTTACTACCTTTTAAAGAAAATCCACTTGTAGAAAGTTTTTAAAATATGCCTTTAATTTGTGTGCTTTAACAATTTTTAGGGAGTACAATTATAATTCTTTTTTAGAGGTCTAAATGTTTTAATATAACATGGTTAGATGAAATTTATTATTGAGATTGCATATTTATATAAATTACTAGATAATTCAACACTTTGAATAAAGGCTTTAAAAAATAATGAAAATGAAGTGTCATAAATTGAGGGGCAAAGTTGATAGTTCTTAATAACTTCAAATGCCAGCCAGATAAGTACCTTAAACATCATCTGGTCCAACTTCCTCATTTTGGATGGTATTGAGGTCCTCTGAATTTGAAGATAAATCCATTTTTCTCTGCACTGTGTAATAATACTGTTTATATGTGTGTGTGTCTATAAATGTATGTATATATGTGTGTATATATGTATATTTGCTTCAAAAGTTGATCAAAATGAGATTTTTGGCCACTTGTAGAGAGGCTCCTAACTATAGATTTGCTCCCCTGGCATTCAGAGGAAATAAGAAATGTCAGAAGACCTAAGAATGTGATTAGGGACACAAATCTGTGAGTCTACGAAGGGAGATATCTGATATTTATATAGCATTTTAATTTTAATATAGCATTTAATGGTTTGCAAAATGCTTTACATAATTCTCATATAATTCTGACCAAGGTCCTTTTGATGAAGGTGTTATCAATATGTTACAGACGAGGAAAAAGGCTCAGAGAGGTTATTTTTCCAGGGCTAAACAATTAAGCTAAAATACAGAGACAAGTAAAACAATCCCTGTTCTCTGGGAACTTCTATATGGAAACTAGAGAAAGAGCACAAGTCTTTCTTTACAGTGTGTAAACTCAGAGTTTTCCCGCAATCCCGTAATGCTATGAAAATGTAACTGAAAAGGTAAAATTGACTGAATTTGTCACTTAATAAACATAAAGACCTGCCATTATATTATGTCTTATATTGGTTCCTTCCTAGATGTTGCTAGCTAGACCTGTATACTCTTGTATGCAAACTTCATTGTTTAATATGCCTTTAGAACCGCTCTGTATTAATTATACACACTGATAACAATGCTTATGGCCCTGGTTTTTAAACAATTAGATCATTTTTATCTTTTACCTCAAATTTGAAGATAAATTTTTTTTAAATATTTGAGGATGAAAATATTTTTCAGAAGTTAGAACCTGGCATTTCAAAGTTTTAAAAAATCCCTTTTGCACTTAAAGTTATGATTTTACAGGAGTTCATACTAATATAAATCTATGAAAGAGGTAAATGTATTATAGAAGAAAATTATGATGTATTTTCCATATAACTGGATGCTTATACCTCTCTTATGTCTTCATGCACAGGACAAAGCAAGTATAGTAAAGATGCAGTATTCCTTTTATTTTAAAATAATCCTTGAAGACTCCCACTGATAAAAATACTCCTGTGTGTAATGGATGGCACTCCACTGAGATACCAGTCTGTACTGATATACATATAAGGAAGAGAGAGTATTTGGTCAGGGGACAGATTTTTACATCTTTCAGGAGTAAAGTACACATTCCACAATCAGCAAGAAAATTAGTTTTATATGTTAAATTCATGTGAAAATTGAAATTGCAAAAGATAATTTTTCATCATTTAGGTTTGGGGAACCATTGTGAATTTTAACTGAATGACACACAAGTTATGAATCACTTGTAAAATATCAGGAACATTATTTGAGTTTATCTAAAACATGAAAATACTTTTTGTTCTACTCAAAAAAGATAGATAAGCCTTATTTCAAATTAATCACAATTTTAACATTTTGTTAATTTTGAAAAATTTGAATCTTATAAAAAACTGATGAACTAAACATTTTTTTTCTCAAAATGTAATACTTGATTTTTAGTCAATGCACTAAATCTTGGATATTATTGAAATTTTCTGAAATGACCTTAAAATGCCTTCTCTGTCTCATTCTTTTTCACTTTAGAAGTATCCCAAATACTTATGGAAAGAGCATACTTATCATGTTACATAAATGTGCGATTTAAAAAACAAAGTGTTCTTTTTTAATCTTAGAAGGTGTAAATGGTATTGTAAATGCCTTGCAGTGATTGCCTAGACATAATTAGTTTGAGTAATAAACTACAAGATGCTATGAAAAAAATTAACTTTATAATAATGTCTTTAAATGGCACTTCCTCTTGGTACTATTCACAGATCAAGATTTAGCTTAGAGCTAAGGTTTTCCCCCGTTCCCCACACCCCTTGGACTTTAGTTTCTAAGATATAAAAAATCTTTAAACCCAGTGTCAGGAGAGAGTAGTGAGCGGTATCATGTAATAATAGCCAGAATTTATATAATGCTTTAAGGTTTGCCGAGTACTTTATAAATGTGATCTGATTTGCTCTTCACCACGACCATGAGAGGTAGGTGCGACTCCAGACCTAGGGCTCTGTCCACCAGATGTACGTGCTATAGTGAAAACCTAGGGTAGCAAATGTGTGGAAGAAGAGAAGGTCATTCAGCAGTGATAAAAGTAGTAGCTACCTCAGAGTGAGTGAAAACTGAAAGACTGAGAAAAACCCGTCACAGCTGTTGGTCAGGGATATCCTGGGAGAAAGTAAAGTCAGTTGAATGATGAGTCAGCTATCAGGTGCAAATTGTTGAGGACATGAGACAGTGTTCCATTTTATGTAGGAAAAGTTACAAAATTAGTCTACTACTGTCAACCAATCAATAAACAAATACTGATTAAATGTCTCCTATGTGCAATCACTGCTAGGTAGTGGGAAAACAGAGAATGAAACAATACTTATATTTGTTACATACATTCTAGTGGGGAAGGCAATAAGTATGTATTTAGGAGGATACAGAATAGATAATAAAGTGGATAAAGACAAATATATATATATATATATATATATATATATATATAGTTGGGGAGATAGGGCAGTAGCAACTTTGGGGATCAGGAAAGGCGTCTTGCAGAAGGCAATACTTGAACTATATTTTTGGAGGAAAGAGAGAGATTCAGTGAGGAAGAGCTGAGGAAGGAGGGTATTTCAGGCATCTGAGGCAGACAGTGTAAAAGAAATTGGAGAAGGGAGATGAGTTGTCTTCTGAGGAAATGAGAGAAGACCAATTTAGCCTTATTTCAAATGCAGGAAGCAGGGAGTCATATCCGAGGAGGCAGGAAGGATAGACTGGGGCCAGATCATGAAGGGTTTTAATGACTAGCCAGCGTAGTTCATATTTTGTCCTAGAGACAAATTAGGTACGATTGGAGTAGATTAAGAGTGAATGGTCAGATCTGTGCTTAAGGAAAATTACTTTGGCAGCAGAATTTAGGATGGATGTGGGTGATGAGAGACTTGTGCCAAAGCTGTTGCAGTTATCCCAAGCAAGTGGCCAGGAGGAGTGGAATTAAGACAGTCACGTGTGAATAGAGAGAAGGGAATGAACACAAGATGAAAGAAATGGCAAGGTCTGGCAACTTCATATATGTGACTGTGAGGGAGAGAGGAGTCAGGGGTAGCACAGGAAGAATGGTGGTACCTTCTATAGAGACAGGGAAGTTTGGGAGAGTTGAGAAATTCAGAAAGAAAAGTGGTTAAATGACCAGTAGGCAGCTGGTGATGTCAGACAGAAGCTCAGGGAGAGACTTGGACTGATGAAATACATAGATTATAAATGTCATAAATGAATAAGTATTGTGTTTACCTTTTACCAGGGATGTGTGCATAGAAATGATAATTAAATAAGAGATAGCATGTAGAGGATTCCAGAAATCCCTGGAAGAGAACCTGGAATGGAACTTCAGGGAATTCCCATGTAAGCTGTTATGGGATGTGGATGAGCTAGTAAAGGAGAGGAAGAAGGGGTGCCTAGCAAGTTAGAAGGAGAACCAAGAGAAGGAAGTGTCATGAAAACCCAGAGAGGACAAAGTGTCTGGGAGGAAAGTGTGTCCTGCAGATAGGTCAAAATGGATGAGGATGGAGAAAAGACCATCTGAGGGGCAATTAAGAGCACATGGATAACATGGAAGAGAAGAGTTGAGGTCAGAAACTAGATTGAAAAGGGTATAGGAGTGGATGAAAGAAGAGGAAATGAAGGTGGCAAGTGTAGGCACCTTTACAAAGAGTTTGACTGGGAAAGGGTAGAGAGCTATCAGGTAATAACTTGAGGGGTGGTGGCATCTAATGAAGGCTGCTTAAAGGTGACTTAGGTATGTGAGGAGAGGCTGAAGATTTGAGAAGGAATGTTTGAGCTTGTGCTCTAATAGAGAAGGCAGAATAGTGGGGTTGGCCTTGGACTGGACATGGGGGAAAGAGGGGGATATAATGTTAGGAGGTTTGGAAATTAAGAAATCAGGAGACTAGGGAATTCACTTTTAATGGCTTGAATTTGCTCAGTAAAGTAGGAGGTAAGGGCCTCATTTGAAAAGAGGAAGGAGAGACATGGGATGCTTACGGAAAAAAGGTTTGAAATGAGCTTCTATGGAACATAAGAAATCGTTTAGAGGGAATAGAGTGTGCTGCAGTAAGGGCCTAGGGGAAGTCGGAGAACACGAACTTACAGAGAGCCCAGTGGTGAAGACCCCCTTCAGCTTTGTTCAGGAGCCCACGAGTAGGGAACGGAAGGCGCAGAACCAATTGGCATGTTGAGAATCATTATGAACGTTCATAATTGGGGGCATTTTATATCTAAAATGATGAACAATGCTTGTGGGGGGCGGGCATGCAGGAATTCCCTCTGAAGGAAGGAAACTGATTCAGGAAGATACCTGAAGGCTGTTGGGGGAAGGGACTTGTATAAACAGTGTCTGCCATTATTACACTTACAGTCAGACCTTAAACACTTATCTTCTGGTCTTGTAAAGTGAAGCCTAAAAATACTTATCACTATTAACCGGTAATTTTGTAAGAAGTAATACATTGTACTGTTTGCAGACTATTTACAGCCCTGTTTGATTCAGCTGTTTCAGCAGTGTCAGACTCCTCGTGACTCCAAGGTCACAAGTGTCTGAGGTTAGCTTTGAACCGAGGTCTTCCTGGTGCTCTACTCGTTGTGCCCCTAGCTGCCTAACGAGGAGAAATGTTAGATTGCCAACTATCCACAATCCTATATGATATCTTCATCTCATCAACTACAATGCATATAGCATTGGAAACAAACTATCAGAGATGAATTCACATTACTGAAGTACAAAGACCTGGCAGTTACATCCACTAACCACAGGTCAGATTCTCTAATAGTTGGATTCATATGCTGTAACACACACATACGTACATACACACATATACATACACACGCATACATAAGAAACTCATTGAAATGAACCTCAGTGCCTTACCCGATAGTAAAAACAAGTCATGAATCAAAGATACACATTCCAAATAGCCTTCTATCAGGTGGTCCCCCTACAGATTCCTGCTTTCAGTTTTTGTGGTAGAGTCAATATTTGGTGTAAGATGTGAGGTTACTTCAGAAGCTGGAGTAACTTGGCTTTGTCCCGAGGTACCGATTGAGAGTGTACTCTTAGCACTTCATCAGGACAAAATAACTGAGCTTAAATGCCTGGTCAGCAAGTTTGATTGTTTAAAATAAAAATCTACCAGATGGGCTTTCTCTTGGTGATGGATGCACCTCCCCTTGTTCCTTCCCGGGTGACATCTTCATCAACAATCTCTCTTATTCTCATGGCTCTTTCTCCCTGCATCTCAGGACTTGTGTCCTAAAGCCTGAAGTATCTCTCTCAGGTTTGTCCTCTAATAGAATTTTTCCTTAAAAAGCTCCCTTGAGGGCAACTATCCTGCTGCTTGTCCTCTGACCAATTTTGCAGTACCTGGTTTGTCTTATTTGATAATTATGCTATAGGTTATCTGCCTGACGTTAAAAGTTTATGAAAATTACTGTGCTGTAGTAATTTTCCAAGTAAAATAAGTTTACAAGCCCCATTTTGCTTCCATATTCCCATAGTATTTGCTATTTAAGGAAGAATAGATTTCTAAAAAAGAAATCATTAATAATGGAATATTATGGAATATAGAATGCTAGAATAGAATTTATAATAGAAAGTTATTTCTGTTACTCTAAAGATAAAAAAAACTTAAGCCCTTATGTTTTCTGTTTCTCTGCAGATTAAAGCTAAAAATTATGACAAGGTTGAAAAGGTGAGTCCATTCAAACATAACTCAAAATATTTTTATGCTATAGTTTAACTGGTAGTTGCAATTATATTGTAGTGACCATAAGCAGAAGACTAGGCTTGATCACTTAAGCCTCCACTATACAAATGGAGACAACCTAGACTATAGAAGTTCTTTCCTCATATCTATGTACCTTTGTTTATGACAGTACAAAATTTTACTAATGCAGATGAATTATTTTTTTCTGCCAAATTCAAATTCATGAATTTCACCTCAATAATGTAAAAATAAAATTTTATATATAGCTAATAATATTCTCTTGTGTTAACAGTTATTTCAGAGATGCCTTATGAAGGTTTTACATATTGATTTATGGAAGTGTTACCTTTCCTATGTCAGAGAAACCAAGGGAAAACTACCCAGCTACAAGTAAGTTAAGCCAGAGGTCCAAAAAATGCAAACCAACTCTGGTACATATTTTCACGTTTACTCCATTACTTCTCTCAAACACTAAGAAAAGTTAGGAAACACTTATGGACTTGAAATAATAGATTTCCACATTTGATTGGTTTTTTTAGACCTTGGGGTCTTCTACACTCAACCACATAAAAAATTCTCAAGTTTCAACGAAAGCCAGTGGCTTAGGTACTTCTTTCTGATGATTCCTCAAACACATCTTTGTTTTTTGTGTCAAAACACCAAACTTACCAGAATTCAGCTTTTGTTTGATGCTAACCATGTTGATAGTTTACATGACATTGCAGTGCCTTAAATAATTTTACAGGACTTTTTCTGCAGTTCTTTTTTTTGTATGTGTGTGGGGACTAAGTGATTCCCACTACTGCTCCACCTTCCTCCATACTTTCAGATGATAAGGCACTCTTTTGTCTTTTTAGGTGCAGCTTTAATTTTTCTTTTTTTTCCATTTTTCTTCTATTTTAAAATTTTTATAGTTTTTTTAATTTAATTTTTTATTTTTCCTCACCTTTTTAAAACATCATTTATGATAGGCTTAATATTAAATATCATATATAACCAAATTTACTCTCCAAATATTTGTTTATAAATAATAAGAAAATTTAAAAACATAAAATATAATTTTCACTCTCTATTTCTAAGTCCCTCTCAGGGTTCTTTGTCCATCTGTTTTTCTTCTTAACATGTTGTGGTAAATATATAAATAAATAGAGTAAAAATACTCAGCTTATCTGCTTTTCTTTTTCTTTACTATATTTAATAAAGGCCTAGATTTATTTATATTCCTTTACTTGTCCATTTTAATTGAATTTTGTATAGTATTCCATTGTATCAGCGTACAACAACTGTGTAACCATTTCTTTATTTTAGTTAATGTAACTTGTTTCCAGTTTGGAAACAAATACTACTGTTACAAAAACGTTTTACAGATAGTCCTTTTTTAACCTTTTTCATACCACTTTCCGTTATATTTACAATGATGGAATTATTCTACCAAAGGGCATGATTATTTTGTAATTTTGACTGCACACTGCCAGATTGTTTTCCAAAAAGGTTCTGCTGGTTTGCAAGTCTGCCATTGGTGAACTTGTGTGCCTATTTCTTAATCCCACCAGCGTTGAGAGTCTCCTTACTTTGAGTTATTTTTGCTAATTTGAGGGATGTAAGTTGACACTTCAGAGTTATTTTAATCTGAACATCTTTTGTATATTAATGAGGCTGAGCCTCTGACACTTTTCATAGCAGGCAGACTGGTGAGTTATGTGGTCATAGCCAGAATTCTCTCTTTCACCTCTTTACTCTCTTCTATAACAAAATACTTACCTTCTAACAGATTTATTCTGAGAGATTTTCCAAAAAGGAAATTAAAGCATGTTATAGCCTTTCTGTAGAAAACCCTGTTTTCCTGCCTTTTAAGCATTCTCCATCCTCATAGTTAGCTGCTGTGCTTGTTACATAATCTCTGTGCCTGCAGCTTCCCAGCGTTTTCACTAAGCATTTATTGACTGATTTTGGTTTTTTGGTCTGAGGATACAAAGAATATGAGTCCCTGTCCTTGAGAGACTTAGAATCTAGCTGGGGAGACATAAAAGTATAAGTAACGATACAATATAGTTCTGACAACTAAATTCTGGGAACAAGGAGATTGTGAGGGGTAGGATTTAAGTAAGTAGAGAAATAGATGAGCATTTCTGACAGGGAATTGGACGTTTTTGGAGGTGTGCATGCTGCTTTCAGGGAACAATGACAGAGCAGTTCGACTGTAGAGTAGTCTGTGTCCATTAAGAGGGGAGTGTAGGGGTCAGCCTGAACGCCGTGTGGTGTAGTTTGTGCTTCCGCCTGCAGTCAGCAGAGAAGCGACGAGCAGTTTGGAGCAGGAGGTTGGGAAGGGTATTAGCAACATTAATAGCACTATGTGTCAGCCAGCAGAAGGTACGCATATACCTAGTGACTATTTGCAGTGAGCTAAACGGAGAGTCAAGGATGGCCAATGAAGAAAAATTTAATTCTTAGTTGCCTTCTAAACTGGCACACCCTATGTTTGCAGCCAAGTAATGAGCATCCTTGTTTGTCTCTGGCTTCTTTTAATTTGCTCAAAGAATATTAATTATGTTTTAATTGTAGATGACATTTTAAATTCCTTTTCTGAATGTCGTAATCACTTCCACCTCCATAACATGTCTTGTTGCTTTCTCACAGTCATTAACCTACTTTAGGCACTCATTAACTCTTGTTTGGACTATTGTAATAGCCACCTAACTGATCTCCCTACCTCCAGTCTGTCCCTCTCTGACTCTATCCAGCTACCGAGTCCATATGCCTAAGTCACAGTTATATAAGCCCATGTCACTCCCTCTGCTCAAGAAACTTGAGTAGCTTGCTGCTGCCACTAGGATAAAATGCCAGTTCTACTGGAATCTAAAGCCCTTCCTAGTGTGACTCCCACCTGTCTTTCTAGTCAATTTAGACAGCCTTAATTTCTTATTAGATTCAGAGACAGATATATCTCTAGATCTCTATAGGACCCTATAGATATAACTGCAGATATATCTATATCTCTGCATCTAGACAACTTTAGATCTCTCTATAGGTACATCTTGGTCTCTGCATCTAGATTATCTCACTCTTTACAGATGTATCAGTGGGCAACTAAGTGGTATAGTGGATGGAATGCTGGGCCAAGAGTCAGGAAGACTTATCATCCTGTGTTCAAATCTGGCCTCAGACATTTACTAGCTGTGTGACTCTGGGCAAGTCACTTCACCCTTTGCCTCAGTTTTCTCATCTGTAAAATGAGTTGGAGAAAGAAATGGCAAGCACTTTAGTATCTCTGCCAGAAACAACTCCAAATGAGGTCATCAAGAGTCAGATGGGAATGAACAACACTACAGATGTATCCTAGAGATCTAGATATCGATATGTCTCTGTATAGATATCTCCAGATCTATAAACTGGTATCTAGATTCTAGATTTCACAACTTATAAATCTGACTGTTTATTCCCTCTCTCACACACAGTTTCACAGTCCAACTAGTCTGCTTGCCGTTCCCTTGCCCAGGTCATGTGATTGTGTTTCCTACCTCCCTGCCTTTGCATAGGGTGTGCCCCTGGGGTGTTCTCCCTCCTGGCCTCCGACTAAAATCCTTCTGAGCTCTGAAGCTGTGAGTGCTTCCCCAGTGCTTTTGCTTTGACTCTGCATATTTTGCATTTCGTTATCTGTGCTGATTAATGCACCCCTAGTAGTGCCAGACCTGGTGCTCAATTAATGAATTAAATTGAGGTCTTTTTTGTTACTGTATTGCAGAGAAAAAATGGCACAAGCATATGACTTTGCTTTGGATAAAATTGGAATGGAAATTATGTCTTATCAGGTATGTTTTGTTATAAAAATATTGATACCAAATTTAATGGATATAAATAGGTAAAGGAAGTGAATGAATGACCTTTTGTTTCATTTCTCAGATTTGGGTGGATTATATCAACTTCTTGAAAGGCGTGTAAGTATTTTCAGAATCTCATTTTATGCTTAAACTGTTGTTTTACTGTGATAGCAAAAATGACATGTGTTATCTGTCATATAGGGAAGCTGTTGGATCTTACGCAGAAAATCAAAGAATAACAGCAGTCCGGAGAGTTTATCAGCGGGGTTGTGTCAATCCAATGATCAATATTGAGCAGCTTTGGAGAGACTATAATAAATATGAAGAGGTAAATAAACAGGCACTGGTTGGCTACAAAGTAGCCACTATAGACATTGAAATTTCTCACCTTCCTAGTGCCTAGACATGGGCATTCCTAGTTACTCATGATGAAAAAGTTGTTGTCTGTGTACTATGGATGTCACTTATAAGTATGTTCTGACTGAATAGTGTTAAGAACAGTAGAAAATAAACTATGCTGCCTTTGATTAATATAGACTACGTTGCTGACCTGTCAGGAGGACCTGAGATTTAAATGGTCTTCCTAGCCCTAGTGACAATTTTGCCTGAGCCATTCATCATCTCCTCTGAAGAGACAGTGACTAAAGCAAGGGAATGGTTGGTGGGAGCTAAGTGAAACCATGGGGCAGTCTGGTGTATGGAAAGAATACTGGATTTGGAATCAGAGGACTGGGATTCCTCTCCTATTCTGTTTTATGGTACCTTTGTGACCCTGGGTAAATTGTGTGATGCTGGCCCTCAGTTTCCTCTGTTGTAAGGTGAGAAGACTGGCTCAAATCTTCTCTGATGGGCTCCGGCCTCTTTAGCACCATGTCTCTTTTTTCAAAATTTATTTATTTTTCAATTCTTAACTTTCACTTCCACAAGAATTTGAATTCAAAATTTTCTCCCCATCTCTGCCCCAGCACAGTATGCACCCCATCCACTCCTTCTTCCAGTCTGTCCTTCCTTCTGTTACCCATCCTTCTTACATCTCCCTTCCCCTCTATTTTCCTATAGGGCAAAATAGATTTCTCTACTCCATTGCCTGTATAGCGTAATTTCCAGTTGCATGCTAAAATAATTTTTAACATTCATTCTTAAAGCTTTTGAGTTCTATATTCTCTCCCTCCCTTCCCACCCACCCTCACTGAGAAAATAAGCAGTTGAATATAGGTCATACATGTGTAACAATGCAAAGCTTCCATAATAGTTATTGTATAAAAGACTAATCACATTTCCCTCTGTCCTATCCTGTCCTTCATTTATTCTATTCTCTCCCTTGACTTGTCCTCCCACAATAGTGTTTGCTTCTGATTATCCTTTTCCCCAATTTGCTGTCCCTTCTATTATCTTCCCTCTCCTGTTGTCTTCCCCCTTGCCTTCCTGCTGAGTAAAATAGATTTCCATATCCAGTGGAGTGTGTTATTCCCTCTGTAAGCCAAATCCCATGAGAGTATGGCTCAATTATTTCCTTTCATCTCTCCCTCTTCCCCACCATTGTAGAAGCTCTTTCTTCCCTGTTATATATCAGATGATTTGCTGCATTCTACCTCTCCCTTCTTCTTACTCCTAGTACATTCCATTCAACAGTAAATTTTATTTTTTGAGGGTATTCTCCCTTCATGTTCAGGTCATCGTGTGCCCTCTGTCTATGTGTCTGAGTGTATATGTACACACACATCTATATATATATATATATGTTTTTATACATACATACCCACATGTACACATACTTACCTACATATATATAATATACCCATACATACATATCATACATATATATAAATATATATATATATTTATATATAATGAATAATAATACTGAAAAAGATCTCATGAGTTACACATAACATCTTTCCATGTAGAAATGTAAACAGTTGAACTTTAATGAGTTCCTTAAGACTTCTCTTTCCTGTTTACCTTTTCATGTTTCTCTTGATTCTTGTATTTGAAAGTCACATTTTCTATTCAGCTCTAGTTTTTTCAACAAGAACTTCATTGAAGTTCCATTTTCCCCTGAAGTATTATACTCAGTTTTTCTGGGTAGGTGATTCTTGGTTTTAATCCTGTCTCTTTTGACCTCTGGAATATCCTATTCCATGCCCTTCCATTCCTTAATGTAGAAGCTGCTAGATCTTGTGTTATCCTGATTGTATTTCCATAATACTTGAATTGTTTCTTACTGACTGCTTGTAATATTTTCTCCTTGACCTGGAAACTCTGGAATTTGGCTACAATGTTCCTAGGAGTTTTTCTTTTGGGATCTTTTTCAGGAGGTGATCCGTGGATTCTTTCCATTTCTATTTAACCTCTGGTTCTAGAATATCTGGGCAGTTTTCCTTGATAATTTCTTGAAAGATGATGTCTAGGCTCTTTTTTTGATCATGGCTTTTATATAGTCCAATAATTTTTAAATTCTTTCTCCTAGATCCATTTCCCAGGTCAGTTGTTTATACAGTGAGATACTTCACATTGTCTTCTACTTTTTCATTATTTTGGTTTTGTTTTACAATTTCTTGGTCTCTCATAAAATCATTCGCTTCCATCTGCTCCATTCTAATTTTTAAAGAACTATTTTCTTCAGTGAACTTTAGAATCGCCTTTTTCATTTCCCTAATTCTGCTTTTTAAAGCATTCTTCTCCTCATTGCCTTTTTGGACTTCTTTTGCCATTTGAGTTGGTCTTTTCTTAAAGATGTTGATTTCTTCAGCATTTTTTTGGGGAGGAGGTCTCCTTTAGCAAGTTGTTGACTTGCTTTTCATGATTTTCTTGCATTGCTTTCTTTCTGTTCCCAATTTTTCCTCCACCTCTCTTACTTGGTTTTTCAAAATTCTTTTTGAGTGCTTCCCTGACCTGAAACGGTGGCATATATTTTTTTGGAGGTTTTTGGATGTAGAAGCCTTGACTTTTATGTCTTTCTCTGATCGTATGCTTTGTTCTTCCTCATCTGAAAAGATGGAAGAGAATAGCTTTTCACCAAGAAAGTAACCTTCTATAGTCTTTTCCCTTTTTTTCCCTTTGTTGGGCATTTTCCCAGCCAGTTACTTGATTTTTGAGTCCTGTGTCAAGTGAAAGGTATACTCTAGGGATCTGTAAGTTCTCAGTTCCTGTAAGATCTGTAAGATCTTAGTTCCTCCACAGTGGCATAATCAAGGAAGAAGAGTTTACTCCTCTTGTGACTTGCGCTCTGGTCTGGTCTTTTCTGCCCAGGATCTGTGGCTCTCTGCAGCCACCACCAGCTCCACCATGCCAGTGCTCCTCCTCACCCCAGGTCTGCTGCTAGGGTCTGACACTTAAATCAGCCACTTGATTTCCACAGGGTCTTTAGGCTAAGGCCTTCAAGAGTGGACGCCACTGCCTCAATGGCTGCTGCTGCCCTGGAGCTGAGGCTGGGGCCATACTGCACTCCCTTCTCACCCAGGGAAAGAGCTTTCTCACTGACCTTTGGAGCTGTATTTGGCTTTTGTAGGTTGAAAAATATGGGAACCACAGCTGCTACCTGTGAGTCCTCCTCTCCCTGAAGCCTGCTCCAGTCCTGTCCCTGCCACACTCCCAAGGCTGGGCTGCACTCTTCTCTGAGCCCAGTGTGATAGACCTTTCCCGTTGGCCTTCCAGGCTATCTTGGGCTGGAAATCTCTTTCATTCTGTCATTTTGTGGCTTCTGCTGCTCTAGAATTTGTTTAGAGTCATTTTTTACAGGTTTTTTATGGGCTATGGGGGGAGAACTAGAGTAGGTCCGTCTTTCTACTCTGCCATATTGGTTCCACCATTAGCACTGTGTCTTAACCAACTACATTAACTGCTCCAATCAGGGGAGGGCATCCATTTTTAGAAGGAAGTTATTCATTATCTCCATGCTAATTTGGGAGCACTTTAAAAACTAGTGAAGGAATTGTGACTTCATAGGTATCTTTTGTACTCCTGTTTGAATTTTCAGAAAGTCAAAGTTATAAAGAGAGATGCTACAGTAAGGAATGAACCTAGGTGATTTGTTTTTAGTGTTAGTCAGCTCCATCTGTCATTCTTTATGATATAATTTTACCAGAAACAATATTTTAAGTAATTATCCTTTTTTTTATATTCTGTCCTATGTTTGAAGATGCTTTAATCATTGTTGGCTAAATATGTCTGAGGCCAAGGTCAGATTGCATAGGATACTGTGCCTTAATACATCAGAATAGTTGAGGGAAAAGATTTTTTTAAAGTGTAAACTAATGAATATTAATAATATAACATGTCTTTTGCACATTTTATTCTAGGGCATCAACATACATCTGGCTAAAAAAATGATTGAAGATAGAAGTAGAGATTACATGAATGCCAGGCGTGTGGCAAAGGTTTGAAATTTAATCTGTATATTTAGTTTAATAATTAATCATGAATACATTGCTGTTAGTGAGGTCCCATGTCCAATATTGGAAAGATCACTAGACCACCCTCTTTATTGGAAAGAGGCCCTGGAGTCTAGTGCCAGTTCTAGGACAATAGCTGTTTGACCTCAGACAAGTCATCTATCCACCAAATTAGAGGTTCCTTGTTTGAAAATTGTTAGTATATTGTAAAGTGCTCTATGAATATAAGGTGTTGTGTATTCTTCTGCCATTGCTATTGTCAACCTGGATCAGTCTTCACTAGAAGCAAATTTTGTTTGGTAAATAAAATGCAAAATAAATACGTATTAAAAAGTTAAAATTCTTTTTCATGAGCATAACAACAAAGAGGGATACAGAACATGAATGATAAACAAGATTACCTTGGTGAGATAGTCTACCTTTCTCTATTTACATATGTCAAATATTTTATATTCCTACAATCACTTTGGAGGAAATTAGAGAAAATATTCCTTATTGTATTACTCTACTGAAAAACTAAAGTAGAGGTATTTTTAAAAGTGAATAATAATTAAGGAGCTCTATTATTTGCTACTGTGATCTCTTAGATCACTTCCAAAGGAGAGGGCTTCAGAGCTGTTCTGTTGGAGCAGTCACAGGACAACACTGTTTTCCTTTGTTACCGCACCAGCAGCCTTCCTTCTCCATTGAAATGTAAAACACCAATATGTTTTAGCTATGATAAAATGATCAGTATTTCAAAAAGCCTTTTGAACAGTTTATGCATATAAATACTTTCCGTGTGATCTATACTTCAAAGCATATTTGGCTCACTAGTGCTCATTTGGGCAATACATGGACTGAATGGGGGCTCATACAGAGAAGAGTAAGATGGCTCCCACATAGGGACGAGGAGGATGAGCAAATTCCTGAAGGCTTTCCATATTTTGAAAATAGAATTGACTTTTTTTAAGCCAAGAAAATGGGTTTACTAAAACTTGGTAAATATTTATTTTCTAGGAGTATGAAACAGTAATGAAAGGTTTAGACCGCAATGCCCCTTCAGTACCTCCACAGAATACTCCCCAAGAGGCTCAGCAAGTGGACATGTGGAAGAAATACATCCAGTGGGAAAAGAGCAACCCTCTGCGAACAGAAGACCAGACTCTCATCACAAAAAGAGGTGCCTAATCAGCTCAAAATGCAGGGGCTTTCTTAGGAAATGGGAGAGCATGAGACGTCTTGTGTAGTTCTTTCCATGTGGCTGCATGTGCAGGTAGTCCTAGAGAGCCATTTGTTTGTGGAGATCAAGCGGCCATAGTCAGACTTCTGACTATTGTTGTGTTTGAATATTTTCTTGTAGTGATGTTTGCATATGAGCAGTGCCTATTGGTGTTGGGCCATCACCCAGATATTTGGTATGAGGCTGCCCAGTACCTGGAGCAGTCCAGTAAGCTGCTAGCTGAGAAAGGGGTAAGCCAGCTCACCGCTTCTGAGTTATTTTCACAGGGATTGGTGGGACCTGACCCTGCTTTTATCTATGCATGTTCAAAGATGAGATTCAGACAAAAAAATTGTTGCATATTTAGAATGCATGTCATTGAGAAAGCCTGATGATGAACAGGCTAGACACTTTTCAAGAGTAAATATAGAGCAGTGGCTCTTAAATCATTTTATTAATGATGATTCAAATGGCAGTCATTTTTATATGTTCCTTTTGAGTCTTCGGACTAATTATGTTTTAAATCTATTTAGTAATAAATGAAATGATATTTGTAAAGTGTTTAATTAGCACAGTACCTGACACAGAGTAATGTTTAATAATGGTTTATTCCCATCCCCTCCCCTTCAATAAAATGTGAACTTTTAAGCTTTTAACAAAATATAAATCCAAATATTTCTATTTATGCATAAATGAAGAGAATAGGATAAAGTATATTAATTAACTGCATTCTCAATTGTGTCAAAATAACTGAAGGTGAATTTTATTTCTTATCCTCCTTCCTCCATAGGACATGAACAACGCTAAATTATTTAGCGATGAAGCTGCTAACATATATGAGAGAGCGATTAGCACTTTATTGAAGAAGAATATGCTTCTTTATTTTGCATATGCAGATTATGAAGAGGTGAGTTAAGGAAACAAATGTTTAGACATACTTCCTAAATATGTAGGAAATATTTCATTTATTATTGCAGTGCTATTTCCACCTATCCCCTTTGCCTTATTTATCCTTGTTCAGGGGGAGAAAATTGAGTAAAGAGTTATAAACCCCTTGCCTTTTATGTTTACTTGCGTGTAAAACAAAGTCATAAAACAATGTCTTGTGGGACCAGTTCTAAGAAAGCGTAGGGGCTGAGCACAGGACCTGGAACAGTAGGTGTTTAATAAATGCTGATTGAATATTGCTTGGAGGCAGGATATGGATTTAGATCTGTGTTGTGTCCATTTAACATTTATTTCCAAATCTTTTCTGCTACCTCAGAGTCGAATGAAATATGAGAAGGTGCATAGCATATACAATCGACTTCTGGCCATTGAAGACATTGACCCAACTCTGGTGAGTAGTAGCTTTAATGCTTTCTTTTCCCCACCTTTATATTCTCTTAGAGTTTTTTGTTTGTTTGTTTTATGAAATAAGATGCGTAAGCAGCCTGTCAAACTTCCAAAGGAGCTTGGCAGGCGGCTACTCTAGATGGCTGCTCCAACACTGTCTTCAGGGCCCATGAGAGGGGAGGTGGCACCAATGAGTTTGGGTTAATAGCCTATATTTTGCTCCATAATGAATAGAGCATGAGTGAGATTCCAATGTGTAATCTTTGGAAATCCTTGTATCTTTAGCACCAGAAAAATTAATTGATGGAGTTAAATGAATGCTACAGTATTTACACAGCATTCCTTTTCAACACTTAAATGCTACTTAAATGATTTAAGTTAATACTTATATGCGAGTGGATAACATTCTTATTTCTGGGAAGATCAAGATTGCTACCTTCTGAGTAAGTTAACTAAGAAGGGAATAAAGTGTGATTCAGACTTTTGGATTCTTTGGGCCTTTATGTGGCATTATTATATGCCAGTATGTTCTCAGATTTTATGAGTGATTTTTACAAATCCCTTAAATCTATATAGGTATATATCCAGTATATGAAATTTGCAAGACGAGCAGAAGGCATCAAATCAGGAAGGATGATATTTAAAAAAGCAAGAGAAGACACCAGAACACGCCATCATGTCTATGTCACCGCAGCATTAATGGAGTACTACTGTAGTAAGGTAAATACTGAAATGTCATTATAAAAAAAAAGTTTTAAAAAGTTTCTTCGGTTGAGGAATATTTCTGGAGTTGAAAATCATCATAGAATTAGCTATTTAGCTTAATTTCTCAATATTTGGAAGTCACTCAGGATCCATGTTGTGAAATCACCCTGTCGTCTAGGGAACAGATAGCTAGGAAATCTCAAGGATGACTTGGTGAACATTTTCTAAGTTGTGTATCATGCAGCCCATTTAGAATAGAGGCTGATGCAGCTCTGTTATTTTCATTTAATACTAGTTTCATTGCCTTGCTCATTGGCCAGCCATTTTTTGAATACATAGTCAATCATTTGAGTTTGAATTAGGGATTTTTTTTCTCTTTCTCTCTAGGATAAATCAGTGGCCTTTAAGATTTTTGAACTGGGGTTAAAAAAATATGGGGACATTCCAGAATATGTATTAGCCTATATTGACTACCTATCTCACCTCAATGGTAAGTAAATGCTTGAGTCCAAGAGGATGACTGACATGTATTAATTACCACTCAGCAGTCTGCAGTGCACTTTCCTTACAACGGCCCTGGTGTGGAGGAGGAAGGGAGGTAACACCAGGAGTGGAGGGAGGCCCAGCACCAAAGGTCTGGGCTCAAATCCTGCTACCAACCCTGGATTGTGCAGGACCCTGGGCAAGAAATTTTCCTTCCCTGAATCCATCTGAAATGGTGACCCTCATGGCACCTGTCCCAAGCTGTGCTGATGATCAAATGAGATCCCGCAGCGAAAGCACCGGGCAGCCCATAGTCTGTGATAAATAAGAGCTACTCTTGGTTTCACTGCACAGATGGAAAGACTGAGGCTCAGAGCAGTCCAGTAACTTGTCTACGGTCACCAAGCCATGGTAGAAGCCCAGGTTTCTTGGCACCAATGCCACCACTGTCACCCTCCACTTCCTTCTATGAAATTATCTGAAATTAGCCAGCTGAGTTTGTTTCCTTTTCTAGTGGACATCTTAGAGACAGAGAAGAGAAAAAAAGGAAGAGACAGAGACAGTGAGAACAGAGAGACTGAAATGCAGCGACAGAGATAGAGAGGAGAGAGAAAAAGCAGAGAGAGAGAAATAGAGTGACAGAGAGATAGAGAAAGACAATGATAGAGACAGAAAGGAGAGAGAAAAACTGAAAGCAGAGAGACAAAGAGGAGGGAAAGAGAGGAGAAAGAAAAAAGTGAGAGATGGAAAGGAAAAGCAGAGAGAAAGAGACAGAAAAATACAGTGATACAGAGAAAGGAGAGGGAGAGCAGAGAGACAGAGACGGGGAAGAGACAAAGGAAAGTGACAGAGAGAGGAGAGAAAAAGAGACAGTGAGAAACAGACAGACTGAAATGCAGTGACGAAGACAGAGGGGAAGAATGAAGATGAGAAAGGAGAGGAGAGAGATAGAAATACAGAGACAAAAAAAGACAGACAGAAGGAATGCTCCATGGGCATGTTGTAAAAGGCTTATCTTTGGCAAGAAAGGGGTTCCTCAGAGACTGGACCAGGAGAGAATGGTTAAAAGAGATGAGAGCATCATGACAGATGCTTGACCCCTTTTCTGGTAAGGTGGAGGGGCAGCCATCTGCTGACACGGGAGGGTGTAGGTGCAGTAGAGCATAAAATCATAAGAAGGAAGAGGAATCATGTATAAAATTGTCAGAAGGAGCCAAGGGTCGCTGCCGTGTAGCACAAACAATGATGGCCCTAAAGTCAGGGCAGGCCTGCACCTGAACCCTTACCCTCACACTTACTAAAATCTGACCTAGGTCAAGCAAATGACTCCACTCTCTTAAACCTCAGTTTCTGCATCTGTAAAATGGGAATAATGAAACCCATAGTATCCTGCAGGGCTGTTGTAAGGATTAAATGAACTAATGTGTATGAAGAGTATAAAGCAATCTAGAACGATTAGCTATTATTAAAAGTGCGTGAAATAGGACAAGGGAGGCCTGTTTGCTGCTCTGTTTGTCTTGCATCCTGATTTATAATTAGTAAGTATCCTCATATTTTATTTTTAATTTTATTTTTATTTTCAGTTCTGAATTTCTCTCTCTCTCTCTACCCCCTCAAAAGCCTAATTATTCTCTTTTGAGTTTGTAAAACCTAAAGTTACAGCAGCAAATAATACTTACTTTCAAAAGTATCATAGAGACAGTCTAACTGTACCCCTTTTCTCCTGTCTTTAATATAGTAACTACATGTACAAACTGTCATATTTCAACTCAGGTGTGCTGCGTTGGCTGGCCAAGCAATTAATTATGACTGTCTAGAAAATTACTCCTAGAAACATTGCCTCTGCTCCCCCTACCTTCAATCTCCTAGTCTTTTTGGAAAAAAAAAATTAAAAACTGGTTAAATTTGAAACCTGTAATCCTTTTCACATAAAAAAATTTTTAAATCCAACTCTCCAAAAATCCTATTTTGTTGATGATTTTTGTATTGAAGTATAAAATCGAACATTTATAATTGTATTAGATTCATAGTTTGTATACTTAGAAGACTTGTCGGATTTTATTTGCATTTGATTATGAATTTTTTTTAAAAAAGGGCTGAGTTAATTTTAATCATTTTTTTCCTCTTGAATTCCCTTAGAGGACAACAATACCCGAGTTTTGTTTGAACGAGTGTTGACCTCTGGAAGCCTTCCACCTGAGAAATCTGGGTAAGCTTTGCCCGGACGTGAAGCCGTAAAGACTACATTTGCCCAGCCATTTGGACTTAATGATAAATTTCTGTTTAAGCCTAGTTTCAGGAAAAAGAAATAGTTACAGATAAATTCATATGCTTTTTTCCACATCAAAGAAAAACCCTATAGTTTGTCCATGTGGGTCTAGTTTCTAGAAAACTTGTCCAGTTTTGGTGCCCATTTGTATCTCACATGCCTTGTAATACCTAAGAAACTTTGCTTCCTTTGAATATACTATATTGGGGGGAGGTTTCCACTAAACATCTTATTTCGCATTATTTGGATTTGCAGATTACCTTACTTCCTTTTGAAAATGAGGAGGAAAAAACTTAAATATATTCCTTATTAGTCTTTCAAATTATGTTGCTTAGAGCAAAATAGAAGGACTTCTGATGACTTCTCAGTCTCTTTTGTGACTCATCATCTGTATCATGGCTGTCTCCGAATTATGGGTGTTCTCCAAAGCTCTGCTCTGGGCTCCCTTCTCTTCTTTCTCTTGTCAGCAATGCCCTCCACTTGGTCTGCCCAACTCCTCTCCTCACTCCCCTCCATCTTCCCACTGCTCCCAAAATGATTTTCCTTAAGCACAAATCTTACCCATGACATTACTCAGTCAACCTCAGTGGTTCCCTCTTGGTTCGAGGATAAAATATAAACTTCTGTGTTTAGCTTTTAAAGGCCTTCACAATCTAGCCTCAGCCTTATCTGTCCAGTCGCCTTAAGGATTTCTCACCTCCCAGCAACTGCTGTGCAACCATGCCCTCCTTCTCCATTCCTCCATCTCCCTTCCAAGGTTGTCCCTTGTTCCTGAGAAGCACTCCCGCCTCACCTTCGCCTTCAAGAATCAGTCCCCTTCTTCTTTCAAGATGCTGTTC
Source organism: Potorous gilbertii (assembly GCA_028658325.1). Lineage (NCBI taxonomy): Eukaryota > Metazoa > Chordata > Mammalia > Diprotodontia > Potoroidae > Potorous > Potorous gilbertii. The sequence continues at coordinate 253,541,478 of CM053772.1, read as the reverse complement.
AAGCATCACCTTTGGATGAACCTTCCTGATTCTCCCACCCCTTAGTGCCCATCCTCCCTAGCTGGTACATTTCTTGTTTTGAATCTTTTATATTTAAACTGTGTATTCTTACGGAGCGCATCTCAAAAGTCTGAGTGCCCTTTTCAGCAATTTAAATGCTGAAAATATACTTATGTTCATTGACAGTAGGGATTGTTTTTTTCTTTCTTTTTCTGTCTTTGGGCCTGGCACGGAGTAGGCACTTAAATATTTATTAACTTTCACTTTAACTTCTGTGACTGTTCTAATACCTTGGTGCCATATCTGACCATTTCTGACCCTGGAACCCAAGGTCACTGCAGAGATGTCCATTTTAATATTCTCCCTGAGCAGAAGTCCTTCCAGGCCATCCTCTCCATCTGTACTTTGTGCTGCTTTGATAGACAATTGTTCTTGCTAGTTGTTTTTATTTTTCTTTTATCTGAGCTTGCGTTCTTCAAGAAAGTACAGTCAGTAAATCCCTTCAGCTTTTATCTTGATGTCCAATGAATTGTTTTAGCATCAAAGAGTCCAGGTAGTTCTGTAATATTCTATCCTTGGAGGCACAGGAGAAGATAAGTTTGGGGGCTGTTAGCCCAAGTTTTGGGAATTCTGTGCATTCGATTCATATAACTTAATTGACCCTACTACACTCCAAGGGTAGGTTGACAAAACGTCCTTCTCTAGGGCCCATGCAGCATGAAGAAAGAGTGATTTTTAAGCACATTAAACAGTGACTATATGTGGTTCCTGCATGAGCCAGTTTTGTAATGATTTTGTTGCTGGAGACAAGGGATTTTGAGGACTAGGTTTAAGCAGCTCACTTGTACTGCGACATATTCAGGAAACCTCTCTTTGCCCATGTGACTGCATCAAGCTCTGTGTTTTTGGAGGGGGGCCATGTGACCACCACTAAGAGAGTAGCTGACAGACACCACCTCCTCCCTTGAGGCAGGTGGCTGGGCTCGCCAAAAGTTAAAAGTTTTATGAATCATCTGCCTGTCTGGAAGTGTCCACATTGTCAGCTTTGAGGAAGATTGTCATGTTTTTGTTATGTAGAGATGGACATTAGCCTGCTTTGCTAACAGAATAGGGCAGAACCAATGAAATGCTGCAGCGGCTCATCCTGGCTTCCTGGAGCCAAGTTGCCACTTTTTCCATGTGAGCATTTATACCCTAGAAATCAACAAATGCTACAATCAAGGATTAATTTATTGTTGTTGACATTCTAGACTTAAGAAAGTAGTGGAGAAATGTTAAAGTACATCACACACATTTGGAGGGGGAGCCAGTTATTGAACATTTTCCAGTGCACCTGTGCTATACAACTCAGGGTAGTTCTCATTGATTCACTTAATGGAGAGATAAGATGATATTTTTCTCTCCCCATCCCAAATCTAAAATTCTCTGTAATCAAAGGACCTGTCTGGTGTTGGGAACTTATACTACTTTAAGACTCATTTCAGAACTAAACTACTCAACAAAATCTGCAAATGTCTAGTTTTTTAGGTCACAGACTGGCTGTCCTGCTCAGCTACTGGGGAGGCTACTGGGTGATGCCCAGAGGCCCTTGGTTTCTGTCTAGCTGGGTCGAGGGGGTTGTGAACTCACTCACTGCAGAATAGCTGCTGAATAGGGACACGGGAAATGAGAAAGACTAAAGATGCATTAGAACTTGTATTAGGAACTCTCCTCTCCTTTCTTTTTCTGGGCAGAGAAATATGGGCCAGATTCCTCGCTTTTGAAAGTAACATTGGTGATCTAGCCAGTATCCTGAAAGTGGAGAAAAGACGATTCACAGCATTCAAGGAAGAATATGAAGGCAAGGAAACAGCATTGCTGGTCGACAGGTACAAGTTCATGGATTTGTATCCCTGCTCTGCCAGCGAACTGAAGGCTCTTGGCTATAAGGTAGGTGGTAGGGACTGCGTTCCTGGGCAGGTGTCATTTTCTTCTTCTCAGCTCTACAGTTTCTTGAGCTTCAAACCATCAGAAATACTGAAAATGAATTCTGTTTGCACCTCGCAACAGACCTACCCAGCTCTCTCTTGTCAGTACCCAAGGATACAGAAGTCATGTAGAATGGGAGGTTTAAAAGGAAAACCAAAATGCTATTAATTCTCCCAGATAGTTCAAACTATTCTTTTTTTTTTTAACTTTAAAACATTTGTGGGGGGCAGGTTTAGTAGTTCAGATGCTACTCATAAAATTGATGGATCAGTTTCTCAGTTGTGAACCAGGCTTAGTTGTGGCACATAAGTGCTTAATAAATGTTTATTGATTGATTGGTTGATTGAAATAGTTTCTGTATTATGGTTTCTAAGATGCAATAAAAAGGAGGCCTTGTCCTTTCCTTACGTCTGCAACATTTAATGTCGTTGGGGCATCTGAGCCCTTAGAGCAACAAGCAGGGGCCTCCGAGGGCCTTGTTGAAATGATCTGATCTGAAAACAGCCCCCAGAAGACACAGAGCCAATTCAGGGCGAGGGAAGAGTGGGACATTTAGACCACTCAAGAAGTTGCTCATATTTAGAAAATTTGTTTAATTTTTTTCCTTGTGCTTCTCAGGAACAGAGGAGAGACTTTGTCCTGGGACATCCAAGAGCAATTAAAGTCAGATGATGTGTTAAAAGCACCTGTGAAAAGTTTCTATTCCTTCACCATCCTCTTTATTTCATTTTTTTCAAAAGTGCAAGGGATGAGAAAATCAGCCGATAATTGGTATTTGTTAATGCTTTTAATGCACAACTGCCCTAGACCTGTCAGAATGGCAGGCTGAGCCAAGAGTTTGTTGGCTACATGTAGTATGTTCATGTAGTATATTCACTTCTGGCTAAGTCATCTCTTAAGAATTCAAGAATGTTTGGACATAAGGTCCTATATTTGTCTTTCCTTAAAAAAATTCCCAAAGCTTTTTTTCTTACAAGAACCCAGGACAAATCTAATCTCCATTCTACAAATGGGAAAACTGAGGCTAAAGTTGAATGACTTGCTCCATGCTTTCACTGCTAGTAAGAATGAGGGGGGATCTGAATTTGTCTCCTCAGCTTGGAGTTCAGGCCCCTCAGAGCAAATTCCACAGTATCCCTTGGAAATATCAGGCTGGATTCAAGTAAATCTGTAAAAAAAAATTATTATGGTCTTAACATTGCCAACATGAACATTATATAAACCAAAAACAAAAAAGAAGATTGTATATGAAATTGTGAACCTGTTGCAATATATTTTTAATGTGTACACTCAGTTTGAAATGGTAATAACAAAATTGCCACATGGCCCTTCTGAACTTCATTATATTTTTTAAAAGTTTTCTTGATGCTTTTATTTATTTATTCATTTATTGCATCTCACTCACCCCCATTCCCAAATAGAAGGCCTCTCATAACAAGTAAACATAAGGCAGAACAATTCATCATATTGAACATACATGAACACATGTGTCATTCTTTACTGCTGGTCTGTCACCTCAGTATGGAGGGTCAGGCAGATCTTGAGAATCCAAGATGCTCCCATCCCTAATTGGTATGAAAAGTTGTGCCTACCAATAAAAAGTTCTTTAAGAGAGAAATTTACTAGTTTACCCAAAGGGGAAGAAAGGATTCTTTAGGCTGCTGCCAGGGGCTGACAATGGTGCCTTGCTTTATTAATTCTTTTTGTAAAGGCACCTTAGAGCAATGGGAAAAGCTTTGGATTTGGGCTCTAAAGACCTAGCTTTGAATTCCAACTCCCTATGACTTGGACGTGCTACTCCTCTCTGACTTTCAGTCTCCTCATCCATGAAATGAGATTAGATGAGATGATCTGTTAACACCTTTCTGGTTCTAAAACCTGTGATCATAGGGTTATTCATGGAGGATATTTCTCCAGTATCTGTCAGGTAGTTAAGGAAACTGACTTGTTGCCTTGTGACATCTTCATAGGATTTTGCCAATATCTAGATTGGCATTTTGATATGTGCCAAATTTGGGGATTTGATTGAAAGAGTAAAAATTATTCATTCAAAATCAAAGTCCATAAACTTTAAACAGGTGGGTTTGAATGAACATTTTCTTTAAGGCATCAGGCAGATTTTCTATTTCCATTTGAGGTTTTTGGGGTCAGAGAGCACTTTGTGAGAGATCTTGAGTAGTTCTCTTGGGAGGGAAGAGGTATAAAAAGAATAAAATATCACTTCACCTTCATTGGTCATTTTCTTTTAATTCCTGTAAATCCAGGGAGTGGAACACTTCAAATTTCAGAGTAGCTGGTATTTTAAAATCATGCTATGGTGAAGCAAAAATGAGAGTTTTGCTCACAAGATTATAAAATCATACCCCAAAGTAGCTAGCTAGACCTTCCCTCTCTGGGGAGCCTTTGCCACAACCAGCACCAGGCAGGGTCTGACTTTCCATGCACTTCCACTATTCAGCCACCTTTCCTAGCATCAGTTTTTTCTTGTAATTAATCTACACTTTTCCTGCAATTAGAACTTCTTTCTCCATGTTCTGATTTCTGTTTGTAGAACTGCATCCCTGTCTCCATACCCCCTCCTTCTGGTTCAGGACTCTCTTGTTGTGCTTTTTCAGGATGTCTCTCGGGCCAAGCTAGCGACCATCATTCCAGACCCTGTGGTAGCTCCTTCCATAGTGCCTGTCCTTAAAGATGAAGTGGATAGAAAACCTGAATATCCCAAGCCAGACACGCAGCAGATGATCCCTTTTCAGCCAAGACATTTAGCACGTAAGTTATGGCCCTTCCTGGACCTGCATGTTTATTTTCAGATTTTAAAATTTTTAAATTTGGGGGAGGAGAGGGGAGATGGGGCGGTGTAGGGGAAATAACAACCTAAAATGAATACTTGGAGGGAACATCTTTTGGCAAGGATGTTTAGGCATTTCTCAGAAATGCTGTTGAGTAACTTACTTTGCCTGCACAGCCTACCAATCCACTCACACTTCCTGTTGAACAACTCCATGAAGCTCTATGGACAAGTGCCAAAGGAGCTGGCCCATGCTCTGGCTGCTGGATGTCCATGCTCCAGGCCCCCTACAGGCCACAGCTTGGATTCAGGGTTAGGATCTCATCAGTGTGACCACTCCCTCTAGTGGTAGAGAAAGAAACCCGCCTGCCCTTCTCCCTGCATCCTCCTTGTCCAGGTTCTTCTGCTGAAGTGGTTGCCCAAACTGCCAGAGGTGGCCTCTCACCTTTTAAATATTTCACGGGGACCAGAGCAGCCCAAAGACCATCTGTTCCTTATCTACTTGGTTGTCATAATGGCTCTGATGCTTGCTCACCTGCCTCCCAGGTGAGGTCCCACATCTGTATGGGGGCAGCTGGCTCCACTCTCCAGCCGAATCTTGTGGCCCACCTGCGTATGCATGTGAACAGAGTGTATAAAGCATCTGGAGATACCCTGGAGGCAGCAAGGATTCATACAAATCTGTCTACTCTGAAGTCTACCAAGCCTTTTTCCTGGTCATCTCACTCTCTTCTTTCCCTTTCAGCCCCAGGCTTACACCCTGTGCCTGGTGGGGTATTTCCAGTGCCACCTGCAGCTGTAGTTTTAATGAAACTCCTACCTCCTCCCGTCTGTTTCCAGGTTGGTTCAGTTTTTTCTATTGGTATCAGGTCTCACACTTTGTGAAAGGGAAAGGGGAAGCAACATTATTTTTCTTGCACTGCTTTGGATTAAAATCTGTTCTCCAATATAGGGTCCTTTTGTACAAGTAGATGAACTGATGGAAATTTTCCGAAGATGCAAGATCCCGAATTGTAAGTTCCCAAAGCACGAGTTGTGCACAGCTGGGCTGATATGGGAGACTAGAAAGATTCTTAGCATTCAAGCTAGGCATGCGGTTCTGGGCAGGCCAAGCATGAACTGCATGCACCTCACTTGATACCAAGTCAAATGCCATAAAAATGTGGGGTTTTTTTTTTTTCATTTTAATGTGAATGTGAATGAACAGATTTAGTATGTAAAAATGATTTTTGTTATTTTAAATGGAACTAAAGTTATTTAAAAATTCGTCCCTCCTTACAAAGCCGTTGATGAAGCAGTGAGGATCATTACCGGAGGAGCCCCAGATCTGGCCGTGGAAGGGAATGGCCCCATGGAGAGCAACACCATGCTCACCAAAGCAGTCAAACGGCCCAATGAAGACTCAGACGAGGATGAAGAGAAGGGTGCCGTGGTGCCCCCCATCCACGACATCTACAGAGCCCGACAGCAGAAGAGAATACGGTGAGACGAGGGCAGCATTCTCACAGACCCCCCCCTCTGCCTCCTGTGTCCATTTGAGACACAACACTTTGTCACGAGCTTCTTGGGGACAAAGTGATGCTGTCACTGGTGCCTCTCTCTGTTCAATGGTTCTCAATAAAAACTTTACAAGCCAACTAGAAGGGTAGGTCTTACAATGTCGAGCAGACGTGTGCTTGGAACAAAACTAGGTTTTCAAAAATGGGGAAATAGTGCAAAATGTCTGAACGCATTTTGTTCCCTCTTCAAGTGTGTCTAGGGATTCACTTGAAGTCTTGTTGGTTTTCAACAGTTTTATTTTAAAAACTGGATGGCTTCTGACTGTGAAATATTCTAATTCACTTGTTCTGGAAGTTACTCTGTTTGCTCTTGTAAAGTCCTGCCTTATTGTTTGTTTTTATTTATGGCAGAATGTATGGAATCTGTTTTGTAGTTTAAAAATGGAAAGAAAAAAAAACAGTTCTTTTAACAATAAAAACATCTCCAAAACTTGTGCCTCAGTCTGCTTTTATTGAGAAGCAACTTCTACTTATCTCATGCAGCCAAAGTCCTTTTAAAAATGTATCAATAATACTTTTTTTCATTTGAATTTTATTTTCAGTTTCAAATTCTCTCCCTCTCCATTTCCTGCCTACTGAGAAGGCAAGAAATAAGACAGTCATTATACAGATGAAATTATGTAAAATGTATTTCCACATTAGTCGATGATACATTTAAACACTTGCAGTAGTCAGTCATCCTTCAGTTTCTGTGTCAAATGCAAAATAAATACATACTTTACTCAAATGTCCTGTCTTGACTGCACTGAGTAGAATATGATCAATTTCCCTTCCACAACAAATTCAAATTAAATTGTGCCATATCCTTAAAACAGCTCTTGAAAGGCATCTCATGCCAACCTGCCACCATTCTAACCTTTCACCAACTTACTTTGTTTAACTGGCTCCACAAGCACATTATAATGTTTCACTACTGTTTTTACCTTAAAATAAAATGACTTGGGAAAGATATTAAAACTAGTGCTTCACCTGCAGATGCCCACTTCAGAAGACCAAGTGAGGATGGTATGTTTAAAACATGCATATTCAGTGTAAGCCATGTTGAACTGATGCTCACAAAGTTAATTCCACTTATAAAGTTCAATTCTAACAACAACCACGAAGGTTTTTTGGGGAACAGTAACTGTTGAAGGGATTGTTACAGCAGCATTCTAACCTAATAGTTCATTTCTGGATAAATTAATCTATTTTGCATTTGACTGGCAGCTGAACTGAGCATAAGACATTACAATTCAGAATGGAAGGCCATAACTAAGAAAAAACAGGCAGAAAGATGGTTCTATCACATGATTATTGGGCATGCACAATTTATATATAGTAATTTATCATTGAAATTTTAGACACAAAGTCTCACTACTGCAACTAAGTGTACACGTGAAAAACAGAAAAATAATTTAACACCAATTTATTAAACTATTTTCTTACAAGTCTATATCAAAGCTAAGTATATTAGGTCACTGTTTTCTCCACTTAAAGCTAAAGTTTTCAGAATAAATGCAGATGACTACAGTTCATATTTTGCATCCTTTTAAGTTTGGAAGGTGTGGAGATGACAGCATCCTTTTCAACCTATGGTTCTTATGGTTTGGTTTGTCAGTGTGTCTACCAAGTGTCCCAAATGTAGACAGAGCCTGTACCTAAGAACCTCAAAGGCACAAGCGGTACCACACAGCAGAGACTACAGGAAAACAGAGCAGAAACCCTCTTATGGGATGTTGGGGAGGAGCCAAACCAATGGCTCAGGACTCCCAGAGTAGACCATGGGGCTGGGGGCTGGTTCCCCTGAGAACCCACTTTTGTGTCAGTGAAGGACTACCAAGGAAAAGCCCCATCTCTGACTGTTAATAATGTGGCAAAACTCTTTTACTTTCCCTGGGCCTCAGTTTCCTCATGTGTAAAATGAGGAGTGGGGCTAACTGGCTTCTGAAGTGCCCCTACTCTGGAGCTCTGATTCTACTGACAAAGCTATAAAAACCCAAAATGACAGGGAGGGAGAGAATTTGGAACTCAAAATCTTAAAAAACAAATGTTAAAAACTGTCTTAGCATGGACAAAACTATAACAAACCAAAGTGACAGGGAGAGAATTTGGAACTCAAAATTAAAAAACCAAATGTTAAAAATTGTTTTAACATATAATTAAGAAAATATAAATTTTTAAAAGGCAAACAAATAAAACCCCAAACAGTCTAAACCCAAAATGAACATTGTGCAACAAGGGTAAGGTATCCCCACTGGCCAGTGGAGACTGACCTTTGGATGATTAGGGCCAGTGCAGACTTCTAGGATTACTATTCCTAAGCTTTTTTTTCTTTAGAAATTGTTCATTTTCAAACAGAAAAGAGATTCTTTCTTGTAGGAAGAAAACTTCCTAATGTTTTAATTCAGAAGCCATTATGAATATTTGATAATTGAATTTTTATGTAAGTGCAAATTGACTTTACAATTAGTATTAAAAGATTTCGCAGCAAGTGAGTAACTCAAAACTTCTCTTTAAAAGCTTAACCCTCAGTCCCTCATGGTGCCGTCATGTGGATACATGGGTTACCATCAGACCTGAAAAGTTGCCAAAGAAATAAAATTTTTCAAACAAGGTGTTCATGAGACCAACATAACTAATTTACAGCCAAAGTAAAGGACTGTCAGCTCCCCAGCCAATTCATAATGGTTCCAACAATAAGGCAGAAAATAATCTCATGCACTTCCCCTGGCATTAGCCTTGGTGTGATGACGGGGGCCTTTAATTTTTCTGTTCCTATTTAGATGCCACAACTGTAACTCAGATGACAAAGAACAATGAAGTTCACAAGTTAGCCCGGATTACAATTATATTCCTAAAGTGAACAGTTTGTTTAAATAGTAAATGAAACAGTTGGTATTTCAGCACGCTAAATTAAATAACTTGTATTTCCTTCTTGGCAACAAACCTCAGCCACCATTTTGTTCATTTGCTTTCTAACCAGCTCATCAGATGAGCTCTGGCATTTTTAGATCCAGCAGCTAACATCTAAACCAGCCCTGAAATAAGTAAAACAAACACATTTAATTTAGTAAATCCATTGTGGTAGCACACCAAAACAAGAACCACAAATACCTGAGAATTATAATACCTAATATCTGTTTTTTCAGGCAGCTGGTGTTCACTTAACATTTACTTGTCTTCTAGAAACCTAATTAATAGGAGATGCCCTGGTCAAAATGCTGCAGACCAGTGACGCTGATATTCCAAAAGATTTTTTAGAACCCTGTAAGACTGCTTAACTGTAATAATTATAAGAAAAGAACTTGTATTTAAATACTCCCAGGTCACTTGGGTCCATGTCCTTGCTGGTATGGGTACCTGTTCCCATAGTGTAGACTGAAAGCCATCCACCCCGTGGGGCCATTCTTGTCTGTATCTTGGTGCAAATCCTCCAGAGACTATTGTACGGGTATATAAGTAATAGCACTACCTAAGCGTCACAGTTCATAGTAGTGCCAATGGGGAATGGTCTTCAATGAGAGTTTCTGTGTCTTCCTATGCATGGACCACAACGCAAGCAACAGTCCTCCAAGGCCAGACCAGGTAGGCCCCACAGAATGAAATGTCCGCGATGCAGGAGGTTTGGTATGCAGTACAACCACACACTCCCAGGATACCAGGAGACATCAATGAAAATTCTGTTAGACAGACCATCCTCTAAAATGGGCATCTTGAACCCAGCCCTAGGGACGCGTAATGCACAGACCTAAGCACCGTCTAGAAGAGCCTGCCCCATTGTCTCTGGCCAAGGTGGTTAACTAGGTTAGGTCAGTGTGATGAGAGGCCCTTTGTTGATAAGAGGGAATTGGGTAGAGGAGGAGGGATCTCTTTAGAGAGACCCGAGGCAATGGAACAGCGTTGGCTGCAGCTCTGGAGTGAGAAGCATGCCCACTGATCCCAGGATCCCAGAGCTTAAGGACTCGAGGTCATCTGATCCAAGGCCAGTGTTTGCCAGGGGAGGCGCTCATGAGGGCCGAGTGACCTGCTTGGGATCTTACAGGCAGGAAGCATCAAGGGTGGAATATGAACGCAGGCCCTGACTCCAAAACCAACACTCCTTCCACATTAACAGTCTCTGTCCCTGCCAAGGTGAGCTTGGTCATGTCCAGAGAGGGTTAAAAGACAAAAGAATAAAGCCTCCCCCCCGCCATGGCATCAGTAGGTACAGGTCTGGCTTGTCATCACTGTGCAATGACCCAATCCAGCTAAATGATGCTTTTCTTCTGGCAACTGAAAACCCTTCATGGCTAAAAGGTTTGTAATATTACCCTGCCTCGATGTTAACTGAGAATTCTGGAAGAAATCTAATCCACAGATCTTCGTACAAAACCACAAAAGAAGAGATATCCAGGAAACCCCATAGACATTTGGATGCTCAGCTCTGCTCATCAGAGAAGCATGAATCCTCAGTGATGGCAGAGACCACAGCAACCATCTCGTGTGACTCCTCTTGGCATGGGAAATGACTCTGGTACCCCCCGCCAGTCTCTTCAACCTTCCTGTGATCCCCTAGGCATCCACATTGCAAACCATCCCTCATCCCCCCGGAGGAATCACTAGCAATGAACAAGAACTCGAGCTCAAAATATTTTAGGAAGGTTAAAGAGAATGTTTTTGCCCCTACCCTCAAGTAGAACCACAGGAAAAAAGTCACCTGCATTGTTCTGGTGGCTTTACTACATTTGTGGGTGGGGGGGAGGATTAGGGCCTAAGCATCGGGAGGAAGAATCATTAACCAGGAACCAGGAACCAGAGGCCCAGAAAGCTGCTCTATCAGAGATTTCCTCCTTTTGCTGGAGGAGAGTCACTGGAACCAGAAAAGAAAGGCTCCTGACCTCCTTCTACCATAACATTGCTTGGCTTGACTTCTGTGTCATTACTCAAAAGCATTGCCCCCCCCCATCCCTCTGGTCTTTTAAAACTATCCCCCCACATTAGGCGGTGCCCAGGTTTTCTGGTGCCTCTTTATCACTCGGGCAGTTTTATTTGGAGAGTTAGGGGTTTGTGAGAAGAAAACACCCTGGATTTGGAGCAAAAGGACCTGGCTGCACCTCAGACTCCCCTGCATGATGGCCCCTCTGACGCTGCACACATCACTCCCTCTCTGGGCCTGTTTCTTCTATACAACAAAGAAACTGAAGCAGATGACTCCTTGGTCTTGGCCTGAACGAGAATTTCACAGGGCCTCCTTTCTCTCTGAGATGCCCGCTGCGGGCTTCCCATTCTCAGGCACCTGGATGCTGGGCCCCCAAGGATCCTCAAACTTAGTAGCCTTGGTAATTGTTTTCCTTTATAATCGTATTTAATTGAAAGGTCCTGTTACTCAGCTCTCCTTTCCCCCATCACCCTGAGTCCACTGCCGCTGTGCGCTCTTCCAACAAGAAACAGGAGCTAAGGTAGCCCTGCTTGTCTGGATTTCACATTTTAAAGCTGTCTCCTACTACCTTTGTCTGTTTCCTCCTCTGTTCCTGGGGCCCCACCTGAGTCCTTTGTGCAAACCCTGGGAACTTCTGCAATCTCAGTGTGCCAAAGGATTGAGGTGGCTCCAGCGGCTTGGGTGTCGATCCCCTCGGGTATCTTCTTCTCTCCTGGCTCCTTTCCTGCAGCACCTACCTGCCCACTCCCTCCTGGAGCTCCCAGCTGCTTCTCTAAAGCCCTTAACTAGCCCTCCCCCTTCTAGTGTCTGGCTCTTCCTGGAGGTGTTTCTGAGTATATCCCAAACTCCTGGTTCCTTCCTGATGGTCAATGGTCCAATTTAGCCCTAAAATCCTATCCTTTCCCTATTTTCCCCAACAATTCCACAAAAAGTTATTTAAAAGTTGCCTTGAATGAGATCTTCCAAAGCTGCCTTTGGACCTGAGTGATCAGGGAAGTTTTGGACTTGGAGCCCAGAGGACAACCCCCTTCCTGTGGCTTATTCCTGCTGTTATACCATTTGGGGCAGAGCTGAAACCAACCCCAGATACAAAAGGAACTTTACACCATCATGACCTACGCCAACGGGGCAGCAAGGCCCGTCCTCCTCCAGAGTCTTAGGCCAGGTAGGTCCCAATGGGCAGTGATGCTGGGTTATGAAGTACATGCACTTCAAATGCTGAGCCCCTGAGACAAGCAGAGAGGAGCCTTCTCACTGTCCATGGTACTCTTTACTGCCCAGGGGGCAGGTTCAAAGGACAGCCTATAAAGCTAATGTGGTGTTCAGGACAAAGGCTGCTTAGACACCATGCATCCCATATAACCTCATCTACAAGAAATGAAAAGCATTTGGTGAGCTCAGAAAATTCAGCCCTCACCCCTGGCCACAGGACACGCCACTCTTACCCTGTACATTGTACTAGAAAGTAAGAGCTCAGTCTTCTATCTTCAGAGTAATATCAAATTTACATCTTTTTCCCCCTACAAGTGAACCTTCTCTAATTCCAAGCACTCAAAATAGTCAAAGAAACAACTTCTCCAGGCCCCAAGGGTCTGATTTGTCCCTATCCAGGCTTGGGGTTCATTCTATGGCAAAGAGGGAGTTCCTGATAACCAGAAAAAAATTCTCTAGGAAAAAGAGAATCCTTCCATTGCCCAGAGGGCCTCTTTGACTGGGCAAGGACAGAACCCTGGAAGGAAAACCAGGAGAAACAGCAAGGCTAGAGGTAAGTTTCCCTGTGGTCCAGTTCCACTCCCGGGCTCTCCAGGGGCAAGCTTCAAGAGCCTACAACGTGATGGGCCTGCTCTTCTCCTGCCTATGCTCACTGAGTGTCTAGAAGAGAAACTTCCCTGGCTCCAGGCAAGACTGGGAGCCTTCAAGCTGCAAAGGTCCATCCTGCCACGCAAGAGGTGGGGTCAGCTTAGCTCCTTCTGAGCCCAGCATTATCCTAAGAGCTCACAAGAACAGACGTTCCTTTGGCTTGTAAACATCCACTCGTAAACCCATACAGCCCCCCAAAACGGAATTCTGAGCACGGTTCCTTTTTTGTTGTTGCTGTCCTAGGGTGACATGTTTTCTCTTTTAGAGAAAATGCTGAGAAAGAGGAATGTATTAAAGAGAAAGCCGTTTTCCAAAGCAACATTACAGTAGAGAACAGGGGTTGGTAGCCAACTAAATAAACACTGCTGCTGCTGCTGGCAGGGTGGGGACCCTCTACAAGCTGACTGAGACTCGGGAGCCCTCTGGCTTTACTATCTTACTGAGGATGGCATCATAGTAAGGACTGAAAACCATCCTGTTATAATTGACCAGGCGAGCAAACTTGATGGCCACCTCTTCCAATTCTTTCTGGATAGGTCCTAAGCCCCCAGGAACTGCAGGGAGTGACTTCTGGAGACCCGAGGCAAGGCAAGCCTCCAAGAAGGCCTGGATTCTGGCATCTGAGATAGAAACAAAAGAGAGGTGATTGTGACATGGGAGAATGGAGGGACTCACTGATAGGCATCGAATGCCTACCTACTACTGAGTGCCAGGCACTGTGCAGACACCAAAACTCGCCCTAGGAGCTTCCCTCAAAGTAATGCCAGAAGACATGCTTATGGACCACACCACCAGCCAATGCTGTGTGCTACATGGAAGGAGAGAATGGTCTCTGGACAGTCTGCCTACCCAGTGGAGTCTTTCACCATCAGTTCATCAATGCTTCACATGTCAAGCCACAGAGAACAAGGGAAAGGACTCCATCTTGGAGATGATAAAATATATTAATAGTCTATATTAAATACCTATGGGTGGGCAGGCAAGCACACTGATACACTGTTGGCAGCCCTGAAAATCAGTCTGACAATCCCAGAAAGCAATTGGGAATGATGCTAAAAAAGTGATTAGATGGTTCACTGCCCTGTGACCCAGGGATGCCCCTAATAGGCCCACACCCCAGGCAGGCCATAGGCAGGAGGAAAGTCTAACATATACCAAAATGTTGACAGAAAAGCAATTTGGGGAGGCCAAATCCCAGGAGGCCATCTATAAGGTAATGGCTAAACAAAAGGAGCACATAAAGGTCATGGAAGATCACTGCCCCATAAGAAATCATGACTCTGTGTGTGATGCTCAGGACCGTGAGCCAGGGTGAAGTAAGCAATAGCACAGTGATGTAGACACCGCCCTGTGGCCAAGCTGGACCGGCTTGGCACAAGCCTTAAGGTCGAGGGGATCGTCATTGTGATGTTCAAAAAATGAGAGGCAGAAGTCATCGGAACCAACATTCAGGGACCTGCCCTATGTCACACAGGCAGTGACAAGCAGGATTTGAACCCAGGACTCTACACCCCATGGACACCCTACACCTCAAGGACAAGTGCCTCACAAGTTCCAGCTTCAGGAAACCACATTGTTTACTCTCAGTCTTCTAAGGCCAACGAGGACATTCCCTTTGACCCTGGAGCAGTCCTCATCAGCCCAGTCTTTGCTGAACAACCCTACTCTAAGCGAGTCCATGATTACTATTCAAAACACAAGCATGATCAACAGTCTACTGTCAGACACTCCCATTGTCGGAAGTGACAGCCAGCTGTCATGCCTGCCCTTTGCCACCAAGGACCAATAAAGTTCTTAATCACAGTCCCTGAAAGGGCATTCTGAGTCATCAGACTTCCCTGATAAGCAAGTTTTATGAGATCCCAATCCTCAAAAGATGGCAACCTCTTAATTAACCAAGGTATTAAATCTTACAAAACTAACCCAAACTCCCCCTACTCTTAAGCCAGGCCAGTGAAAAGTGCCCCAAGGTGGAATGGCCACCCTGACACGCTTTACTTCCACCAGAAAATCTGCCCAATGGGGAACAAAAAGTTTGATATATGGAGTCCAAGGTTCCAAGGTCAGCCGGGCTCGCCCCCAGACAACTCACTGCCCCTCTTGGGACTTCAGTTTCATCCTCAGGTAACAAGGTACTTCGCCTAATTTCAGATCCTTAACATGGAATTTGTAAACTTTTTAAAAAACATATTTTTATAACTTTTTCAATATCATTGGTTTCTTTTGTAACCCTCTGTACTTTATTCCATTCCTTTAAAAGCATTATTCACAGAAGGGGTATGTAGGCATCTCCAGACAAAGGGACCCATGGCTCACAGAAAGATTACAACCCCTTGGCCTGGGTGACCCTCCAGCTCTAAGTCCCATGATCCTACACAGCAGCCGCCTCCTCTGCCTCCCACCCTGCCAGCTGTGACCATGATCTCGTCAGCTGGCCAGCTCCCCTGGGAAACATGCCCAGCTGTTCCCTCCTAACATACCCACAAGCTTGCGAATAGTGTCATCAGGGCTGGCGATTGCTTGGATCTGTCCTTTAAGGGCGATCTCCTTGTCGGCAGTGAATGGGGTGAATCCACACTGGGCCAGGCAGCCAGTTACTTCCATGCATACCTTCTCCCCAATAGTGGCAAGGGCTTCATTCAGGTTAAAGGACCTGAAGAAGAAATGAGGTGAGAAAGAATCAGCTGGGGGTGGGGGGAGGGCACAGACTTGTTGCCAAACACACAGACACCAAAGCCATGAGGCCCGTGCCTCTGAAGAGACCTGAGCTACGGCATTCGTATGATTAGTGCTGCCAGAGTTGGCCTCGTCTCCTCTCTCACTCCCTAACGCCCCACTGAGGACATTCTCCTTCATCCTCCTTTTCCCCCAATCAGGAGGAAGGGGAGGGTCTGGCAGTGTTAGATTCTACAAAAAGAGGCTGGGACCTGCTATTATGATAGATGTCATTTATCTGGGCTTTTAATGGAACCTAAAACCTCTCTCTTCTTTCCAGGGTTTCCAGTAGCATCTGTCCATGGCTGCTGCTTCCTGTCATCAGGGGCCCCAGGGTCTGAAGGGCAGGGCATTCAGAGGAAAGAGATGGTTTCATTTGTTTCTATCCAGTCACCAATTTGATCTCATCAGTGGGAGTTAAAAGAGAAGGTGTGAGTCCTTCATGGAGTCACACACCCTCTTTATTGGCCCAAACCCTGCAGAACATGACCAACCACAAAGCTGGAAGGTCTGGAGAAGCCATCTGAGTGGACGGCAAAATGCCCAGTGGGCCAGAGGGGAGTGGAGAGGAGGGGATGAAAGGGAGAGGGAGAGAGAGAAGGAGGGAGCAAGGAAGGAAGAAGGAGAGAAAGGTGACCTGCACTTTGAAACAGATAAAAATGAGTATGAGTCATCCCTCTGATTCCCAGAGGTCAGCTCCCTGACCAGGCTCCTAGGAGGGGCATCTTCAGGCTTCATTACTCTTACCCTCCTGCAAGGATTCATGAAGAAAGGCTGAGATGTTCCTGGTGCCACCCGGGATATATATGGAGTCCAAGGTCCCAGGGTCACAGCCTGCCTCACCCCCGAACAACTCACTGCCCCTCTTGGGACCTTCCTGGTTACTTACGGCAGGTGCATGTCTGTCAGCAGGACCTGGACGACCATCTTGAGTTTCTCAGCAAAACCTGCTAGGCTGGACACCCCTGGGGCCGAGGCACTGAAAGTGACCAGCAAAGTTGCTCCCACCACGCCGAGCCTCTCAAGTTCCTGCTGCATCTCTTGGAAACGGGGCTGGTCCATCAGGACAGTCTACAACACAACAGAGTGGCCATCATGCCTGACTTGGGGCTGGCCCATCAGGGCAGTCTACAACACTACCGAGTGGCCATCATGCCTGACTTGGGGCTGGCCCATCAGGGCAGCCTACAACACTACCGAGTGGCCATCATGCCTGACTTGGGGCTGGCCCATCAGGGCAGCCTACAACACTACAGAGTGGCCATCATGCCTGACTTGAACAGGACAGTCTACAAGCTAACAGCGCAGTCATCCATGTCTGACCTGGGATTGGCCAGCAGAGGGCATGGAAGTCACAGTGCTATCCAGGCAGGGCTCTGGCCACCACCATGGATGGGTTGACTCGCGCACTTCTTGCCATTTGACTTTTATTCTAAGTGCTCGAGAGGACCTTCATGCTTAGAAAGAAAAAAGGGGCATGGGAGATGGGGTCGGAAGCTCCTAGATGGGGGAAAGGAGGGAGAGGTAACAGGAGAGGACAGAAAGAACCTCAGCCCAAAGCCCATACCCAACATTTACCACTTAGGTGACTCTGGGCAAATCAGCAATGGTGCCCAGCCTTGGGTTCCTCATCTGTAAAACTGAAACAATGATACTAGCACTACCTACCTGCCATGAGCACTATGAGGAAGTGCTTGGCAGACTCTAAAGCAGGAGAAAACCAAGCTGATTTTGGCATCTCTGTATCCACTGAAGTGTCCTGAACATAGCAGGGAAATTCAATAAATCTGGTGGCACAGTGTGTGGTAGGAGGAGCTGAGTTCAAATCCTGCCAAGCTAACTTTTCTCTACCTCAGTTTCTTTATCTATAAAATGAGGATAGCAATGACGCCCACTTCATGAGGCTCTTGTGAGGGTCAGACAACATTCGTACAGCGATCTGCAAACTTGAAATTGCGACGTAAATGCTAGTTATTATTTTATTTCTAACGAATAAAAGAAGTTCCAAAGGAAAAGAAAAGGACTGCTAGACAACACTCAAAGTCACTGTGAAGAGAGATCAGTGAGTTCCCCGAGAATATTTCATACTAAGAGCTCCAAGCCCTGAAGGATTGGTCCGAGCCAAGGTAGTAAGGGTTTAAGTGGACAAGCATTTAGTAAGTGTCTACTGTGTACCAGGCTCTATGCTAAGCACTGGGAACACAAAGGAATGCACGGTCTCAGGAAGCTCCCAGTCCAATAAAGAGACAATATGCTATGGATGAGCAAGATATAGACAAGGCAGACTGGAGGTCAGCTCAGAGGGAAGGCACGAAGATGGACAAAGACCAGGAAGCCTTCCTGGAGAAGTGGGATTTTCCATGGGGGCTGAAGCCAGTGGTTGGGGATGAGGAAGGAGAGTATTCCAGGACTGGGTCGGGGGAGGTAGAGATCACTGCCACTGCACAGCAGAGTATGCAAGGGAGGATGGGGCCAGGTCGTGACAGGCTTTAAAAGTCAAAGGAATTTCCATTTCATCCTGGAGACAATGAGGAGCCACTGGAGTTGTCCGAATATGATCAGACCTGTGCTTTAGGCTGATGACTCTGACAGCTGAATGAAGGGTGGATGGGGGTGGGAGACTGGAAGCAGGCAGATGCCCCAGCAGGCTGTTACAACAGTATAGGCAGGAGGGGATCAGGGCCGACATGGGAGTGATGGGTGGCAGGGTCAGGGGAGAGAAGGGAGCCTGTAAGAGAGAGGTTACAAAGATGGAAGCAATAGACTGCATATTGGGTGGGAGACTGGAAAGGTCTGCAAGTCAATTCTCAATGCTGGGCCTGTCCCTACTGCTTAACCTCTATGGGCCACTCTCCTCTGTACATTAGAAGACTGGACTAGGTCCCCTTCCAGCTCTGATGGTCTCAAACACCCCCAAAGACTCTACAGATCCTGTAGTTCCAAGATGGTACCAGAACTCTTCTCCATTATATTTAAGAAGCTAAGAACTACACTGAGAGAAGGAGGAGCCCCTGCTCCTGAAGGGTCTGGGGAGATGTTTCAATCTGGGGATAGGGGTCTTCCCTGTGTCTTTATTTTAACTTTATTGAAAGATAATACCTTGATTTTTCTGTGTCCCAGAAATGGTATCCATCTTCATGATACATTGGGATTACTTTGGATAGGGAATAGACATCTTTCCCCAAAACAGACATCCACGTCTGGCACAGTTGGGTTCAGCTTGAGACATGAGAGTCTAGAAATTAGAGGAGTAAGAAAGCTCTTCCCAGGACCAGCTTCACTTCTACCTCTGTGTCCTTCCAGGAGCTTCCACAGGGTGAGGCCAGCCCCCCCCTTCCTTCAGGCTCTCTCCTAGGGGCCTCACTTGCTTAGAAGTTTGAAGACAAGAGTGGAAAACTCAAGTTCCCATGGTTTTCAAAAAGTTCCTGACATCATTTAAAAGCACAAAACTAGAGGATATTGAAAAGACCAGTGGGAACTAACACTGGAGAGAAGGCTTTGAGTTCACTCCCAACAAACAATGCATTTTCTAGATACCAGGTATTTGCCTGGCAAACAAGTAATCCCTCACTAATAAAACAGTCAACAGTGGCAAGAAAGGGAAGCTTCTTTAAATAATACCATTTGTACAGAATGCCTCACTGAGGTGATGCCTGTGACTGGGAAGCCAGGGGGCAGGTCAATGGAATAGACAGAAAGGGAGGCCAGCTAGGGTGGCTGCCCCGCCTCCCTGGGACATACTTCAGGGAAGGGTCTGTGCAAATGGTCCCACTTCAGAAGCTTCATGTAGGCGTGGTTCTGGATAGTCAGAGGGCACGGTGCCACCATCTCCTCTGGGCCCACAGCCCCCTCCCCAGCCATCAGGGAATTCCTATTCCTCCGATGGATGAAGTCTTCTGAGGCCTCTTCTAGCCACTGGGTGACAAAGTCAAGGGCATCTGTAAAGGAGAAGGCAGAGTTAGGGGGGACATCTCTGGGGACTGCGTTAGGCAAAGACATTTTGCAGCCTCCTCCTCTTGGGGCAGGCAGGAGACCTGAGGGAGACCCCTTGGAAGAAAGACAAACACCCTCCCAACAACTGAACAGGCAAAGCTCTAGAAAGGGCCACGTGCCAGGACATCTCCTGCCACTTCACAGGGGCATTCCAGAGCTACAGCACACTTCCTCATCCGCCTTCCCTCGAAGCGCAGCTCAGAGGCTGCCTCCTACATGAAGCCCCTCTGGATTCCGCTCCCTCCCTGCTGGTATGATTCTGTCAATATTTCTGATTTATTCATGTGTGTGCGTTTACATCCTGAAAACAGAAGGTGTGTTCCCTGAGGACCGGAACAAGTTCATTTTGGCTTTTGTTCCCATGACCTTGCACACAGCAGGTACTTAATAAATGTTGGTTGGATTGGCCAGCTGTGGCTGCTACAGCTGTCCTTGCCCAAAACAATGCAAACAAATGTTTCCGAATGCATTTAGAGCCTTCCACTACCACATCTAGGCTGGCATTAGGGGAGAAGGTCTGGCACTTGAGCACATCCAAAGTTTCTTCCAGTTTGTTTTCATAAACATGTGCTGAGTACCTATAGTATACAATGCCCCAAGATGAGCCATTAGCAGAGAAGAGACAAAGATGAGATTCCCTCTCTCAGGGGCACATACTCTAGTAGCTTGGAAGAGAGACACACACACACACTTGTATTCCAAAGGTTCATGGCTCCACCAACACTCTCACTTGAGAACAAAGGATGGAGAGACTAAAAGGAAACATTCCCATCCTGAGGAAGCATCACTGCAGGACTACAACATGTACATACATCGGCTGAGGTGCCAGGGGACGCTTCCTCTTACGTGTGGCATGAACCTTTAAGGGCATTGAGGAGGCTGCAGGCTGCCTGGGAGGGGTCTAAAGGCCAAGCAGAAAGGGGAGAGGGGAGGGAAGAGGACTCCCACCGAGACCAAGAAAGTGCAAGAACACCGCGGAAAGCTGAAACGTACTTGGTTGTTTCTCGAAAAATTCTTGAAAGTTCTTCCTTTCATATTCAACTGACTGGTGCATGAGATGCGGCCTAATGCTAGTGACAGCAAAGTTAGCCATGTCTACCTTCATTAGGTCTAGCACGGAAAACATTGCCCTGCAAGGCAGAAGGAAAAGACTTTTTAGTGCTGCACCCACCTGACGCTCCTGCAGTGTCTGGCTGACCCTCATGGCCATTTCTGGGGGGAACCTCTCCCCTCCCGACCCCAGACTCCAACAAAGAAACAATTGGGTAAAGAAGTCCAAGGATGGCCCCAAGACTGTCACCAGCATACTGTGGCTCAGGGTATGCTTCCTGGCTCTGTATCAATAAGAACATTCCCCTGGTTCTCTCAATTCCTTATGGCACTCACAGCCTGGTTGTTTCATTTCTAAAGCTTGAAGATGTCCGAAATGGTGGTGGTTAAAGAGAGAAACCCTTTACTCTTTAAACACCTTGGGGAAGGTGCCATCAGGATTTGAGGAGGTGATGGGGTGGCTAGGCTGGGGTAGAGCACAGGATTTGCACCCTGAAGACCAGGGTCTGAGACCAGGTCCTACTTCAGTTACTCCCTGCATGGCCTTGGCAAATCCCTTCCCTTCTCTGGGACACAGTTTCCAAATCTGTAAAATGATCAGGCAGTCTCTAAGGTATGGGATTCTTTACCTTTGCAGGGTCACAGGCAGACCTATGAGTCCTGGGTTGTCTGGTGAGGCCCAAGGAATCGTTCTCAGAATAACGTTTCTCAATACATAAAACACAAAAGACTACAAAGTAAACCAATTATCAGCACGTTTTAAAAAAGTTCCTGGAGCCTAGGTAAAGAACCTCTGTCTAAAACCTTGTTCAGGGTTAAATTCTGTGATCCAATCCCCTCTGGAAACACATTTTCTTAGGCCTCAGAGAGGGATCTGTAACTGCTCACATGGACAACCGCCTTCAGAGCCTTTCCCAAGAAGGTCACTGGTCATGGGAGAGCCATGGATGAAGTCCGTCCTTCTCTGTAGGGCCCTGCACATCTCACTGGACCTGACAAGACAGGGTCCACATACAGCTGTTTCCAGCCCGCTGCTGAGGAAGAGGGAAAGGCGCATCTTCAAGGCGATGCAGAAATTAGACAGGCTGACCCCAAGCCTCAGCTCTGCTTGGGATATAGGCCATACAGCAACACCCCCTGAAGAAGCCCCCGCTGTAATTAACATAACTAATTCTCGTTTGATTCTGGAAAGGTTTCTTAAGCCTTGAGGACGGATGGCACCATGATGACTCTGGGCAGCTTCCCAAGAGACAGGATGTGACCTTCCTCATCTGCAAAATGGGAGAGGGACTGGATGACCTCTAAAGCTGCTGCCAGCTCCAATCCCAGAGTACTTGAAGTACCCATTAAAGAACTGGGGCACATCAGGTGGTGTTGGTATGCCAATTAGGCCCAGCCCTGCCTAGAGGAGGGAGAGCCATAAATGTCCTTTTCAGCTCCATCAAGTCCCGTGGTTATGATCATACTAGATGTGATGACACATTAACAGACCCTCCCTCCCACACTACAGAGAGTTACAGGGACAGGGATGATGTTTTAGGGATAATATTCTCTCTTTGCTTCCTAAAGTGCCCAAGATGAAAAGTAAAACCTCTATTTGATTCTTTCTCTACAGCAGGCATGGCTGAGGAGGCCTGGGGACACAGAACAGTCAGGTCCTGAGTTCCTGAACCAGACCAAGGCACATTGCTCTCCTGGCACATATGGAAAGGAGCCAAATACCTCTGGACCCGGCAAGCCTTCAATGCCCCTGCAGCGTGGCTCTTCAGCAATGGCTGAGGGAGATGGGGGAGGGTTTCCTATGGGACTGGCACAAATGTTTAATGTTCTATAAAGAAACCATTTCTCTTTGCAACTGGCAGGTGTCCACTTCAAGATTTTCATCAAAATGTAAACAGACCTGGTAACCTGTGTTGTAATACATCATCGTCATAACCCTGATCTGGGCAATCAGGAGAGCCCTGGGTCCAAGTGCGGCGCCTGATCCTTGTAAGTTATATGACCCCGTTCGGCAAATTCATCAACTTCCCTAAGCCTCATTTCCTTCAACTGCAAAGTAGAGCCTTTAATAACAGCTCTACAATTCTATCACCTACTTCACTGGGTTGTTTTAGAAACCCCAAAGCCACAAAGAACGTGAACTCTTGTTATCACTGAGACGTTCCTGCCAGAATGTTTCCATAACCCACTTACAAGGAATCAGACCCTGATCTTCATTTTCTCCAGAGGAATATCCACTGGGAAGTTCCATCCTAGTCTAGGGACCTTGCCATTTTAAAATGGCTTCCTTTGAGAAGATGCTCATTGACAATAGTGATCCAGTTTGCCTCAATCAGTGAGAAAAGGCTCTAAATCCCCCTCTGATAAATTTGTCACATTAGCTGTGTGACCCTGGGGAACTCACTTCACTTCACTTGAGTATCCTCATCTGTTCAATGGGTACAAGACTTTTAAGAACCATATTACAAAGCTGCTGAGAGGCTCAAATACATAATATATGTGATGCCCTCCACAAACTTTAAAGTGTACATAAATGTGTATTTGTAGTTGTGTAAAGGTGTAGTTATTACTGTCAACTCGAGTCACAAAAAACCACTGTTCTGCTAAAGAGCACACGCTTGATGTAGGATAAAAAGGTGTGGATTGAGATCTCCACCCCACATGGCGAAGCTCCCAAACCTCGTGGTGGAGGGATGGTTCTCTCCTGACGGATAGGTGGATGTGATTCTTCTTTTATGGTGCCCAATGAGCAGGTTGGAAATAAATAAGAAGTGAGCAGAGGTTAGTTTCAAAGTTAGTGCTCAGGCCAATTCAATCTAATTAGATGGGCCATTATCAAGCACTTCTTATGGGCAAGGCTCTGTGCTGGGCTGGGGAAGACAGACAAAATGCAAAAGTCATTCCTTCCCTCAAGGAGCTTCCATTCTCCCCGAGGAGGGGGAAAGGAGACTAGACAGCTCCCCCAAAGGGCACCCAAGGCATTTTCTGGTTAAGAGGAGAAAGGATTCCTTTTCCCTTTCTCCAAGACCAGCTTCAAAGACAGGATCCATAGTTCATAAACATCTCCTCATTTAAGGCAATTTTTTGTACCTGAAAAGGGGAACTATTTCCTTAATGTCCTTCAATTTCTTAATCTCCTCATCTCTAGCTGGGGCACAGAGTGTTCCCATCATGTCGATGATGAATTCAGCCAGCCTGGCAATGTCCAGGGCTCCATTCTCCGCCTCCTGCTTTATCAGGTCCAGATCGAGGACTT
The DNA here is from genome assembly GCA_028658325.1 of Potorous gilbertii. Classification (NCBI taxonomy): domain Eukaryota; kingdom Metazoa; phylum Chordata; class Mammalia; order Diprotodontia; family Potoroidae; genus Potorous; species Potorous gilbertii. The sequence goes on along the minus strand of CM053772.1, from coordinate 253,517,392 downwards.
CTCTGATCTGGTTTCTCAATCTACTGTGACCAGGCAGCAGGAAAGATAAGAGGGTCTAAAAGAAAGCAGAGAGAAGCATTTCTCAGCCTACAGGGACAGGGACCTACAGAGGAAGTCTGCCATGACTCACATAATGAGTAACCAGGAGTGAGACTGTGAAACACTTTGTCATTTAACCCTTCATTCCATACAGGAATGGATAAACTACTTCGGGGAGCAATGGAAGAGATCAGATTTCATCTGTTTAACTTTAAAGACTCTAGCCAGTGCAGAAAGAACACTGGACTTGGAGGCAAGGAACCCCAAGTTCAAATCTTGCTTTTGACACTTGTGAGAGACAGTGTTGGCCAAGTCAAGTCACAACCTCTCTGACCTCAGTTTCCACATCTGTAAAATGAAGGAATTAGATTAAATCTCTAGCTCTTAAATCTATGCTACTTTGATCCTACCTTATAAGAAGGTTGGACCTGAATAACCTCTGAGGTCCCTTCTTAGACCGAAATTCTGTAATAAAAAATGTTATTTTCTTGGTGATTGTGGTAAAAACTAGAGCAAGAAATAGGCCCTCCTTCACCTCTTCTCTCAGTCACCCCAAAGCCACGATTGGATGATGTATTTACTCTTTCTGTATTGCTAGGATACCCTGTAAATTACCAAAACTATAAATAACCACAATAAAATGATAAAATAAAATAATGGCATTTCAGTTACTTTCACAGCAATGCTTTTCTTAATTTGCTATCACAGTTATGGCTTTGGCAAATGTTTGTATCGTTGGAGGCCCTGAGACCGCAATAGGAGCGCGATCCAATGGAGAAAACTTTCATCACGGTCCTTTTGTCTTTCTCTCTGTAAGGCAGGCACAATAGCCTTTGGCCCAAGGGTTCAGAGGGATAGTGAGCTGTGGATGAACTCCTCCTCTGCTTCCTCACCTCTTTGATCTCTCCAACAAGCTTGATAGCGTGGTCATATGCTGGTGGGTCTTCGCTCAGCTGGACACTCAAGCAATCCCAGAAGGCTTTGTGTACAATCTCCCTGACTCTCTTTTCCAAGCTGTGAGCAAACACAAAATATGGAGCTCTGAAACCTAAATCACAGACTCAAGAACTCTGAGTATAAGCAACTAGTAAACTAACAGGGTAACTAATGTGTTAGTTACCAGGTATGAAAGTGGGAAAAACTGAGTAAGTTCAGAAGAGGAGGGGCCAATTCCAGGAATAACTAGATCAATGACAGAGACAGCTTTCTCTGTCCTCAGGGAACAGTCTCCTCTGATGCTTTATCATGAATGTGACCCCAAATTCTAGTCTGACTAAGTTGGGAAGGTTTCAGGTTATGAGACCAGCAGAGGGGAGAATGGTGACGTATATGCTGGAAATTATGGCTCAAGATTTAGAAACAAAAGAGACCACCCAGAAGCTAGATCCCTCTCTATCATGACTTGTCTTGTAAAAGAGACGGAAAGTGACCATGCAACAGTACCACAACAACAATAACCCAGCTCCATTTTGATTGGTTAACATTGTGTGAGCCATTACAGAATCAGCGGGCTGGGGGTACTCCTCATCTTGTCGGAGCAAAGGTCAGCACCAACACACTTTAGTGGACAGGAATTAGGCTAGGAGAACACCGTGAGCAGCGATAGCTACTCCAATCAGACCTATTCAAAAACGCTACTGATGGCCCCCAAAGGGGAAGTAGATAAAGGAAAAGACATGGACAATTACCATTCCACAAAGAAGTTTAGCTCACATGAAAACAATTACCACAGAGGACAGAAAGCGTCTCAGCTAGGAAATGCTTGAGCTCTTTGTTAGGCAGAGACACGGCAGCCAAGGGCAATGTGGGTTTAAAATACAGACTCATTTTTAAAAGTTTATGGAGGTGTAAGATTACAAGGAGCATTGTCCCCCAAAGCAGTGAAGCTCAATGTAAGGGAAATGAGGCCTCACAAATTTGGAATGAGTCCCAACCAAACCACACATAAAAGAACATTTATAGATAGAACTTAAATGAGGACACACAGAAAAAAAAATGGAACATATCTGTTAGCATTTCTGTGACAGATTTATTTTCATCACTGAAAACAGTGTAATAATATCTGGACTGGAATCAATCAACAAAAGTACTTACTGAACAGTTAGTATGGCCCCAGGCTCTGTGCTAGGTGGGCACTTACCACCTCAGTCCCTGATGCGCTACTAGAGATGAGAAACCAAAGAAGAAAGAGACTCCAAGAGCAGGAATATCAGACCAAGTAAACATGGACTAATTCCATCCTGGGAGTGATACAATTTTTAAAGCACTGAATGATTTGAAAACTATGACTGAAAGGGAAGATAATGAGCCATTAGAAAAAAATGACAGATTCATTTGAGTACTCAAAAAAAGATGATGAAGAGGAAATCACAAACTACCAATTCATATGGCTACTTCCTCTACCAGTTTTTATGAACATAATTTATATACAACAAGGGTAGACTTGATGAAAATGTGAACTGAGACCAGACGTCCTTCCACAACTTCTCTATTATGGCAGATTCCATCCTTAAGGCTCAATACAAGAGGTCAATGTGTTTACTGTCTCTTGACTATGGAAAATGGCATTTGACTCAGTAGGTTCAAAGGTCCATAGATTTAGAGGAAAATTCTGCCTTACAGGATTTCCTCTAACAAGGTGTCTCCCCTGAATGAAGCAAGGTCACTGAGCAAGGCATGAAACAAGATTATGGATGAGAGCTCAAGTCATCCTTTATTGCCTTGAGCGATGTCCTCTAACAATATATCTCTATAGAAGTAGGGAAGTTTCTAGATATTCCTATTTGTGGGTGAGATTTTGTGGACTGCAAACTTAGAAGAGTACCAGGACTTCTTGATGAGATCCATAACCACTCAAAAGAGACCAACCTAACAAAATCTACCTCATATAAAAACAATTGACACTCAAGTCCAAAAGAGGATAGAAATTGCCTCAGCCAATAAATACCTGAGCCAGCAAATATTAACAATCCACATAGGAAAAAGCTAAATAGATAAATACTATCTGGGACATGCAGCTGGATGAGCTGCCCATTAGGTTACTCCCTCATCTATTTACCTATCTAGGAAAGACACTACAGATGGACAATGCATTGTACTTAGAATTGACTAAGGGGAAGAGGGATGGATAAATAGCATTTTAAGAACCATTTGGTGCTTTCAAAGGTCACAAGTGCTCCTAGACACAAAATGCATCTTTTAAGAATGATATTCTCCCAGGGATGCTATATAATTGCAAATCATAGAACATCCCGATGTCTGATGAGTCTCCACTGTAGGTGATCCAAAGGAAAATGGCAGGAGGCAAAGTGAATTTAAACAAGCTCCAGAATATTACCAGTGACACCTAGCATACCAGAAGTGGTGTCAATGATGCCATCTTGGAAATGCAAGATCCAAAAATGGAAGTCAGCCAGCCAAGGATCCAGGGTGGTGGACAGCCCAAGTCCTGCACCAGACCCAGAAGAGATCCTATGGGCATCAGGTGACTCTTTGACAGAGGGCATGGTCAAGAATCTCCCAGGATAAGAAGGAGGTGATGAGCTGTGCTCCAGGTCAGCAGAGTAAACTCAAGAATCAGGGACACTAAACCAAAGTGAGACATCTGCTAATTGCAAAGTGACTTAGAAAACCATGTAATAATGTTATCTGTATTTTATAGTGTTTTATTTATTGTTAAATATTTATCAACTCACTTTAATTTGGGTCAGGATGCATTCAGGACTGTTATGGGTCACATGTGGGCCTTGGGCCTTGTGCCCTGGGCTTGACCACTGAAGGAAGCACCAACACTGAGGAGGCCACAGATCTCCGCAGGTACTGAAGGCAACACTAGGGAGGACAAGCCTTCAAAGAGCTCGACAACTGCTGCTGGTCCAGGCAGTGGCACCGAGCCACCCAGCACAATAAGGTTCAGTACAGAAATTCTGACTCTCCACTCTGGGATCTGGGCCCCAGAGCACAAAATATCTCAAGACCTCTGGGGCTGAGAAGAGGCTGAGGTGCACAGACTTTTAGCTGTAGGGCACTTGACATGTAAGTGATCTTGAGCTCACATCCATGATTTACTCTTCTTTTTAAGTTTTTCCTCAAAAAGGGAAATGCTAGTTTGTTTAGTTAATGTTCTGTACCTTCTCCCTGTGTTGGCACATGAAGGGGCTGGTTGGAAAGCTCCTTGGAAAGAAAGGTGACAAATATGAAATTCAAATGTATTCATGAAATTCAAATGCATTTTCCTTTACTAACTAATAATATCCCTCCAATGAAAGCAAATAGTGTAACGGCAATCAAATTAGGATCTTTTGCTGTGCCTCTGACTGAATAATGTGATTAAAGAAGATCTGTGTCACCCATTGATGGGCCTGCCCATTGTGGGAAGCTTGATTAGGGGAGTTATTTTGTAGGAGGGTTCCAAATACCTTTGGTTTTTTCTCTTGAGGCACTGGGTCAGAGGGGTATTCCCCCTGGCTCTAAAACGTGTAGGTTTTACTGTGGGGGCTTAGTTTTTGTAAGAAGATTTGAGTGCCAGATGAGGACTCTGAGAAGCCTCTTTAAGGAGCCCTCCAGCTTTGAAAACCAGATGTCAGTGCTTCCCTCTCTGCTAACTATGATCAGACAGTTGGACCGTCTGTTGAATTATGGTCAGGCAGAGGAAGCCATGTCTGTTGATCTTTTGATTTCTCTGTATTTTCGTTGAAGTTCAGGGTGATGACTCCCCTGAAGTAGGTGAATGATATATGTGCTTGGTTAAAGGAATGATATACATGTTTGATTAAAGTGATTGTTAGCCCCCCCAAAAGTTGCCTTTCCTTTTATGAATTAGATGTAAGAACCTGTGATAGCTGGCCCCACTGTGTATGTTGGGGTGCTTACTGTTACACATCCTGGCACTTAATTAGTGTCTTTGCCTAAAGAACAAAGAGAAGGATAATGAATGATATTAGTAATTGAGCCAACTCTTTCTTTCTCCTTCCCCCTCTGTCTCTGTCTCTCTGTCTCTCTCTCTCTCTCTCTCTCACACACACACACACACACACACACACACACACACACATAAATACATACACGCTGAATCCTACACAAAGGGAATGGATCTATGATTTCACTGGGATGGAGATTTACCAGCCATTTTTCTATAACTCAGTAGTCTAAGAGAGCTGTTGAGAGCACCGAATGGTTGCCAGGACAGGTCAGACGTGGGATACATGCTTATGGGTGTGTAGAAAGAAGGGTTATTTCCCAGAACCACTTTCCAATTCCAATGAACCTAATTTAGAAATGTTTTAGTAATACAAGAACTATGCAAATCATCTCTCTCACACACATAAAATCAAAGAGGCAAAAGAAAGGGAAAATACTGATGTGTTTTACAAAAGGACATAAATATAATTTAAATATAAAAATAATATAAATGACCGCTCTAGAAATGGAAGAAACTGCAGGGCCATTGATAAAAAGCAGCACCATCCACAAACCCACGATTCCCTAACTCCCTTACCTATCTTCCGGCAGCTCTGTTGGTTTTATCTGGAAGTCCCCATTCACTACAATTTCGTGGGCCAACGCCATATTAGTAACTCCTTTGACGGTCTCCATGAGTTCATCCACAGACACAAAGCGAGGAGGGGTAGCTGTAACAAAAATCTACTGTAAGACATTAGTTCTCCCAGGTCAGCCTTTCTACAAAATAAGGCAGAACTAATCCTTCCGCACATTGAACACCACCTTTCCTGACCACCAGAAGATTAATTATAGCCTTGAATTTCTCACCCATTTTTTCATCACTTAATCTTTTAAGCAGAATTATATTTTATCATTATTCTTGTAAACAAAAATGCATGTTATTCAAAATGCCTGGTTTCTTCTGAACAAGCAAAAACAGGCAGTGATTATGACAAACTGGACTTGAGAAATAAGATACAAAGGCACAGAACTCTCTCCTCTTTCAAAAACCTGGAAATTCCAGATGGCTTCTCCTTCATGTTCACTTGAATCAGATTGGGGAGCCTCTTTCCCCTGCTTCAACTCTCACCCTACCCCAGAGTCAATTTAACAAACACAGTTATAGCTCTGCCTGATGACCCACAAAGCCTTGGGTCAGGAGCTGTTCACAGCCCAAAGAGAGATGAGACATGTTCTCAGTGAAAGGCTTCCCATAGAGTGGAAAAACAGATATATACAAACAACCAAACAGAATACCAAGTAGAATGTGGTCTACAGTATCCGGCAGAATAAAATAAACACATAAGGGAGGGATCTAGGTGAATCCTAATCTGTTCCACTTCAACAAAAAATATCCCCAAAGTTATGATCACTGTGGCAATGTCCTGAGGCTAAAAGATACATGCAGCACAGACTTCTGTGAATCGGTTGTAATTGGAGGGAGATCAACACAATATAAGGGCACATGAGAGAAGAAGTATGTAATGAAAAAGTCAATGTGGCAATGTTTTTAATGTTATTTTCAGTTCTGAATTCTCTCCTTCCCTCAGCCATTGAGAAGGCAGGAAGTATAATAGCCATTATACATATAAAGTCAGGCAAAATATATTTCCACATTTGCCATGAAAAATGGAAATAACTCTCACCTGGAGTCAGAGAAGGCTTCAAAGTAGAGTGGATAATTGAAGGAAAGGATGACAGCAGAGAGAGATGAGGGCACAGGGTGTGATGTAAACAAAGGAACAGAGAGAAGGTGGGATGAGAACAGCCAATCTGAAGAACTCCAGTTTGGCTGCAATACGGAGTTCATGAAGGGGATAAGGCTGGAAATACAGGCTGCTGCTAGATCCTGCATCATCACAAATGGCAGAATGCTTTATTTGATTGGCAATGGGGAGCCACTGAAGATTTGTGAGCAGAGGAAAGAGTGACATTAAGTCAGCAGCTAAAGACAGGAATGGAGAGAGGAAGTGGAACGACAAGGTAAGGAGGTTGTTGGGGACGAGGGGATTGCCTGGATGAGGGGACTGCAGTCCTGCAAAGAAGAGGATGCCTAGGGAAGGTAACATTAACTGTATTGAGTGGATATGTATGCGACAGGAGAAAAGATGACTCCAAGGGTGTCAGACATTTTGGGAAGGTGTAACGAGAAGACAGAATCACCAAGTGAAGTGTCTGTACATGATGAGTTAGGTCAGCAGGATGTCTGGGTAAAGATTCTCAAAATCAGCTGGCAAGTTGGGATGGGAGCTCAGGGGAAAGGTTGGGGATGGTCACGTGCTCAGAGGGCAACAAGAATCCATGAGACCACCAACGGGAGAGACTGGAGAGAAGAAGTCAGAGGGAAATCCACATTTGTGAGACGGGAGAAGGGCACCAACCAGACAAGAGGGGGCCCACAGAAGTCCAGAAGGGGATGGTGTCTGATCAACAGCACAGAGCCCAGCCCTAGAACATCTGTATCTAAGGGAAATCTCAAGTTCTTTGGGATTCTCTGTGAATTCCCAATCAGGAGGCCTGGCATAAGCACGGACCTGGGGGCCTGGCCACTGACCTGGAGCAAGTCTTCAGCTTCTCTGGGCCAGTTTTCTCAGCAGTTAAAAGGAGGGGCCTGAATGAGATCATCTATCTTTACAGCTCCGAAATTCTGAACCCCTGGGCTGGCAGGAGGGCTAGTCGCAGCTGGGACAGAAGGGAGAGGGCTGGACTTTCAGGGTTGGGGGCAGGGTAGACATTCCATGACGTCAGTAACTTGTTCACTCCCTATTTCCCTAAGCAGGTAACTCTCTGGGTCACTAACTCCCCAGGTGTTATGAACTGGGAAACAAAGGGAGGGTTGGAGAGACCTATTAGGGGTTGGGGGAGGGGATGGCAGGTCTAGAGGAGGAAAAGTTCCCAGTGAAGCCGGGGCAGCCAGTCCTTCTCTCACAGGCAAGTGATAAGATCTAGTTAATAAAACCAGACCATTAGCCCAGAACACTGTTTAGTCCAAGGCTAGATGACTTTTAAAGGCCTACATCTCCTGAAGTGGCTCTAGGGTGATTCCCAGTCTGATTTTGCCCTTCCCTGCTCCACTACACTGAGACGAAAGGAACCAGCCTGATGTAAAGCTTTATTTGGTCACGGGGAAAACTAACCATCTGGCAGCATTTTCAGGTAGCAGTAAACAGGAGGAAACGTCCAAAGTCTCCAGTCCACAGTGACTGAGATAACCCTGGCCCCCTGTTGTATTACAGGGAGAAGACTCAGTCCCACAAATGTCTTGAAAAATACCAATTTATGAGATGCTAAAGTTGAAAAAAAAAATTCTGTCCCCTGATGGCAAATGGGGGATGAGTCCCTCAAATTGCCATGGTTCCTCCTCAGCCCCAAAGAGGTTGCCAGGGGGCTGCCCATCACCGGGCCCAAACTCAAAGCCTTTCCAACATGGCAGGGCCTACCAGAGTCTGGCACGGATTTTGAGAAGCAGGGTCACAAGGAGGAAGGCTTCAGCGGGGAAATGGTTAAAATTCAAAACAGCAGGAAGAGCTTAAGTTCTCTGGCAGTTAATTCTTGGAAATTTCTCAGGGGCCAGTGACACGGAGGCACCTAGGTTCTGTAGTAATGTAAGTCTGCAAATAAAATATGCAGTCTCTTCATATCAGATTTATCTGTATCCAAGAGAAACAGAATACTGCTAACATTACAGCTGACCACTTTTAGAGATGGACATGGGAAAGCCATTATAAGCAAAAAGCAATCTCAAATGTACTTCCAAACCCTCATAGTGGAAGGGAGATGGAACCAACCTTCCCAGGCTCAGGGGAGAGGGAGAGGGAGGACAGTCACTTAGGACACATGGAAGCTACAGCTGGGGAGGACACCTGTGGGATCGATCAAATGAATGTAGTGAGGAGCTCATCAGGTGTGTGGAACCCTTGGCAGGGCGGGAGGGGTGGAACGAAGGGACAGAAATGCTACCTGGTAATCTCCTAGGTCAAGTATTCTCACTAACTAGCTTTGATGCTTCAAAAGCATGAAGGTCTGTCAGAACCAGGATGTGAACCCAGGGATCTCCTGACTTTCAGCCCACTGTTCTTTGTACATTAAGAGTCAATGCCCTTAGGCAAATGGAGTTTTGTTTCTTTTCTTTTTTTGGACTGAACAGTCTGGTTTCATGGTAGAGAGTATTAACTCCCCAAGTAGATCTCCTATTACATGGCTTTCCCTTTCTAAAGGAAGCATTTTCATTCTGGTTTATAAGGCAATGTCTTGTTAATTTGGTTAGTGACTCAAGTAAGCTAGGCAAGCTGATAAAACTGAATTTGCAAAGGATCAGATGCTGGAGCACAAGGCACTCTGCAGACCTAAAAGCACTACATAAATGTTACTACTGTTGTATTGTTATTATATTATATTGACAATGAGAGCCTCCAAATATAGTCTCCTTTTGATTCTTGCCCACTCATTAGAGAAAGGGCCACTCAGACAGCTTCATTTTCCTCTACTCGATAGTAGTGGGCTTTCTTTTTTTCCCATTTAAAACACATTTGATTAGGAAATTTCCTCTACTAGCGTAGCAGTCAGTCACCATTTGGAGCCTGCTGATCCTAAGGAGTTGCCTGGCAGCACCGAGGGTTGCCGGGATCCCGCAGCCTGGGTCAGAGGCAGGACTTGAAGTTGGCTGCTCTTCCTGACCCAGGGCTGGCCCTCTCTCCACTTGGCTGGGCCACTTTTAGGACGCAATATGCCAGCACCTGGAGCTGTCCCAGAGGGGATGGAGGCTCCCTCCCTCTCTGGAGGTCTGCAGGGGAAGGCTGGCCAGCTCACCACCTGTTGGCCAGGCTGTCAAGGGGTTTCCCACTCAGGCTGGACTCGAGATTCTGCTCTCTAAAAGCGTTGGAACTTGCAGACATGATAAAAAAGAAGCCCAAAAAACCTACCAAGATAGAACATGGAGAATTCAGTCCAGATTTTGAAGGAAACTAGAGCCAGAGACAAAAGCCTGGACTGGGATGAAGCTTGGTGCTTTAGGCCTGTGTGGAGATCAGCCTGCTCCCAGATGTGCCACCCTAGATCTGGTCACACACACGGTACCTTGAGCAGCTGCAGACAAAGCACGGAACCAACAGGCATCAAATCTTGGGTCCAACAGAAGGACCCCAAGGAGGGGCGGTGAGGGCCTGGAAGACGCTTCAAGCCCACGGCTGGGTGGCCCACAGAGGGTGCACAGTGACTGTCTCTGGCAGGGCCTTGCCACCTTAGTGGGAGCATTGTAGTACTGGGCCAACCCTCAGCTTTGCAGCTTCACAAGCTTAGGTACAATGATTTGTTAACCAAATGAATGAGAGATTGGTTCCCATGTAATTCAGTCACTCACAGCAGGAAAGCCACCTGCCAGATCTACTGTTGTCATCTGCACAGGACAGGCCACCCTGGTGGGCTGAGGGTTTGAGAATGATGGATTCAAGGTGGGGAGGAACCTCCCCTCCCTCAGGCTGCAGATGAGGAACACAGGAGGCAACGGATTCCCCCAAGGCCTCATGATAACGCACCAAAAGTTGGTTTGGTGAGCACAAAATGACAACAGAGACTCCCACGGACAGAGCAAGTTTTCTGAGGGATGCTTGTGGGATAGGGAAGGGCGGGTAGCACCAGCTCCAGTCTCCAAACAAGGAAATGGAGGCTCACAGACCAAAGTCACAGGGCTAGTTAAGTGCGAGAAGCAGGATTAGAACCCAGGCCTCCTGCTTCCAAATCCATTTGTTATTTTGTGCCGCCTCTGACAAACTGCTCATCTCCACTCTAGGAAGAGTTTTGCTTAATGAATCAGTGCTGGGAAAATTGTAAGATTCTGGTTTTCAAGATCCCTTATCAGTCACTAAAAGCTCTAGTCCTTACAACCATGCCTCATATTACGTGCTCCAAGATTTCAGTTTATGTTTCATGAGTTTTTAAATGGGAAGCTTCCTGAGATGGGGGGGTAGGGCGGTACGGAAAGAAGCATTTATACTAAATAGCACATTCTATGAGCCAGGCCTTGTGCCCAGCACTTTACAATAAGGCTGGGAGGTAAAAACTGTTATTAATCGCATTTTACAGCTAAGGAGATTGAGGCAAACCTGCATGGGTCCCTCGGCAGTAGGTGTGTGAGGCTGAATTGGAACTCCGCCAGCCCTGACTCCAGGCTGGGTGCTCTCTCCGCTGGGCCACCAGCTGCCTCAGAGCCCTAAAGCTCCGCTTCCTGACTGCCCTGATCCTCGCCCTAAGGCTGGCTCCTGGGAAGGCTCCAGGATGGCTCATCACGGCCGAGCTTTTTCCCTTCGGAACCCTTGACTCAGAGGGTGCTCAAACTTCCTGACCTTGAGGATTGGAAATCCTCTGTTCACTCAGAGTGGAGAATGGACATGGGCCGTGCAGCCGAGGAGGATGAAAATTTAGGGACACAGCAGGGGTAGGAGACCTGGCCTCGAGCCTCGACCTGCCTCCCAGCAACTGGGAGACCTCAGGGAAGCCTTTTCCTCTCTCAGGACCTCAGTTTCCTCAGCTGTGGAATCAGGGCATTGGACTCAATGATCTATTAAGTCTCTTCTTGTGGAATCTCTTTAGTAAACTCCACAGATTAGGTCCCAGAATGGGCTGAGAAAAACACCAGGGGCTACCCAGCAAAGAGAAATCAGAACACATGAAAGAATCTGATTTCTCTGGCAGGGCAAGGGGCAGTCAGCAACGGGACAAAGAATGACTATAGCCACAGATCAAAGAAGTATACTTTAATGAGAACTTATGGTCACAAATCAATTTTCACTGAGTCACACAATCTCGGAGCTGAAAGGGATTTCTGCAGCATGTAGGACATGCCTGCACCCCCAAAGGAATCTCCCTTAGTAGACTAGACAGGTTATACCCAGGGGTCTGCTTCTTCCAGAGGCATCACCTCTGGGATTTTGTGAAATGGGTTTTGTGAAAACCCATTTTTAGGGAGGTTTTACTGACATCCAGCACAGACTTGTCTCTCTGGTTTCTTACTCCCAGTTCTGCCCTCTGGGGCTACAGGGCCAATCTGATCCTGCTTTCACATGGCACGCATCAAATACTTCACACAGAGCTGTCACTGGTCCCCCTTCATCTTTTCCAAGCTAAATGTATTTCGGCTCCTTCAACTGGCCCTCATCTGCTCAGGGCAGCCAGGATAGAAAAGGATGGGATGCACTATGGCTCTGGGGAGGACAGAACCAGGATGAGCATCAGAGCAGCTAATCTTTGGCTCCATCAAGCCCTGGGCTAGCTCCTAAGAAGACAAAGACAAAACAAACATGACTCCTGTCCTCAAAGGGGCTTACATTGTCCTTGGGGAGGAAACATATAAACTGATGAGTCTCCCCCAGGATCACCTGAAGCTGGTTTCTGGTGGCCGGAGACACAACAGCATCTGTGTCTAATAAATGAAGGATGAACCACATTGCAGGAGGGCCCCCTACTCACTAAGGGGGTGCTTAGAAGCAGAGCAAAATAATCACCTGGGGAGCATTCTGAACAGTTCATAAGAGCGCCACAAGAGCCGGGCATCCGTGCTCATTTTAACTCTCCACCAGCTGCATTTTAAAGAGATAGCATCCCTCTGACATTCCTAAATGATGACAGTCCTTCAAAAAAAAAAAACCCCTCAGTTTTTGGTGCACTTGCCAATCTTTTTAGTAGCCTGTAAAAACAAAATCACAGGTTGGGGCAGCTTCTAAGGGGTGCATGGAAACCACCCTCTGATCCAGCCCCAGCACTGAATGTGACAGACTCATCCAAGGAAGTCCTCTCAAACTCATGGCAGCCAAGCCCTGGGGCGCTGGGGGTAGGATGTGGTAAATTCACAGACATGCATAAACCAACACACTTTGTCAACTGCTCAACCCTGGAAGGAAACAAAACAGTCAGACCCCTGAATGAAAACGGCACATTTCCCACACCATGCAGTAGATTTCTCATCTGTAAAATGGGGAGAATCAGACTCACAGTACTGACCTGTAAGGATTGCTGTAAGGACCAAGGGAGATGGCACATGCAAACTGTTTTTTAAAAAAAGTAGGCAGAGAGGCAGAATGGAGCAGGAGAAAGAACATTGGATCTGGTGCCAGGAGAGACCTGAGTTCAAATGCCACCTTCGAAACCAATTCATTATATAACCAGAGGCAAGTTGGTTAACCTCACTGAGCCTTGGTTTGTCCATTCACAAAATGCCAGCAGTTGCACAGAAAGGCTGTTGTGTGTATCAAACGATAACGGATTAAAAGTACCACATAAATGCCAATGACCCTCTCCTCTCAGTACTGGTAGGGAACTATAGGTACAAACTGCTACACGGGCTGTCAGACACAGCTGCTTTGTTGGACTTGGTTCAACTGTTTCTTTATCAAAGCGGAGAGTTCAATGGAGGCAAATGACTGATGTAAACCACACCAAAGGCACTAAATAACTAAAAGACAAGTTAAAATATGATTAAGATGAAAGAGGGAAAGAGTTCTGGCTCTGGAGTTGAAGGACCTGGATTCCTTCAATGCTTGGTACCTGCATGACCTTGGGTAAGTCATATACCTAACTACTCTAGGCCTCAGTTTCCTCCTCCTGAGCATGAAGGGGTACATGGCCTCTGAGAGCCTTTGCGGTTCTAAATCTGTGATGCTTTGCTTCAGTGTTTTAAAAATAAAAGGCCGTGGGACACCAATTTGGAAAAAAAAATAGAAGCGCGTTAGATGTCATCTATTATCATCTTTTCTGTCCAGTTCTACCAAGGTTTCAGAGCAACTGCACTGCCCAGAGGACGGAGGAAGGGCAGCTGATCTGACAATTCTAAAATACTTATTTTCTATGTAAGTGAAACCCCATGGGACTCACCCTGACATGGCAACAAGCCACGTCCTGCTGGACAAGGACAAGCAGCTTTTCTCCAGGGTTAATTACTGGTCACATTCACACCCTTAAATCACATGCTGCTCAGTGTGCGCCATGTGTATGCCAGGAGCACCTCAAACAGGGGTGTGGGTATAAGCTAACGTGCCCACCTTCAGCGACCAGGACTGCCTCTCTGTTGCTGGTGACATGACAAAGAGGGCTCATGTGCTTACACTGAGGCCGTGGCAGTCTTTGCGGGCTGGGAGTGCTCTGCCGGATCCTCTTCCGGATGGATTCATCAGCCCCGTCTACACCATCTTCCAGGCTTCGCTCTGAATCGCTTGGGTGAGGCTTGTCGTCAGGGTTCTCGGACATCCTCAGTGGGTTTACTCGATTTCCTAGGAAAGGTGAAAACAACCGACAGAACAGCCACCACAACAAAGAAGTCACTGTTTTGTTCCTGGGACTCGGGGCCAGTACCTTCTCCCTCAGTAAAATGAGGAGTTAGGACAAGATGGTGGTGCCTGACACACACCATTAACATGTATGGAGTACAGAGTAGATGCTCTAGACTCCTGGGCATGACTCATCCTAAAAGGGCCCCAGTAGTCAAGGAATAAGAACCACAATAAGGACAGAACAAAGGTTTGAATTTGGAGTCACAGGACCCGAGTTCGGATTCTGACACTGCCAATTACTACATACAGAACCTTAGACAAGTCATTCAATAGCCTTAGCAAGTGGAGGAATGAATCTGGGTCATGGGTTCCAAAGGACCCCAGGCCATTCCCCTGCTGGTTTAAGTAGATTTACAACTCCCAGGTCCAGGCCCTTCCCTGTCACTTCTCACCTAGACTATCTGCAGTCTCTCTCTTCCAGTCCAATACCTTCCAAGCTGAAAGGGGAAAGAAATCTTCCTAAAGCTAGACTCTGATCAGAAGAGCCCTCTATTCAAATACCTGCTCTATACCAAATAAAGTCTCTATTCCTGACTCTGGCATTCAAGGCCCTTCATAGTCTGGTTCCAACTTTCATCATAACTGCTGGAACCTGTGAAGTTTCAAGGTTTTGCAAAGTGTTTTATATATCCAGGGTACCCAAAAGTCCTGTTGCAGTTTTAAGTTTAAGTAATAATAGCACCTACCTCCCAGGGTTGTTGTGAGGACCAAATGCACTAATACAGGAGTCCCAAAAGTCAGCACTAAAACTTCTGGGACACCCTCTGTGAATTCACTTGAGCCCTCCAACAACCCTGGGAAGTAAGTGCCATTATCCCCATTTTGCAGATGAGGAAACTGAGGCAGACCCAGGTTGACTTGCCCAGGGTTTCACAGCCAGGAAGTGTCTGTGGATGGATTTGCATTCAGGTTTTCCTGACTCCAAGTTCTGTGTTCTAGCCCCTGGGCCACCTGGCTGCCCTTCTATGGCCCTGTCTCATACAATCCCTTCACAGTCTCCATTCCAGCCCAACTGGACTGTCCCCATTTCTCTCGCCCCCATCTCGGTGCCTCTGTTCTCACCATCACTCATCCCATTTTTTCTACTTCTTCTGCAAAGGGAGGGCACTGCACCCTAGAATCTCCAGGTTCTTACTCCCAGTTCTGCCCTCTGGGGCTACAGGGCCAATCTGATCCTGCTTTCACATGGCATGCGTCAAATATTCACACAGAGCTGTCACTGGCCCCCCTTCATCATTTCCAAGGAGACAACACACAGAAAGACACACACAGGATGAATGGGGATGGAGGGCCCAAAGGGAAAGCACGAGGACTGGAGAGGACCAGGAAGGGCAGCATCTTGGAGAAGAAGCGGGGAACGTAAGCTGAGACTTGAAGGAAGCCAGGGAAGCCGGGAGGTGGAGAAGAGGGCTCCAGGTCACAGGGACATCCAGGGAGAGTGCATGAGTCAGAGGTCCATGACACTGGATCACAGAGAACAGGGAGGGGACTCAGGTGTAAGAACACAGGAAGGGGCTGGGCTAGGCTAGGAAGGGGTTTAAAAGCTAAACATATGACTAAACAAAAGACAAAGAACATTATGCAATGTAAAATGGATCATTTTGATTACATTAAATTTAAGTTTTTGCACAAACCAAGTCAGTGCAACCAAGATTAGAAGAGAAGCAGAAAACGGGGAAACAATTTTTACAGTCATTGCCTCTGATAAGGCCTCATTTCTTTTTTTTTTAATTCATTTATTTGCTTTCAGTTTTCATAAGTCTTAGATTTTTCTCCCCCTCCTTCCCCAAGATGTCACAAATCTTATATGGGTTCCACGCATATATTCTTATTAACCATATTTTCACATTAGTCATGTTGCATAGAAGAATTAAAATGAATGGGAGAAACCATGAGAAAAAACAAATCAAAACAAAACATAACATAAGAAAAAATATTCTGCTTCATTCTGCATTCCAATTCCATAGTTCTTTCTTTGGATGTAGATGGTATTTTGCCTCAAGAGTCCTTTGGGAATGTTTTAGGTCCTTGCACTGCTGTGAAAGGCTAGGTCTCTTAGAAACAGTCCTTGCACACTGTGGCTGTTACTGTGTACAATGTCCTCTTGGTTCTGCTCCTTTCACTCAGCATCAGTTCATAAAAGTCTTTCTTGGTCTCTCTAAAGTCCTCCTGTTCATCATTTCTTATAGCACAATTGTATTCCTTTACATTCATATACCACAACTTGTTCAGTCATTCCTCAAGTGATGGGCATCCCCTTGACTTTCAGTTCTTAGCCACCACAAAGATTGTACTCTTGTAAATTTGACTCAGTTTTCTACATATTTTAGAAATCATTTCTAATATATATAATAACATATATAATTATATATAAAATATCATTTCTAAAATATATATAATTATATATAAAATATATAGAGAGAATTGAGTCGAATTTACAAAAATACAAGTCATTCTCCAAATGATAAATGGTCAAAGGATATGAACAGGCAGTTTTCAGAGGAAGAAATTGAAGCTATTATCATATGAAAAAATGCTCTAAATCACTACTGATTAGAGAGATGCAAATCAAAACGACTCTGAGGCACCACATCAGACCTATCAGATTGGCTAACATGACAGAACAGGAAGATGATAAATGTGGGAGAAGATGTGGGAAAATGGGAACACTAAGGCATTGTTGGTGGAGCTGTGAGCTGATCCAATCATTCTGGAGTGCAATCTGGAACTATGCCCAAGGGACTACAAAAATGTGCATACTCTTTGATCCAATCATACCACTACTAGGTCTGTATCCCAAAGGGATCATAGAAACAGGAAAAGGACCCATGCACAAAAATATTTACGGCAACTCTTTTGGTGATGGCAAAGAATTGGAAGTTGAGACAATATCCATCAGCTGGGGAATAGCTAAAGGAGTTGTGTGGGGCAGAGCCGAGATGGCAGAGTAACAGCACTCACTTTCTAGAGCGCTGCCCCCAAGCGCAGCCAAATACCTGCAAAAAATGGCTCTGAACAAATTCTGGAGCTGCAGATTGACGGAGTGAAGCAAATCTCCAGCTCAAGACAGCCTGAAAGGTCATCAGGAAGTGTCTATTGCACCACACTGGGGAGAGGATGCTGCCACAGACAGGACATGAGGAGGCCTTAGGGAGACTTAATCTCTTGCACTTGTGGCAGCTTCCAGACTTCAGGACCCCAAAACACCCAGAACAAATTGGAAGGTCAGTGGGAAAAGCCTGTGAGACCAGCGTGGGAGAGTGGAGTGGTCCGGCCCAAGCCCCAGGGCAACTGAGCAGGGAGGGAATGAAGGAACCCACAGCAGCCACAGCAGCAGCAGGTGCAGAGACAGTGACTGTTTCTGGAGCTCTAGGCCCCACAGATTGTGGGGGGATCGAGTGGCTGACAGTACATCCCCACCCCCACTGGAAGCAGAGAACTACCTTGACAAAAAGCTCGAAAGTCAAAGTAAATGGTTGGGGAAATGAGCAAAAACTGAAACAAGAATCAGACCACAGAATCCTACTTTGGTGACAAGGAAGACCAAAACATGTAAAGAGAAGACAACAAAGTCAAAGCTCCTCCATCCAAAGCCTCCAAGAAAAATATGAACTGGTCTCAGGCCACGGAAGAGCTCAAACAGAATTTTGAAAATCAAGTAAGAGAAGTCCAGGAAACACTGGAAAGAGAAATGAAAGTGATGCAAGAAAATCATGAAAAGCAAATCAACTGCTTGCTAAAGGAGACCCAAAAAAATGCTGCAGAAAATAACACTTTAAAAAATAGACTAACTCAAATGCAAAAGAGGTCCAAGAAGCCAATGAGAAGAATGCCCTAAAAAGCAGAACTGGCCAGATGGAAAAGGATTTCCAAAAGCTCGCTGAAGAAAATAATTCTTTAAAGATTAGAATGGAGCAGATGGAAGCTAATGACTTTATGAAAAATCAAGAAACTATAAAACAAAATCAAAAGAACGAAAATATAGCAGACAATGTGAAACATCTCATTGGAAAGACAAATGACCTGGAAAATAGTTCCAGAAGAGATCATTTAAAAATTAAAGGAATACCTGGAAGACATGATAAAAAAAAGAGCCTAGACATCATCTTTCATGAAATTATCAAGAAAAACTGCCCTGATAGTCTATAACCAGAGGGTAAAATAAATATTGAAAGAATCTACTGATCACCTTCTGAAAGAGATCCAAAAAGAAAAACTCCTAGGAATGCTGTAGCCAAATTTCAGAGTTCCTAAGTCAAGCAGAAAATATTGCAAGCAGCCAGAAAAAAAAAATTCAAGTATTGAGGAAATTCAATCAGGATAACACAAAATCTAGCAGCCTCTATATTAAAGGATCACAGGGCTTGGAATATGATATTCCAGAAGTCAAAGGAACTAGGATTAAAACCAAGAACCACCTACCCAGCAAAACTGAGTATAATACTTCAGGGGAAAAAAATGATCATTCAATGAAATAGAGGACTTTCAAGCATTCTTGATGAAAAGACCAGAGCTGAATAGAAAATGTGACTTTCAAACACAAGGACCAAGAGAAGCATGAAAAGGTAAACAGGAAACAGAAATCATAAGGGACTTAGTAAAGTTGAACTGTTTACCTTCCTATATGGAAGGATAATATTTGTAAATCTTGAGACTTTTCTCAGTATTTGGATAGTTGGAGAGATTATATATATATTGACAGAGGGCACAGGGTGAGTTGAATAGGAAGGGATGATATCTAAAAGAATAAAATTAAGGGGTGAGAGAGGAATATGTTGGGAAGAGAAAGTGAAAAATGGAATGGGGCAAATGATCTCTCATAAAAGAGGCAAGAAAAAGTTTTTTCAATGGAGGGAAAAGGGGGGAGGTGAGAGGGAAAAAATGAAGCTTACTGTCATCACATTTGACTTACAGAGAGAATAACATGTACACTCAATTTGGCATGAAAATCTATCCTACACTACAAGAAAGTAGGGGAGAAGGGAAAAAGTGAGGTATGAGGGGGATGATGGAATGGAGGAGCACATAGGAGGGGGGTAATTAGAAGTAAACACTTTTGGGGAGGGACAAGGTCAAAAGAGAGAATAGAATGAATGGGGGGCAGGATAGACTGGAGGGAAATATAGTTAGTCTTTCACAACATGACTTTTATGGAAGTCTTTTGCATAACTACACATGTATAACCTACACTGAATTGCTTGCCTTCTCAATGGGAATGGGTGAGGAGAGGGGAAGGGAGAGAAGTTGGAACTCAAAGTTTTAAAAATGAAATGTTAAAAATTGTTTTTACATGCAACTGGGAAATAAGAAATACCAGTAATGGGGTATAGAAATTTATTTTGCCCTACAAGAAAATAAAGGAGATGGGGATAAGGGAAGGAACGGGTGTGACCAAAGGGAGGGCAAATTGGGGGAAGTGGTAATCAGAAAGTATGATGTCCTGGGATGGAGGGAGGGGAAAGATGGGGAGAAAATTTGGAACTCAAAATGTTGTGGAAACTAAAAATAAATTAATTTTAAAAAAAAACAAGTTGTGGTATATGAATGCAATACTATTGAGCAGGCAGACTTCAGAAAAATCTGGAAGGATTTATATGAACTAATTCTGAGTGAAATGGACAGAGCCAGGAAAACACTGTACACAGTGACAGTCACATTGGGCGATTTGATAGACTTAGCTCTTTTCAGCAATGCAAGGACCTAAGATAACCCCAAAGACTCATGATGGAAAATGCTATTCCCATCTAGAGAAAGAACTTTGGAGTCTGAATGCCAATGGAAGCAGACTACTTGCTTTCTTTTTCTTTTCTTGTTTTGGTTTTTCTTTCTCGTGGTTCCTCCCAATAGTTCTAATGCTTACTTACATCATGAATTAATGTCAAAATTTGCTTAATATGAATATATAAGTAGACCGTCAGATTGTATGCTGTCTTGGGGAAGGGGAAGGAGAGGGGGGGAAATTTAAACTCAAAATCTTATGGATGTGAATGTTGAAAACTAAAAATTAATCTTTTTTTTTTTAAAAAAAAGCTAAACAGAGGATTTGAAAGCCCTTTATTAGAGATAATAAGGAGCCACTGGAGTTTACTGAATGGGGGTGGGGGGAGAGAGACATGATCATCCCTGTGCTTGAGGAAAATCACTTTGGCAGGTGAATGGAGGACGGAACTAACGAGGGAAGAGACCAGAGGCAGGCAGACCCACTGGCAGTTATTTCAGTCAACCAGGAAGGATGGGATGGGGGCCTATTCCAAGGTGATGATAGTATCTGGGGGTCAATAAGAGATGTCATGAAGGAAGCTTCACAGCTGATGGCCTATGGTGGGGGGTGAGAATGAGTAGATGATGCCACCTAGATTCTGGGATATGGTGACTGAGAGCATGGTGGTCCCCTTGACAATAATGGGGAAGTTAGGAAGAGGGGAGGGTTTTGGGGGAAAGATAATGAGTTCAATTTTGGAAATGCTGAATTTAGGATGTCTACGGGACTTCCAGTGGGAGATGTCAAAAAGGTAGTCAAAGATGAGACATTGGAAATTAGAAGAGAGACTGGGGGAGAGATTGGAAGAGAGAGATGACAACAAAGCATGGAAGCTGATGAGACCACCTAATGAAATTGTACAGAACAAGAGCAGGGCCATGAAGCCTTTCCAAAGACCAGGTCCTCCCCCACCCAACCCCCCCACTGAAAACAATCTCTGCCTTCTAGTTCTTTGGGTTTGGCTGCCTGGGGTCCCCTTGGCCCTCATCCCACCCTTTATTATCCGAGTAGTGACTTGTGCACCTGTTCCAATCCCTGTTAGACTATGAGCTTCTAGAGGGCCGGGCCTGTGTGATGTCGTCCATGTAGTAAGCACTGGATAAATGTTTGCTGAACTGCGGCTAACAGCTTAGGGACGTGTTCCTAGGAAGTCTTTGCAAGAAATATCTTGATAAATGCTTACATGTTCAAAGAAAAGAGGAACACAAAGAAACATGGGAAGACAAGTGAAGGAAGCCAGCAAGGTTAGTGAGCTTGATTCTACCACCTTCTACCTGCATCATTTCATCTGAGCCTCAGTTTCCCCATCTGCAAAATGAGAAAACTGGACTAAACGACCTCAGAGATGCCTTATAATCCTAAATCAGGCAGAGGGAAGCCAGCAGACTAACGACAACCATCCACACATTGGCTACAACCATGTAAAAATGGCATCCTCATCAATAAGCAATAATGAAATCCAAAGAAGAAACTCTACAGAATGAAAACATTGAAAGAGGGCAGGGAAGCAAGAAGGATATCACTGTAATTATTGAGTTAAGACAGATAATTTTAAAAAACCAAACTGTACATAATCTGGTGTTTATGGGTGTACAGGTGCTTGTTTTGTTTTTGTGGACAATTATTGTTAACAATAACAGATGAAATGAACACATTAAAAAGGAATGAATCCCAGCCTCTGCTCTAGGAGAGCAGGTGGTAGAGTGACGTGGGAAACCATGGACCATAGTGAGGTCCAGGGGTTGGTGGTGGGGTTTGGGGATGGAGGCAAATCTCCAACCCTGCTGTTACAGGAGCTCCTAATGGATTGTAAGTTTGCTTTTCTTCCCAGGTCCCTTCCTGTCTTGAGAAGTTGACAATCACAACTGAGGGGGAGGTGTATGGGGGATAGGAGGCCATGTTTTTTTCAACAGAGATGTCCATTGCTGAAAATAATTGGCACCTGGACTGATTTAAGTCATGGAACAGCAAAGAGCACCTCTGTAAACACTAATTAGACTCACCCTCCACCCCCAGCTGGAAGGTGATCAAAGCTTTAGGAAGCTTCTTAGCAGGGCAGAGAGAAGCCCATATCACATTCATGGAACTCCAGGCAAGGGAATGGAGGCGCTGGCCATGGAAGTGCATCAGTAACACAAGTTTGGAGACTGCAGCATTCCCCTTTCTCTCTGGTACTGAGAGGTATTGAAAAAGGAACTGAAACTCTCTGATGCTTCCCCCTTCCCCGTGCCCGACTCTAAATAGGATCTGAAATGCCCTGAAGTTGTTGCTATTTTGGTCAAGGTTCCATCACCATGGGATCTTTAATCTTTTCCATGCCCTGGATTCTCAGCCGATGGCACTATGGTGACCCCTTCTTACCAAGTGTTTTAAAAAGCATAAAACAAAATATTCAGGATTACAAAAGAAACCAATTATGTTGAAAGTCACTGAAGTAATGAGACCAGTTCTCCAGGCTAAGAAGTCCTGAATTACCCATTTCATGTGAGAAAGCAAAAACCTATGACTGGAGACATCCATAGCCCAGACTAAGAGGCTACGGAGTCCAACCCCTCCCTCATTCACAGCTGTAGAAACTCGGACATATAGAGATCAAGTGGCTTAGCCAGGGTTACACTGCTAGTGGGAAAGTTGGAATTTAAAGCCAGGTCATCCAGATTCCAAATCCCCAGCACTCTGTCCACTGTCAATAGGACCATCCTTAACACCACCCCTCTGCAGGGTAAGAAGCAGAGCCAAGACCTAGGTTTCTTCCTCCCACCTCCTATCTCAACTTCAAGGACTTGTGACTTTGCCAGTCACACCACCGTGGAGATAGAGCACCATCAACCAATCAAAAAACACTTATTAAGCCATTACCATGTGCCTAGCACTGTGCTAAAAGCTGGGGATACAAAGAAAAAGCAAAAATATAGTCTTTGCCCCCTGGGAGCTTAAATTCTAATGGGGAGACAACATGTATATAAATAAGTACACACAACATACAAAGTAGATGGAAGATCATCTTCAAGGTGAAGGCATTCAACAGCTGCTGTGTCCTCTTAATGTTGACTAGCATGGTAACTAGAAAATAGTGTGTGTGTTTATATGTATGTATTATATTATATAGTTATCACATTGTATATAACCATTATACTCCCTTCCAGTTCTAAAAGTATGAGCCTACAAAGTGCCCCAAGCAACTCTACAACATCTTAAGTTATTTTTATCAATGGAGACGGTTTATGCCAATGAAATCCTAGGTCTGGATCCAAACCCCTACGTCCTCAAGATATTAATGTAATGGAATATCATGGTTCCACAAAAATGACAAATATGAAGGAAACGGAAATATCTTGGAAGACCTACAAAGAAATAATGAAAAGTGAAAGCAACAGATCCAGAATTCACACATATTGACACCTGGATAAAATAAGAAAAGGAAAAGAAATAAGACAAAGCTAGAAGCAGCAGAATTTCTAACTGGCATAGAAAAGGTCACTAAGCAAAAACTTCGTCTGTTTGTTAATGTATTTGGTTCTACTTGTCAAGTGCTAAGACTTTGTAAATGTTTAAGAGAAGGTTGTATTTGCTGAGTCACTAGTTTACAAATTTCTTTTATTCTTTTTAATTTAAAGAAAAGTTGTTGTGGCCCTAAAATTCATCATACCTTTACCCCGCCGCATCCATTTGGGGTTGGCCAGGATCCCAAGGGGAGAGACACAGGCCCCTCCCTCAGAGGCTGGGCTGCTGGACAGCTCCATTCCCCCATTCCCTGCTCACCACCATCTTCTGAGACCCTGTAGACCTTATAACTTGCCCAGTTTCTATGCTCTTTCTCCATACTCAATAGCCCCAGGCCTTTCCATCCACCCCACTGCATGGTCCCAGTCTTAGGACGTCCTGGATGCTCCATCAGCCCTGAAGGTGAACTGTGGGTTAGGTGTCCACTCCTCCTATCCCCATGTGAGCTTCCTGACAGCAAGGCCTCCTCCTACCTCCCCTCTCGACCTCTGGTCAGTGCTGGAACACAGCAAATGCTTAAGAAATGTTGTTTTCTCATTCATTCATTCACTCATTCACTCACTCATTTGTTCACTCATTCATTCATTCATCCATTCATTTATTCCCTCATTCATTCACTCATTCATCCATTCATTCATCCACTCATTCATTCACTCATTCATCCATTCATTCATCCATCCATTCATCCATCCATTCATTCATCCATTCACTCATCCGCCCACCCATCCATCCATCCATCTATCCATCCTCCCATCCACCCATCCATCCACCCATCCACTCATCCATCCACCCATCCACCCACCCACCCGTCCACCCATCCACCCATCCATCCACCCATCCATCCATCCATCCATCCACCCATCCACCCATCCATCCACCCATCCATCCACCCATCCATCCATCCACCCATCCATCCACCCATCCACCCACCCACCCGTCCACCCCTCCACCCATCCACCCATCCATCCACCCATCCATCCACCCACCCACCCATCCATCCACCCATCCATCCATCCACCCACCCACCCATC
>CM053772.1:253468736-253492296 GCA_028658325.1 Potorous gilbertii | reverse complement strand
CTCGCGCTCCCTCGCTTGGGTGCCCCGCCCCCTCCCCCGGCCCGGGGCACAAATTCAGCGGCGCGTCCCCCCACAAGGACCCCGGGCAGGGGAGAGGGGGCTCCGATGCCGTCCTTCCTCGGGCTGCGCCTGCTCAGCAGCTTCACCTGAGCCCCGCCCCCGCCGGGACCTCCCGGGGCGTCCCGCCGAACGACGCCCCCGCCGCGTTCTGGGGCGCTGGGCAGGGGCTGGAGCTCTCCGGGCCGCCCGGCCTCTCTGGGCTCCGCGGCGGGCGGACTCTCCTGCCCCTCGGCTTTGGCCGCCCCTCCCCCACCTGCCCGCCGCCCCCCGACCTCTCTCCTGGGCGGGGGTGCAGCTTAGGAGCCCCCCCGATGCAGGCGTTCTCCCTTGCACGTATCGAACTATGCCTCGATAATAATTGCGGGCTATTGGCGGGACTACAGTTTGCAAAGCACTTTATTGAGGCCTTAGTTCGGCTCAGTAGGTTTTTTACGTTGGTCTCCGAAGTGAACGCCGGTTTCTCACCTTTAGAACAGTTTTGATGCTTTCTCTTTGCAGCGCCTCTTAGGCAGTAGGTGCTTAACAAATACTTGATTGACAGATGAGGAAACCCAAGTCCGAAAGTCAGTGTTCTTTCTGCGATGGCAAGCAGCCTCATTATTTAAAAAGCATCTTGTACTTAGCTATATTTGCCGTGAATCTTGGTATCTGTGACCACACGAAAATACCCCTGTACCCCGCAATGGAATTTACTCTCTTGGAGGGCAGAGACTTTTTCTTTTTTGACTTCATAGGCTTGCTAAGTGCTTGTCGAACTGAATCTAGTCAATGATCCGGACAATCTACTGGCTGGCTGTTTGCCTTGGTCAAGTGACTTTGTATTTCCTCATTTTGGGGGGAAGAAAAAAATAATACTGGAGTACATGTTCTTGAATGAACTTTCTCCTACCTTATTCTAGCGAAAATAAGTCTCGTCGTTCTGTTCAGCCATGAGTAAATTGAGATTCAGGTGCTTTCGTTGCAGAAATATAGTATTTCCAGAGAGTAAAGAAATAAAATCACCACCTTCCTTTTGACCAGGTGAGCCGCGTTTTCTGTTCTGTCTCCGGCTTAACCACATAGTTGATCTCTATCCCTAAATAAGTCTCTCATTTGCAAAGTACTCATTAAGACTAGGTTTTCATGCGGTTTGTTCCTTCTTATGAAGTTATAGCCCTATAAGTCCTCCTAATCTGGTATTTGGCCCTTAATATTTGTTCCAATACGAACAAAAGCTTTATAGGAAAAAAAATAAGTCTTTGTGAGTCTTGATTTTCTAAGATATCTTTAATAAGGCATTTTCCCTGTATTTGAAGGGGATCCAGGTGCTGTGAATGATAGAATTTAGTTACTGTAACACTTCTGCTGCACCCTATGCCTTCAAGCTGATGTGCTTTTTGGAAAGTGGTAAGAGATCTTCGTGTTCATTCCCCTCCAGTGGAGGGAGGATGGTGTGCTAGCAAATCTTAACCGGATTTGAAAAATAGCAGGTCACTGCATTTGCTCCATGTAGTACAGGTGCTGGTTTTGGGGATGGTAGGGAAGAGAAAATGTGTTATCTAAGTAGGTTATTTTAGGTTCTCTCAGAAGTGCCTAAAGGTTGAGCCTTTGGAAGACAGTGTAGCGCCTGAAGACCAGGTGCAGTGGGCCCATGCTCAGGACTGCTGGGTTGGGAGTGCTTTCTGGTGCCTGGCTTGTGCTCTACCTCATGGGACAATCATTTGCTTGTCGATCACAACTTTAGTCTGTGACTTGAGCAAAGCAATGGGAGTCAGCAATTTTTGGTCTGTTCCCCTTGTTTCACTGAGCAAGCATCTCTTTGCCTCTGTTTCTTCACTCCTTTAGGAGGAAAAGAAAGACTAGTCTAGAGGGATTCCTGCTGTGACTTCTCATAGACTTTTTGATTAGCACACTCAGGGAAAGTTCTTGTGTTTTAGAGGAGACATACCTCATTTTTTAAGGGGCCAAGAAATTATAATTTGTAATTATATTTATATATGCTTTACTATAATATAAAGTATGTTACAGTATACTCTATAAATGTGAATGTTTCTTGTTTCCTTTGCTAGTTATGTTTTTCAAATTCAGATTCTTCTGATTGTGCAAATAGGTTCTGCTTCTTTGGAGGGGTTGGAGCTGGAAGGACAGTAAAAATGCAGAAATTGGACTCTTTAAATGTAGGCAGAATCTCTGAGAAGTTAGCATGTTGCCTATCAATGCAATAATGTCACTCCTTGAATTTGAACAGTCTCACTTTTCTTGGGAACCCAGAGGACTTCCCATATGCTCTCTCATTTACTTCCCTGCATCAATTGAGGACTAGGGCTTGCCTTTATTGTGATTTCTGTGTGACATGGACATGTTTAAATGGCAGTTCTCCCTAGCCACAAGTGCTCTTTTCTTGAGTTTTTCAAAACAATTGTATTTATGTATAGTATCCAAGTCTTTACCACAAACCCCAGATGCACACCTCTTTGTTGGCAAGGGCAATTAATGAAAGCCCAGCAAAGGCCTTCATCCTCTTATCCTAGTTAGTATTGGGAATCCACAGCTTTTCTGGCTTTGTATAAGCTGTTGTATGGTCAGTGCTGCCAGATTAGCCCCTTTATGGCGGTACTGATTTTTTCCTCCCACCTATGTGGTCTGTGGGATTGTGGTCTGTAGAAAAGGAAACCTTCAGGTTGGATTGGAGTCAAACTAGCCTCCTTTCATGTTGCATTTCCCATTTGGGGCAATAATTTTATGGCTTATGTTTAGGTTGTCTGTGAAGCTTTGTGTGATCTGATGCTTTTCAGAGCTTCAGGACAGAAACAACATGGGAATAGTCAGAAGAGCCCAGGATTTGGAGTGAGAAGGCATGGGTTCAAAACCTGACCCTGTTCCTTCTGTTCTCTTATGACCTTGGGCAAGACATTTCACTTCCCTGGGACTCAGTTTCCTTATCTAGAGTTCCTTCTAGACTGTATGCAATATTTCTTCTAGTTCTAAGCCCTATGGAAGGGAAAACAGGGGGAAAGTAAAAGCTAGCTATAACTAAATACTTTCCCCCCTGTTTTCCCTTCCATAGGGCTTAGAACTAGAAGAAAACCCTCGGTTTTGGCCAAATTTATAATGCAGCAGAGGATTTTTGTTTTTTAATGTCCTTACATATATATATATATATATATATATATATATATATATATATATACACACTCATTAAAATGAGAACCTTCATTGTCTCAGGCCCCCAGTGTCTGTTTCAGTGTAATGAAGTTTGGAACATAGCTGTAATGTTAACATTTTGGTTAGAGAGGTATGTGGTTATGACTCAGGTGTTACCAACGCCAGTGTCCACATGAGTCTCTCTGTCCCTGGTCCCTTGGGTAGAAGGAAAACTGACTCTGGAAGACTGGGGAGTCAAGGAGATTACATGAGTGTCTGAATGGGGAGTTGCCATTTCTGTGTGACACAACCTGGGCAAGTCACTTAGCCTCTGCACCTTAGGTTTCTCATCTGCAGAATGAAGGGATTGGCCAAAAGGTTTCTTGGGTCCCTTCCAACTCCTAGGTCTGTGATCTGGGGTGGCCTCTCTGATCTGGAGCTTCAGTGGAGTTGAAACCAGGCAGAGCTCCACATGGAGAGAGTGGAGAGAGATAGATGGCCAGTTTCTGACCTCTATAAAGCAAGGTTTTGGGAGGAGTTTACTACTTCCCTCTAGTTGGAGGGGAGAGGAGGCTGAGGGAGGTGGTATGCAGGCTGGAGAGGAGCAATGTGGAGCTTATCTTCAGAGGAGCATCTTGTTCTCTGGAGTCAAAACCAAGGAGAGCTGCAGCTAGAAAGGGGAGAATACAGAATACAAAATTATCTAGAAACCTGTCTTCTGACATGGTTAAATCTAGGTCTGCTTCCCACCCTGTATTGTAGACATGCCTTAAATTTCTTGGGAATGAAATCCTCAAACTAGATAGAAAGTACATGTCATGGGGAACAGCACATTAATTTTTATTTGGTATTAGATGATAAGAGGAAAGCTAAGTCTGTAGATGGTGTATTTGTGCTCACCTGTTGATGTCGTTGTTGAGAAAACAGGTTATCCTGGTGTGGGTTTGGGCATCTCCGTTGTGCATTAGAGATTAAAGTATCTGCAAGAACATGACCTGGTTTGGCTCTGTAGGTGGTAGTGCTTGAGGGGAAACATCCCAGAATGCATTTGTGAGGAAATGTGGTCTAAATGAGGAAAAGATCTGAAGGGACTGGACTTTGTTATTTCTGAGAGACTAAGGAAAAGCAGTTTTTCCTCACAAGTGCATATCTTGCCCTAACCTGTTCTTTAATCTTATGTCCATCTATCCAGCTAGCTAGCTATCCCATAAAAAAAATCCTGCTTTCTCACCTTTAAGGAACAGGTTGTGAATAAATGGGATTTATCCTTTACCTGTTCCATGTAGATTGGACCGTAATGTAGACCCTCTGCTTTCCCCTCTCTGTTTTCTCACTGACCTCAGATTGGTAACTGAGTATGCTCCGTTTCCTGACTCAGTCAGAGATTCCCCAGAGAAGTGTTGCCCTGGGCTTACCATTCCTATGGAGAAAGCTGCCTCGAAAGTCTCTTTCAGTAGGAGCCAAAATAAAGTGGCTTAAAAGTCTGAATTTGGGAGAGGTTGAAGGAGGTGAAGGCTTGCCTGATGTCATACAGCCAGGATTAGAACCTTGGTCTTGGTTCTTTATCCATTCTTCCTACGTATTCAGTGCTTTCATAATTCTGTCATGTGTCAGGTTGTTGAGCTGTTCTCCTAAAGTAAATTCTGTTATCTTCAATGAAGGTAAGGTCTTTGGCCCCAAAGTGATACAATTACCATTTACATTGTTTCAGAAGAGATGTAATAGATGAATGACTCATGCTACATTGATACTCTGGAATGTACTACTTTCTTTATCCTCTTTATGGAGGATTTATAGGAGGATGTAGGTAAATGACAAATTACAGAAATACAGAAGATAAGAAACCATGGGTAGGTTGCAACCTACACTATTGGATATATTGTCCTCATCGCTAGTGAGGCAATTCCACAAGTGTAGCCCTTTGACTGAACCCAAACTTCACAGAGCAAATGCTCGTAGTAAAAGGATTTGTTGGGTAAAACTCAGATTTAGCCAAAAGGCCGCATCCAAGGACCTAGAAGGCCACAGGTGCCCCACTTCCTGGATTAGAGTCATTGAAACATTTTCCAGAATTCATAATGAAAACTGCTAAACAGAGTTTTTTTGTTTGTTTGTTTTGTTTTTTTGCAGTTATTCAGGTATTTATGGCAAGTATTTATTTGGTATGGTCTTGTGAAGTGTTTTCAGCCTTTAAATGTGGTTTTGATTCTTGAAAACAATCTTCCTAATCATTTCAAGATGTAAGGTTAGCCTTTGGTTGGAGTGAGGATCCTCACCAAAACAAGATCACAAAAGAAAAGAAAAATTCCAATTAAGAAGTTCTTGTATTAATAAAATCAGCACTCCTTGGATAAGAATAGAGACCATCAGTTGGAGGGAAAAAATTGGCAACTTGTCTTTGATGAAGGCCTGATATGTAAGAGAATGATTTGCAATATTTGCTATATAGGGAAATAATATAAATATAAGATACCAAGCAACATTCCCAATGGATAAGTGATCAAAAGATACTGGCCAAGCATTTCTAAAAAGAAATTACAAGCTATAACAAGCATTTGAGACATTGCTGTATATCATTAATAAGAGAAATATAAATCAAAACACCCAACTCATATCCACTGACCTGTCATCCATCCTAATGACCAGTCTGGAGGAAATCCCCTGTGCTCTTTTTTGGAGGGGAGGGGAAGCAGAGGTCAGCAACTATGGACATGAAATAGTGAAGTGAATATGCTGTCAGACACAATTGATGGTTTCACTGAATTTTTTTTCTTCTCATTCTTTATTTTGAAGGGACAGCCCTTGGGGTAGGGAGAGGAGGATGTGATAGGAAAACAGTCATCAAAAGTAATAAGATTTTTGTAAAAATAAATAACTACAAAATGTTAGTATTTTGCTGCTTGAAGTGTTAAAAATATTTACTTTGGGTATGTGAAAAGTTTCTAGGTAAAAGTGTGTGTATTTTGTGTGTGTGTGTTTGTGTGTGTATCCATGTATATACAGCATCCAGGTTCCTATATAGGGCCAGTAAAAACAGTGCAATCACTAGCATTTTCATGACAGATTTGTCTTGAATGAATGGTGAAGTCATTTACTGTACCATCTATAGTGAATTGTATAACAAAGGATCAATTCCAATGACCCAGCCAGCCAGTCCCACATACCTTTACCTAGAAACTTTTCACATACCCATTTCACATACGCATTTTTCATCATAAGTCTGCATTTTCTTGAATCATATTGCTAAGAATAGTTAAGTCATTCACAGTTGATCATCATATAATACAGTGTTCTCTTGGTTTTGCCCACTTCACTTTGCATCAGTTCATATAAATCTTGCCAGGTTTTTCTGGAACCATCCTGCTCATTATTTCTTACAGCACAATAATATTCTATTACAGTCATACTGCAACTTGTTCAGCCATTCACCAGTTGAGGCAAATCCCCTTGATTTCCAATTTTTTGCTACCACGAAAAGAACTGCTATAAATATTTTTGTGCATATAGGTCTGTTTTCTTTTTCTTTGATCTTTTTGCATATAGACCTAGTAGAGGCACTTCTAGGTCAAAGGGTTTACACAGTTTTGTAGTCCTTTGAGTATAGTTCCAAATTACTCTATAGAATGACTGGATCAGTTCATAGCTTTACCAACAATGCATTAGTGTCCCAATTTTTTAAAACATTGCATTGCTTCTGCCTACAGTTTTGCATTTGCTCTTAAAGGCATAGTTGGCCAAGTCCAAGTTTCTTTGAGCTAATTCCGTGTCAAGGCCAAGAATCTAATCTCATTCAGTCCACAGTAATTCCATTTTATCCCTAGAGGCAGATGACTCCCAGATCACTAGGTCTGGCTGTCCCTTCTTTCTTGAGCTCCAGAGTAATATGCGAAACTTCCTTCAGAACTGAGTCAGACAGACAACTCGAACACAATATGTCCAAAACTGAGCCTCTATTACATCCTTCAACAATCTCTTCCTTCTGATTTACCCCTGTTCTCCAATATTTCCAGGCTTGGTCTTGGTTCTAATTCTCCTTTACCACAGAATTAGAGGCACAAACATACCTTAAGCACCTCCTCTGTGCCACTCAGAATGAGGACGGAGTTGTGGGCTGCCACTACATTTCAGATTTACTCCATCTCTTAGACTCTGGCAGTTTCTCCCTGCTCCCTCTAGCCTCCTCTTTGTGCAGCCACAGGACTGACCTCAAAGCACTGAGCCGGTCTTGTTCTTGTGATCAGAGATATTCAGTGACTCCCTATTACTTACCAAGTCAAATCTAAACTCCTTTGCCTGGCATCCTTGAACTCCTCTTAGTTTACTCTCTATTGTAGCCAACCTGGATGATGCTCAGCTCGGTGTGTGCACACCTGGCACTTCTCAGCCTCAGTCCGGTGCTAACTCTGTTCTATGCCTGCAGTGCCTTCCCTTTTACTCAGTTTCCCTGTTTAAAGGTAACTTTAAAGACTAACTCACATGCTACCCACTGTACGCATTTCCTTATTTCTTCCCACTACCAACCTCTCTCCAACCTGCATCGACTGTTCTCCATAGTGCATCATATGCTGGACTTAAAGTCAAGATGATCTGAGTTCAAATCCTACTTCAGACACTTACTGTGGCCCAGAGCAAGTCTGTGAGACTCAGTTTTTTAATGTGTTAAACAAGGACGGTAATAGCACCGACTCATGAGGCTGCTGTAAAGATAAACCAAGACTTAGTGTTATAAAAATGTTAGTTATTATTGCCACTATTCTTATCCAATCTGATATCACTAGGTCACCTAGGTGGCACAGTAGATAGAGCCCTGGGCCTGGAGTCAGGAAGACTCATCTTCCTGAGTTCAAATCTGGCCTTAAGACATTCACTATCTGTGTGACCCTGGACAAGTCACTTCATCTGTTGGCCTCAGTTGCTCATCTGTAAAATGAGCTGGAGAAGGAAATGGCAAACCACCTCAGTAACTTTGCCAAGGAAGCCCCAAATGGGGTCAAGAAGAGTCAGATAGGATTGAAGTGACTGAAAGACATCTAATAATTGTTGTGTGTTATAGTTGCCTTCAGGGGTGTCTCATCTCCTACTGAACTCCACAAGGGCAGGGACTGCTGTCTAAACTGTTTATTTTGAACATTGCTCTGCATGTTGTAGGCTCTTAAATGTCTAGATGATTATTCCTAGCATGGAATTATAAACTCAGAACTACAAATCAGAGATCGCAAAGATCATCTAGCCCAAGGGTGGGGAGCTTCACATGTGATTTTATAGGACCTTGGGTGCAGTTTTTTGACTGAGTCCAAGTTTTTTTTTATGTTTATTCATTTTTAGTTTTCAACATTCATTTTTACAAAATTTTGCGTTCCAAATTTTCTCCCCATCTCTCCCCTCCCCCCATCTTAAAATACTGTGCATTCTGATTACCTTTTCCCCCAATCCGCCCTCCCTTCTATCACACCCCTTTCTTCCTTTATCCCCATCTTCTCTCTTTTCTTATAGGGCAAGATAGATTTCTATAGTCCATTGCCTGTATTTATTTCCTAGCTGCATGCAAAAACAATTTTCAATATTTGTTCCTAAAACTTAAGAGTTCCAACTTCTCTCCTTTCCTGCCTCCCCACCCATCCCCACGAAGAAGGCAAGGAATTCAATATAGGCTATATATGTGTAATTATACAAAAGACTTCCATAATAGTCATGTTGTGTAAAACTAACTATATCTCTCTCCATCCTATCCTGCCCCCCATTTATTCTATTCTCTCTTTTAACCTTGTCCTTCCCCAAAAGTGTTTACTTCTGATTACCCCCTCCTTTCATTTGCCCTCCCTTCTATCATCCACCCATCCACTTATTCACTTTTCTCCTACTTTCCTGTAGTGTAAGAAAGATTTTCATACCACATTGAGTGTGCATGTTACTTACTCCTTAAGCTGAATGTGATGAGAGTAAGCTTCACTTTTTCCTTCTCACTTCCCCCCTTTTCCCCTCCATTGAAAAAGCTTTTTATTGCCTCTTTCATGAAAGATAACCTGCCCCATTCCATTTCTACTTGATTTTCAAAATCAAGTAGATTTTTTTTGAGCTCTTTCATGGCCCGAGACCACTGCATATTTATTTTGGAGGTTTTGGATGCAGAAGTCTTGACTTCTATGTCTTCCTCTGATGGTATGCATTATTCTTCCTCATCCAAAAGTTTGAAAGAAAATACCTGTTCACCAAGAACATAGCCTTCTATAATCTTATTTTAATTCCCTTTTGGGGGCATTTTCCCAGCCAGTTACTTGACTTTTGAGTTCTTTGTCAAGAATAGGGTATACTCTGAGGACTTGTAAGTTCTCAGTTCCTCTAAGGTGGCACAATCAAGGGAGAGGAGTTTATTCCTCTCCTGGCCTATGCTCTGGTCTGGAAGCAATCACAAGCACTCTATTCTGCCCAGGATCTGCCAGTAAGGTTGCCTCTCCAGAACCACCCCCAGCTCCATTGCCTGCACTCTTCCTCAACCCAGAGAGCCACTCAGGGCTGAGATCCAGATCAACCACTCAATTCCCCCAGGGATTTTAGGCCAAGGGCACCAAAATGGATGCTGCTGCTGCAGTGGCTGCTGCTGGCAGGGTCAGACCAAGTTCCCTTCTCACTCAGGTGAAAGAGCTTTCTTACTGATCTTTGAAGCTGTCTCTGGCATTTGTTGGTTGAGGGATCTAGGAGATTCTGCCCCCTGAGACCTTCCCTGGTCCTGTCCGTGCACTTTGCTTCACACCCAGCATGATAGACCTTTCCTGTTGGCCTTCCAGGCTGTCTTGGATTGGAAATCTCTTTCACTCTGTCATTTTGTGGCATCTGCTGCCCTAGGATTTGTTTAGTTCATTTTTTACAGGTATTTTATGGGCTATGGCGAGGAGCTTCTACAAGTCCATCCTTCTACTCTGAGTCCAAGTTTTACAGAACAAATCCTTTTATTAAGGGGATTTGTTCTGTAAAATTTTTATTCTATCAAAGGGCCACATATGAAGACATAGAGGGCCACAGTTCCCCACCTGTGACTAGTGTAGTACTAATTTTTATAGACAAATAAATGGAGATGCAGTGAAGTGACTTAACCAGGGTCTCCTAGCCTTGCAGATCTCATGGCTGTTCAGTGTTCTTTCTACAATATTAGGTCCTCGCCTTCCTTTCTGAAGACCAGATTAAGAACTAATCTGTCCTCACAACTGAGACCTGGCAATTGTCTTTGTTTGAATGTTGGTTGCTGTGTTCTTTTCACTGCCAGGTTTTAGCGTGGCACAGAAACCTTTTGGGGCCACATATATTTGGAGCAGCATTATAAACACTCTTCAAACAGAAGTGGAAGTTAAAAAGCGAAGGCACCACTTAAAACGTCACAATGACTGCTTCGTCGGGTCGGATGCTGTGGATGTTGTCTTCTCTCATCTAATTCAGAATAAGTTTTTTGGAGATGTAGATATTCCTCGGGCCAAAGTTGTAAGAGTGTGTCAAGCATTAATGGACTACAAAGTGTTTGAAGCAGTCCCTACCAAAGTCTTTGGAAGAGACAAACGGCCAGTGTTTGAAGACAGTAGCTGCAGCCTTTACAGGTTCACAGCTGTGCCTGACCAAGAGGACATTCAGTCAGGGAAAGAGAACAGAGAGTGTTCACCTTCCAGGTTTGTGGCAAATTCCTCAGTCATTTGGGGTGAGGGGAGGGGGAGATAGATTTTATCTCTCTTTTTTTTAAAAAAAAAAAGGGGTAATTGTCATTTTGCTCCTTTTTATTAAAATCTTGGGTCTGTGACTGGTCTCTTAATACAAAGGACTCATTGAACTCTGTATTTAATACACATAATGTTTAGGGGAAAAAGTATATGAAAAGTATTCAAAAAGTGAAATTATTTTTCATAAAATGTGTTTGGCTTTGGAAGGGGTTTAAATTGTGCTGGGTAACTAACGCCTAAATTTGAATCTTCAGTAGGAATAGTGAAGTAGGGAGTCTTAAGTGTTTTAATGCTAACATATAAGAGTGACAAATGTATTCGAGACTTTTTCATTGAATCGCATTGTTTATCTCTGTAGCTTCCAGAGCAGCCAGTTTGAGAACTGAGAGGCCACAGAAAGAACTTGGGAGGCAGGTTAAGGGAGAAGCACACTCTCTCTGGGGTGTTTGGAAAATGCTCAGCCCTGGCTCAATCATGGTAGCTCAGAAATGGGGCTGACGAGCTGGGGGCCATTACCTGTCCCACCATTGTTGTACTAGAAGCCAAGAAGACCCGTTAGCAATGTAGGATGCAGTGAGTGCAGCTTGGATGATGGAGGAAGATGGTTGTATGCGGTTTGTAAACACTGTTTTCTGATCAGATCTCTTGCTTTAAGATGCGAGAAGACACCATCATTTAATTCCCCTGCTTTGAAATCGACGATATTAGAGGATCTGTGGGAGAATCTGAGTTTGAAGCCTGCAGACTCTCCTCATGTAAATATCTCCACAAACCTGTCTCCTCAAGGTAAGCTCAGAGGACACCTGCTAAGAAACAGAAAATGTCTTTAAATAGGATTAGAGTTATTTTTTCCTTATTAATGTCATCTGTTTGGTATTTTCCTAGTCTTTTATGAGAAGTAGCTCAGAGAGAACATTGTGTGGAAGTTGTATTTTTCAGTTCTAATAGAAGTCTGTTGTCTCTTTAAAGCATAAATCAGGGAAGCCATTGTTGAAGAATACTGGCTGCTGTTGTACTGGCTGGCAGAGGCAGAACTGAAGTCTGCTTCGCACGCATCTTTGTTAATTATTATAACTTAAATGCTTTCTAAAACGTAAATATTTTCTTTTCAGATTCTAATAGGTGTAAGATCAGCCCTATCCCAGCATTTAGATTCTTGTTCTCTGGTTTACTAGTTTACTTGTGGGTCAGTGGAATGCAGCAGAATGACTTTTCCTCCCTCTAGCAGAGTTGTAGAAACCCTGAGTAGAGTGATCTGCAGCCAGTAGTTCGGAGCTATTTTTTAGGTTCAATGAATCATTCTTTCTTCCAGAGTTCTTATTAACATGAGTTATGTGACTTGATCTCTTATCTGACAGATTGGACAAATGGAATTCTTTACATTCTTTGTACAGTAGAAGCAAAGTCTATTCTCCTACATGTTAAACAAATCATTAATTGTTCCCCTTATTGGAAGAGAACATTTTGTAAAGTTTATATATCTTTTTATGGATACTGACATATCTGCCAATTAAGTATTGTAGTGACCATTTTCATTAGTAATCATTGGTTGTTGCTCTTTTCCCTGTGTAGTTATTAATGAAGTATGGCGAGAAGAAACCATTGGGCGCCTGCTGCAGCTTATCGACCTCCCACTCCTTGATTCCTTGCTTCAGCCTCAAGAGATGGCGCCTAAGGTCCCTCACCCTAAGACACAACCAGACTTGTTCCACACTAGTCACTATTTGGACCGAGGGGTTCTCAAGGCCTATAGTGACTCACAGTATGTAGAAATGTTGATGATTTTTAGAGTTTTTGTAAGTCATACATAGAATTTCCACATAATTAGCAGTTTATCACTCCTTTGCATAGTGACAGGTCATTGGGCCATATATCTAATTTGATTTCCTCTCATTGTCACCAACTTGCTTCATGACTTCAGGTAACAGAGTTCTAAGTTTCCCAGAGTTCTTTCTGATTTCTGTTCCACATATAAATAATAACCTAATCAAGCAAAGCAAGTTGTTATCCTTGGCCATCCATCCTCATCTCTTACCACAGAGGTCAATCTGGGCTGTTCCTAGTCTCTGAGCAGCCTCCAACAATGTGATACTCTGAAGGCAATGAATTACATTGGCTGAATTTTTAAAAATTATTTGTACAGTTGTTCAGTTTTATCAAGATTCTTAAAGTAAGACTTGAACTAACAGAATTTCATAAATTCCTAACAGGTTTGACATTTATTTTCCCTTCTATTTCTGTTATTTCTTACCTTCTATTTCTATTATTTTGAATAATAACTTGACAAAAAAAACCCTCTACCTAGATTGCCTCTCTTAGCAAAAATAAGAGACCATAAATTATAACATAAGCTCTAGAAAGAAGAAGCCTGAGACAGTGGAAAGAATACTGAACTTGGACTCAGTGTCAGGAAAATAGTCATAGCTCTAGATTTTGTGGTTACTATATGTAACCTTGGGTATTTTATCTCACCTTTTGGGGCCTCAGTTTCCTCATCTGTAAAATGAGAAAGTTAGCTTCTGACTCGTAAAGTCCTTTCCAGCTGCAAAATGTTGGGAGTTTCTTTGTGTAGTCATCTCTTAGCATAGGTAGAAGTATCTCAGCCTAGTCTAAAGGCCTTGTCTGTTCTATGAGCTTCTTCAGGATCTCAGGCAGCCACAGTCCAGCCTCCATGCTGTAGACACTTGCAGAGCATGGGGCTGTCATCGGTCACATTGCTGGTCCTTATTGTAATGTGGCCTCATCAATTTTTCCCACAACCCTCTGTGTACAAGAAACGCTCCACACACTGACCTGCTGCTTCTTATGTTTTCTGCTTGTTTATGTTGAAGGTCCATCTCTCCACTGCTCCTTGGGTTACCTGCAGAAAAATACTGGCTTTAGGGAATAAGTTGGTATTATGAAATCATTGCACAATTTCTCAAAGTCCTTCTAGCTTGCCCTTCTCCTTTTGATGTTGTTCTGTTTGAGATGGATGTTCTGGTGGAGCAGCCCAGCAAGCTCTGTGCAGAACTGTGTCTCACAGACTTGACCTCAAGCATTCTTCATCCACTTGATTTTCTGTATGGATAATTTGGAGCAGTGGTTATTAAAAACCTAATTTTGGAGGCTTTGTAGGGTTCCAGGGATCATTTGCTGGACCCTGAGAGGAAGAAAACCTATTTCCATTTGTGTTCACACATTTTCCATGACACTGGCCTGGGCCTTGGTCAAGCGTCTAAGCCTTGGCATGCTTTGTATTGGCATTAATATTCAGGGGATCATTCGACATTGTGGTTACTTAGCAGATGCTTGTGCTATTTTTTTAGTAGCTAAAAACCACAATGGGATCTCCAGTCTTTTGTCCTTTTCAGTCAGCTGTGGACCCAATAGGATCTCAGATGTAGAGCTGGAAAGGATCATTGAGGTAATCTCTGCAATCTCACCTGATCCCCTCTGGTGGTGCTCTTCTGTCCAGTGTTGAGAGGACTCCCTGTTCCTCTCCTCTTCATCAGGATATGCCTGAGCTCCTGATAATCTGGAGTGTTCTTTTAAGTTCTTTGAGTTGTTAATGTAAGCCTGTGGTCATTAGCTGTTGGTGTCTTCTTGATTTCCTGTTTGGATGAATGCTGGCCATGATTTTCTCCAGGCAGCCTCTAGTTAGGGGGATCCTGTGTGCTTCCTTCCTCTTCCTTGATATTTCTGCTTCCTCAGGCTACTCCTCCAACTATGGTGGGTCCATCGTCATGGATGAGCATATGTTTGTTAGAGATGTTGACTGTATTTTGCCCTCATGTTTTTAAATGCTTCTCTGGTTTAGCCAGATGCCTGGCCACCTTTCCTGCACACTTGCTTCACTCCATCATTGCTTCCTTTTCTCATCTCTAACCATCCTCTTCTGTAAATTCTTTTGGTGCTTTAGGTGCTGTCCCATGTGCTTGGCTCAGGCAGTTCTGGCCTTAGTCCTCATCCTCGTGGCAAACTTTATTTG
Organism: Potorous gilbertii; assembly: GCA_028658325.1. Taxonomy (NCBI): domain Eukaryota; kingdom Metazoa; phylum Chordata; class Mammalia; order Diprotodontia; family Potoroidae; genus Potorous; species Potorous gilbertii. The sequence goes on along the minus strand of CM053772.1, from coordinate 253,477,440 downwards.
AACTTGCAGTTCAGTCTCTCTCAATCTTTTTTTAAAAATTAGTTTCCCCATTTGTGGGGGGAGAGAGGCATGACTAGCTCGTTGAAGCTCGGTTACAACTGTTTAAACTGCGTGCCATACCCTTTTAACTTGGTGGGTTTTAGCAACAGAGCAGTGTGGTCAGAAGGGACGCCCCCACTGCCCTTCCTGATGCCCAGCGCCTTCTCACTCTCTTGATCAAATATTCAGAACATAAAACCATTTTTGATCATGTTCCCTTATGTTTACCTTTTGTATTGCTGTTTAATTTGGGAGGTCCTGTAGAGTTCTTCATAGATTTAGTCTTCATAGTTCATTCTTATTATGACAGATGAAGCTAATATTTAAGCTACATTTATCTTCAGGGTAGATTTTTTTTTTGCTTGTTTTCATAAGTACTGCAAAGTCCTATAAAATACCTGCTGCTGCTTGAAAGGTGATAAAGCTATCTCTTTACGTGCCTTTCCCAGAACCTGTGACCTTCCTTCCATTGAGCTGTCTCTTCTTCATTTTCTGACTTCCATCATAGTAAAACTATCAGTATTAATGAGTAGGATCCTGCTTCTTCTGTAAGGTGTTGCCTTAGATCTCACCCTTGGAGGATCATCAATGAAAATGTTTCTTGAGAAGGTCAGAATGGTGCAGTTCCTGGCATCCTTCATGGGCTTTGAGCCTCTCTGTTGCCATTCTTATAGAAGGTGGAGAGAGGGTGGCAGCCAAGGATCGAGACCCCTTTGCGTTTTTCTTTGGCTGTCTAGCAGTGCACCATCCAAGGATTTATTACTCGGTGGCATGCTGTTAGTGGTAAACCTCTCTAAACTTGGCCAGCCTGGTTCCCAGAGAGCAGCCACAATCTGCATCAGGAGCAAATGCCCATCCTTCCAGCAAAAGCCTGAGCTCCACTGAAGTAGCATCCCCACCATGAGGAGGTCTCAGGAGGAAAACACTTTCATGTGCATACTTACTCTGGTAGTTTTTAACAATCTCTGCTTTTCTAGGGATGATGAATGGCTCTCTGCAGCCACAGACTGCTTAGAATACCTTCCAGACCAGATGGTGGTGGAGCTAAGCAGGAATTTTCCCGAGCTACCGGACAAAGGAGACATGTGGAAAGCGCTTTTATTTGATGCCATTAGTAAATACTACAGTACGAGGGAACCTCTGTTCAACCACTTATTTGAAACCCACATGGGGATCGCGGAACTCCTCGGTAAGAAGCCTGATCATCCTTGGATTTTGGTCTTTTTAGGGGAAAAACATAAACCCTAAAGCTGACAAGATATGTAGACCTAAGTTAGCTTAGAAAGCAGCCCAGTAAAATTCCTATGTTTCAGTAACACATAGCTCCTATAAATTTTGGTTACTGAATGAGGGGAGATTCACACTAACCTCGGTGACATTCACCAGTGGTGCAATGGATAGAGCACGAGTACCATGGAGTAATTGGAAGGAGGAACTGTTACAAATCTATTATTTCTTGAAAAGATAAATATATCCTTTATTGATGGTAAATTAGTAACCTCTTCATATATTAAGTTTCCTCTGGTAGATTGGAAGAAATCTACCAGTTTGGATTTTAAGTTCTTTTTAAATTTCATTTAGATTAACTGGGAAAAATTGCTTAATCAGGCTCTCTGAGGGTTAGTACCACTGCCAGATCCACAGAATTATGCTACTTTGTCTTTATTTTTTTTGTGGGGGTTGGTCAAAGCACCACAATTCTGGATATTCTCTTGAGGTGACTCACTAGACTTACCCTTTTACCTAAGAGTTCCTTAAGCTGATTGGTAAGAAGCTGGAGAGATAAGATGGATGTGAAACCTGTGGGTTCACAAGTCAATCTAGCTTTATGCCCACAGAAGACTCACTGGGAACTTGGGCCCAGAGCAGGAATTTACTTTAGGCTTCATTCCCCAACCATCCCGCATACCAGAAGAGCCTAGTTCCTCAGCATGACCAGCTAAGAGCACCTAGAGGACTTCTCCAGCCTATCCCCTCAGAGGAGGAGAAGACTGAGATCACTAGTGCTTGGGCATTGGGAGGATTCTGTGAATATTTGCTAAATCAAGATAGACATGCTTATAAGAGTTAAAGTGCCTTGGTCCTTTTTGCCGTTCCATCTCTGATCTTTTTGACTTCTCTCTCGCTCTCCCTCTTAGTAAGAAGTTAGACAGGTAAGCAGTATCAGAATATCAAGTATAATGGAATAAAACTTAGTTTCACTGTACTCCTCTGCAGATTTAGAAGTGCTTTGCTTCGCTAGAGTGGCAGCATGAGGGGACCGAGCCCCTTGAGTGTCAGTCACTGTGGGGCTGCGACACCTGTCATTGTTGTGACCTGGGACAAATCATTTGGCCTGTTGGAGCCAGTTTGGTGTGTAGAGTGGAAAGAGCCTTGGTTCTGGCTTCTAAGGATGATAACCAATAATAGCCCCCATTTACATTAGCACTTACTCTGTGCCACACACTGTGCTTGACTCCTCACGACAACTCGGGGTGGCAGGTGCTTTTATCCTCCCATTTTACAGATAGGACCTAGGTTACAAGCCTGACTCTGGTGTGTACTGCTTACCTGACCTTGAATAAGTCCCTTAACTTCTCAGACCCTCAGTTTCCTCTTCTGTAAAACTACAGGTCCCTTGTGCAGATCTTTGTTTAATATTATTCCCAGGTATGAGTGGGATTGGGGATGCTGTTGATCAGTTGTGAGAAAAGACGTTTGTGCTCCATAAAGGAATCCTTGTTGTTGAAGGCATTGCTTTTTATGGGCAAACACAGCAGTTTCTTTTAGAAGGCAGCTTGGCTTTCTTGTCACCTTTCTGTGGTTTGTAAACCTAATTTTCTCCCTTGGTTAAAGTGAACGGGAAGACAGACAAAGCATTAGAAGCCACACAGCTCTGCCTGAAGCTGTTGGATTCTGGTAGGAGAGAGGAGTTTAGAAGACTGTTGTACTTGATGGCTGTTGCAGCACGTCCTTCTGAATTTAAGTTACAGAAAGAGGTAAGTCAAGGCAGTTGATGCTTCAGTGCCTGGACCTCCACCTTCTTGACCAAGTGAGAGGGAGGCAGCCTGTCAGTGAGCATGAAGGCAAAGCCAGGAGGCACTAAACCTGTTCTCTCTGTGTGCTTTGGCTTTTTGCAGAGTGAAAATCGGATGGTTGTGAAAAGGGTGTTTTCTAAAGCGATTGTAAACAACAAAAATTTATCCAAAGGCAAAACAGACCTTTTGGTGCTGTTTTTAGTGGATCATCAAAAAGATGTTTTTAAGGTAAGTTCTGAAAGTGACTGGGCTGAGCTGAACTGGGAGAGTTGAGATGAAAGGCTTGAATGCTTTCTGTTCTGTCTCTTAAGATCCCAGGAACACTGCACAAAATCGTCAGTGACAAACTCATGGCCATCCAGAGAGGAAGAGATCCAGGCAGCGACACAGGTAACTTGGGGTGACTCTTGGTGGGGCATTAAACATTGAGACCCTCTGCCAAATGAAAATAACTTGCTGTGGGAGGTATGCTTTCATTGATTTGTAAGTCTCAGATATTTAATCAGTCAACATTTATAGAACAACTTTTATGTGCCAGGTACTTCCCTCAAGGAGCTCACAATCAAATTGGGAAGATAGTTTGCAAATAAATGTGAACAAACAAGCTATGTGCAAGAATAAATAGGAAACAACTGAGGGAAGAACTGGTATTAGTTGGGGTTGGGGAAGGTTTTCTGATGAAGGAGAGATTTTAGTTGGGACTTAGAGGTCAGGAGTCAGAACAGGGGAAGGATAACTTTCCAGGGACTGAGGACAGCCAGAGAGAGTAGCCAGGATCAGGAGATGGAGAGTCTTGTTTGTGGACCAGCCAGGAGGCCAGTGTCACTGGATTGAAGAGTACGTGTTGGGGACTGAGATACATGAAGACTGGAAACGTAGGAGGGGGTGAGGTATGAAGGGCTTTGAATGATAACTAGAGCATTTTGTGTTTGATCCTGGAGGTAATGGGGAGCCACTGGAGTTTATAGAGTAAGGGGGTGACCTGGTCAGACTTGCTTTAGGAAAATCCCTTTGGTTGCTGAATAGGGGATGGAGTGGAGTGCAGAGAGATGAGGAAGGGAGGCAGATCCACCAGCATCTATTGCACTCATCCAGGTGTGAGGTGATGAGGGTCTGAACCAGAGTTGGGGCAATGTCAGAGGAAAGAAGAGGACATCTTCAAGAGATGTTATAGAGGTGAAATCTATAGGCCTTGACAACAGCTTGGATATTTTGGGGGATGTGGGGTGAGAGATAATGAGGAATCCAGAATGACCCCTAGTTTGTGAGCCCAAGGGACCTGGAGGATGGGTTTTCCCTCTACAGGAATAGGAGAGATGGGGGTGGGGGTGGGCACTTAAGGGGAAAAGTAATAAGTTCTGCTTCAGTTATACCGAGTTTAAGATGTCAACTAAAAATCCAGTTTTGAGATGTCTGAAAGGCAATTGGAGGTCAGCAGAGAAATTGGGTCAGGCTAGGTAGAGGTGAGAGTCAGCCGAATCAATGGTCATTAAATACATGAGAATTGATGAGATCACCCCCTGACATATTACAGAGGGAGAAGAGGGCTTAGGACGAAAGGGTTCTGTGGAACCTGTGGGGGCAGTGGGCCACCTGGGGTCATAGAGTGTGGTCTAGATGGTTATCCAGCCAAGGAGAGGGAAGAGAACCCTAGAGAGAAAAGTATCAGGAAGGAGAGGGTGATTCATGGCATCAGGCTGCCAAGAGGCCAAGGAGAATGAGGACTGAGAAAAGCTCATTCGTTTTGGCTCTTGGAGATCATTGGCACTCTGCCAGTTTCAGTGAAGTAATAAGATTGGAAGCCAGATTATTAAGGGGTTAACAAGAGAGTAGGAGGAGAGAAAGTGGGGGTTCCTGTTGTAGGTGGCCTTTTTGAGGAGGTTAGTCACAGAAGGCCTAAGAAATGGGAAGAGAGCAGGGAGGGAAGGATCAAGAGAAGGCAGTTTTTAGAATGAGGGAGATATGGGCGTGTTTGTGTAGGGAATCAGTCAGCAGACAGGGAAAGATTGAAAATAACTGAAAGAGCTGGGAGGATAGGACCAGTCTATTGGAGGAGATGGGATGGAATGGGATGGCCTGAGCAGGTAGACAGAGCCTTGGTGTGGAGTAAGGCCACCTCACCATGTGGGACAAGGGTAAAGGAGGAGATGGGACTGGAGGAGAAGGCACTGGAGTGATCACAGATGAGGAATAGGGGAGAAAGGGGAGCTTGTGGTGACTTGTGGAGGATCCCAGCACTGTCTGTCAAATATGACGGGAGAGGAGGGGGGAGGGGGAGCTGGAGCTGGGGGTGGTTTGAGGAGGGATAAAAAGGTTTAGAAGAGCCACTGTGGCGAGTGTCCCGAGTTGAAAGGGCACAGCCTCACCCCCAAAAAGAGAAACAGCTCAACGAGTTAGTAAATGAAGGTACAAGTTTAGGGTTTGATGACCGAAGGCTAATGAGATTGAGAGAAGTTTATGTAGTGTTTTATGAAATAGTGCCCAAATGGTTAAAAAAAAAAGCCCCAAAATATCTGAACTTTACTGAAAATTTCTCCCTTTTGTTTAAGGCTATTTTTTCTGCCAGAGACGTGAACAAAATGAGTATTGCAGCAGTGCCCAGAAAGCCACTAAAGAGGAGCTTTTGTCTTTGCTAAAAACAATTGATGAGGACCCAAAATTATCTGCCAAAGAAAAGAAGAAATTGCTCGGTCGGTTTTATGAGAGTCACCCAAATATCTTTGTTGAATATTTTGGAGATAGAGTTTCAAATATTTTTATATAATTTGTGTATATGAGAGTGATTGTGTATATCTGAAAATAAAATGTATGATCTATGTTGTGAGTTTTGAAATGTTGCTTTTTTAAAAATGTGAAACTGTGATAAATAAAATACTTCTATATATACCTTTTGTGTGTCTGAAATGTAACATGAAATCATGAAGTAATAAGCAGGATGTTTTTGGCTGTTACTTTTTTAGGTGAATTGGTTTAGAATGACATTTTCTCAAACAGAAGGTAAAATAGCCAAGACCTTCCCCTAGTTGATCAGTGGTAAGAAAGCTCAGGGGAATGTTCTTCTAAGAGCTCAGGCCAGAGGCATCTTGACAAGGTGCACAGAACTGAGAATGGAAAACAACGGGATCCAAGTTCCCATCTTCAAGACATGATAGAGTGTGCAAAGTGCTTTGGTCACAGGGTACTTGTGAGCATCATAGTCACATCCTACAGTGTTGACTGATGGCTCTTTGCCAAACATTCCTGCCTAGGGCCAGAAGTGCCAGTGACAAGTAGCCTACTGTTGGGGGTGAGGAGAGCCACGTGGTCACAGACAAGTAAATACAAGATATCAAATGTGTGTACATATACACACAAAATAAATACAATTTAGAGGAAATGAGAAAAGGTCTCTTGAGAGAGGGGACCTTTAAGGCAAGGCTTGAAAGATTCCAGGGGAGGGAGAGCTTACTGGCATGGACTTGTGCCAAGACACCAGTGTAGGAGGGAAAGTGGCATCTCCCAGCTCAAGGAGGCCAGTCTGGCTGCAGTAGAGTATACAATTAGCCTGAAAGGACAACCTGGAGCCAGATTGTGAGGAGCTCTCAAGGCCAGACGAAGGTATTTTAGCTTAAGAGGCAATGGACAGGTAACCTAGTTAGACTTGTTTGTCACCAGTTCGGAATGGATGGTTTGAAGAGGTAAAGAGAGGAAGTAGGGGTCTATGAAAGGAGTCCAGGTGAGTAAGAAGAGCCTGCGCCAGGGCAGCCAAGGCTTGGCCTCTTAACTGCATATAGCGAGTGAGAGTGACTGGTATACAGAATCAGGAATTTAGGAGGGACGTGCCTACGGGACATCCAGGCAAAGAGGACTAGCCAACATAAGAGCTTCTGACACCAGCCAGTAAAATCCCCTTCTCTCATAAATGAGAGATGACCTTGAGCAGATTATTTCAAAGCTGGGCCTCAAAGCCAAGGTTTTTCATTTTTCGCCAGTCCTTTCCCTAGACTAGTAAGAGTATTGCCCATTTTTAACTTGTTGCTCACACCACTCAGGAAATTGTAGGCCTGGGCCTAGAACCCAGGTGTTCTGCCTGAAAATCCAGTTCTTGTCCATACCCCAGGCTGTAAAGTAGAGCTTTTTCTAAGAAACCTGAACTGAAGGTAAGTATGAAAATGAAACATGCTAACAGGACTTTTTAAAAATTTCCTTTGATTTTTTTTTTAAAAGCTATTACAAAAATACTCATAGATCAGCATTATGAAGACAGAATATTGCCAGTCCTGGTGCATTCCTAAGATTCCAATTGAATTATAGTAACTAAAAACCTGGTAACATTCTAGAAAACATATAAAAAAGGACAAATTGTTTTAAAATATCAACTCCAAAAATTCTTCTAAAAAGATAAATCAAGTCTTCTCTATGAAATGAAGAAAAAAGGATCTGAAATTAAGATGGGGAAACAAAAGCTACATCCTGGCAACCTTTTCTTCCTCTATAGTGATGACACACGGCACATCTTTGATCTGATTAGCTTCCTTTTACAGCTGTGGTGCCCAGTGCCCACAAGGGACCTTCCTAGCACTGTCATACAGTTAGTCCAGATTCAAACCTGGGTCTGTCCTGGTGGTCACCCTTACATTCTACATACCAACTTCCTACCTCCCTGACGTGGCATGAAGGTAGTGGGTGACATCAAGCTCTTCTTACAGATCTGGGGGCTCGAGCTTCACGTTAAAATCGAACCAGGTCCATTAACGGCCCTTTCAAAAAAGTATCATGAACTTGGCTATTGCAATGTAGATGTTTGGAAAGCAGAAATGATTGCGGATTTGTAAACTTAGGTAGTTCCCTCCCCGGCCAATGGGTTTCTAATTTAACACAGTAAGTGCCTTGCTTGCCTGTGCGGCTCCTGAACTTCCCAGCCATCCCCCAGAGCCAGCGAGTCCTCAGGTGTCATAAGCAGCCTGGGAGACAAGGCGTGAGCCCACAAGGCAGGGGTTTCTTCGATGCAAAGTCCGCTTATAAAAGCCCGGGTGGGAGGATAAGCTAGACCCACTTGGTGGGTGACAAGTTACTAAGTAACACCTTGCGTTGGGGAAGCCTGGGCAGCCCGGCCGGCCAGGACAGGATCTCTGCCTAGAGGCGTCGGGCGCTCCTGAAGCGCCCGGAGGAGGAGGGTCTGGAGGGAGGTGGCCACGGTCTCTGGGCTTCGGGGACTTGGGAGGACATGCTCACAACGTCCTTCCTAGGGACAGGACCGGGGCTCAGACTGGAAGGAGGAGGTCCGGGCTGGACGTCCCCTGCCCTCCCTGCTGAGCCCGAGGGAACCTTACCTGGAGACCCCAAAGGAGGGGGACCCAGGGAAGCATGAAGACGGGCAGAGTGAATGCCAGATCGGGGGTGACTTTGGACGGGGTGCAAATGCTTCCTGGTCGTGGGTATCTTGTGTGACCGGGACCTGGGGTTTAGTTGAACTTCTCTCAACTATCAAATTGAGGATGTTGGTCCTGTTGCTAAGGTGTTTTCCAGCCCCAGACTCCGCAGTCCCCGTATGGGTCAATACCACTTGTCTCTACGCCCCCTTCCCAATCTAGAGGCCAGAAGGAAAGCCTGGGGGGAGAGAGGGCCAGAGGGGAAGGCCGGGGGGAGAGAGGGCCAGAGGGGAAGGC